>OU343223.1:81604977-81629599 GCA_910596185.1 Chrysanthemum makinoi
AATATTCGTCATGGCAGTTTGGTTATTACATGGTTTTACGGGGTTATGTGCTTTAACCATGGTCGGGATGAAAACCATTATCATAGTTCACTTAAAACGTCAAAGGAGGCCAGATGTGAGCTTTTAACCAGAAGTTGTGACAACGGGGTTAATTCACTATTATTTATTTGAGGTTGAAGTGAAATATCACGGGCGAGTGTACTTAGTATCGAAGGTATCGGGGATGGTTGGATGAAGATTCTTCATGATCCTTGTTCGAGTCATTATCAAAAATGAAGACATGGAAATCTAGTTATTGTTGGGTGACTTTTTCCTTTTATTTTACCACTTGGGGGAATTGGGCTCGTACCACCACAAAATAACTATCACTTTAAGGAGTTACGTTGTAGTGCTCAGTGTCACATTGAATTATGGATTTTCAAGAGGTGATGTACGTCTTATACTTGATGGTTGGTTGGTTGAAGAGTATAGAGTACTTAGAGTACTTAGAGATGCTAATGGAAATCAACACCGCTCTTTGTTACATATGTGCAAGTTTAAGTCACGAGTTCGGGTTCGTTTACTTCAGAGTCAAATTCATCATATTGGGTTTTCTCCATCAGCTGTCACAACAAAGAGCCTACTGAATGATAATGGGGTGATTACAAGGTTGCCAAGAGAGATGGAAAAAAGAGAGAGATTATGACGTTTGAACACAACAGTTCAATCCTCGTTCTCTAAAGAAAAGAAATGTGTATGCTTCAGTGCGCATTATCTTCGAAAGAAGATAAATCTTCTCATTAATGACCATTCTCATCAACATGCTTCATACTTTTTCCACACGCTTTCAGTTATTAAGTGAACCGGACTATCGATGATTGTTCTCTTATTCCACTTGCTCGATTATAATGACGATGGCGACATCATTTGCTACCTTTGAGGGGGAGAAGTGTGAAGAGACTACATTCTAAAGATATTCACTTGTTTAATCAAGAATGGCATCTCCGTATGCAATTCTTGAGGGGGAGAAGAAGTGTGAATTTACTGCATGGTTGATTGATTTCTGAGAATAAAAGGTCAAATGGCTCCAAACTCATGTAAGAGCCGTTGGTTGACATCTTCACATGGAGTTTTCTTCTAAGAGCTGTTGGTTGACATCTTCATAAGCTGATATGATTAATAACAAAGTGGTTCCAGTTGCGAGGTGGATTTCCTTGATGAACATCTTTCTGTTCTTGTTTGATTGGGAGGGATTTGTGTTAAGGGGATTTGCTATATATAAGTTAACGGGAATGTTTTTTTTGAACGTGAGATGAAGATGTTAACTGTCTATTCCCCAAATGGACAATCTAGAAGAAGGTCGAGTCTGATTGGTTCTACATTTTCTGCTGTATGTTAGAAGAATAAAAGACGAGTTGCATTTGATTATCAAAAGACTTCTTCTTATTCTGGGCATTTATTAAAAAATTGTCAGTTTAGGGGAGAGCACTAATTGGGGGAGAGTGAAATGTCAAATTTAATCCCTAATTAGACTTGCTCACACTCTTCAGCAAGTTGATTCTCACAAAGATTAAATGTGTTCTTCTCAAAAGATTTCTTGTAAATGGGCTTATAGTGTGTTGTGCGATTACGAGTATCAAAACCGCAAGGGGAAGGAGACACGCATCTAAACGCGAGTAAACATTGATGAACTTAATACTTCTAATTGATTGAAGATATCACGGGAAGACTAATGTCATTACCGCAGAGAAACTCAAGGTTTGACTCATGGCGTTTAGTGTTCTTATTCCAACTATGTGGGGAAAGAGATGGAAGAGTTAGTTTACGGTGATAAAGGAGGTACAAGTGTGTGATGATTTCGATGCTATCGCGATCATCGGGGAAAGAGATTGTGTACATTGGGGATGATCAATACTTTTCACTTGAGTGCCTATCCGGATGAGGAGATAATCACGTATTCGGAGTTGACATCCGCAGAGATAGTCATCCGCGAGATAATCATGATTGGCCTGCTTCTTCAATGTTATCGGTTATTCTCTCTTTGGGCATTGGTACCGGGTTATTGAGCTTCATACACTTTCTTTAGGGAAGAGAAAAGTATACATCGGGGTTATTCTTTGGCTATTGGACTTAATCAAGCTACTTTGTTAGGATTTGAAAAATCCAGTTGTTAAAGTGTCGGTCACCTCAAGTATATGTAATCGTTAAAAAGCTCGTAGTCGTAGTTATTTAATGTTAAGCAGTATTTAGTTTTGTAACACCGTGGAGGACGGACGGGTCTTTACCTCTTCAGTATGCGATCCACGACCCGTCGGTAGTGTTTTATGTAAGTACAATAAATACTCTCTACCTCCCAAGGTAGAGAGTTGGAGCTCATAATAAGATTTTTCTTTCTCTTACTAAAGTTCCTAAACCTCTAACTTTCTCTCTCTAAAACTCATCTCTTGTATGCCTCCTTTGATTATGGTTTGATGTGTATGTGAAATCCAATATGTTACAAATGGTATCAAGAGCCATGGTTAGATCATCTCTCACATATCTTTGGATTTCTAGTGGTTTTTACGTGGTTTTTGAGTTTGAGAAAGTTTAGTGGTTTTTGCATCATTTGGTTGATTTCTAGTGTTAAAGTTTGGATTTTGATTGTACTTTTGTGTTTAGGATCATCACAAGTGTTTAGGTTTTGATTTGGAAGGATTGAATCATCGTGGTTGGGTTGTTTTGGATTGAAAAGTGTGTTTTGGAAGTTTTTCAAGTTAGCGACTTGGCTCTCGGTGTAATTTTCTTGATAGCGACTTGCTTCAGAAAAAATTAGCGAGTTGTAGTGTTGTTTGGTGGGCGATGGTCCTACCGACTTGCCTTTAGAGACAAGCCGACAAAAGTACCGTTGGTGGATTCTCCACTCACGGTAGCGACTTGGTAAGGTAGCGAATTGCTTTCAATTTTGATAGCGACTTGTTCTTAAGTTTCTTAGCGACTTAGTGTTAGCGATTTGGACCAGATGGCGAGTTGCTATTTAGCGACTTGATCTCTTAGCGACTTGGTGCATAGCGACTTTGCTTTATCAAATTCATAGCGATTTGGAACTTAGCGACTTGTCTTAGCAACTTGGCTTTTAGCGACTTGATTCAAGGAATCTTAGCGACTTGGTTAACTTTTGTTTGTAATACGGTTTTCTCTTGATTTAGTAAAATCCGGTGAAAGAATCTATTTCCCGGTTTAATTATAGAGTTATAAAATCCCGTGTAATCTTTAAACATGTCTACCAACACACCTACAATCATCTCCATTGCCTAGGATGTTCAAGCAGCTGGTTCGAATACTCGTCCACCTATGCTTGACAGAATCGACTACGACTCTTGGGCTCAAAGAATCGGTATGCTTGTCTTGGAAAGGAAAATGGGGTCAACATTCTCAAGTCGATTGATGAAGGACCTTATCAGATTGAGACTACAAGAGACTTAGTTGATACAAAGATGGAACAATGATATATGGAATAGAGGACCAAAGACATATGATGAGCTTAATGATAAGGAAAAAGAGATTCGATGTGATATCGGGGCTTCTAACATCGTACTTCAAGGTCTTCCAAAGATATCTACAAGCTTATCAATCACAACACGAAGCCAAGGCAAGTGTGGGATAATGTCAAGATGCTTCTTTACGGTTCCGAATTAACTATGGAAGACAGAGAATCACAACTCTATGATGAATTTGAGCACTTCAAGATGAAACCAAATGAGAGTGTCTATGAGTATTACGTGAGATTCCACAAGCTTGTTAATGACATAAGGAACATCAGAATGACTATGCCAAACATTCAATTTGAACTCAAAGTTTGTGAAAAAAATGAATCCCGGATGGCATAAGTTTGTTACCTCTGTGAAGCTAACCAAAGGATTGAAGAATACAAACTATGAGCAACTCTATGCCTTCCTTCTTCAGAATGAGAGACATGCTATGTTTGAAAAAGGATTCTTGATCGGTTCAAAACTAACGGGAGAGACAAGCTCATCAAATGATTCAAGCTTTTACTCAAACATTGGAATTACCACCAAAGCATCTCAAGTTATACCCATGGGTAATGGTAAACACAAACTCATTCTCGATCCTATGTTCAAACAAGGCGTCTTGATGCCGCACCGTGGGAAACTTCATTAATCAACGGCTCTCTGATTAGTCAAAACATGAACTCTCTTCCACACACCACAATAATCTGAGCGCATCCAATCCACACAATCAAGCCATACTGTCGGAGATGGGAAGGTTATGTGCAGCCAGTTCAAGAAAGGCAAGATCTGAACATGGAAGAGGTGGAGTGGTAGAGGTTATGCTGCAAATCGAATAGGGAAGGAATGGAAACCAGGGTCAAGCAAAGCCAATTAAATGTTACAACTGTGGAGGTGAGGGACACATTGCAAGGAACTGCACATCGCCAAAACGCCCTCGAATGCGAGTAATTGGGATAAGATGTTGCTTGTGCAAGCTCAGGATAATGGTGCGGCTTTGGATTAAGAGGAGTTGTTGTTTTGGTGAGGAAATGCTAAGACATATGATCAGGATGTGGATGAGCAACCAATTCGGAGATAGGCCATAATCATCGAATGCCTTTCAAGTAGCGATTGTGATGCATACGACTCGATGTTGATGATGATCCTACTGCACAAACCATTTTCATGGCTAGCATTTCTCCAATGGTCTCTCCTAAAGTCTCTCCATCATCACAAGTTCCATCCAAAGACAAACTCATTTCTGAGGTATTAAAACTATACGATGATGCTAATGTGCAAAATATGCATGACAAAGTACAATCAACTGAAACTATTGAGTCAAATATTGAAAATATGGATAATATCAATGTTGTCCCATATGATCAATATGTGAAACAAAGTGAAAGTGAGGTCGTACAAGTGATGCATCTTAGATCAATGATGACTATGTTTTAATGAATACACTACATGTGCCCCCTGATGATTCATTTATCTGAACTTAATGCCTATAAAGAGCGAGTTGCCATTTATGAACAACGTGCTAAGTTTGAGTTAACTACTCGTGGCGAGTTGGATAACCAAATGCGTACAATTATTAGAAAAATAATTTTAGAGAAGAAGTGTTAAAACAAGAGTTAAACTCCTTACAAGAAAAGCTTTCAAAAGCTGCTAAGCAAAAACAAGAACTTCAAGAAAATGTTAAAGTGCTTAAGCAGGAATTTCATGCTAAGGAATCAAAACTTTTGAATGATTTTTCTAATCTAAAACTTTGAAAAACAAGCTTGAAAATAAGTTGTGCGTCAAGGAATACCATTAATTCCCACATGGTCACTAAGCATTGAGTTTTAAGCGATAAGCATAGTGTTCCCATTATTGATAAACCCAAACCGCAAAAATGCGGTAAGATAGCAAAAGCAGCTCAAAATGTAATCTATGATGGCAATGAGATTCTTAAACCTAGACAGAAACCTAGTTGCGTTGAGTGCACTGAGGAAGATAGAAAATTAGATGATGCATCTAGGGAGAAAATGAATAAGAAGCTAGAAGATCCTGAATGTAAAAGAATAACATCACGATCAAACCCCATGATTACAAGAAGGAAAAATGGATCTCCTTAAACAAATTTAAGCCTCAAACGTTGTTAACACTGAACAAGTTTTTGGAAAAGGACTTAGATAAGCAAAAGTGAAAATCTTGTTGAAACAAACCCTCCCTTAGGAAAATGCCTCGCAGTGCATGTATCCTCCAAATAAACCAATGCATTTAGTTCCTAGAACTATTGCCACTAAGAGTAAGACCTTAATCACCAATATGTTATTCTTCAACTATTTGTCGATTTTGAGAAAACTTGTAAGAAAAGATCACACCATTGGGATAATTGAAGGGAAAGGGGTTTTGAGCAAACAAAGAATGCTATTTAATGCGAGGTCATGCCTTTCTTTAAACAACTAAAAGATCATTTTGAGAGTCTTAAAAGGGGATAGATTCAGATATTAAAGGAATGGAAAAGGAATTTGATGCAATGATAGTTGAGGTTAGTGACTATGAAGAGCATTAAAATATAATGAGATTGAGAGGAAAAACTTGCATACACTGAATGAGTCTCTCGATTTCGAATGTATTTCTCAAGATGTGTTTTACATCACGCTTAATTGTTCCATTAATGTTTCTCAATTTCATGAATTATCTGTTGCTCAGAAAGTCTCCCATGATCGTGTCATTGAGCTTGAAAAGATTAATTTGAAACTTAATGAGAAAATTGATGGGATGATCATAATTTGGTAAAGCATCTTTCTAAACTAGAAGTTGTCTGAGTTTGATACTGATTTTGGAATAAACAAAGCGTGTGATCAGATTTGAACTCATTGTAACATGATCGAGAAGTTGAAAGCCCAAATTTCTCAATTAAAGGGTGAAATGAACAATGTGACTGACTCCCAAATGCCTCCTCCTTTAGATTCTCGTAATTCTCAAAATTTTCTTCTTCAAAATTTGGTTAATACTTTACAAAAGGAAAATGAGAGTTTTCTAGAAGAAAATGAAAAGGTTAAACGTCATTTCAATGAGTTATTTGAGTCAATAAAGTCACTCGTAACAAAAATAATGAAAAAATAACCGTTGCAAAAAAATTGAGAATCGAAGAGTCAAAGGAAAATGCCAATGACAAATGGAGAGAATGGTGCTTCAAAGGTGCATGTCGGTAATAAATATGCTTTGTTTGTGAAATATGTTCCTCCTCATCTTAGGAATAACAAACTTGCTATTCAAACATATTTCTTATACCTTAAGGACAACCTAGAATGTCTTCGTGAGATTGTAGAAGAGGATAAGTTAGAGAAACCACATGATAATGCAATTGGCCATGCATGCTTATATGCCAAATGATCTCAAGCACTTCTAGAATGCCTAATTACAATATGCCCTAAAACCTTAGGTAAACAAGTCAATCCCTTGATACCTAGTTCCATGCCTAGTGCCAAGTATGCAACTCATTCAATGCCCAATGTTATGAATGTGAACCTTAGCATGCCTTCAAGCAGTTCGAGATCCACACCTCTCAGTGTTAGAAAGTGAACTTCAGTACCCCTTCAAATAGTTCACATCCTAGCACATCAAAACAAGAAAGGCAAAAAGTATCAAAACCATCTAATGTTCCCATTCCCTCTACAAGAGTGTCGGTGACATTAAAGCGGGTGGTCTAAGTCTCAAGACAATAAAAGGAATGATAGGACCTCGCAAGCTAAGAATGTGCATTGGAAGAAAGTAGAAGATCACCGTAGGGAGAATTTGAATAAAACAAATTGTGTTGATTCTAGTGTTAGCTTTAAGCGTCTTGTAATTAATACGCGAATTCTACTACTTTTGGCAAAACATGTAATGATGATTGCGTGGTTTATGTTACTAATCTTGAATGTGGTATGAATGATTTGTCTAATCTTTGTAAATGCCAGTTGAAATTATTAATGCAATAAATCATGCTAAGAAGGCTAGAAATAAAAGCGAAAGAAAGTTAGAAAGCAAGTGAAAACCCACGGGAAGAACATTTAGTAAGATAGGTTATCAATGGATACCTTTTGGCCATAAGGTTAATCAGACAATGCCCCACCGAAAATGGATGCCTCTTGGTAGAACTATTCCTTAATAAGTGAACATACTTTGAATAGGTCAAATACGGACACTAAAATTTGCATCTATTCATAATGACTCCATTACTTCTATTTGATATGGATGTTTCTATTTACGATGTGGGTGTTCCAATCTCACTTAATAACCAAATGGAACCCATTCTTGCATGGGGATCCAAATTATCCAGTTATCCATTCTTGTATGCTCAGTGTTCAACTGCTGGATCGTTCAAATCGTTCTATGGTACTTGGACTCAGGCCGGTACTTCCAAGCATATGGCTGGAGATACGCGTGACTCATGAACTTCGTGAGTAAACTTGAGCATCGACGGAACGTTATTGGGAATGACCATTTTGTAGCAATTATGGGTTATGGTGATTATGTTGTTGGCAAAAGTGTAATCTCCATGGTATATTATATGGAAGGTCTTGGTCATAATTTGTTCTCTGTTGGTCAATTATGTGATTCTGATCTAGAGGTGGCCTTTAGAAAACATACTTGTTTCGTTAGAGAACTTGATGGTGTGGAATTATTAAGAGGTACTCGTGGTTCTAACCTATACACCATCTCTATCGAAGACATGATGAAGTCTTCTCCAATCGCTTCTTTGTTAAAGGCTTCTAAAACAAAGTCATGGTTATGGTATCGTCGTCTCAATCACTTGAACTTCAGCACCATTAATAACCTTTCCGAGAAAGGATCTTGTCAGAGGTTTACCTAGATTAAAATATGAAAAAGATCATCTTTGTTCAGCTTGCCAATTGGGTAAAAGAAATATTCCCAAACCAAAACCCACAAATTCAGGTAATGGAATTTCTTCCGCTACCTCTATGGATCTGGTGCGACCAATGAGAGTAAACGATAAATGGGAAGAAATACATTCTAGTAGTTGTTGATGACTACGATTCTGAGGTTCGGGGTATGTGTGTATGGATAAAACCACAATATCGATATCAAAAATAACCACAAGAAATGATCTAAAATCCCTTTAAAGGATAATGAATCAAAACGTGGAGTGATAGTGATACTGATTAGGAAATCGAGTCGTTCCCCAGAGGTGTGAATGGGCAACATCGTTATTGGTTCGTTATTAAAATGCTCGATGTTTTGGATTTGTGATATGATTCTAATACCTACGGTGGGAAAGCAATTACGGAATTTAAACTTGGAAATCCGGGTTACGCGAAATGAAATGCAAATAAAACGCAACTACGTCTATTCTAAGTCCTAAAATGATCTAAAATTACTTTCTAACTAAAAATGATATTTGAAAATTAACTCTAAAACAAACTAATGAATTTTACGGAATTTATTTGAATTAAATACTAATTTTAAACTAATTAAAAATACTAAAAATTTGAAAACAAAAGGAAAATTTAAAACTGTTTTCTAAAAATCTAAAATAACTCAAAAGACTTTTCAAAACTAATTTTGTATTTTTCTGAGTATTTTTCTATTTTCTATGAATAAAAATCTATTAAAAACTAATTTAAATGCTAAAAATTACAATTTAAACTAAGAAAAATCTGGAAATTTTTTTTTTTGCTTTTTATAAATTTCTTAATCTAGGAAAAATGAAAATTTATTTTTGGAACTTTTCATTTATCAAATAAAGCTATTTAAAATACTTAAAAAGCAGTATAAATCGAAAAATAAGCAAAACAAAGTCTAAAAATTATGAAAAATTCAGGAAAATTTTAAAATATTATTCTAAATCTATGAAAAATATAAAATCTATAGCTAATGTGTGAGGAATGAGAGCTATAGTGTAACTGTATTGTAAATAAGCACTTTAAAATAAGCAAATAAGCACTATAAGCTACCCAACTACTACAAGTATTTGTACTGAAAAAGCAACATAAGCTGAATCCACGTAATCCTAACAAACTATAAGCTCTGTCTTATGAATTATGCTAGCTGCCTACTCTATCAAATCAGTACTTAACCCCTTTATAAGTTTTGTTAAAAGGTTTATTCAATAAGCCAAATGCAAAACCGGATGTGGTTTTCAAGACCACCAACCAAATATTAGTTATGCCAAATTTCAGATCAATTTAAGCTCAAATGAGGCTAAAACAAGACCTAGAAAGTTTGATGAAACCGATTTTGACAACTTGGACTTTTGAAAGCCGGTTTGGTAGTTTGACTTAAATGAGATTTGATTCTTTTTAACCGAGAGTGATGAATATCAATGTAATGAATCTAATGCTAGCTAACTTATCTATATTAACACCTAAATGTATAATATCACCACGATTTCAATAGTAATGCAATTAAAATCGTTTCACTTTGATTTTGACTTTGAGCAATCTAATGTGTAATCTAAGACCTTAACTGAGTTATAGCTAATAAGAGCTGAAGCAACCAATCTACAACCACTCTTAATAATAATATTGAAAACCAATAATCCAAACACACCGTCTGTTTTGAAATTTTAAGAATCACTAATCTAGACCATTATCAACCTCAATACAGATTCCAATAACCTAAATAGAGCTTAATGATGAAGTTGTGACAGCAAATACTCACTAAATCCTATCGGTCTCGATGCAAATGATAAATGAAATTATGAGATTCTAAAACTATTACGGCAATGATTCAATCCCATTACCACGGCTAAGCAGAGATGACTTAAACTAAATCAATAAATACTTACTACCACTACGATGCAATATTGATTAAACTTGGACTTGGCTTACAATGGTCCTAGCCACTATGGCTTGAATTCAATGAAACAGTGGACCACTACCCTAGATTATCATCAACCCAAATGAATCAAACTCAACCCAATTCCAGCTCAGAATCAACCTACTTCCATGATCAATACAGTAATTCAGAACCAAATGTAGCAGCTGCTTTTTTTTTTGTGATGAGATTTGAGAGAATTTCTGAGTAGATTACTTTAACAAAATGAAATAAGGTTTTATAAAGCTAAAAACAACAATTACTCAAAGCATTAATATCTAAAAAAAAAGATAAAATATTTTTATATTTTTAAGAGATTTTAATATTTTTGTGATTTTTGAAAAGATGAGATTTTAAACTTAAGAAATGACTTTAATAAGCTGAAGTTATAACTAAGTAACTCTGATAAGCAAATATTAATACTAAAAACAGGATTAAAACTGAGATTGAAACAAATAACTAAAAACAGATTTAATTAATGAAAACGGATTAAGTAATTGAAAAGAAAACATACAAGATATCGAATATTAAAGCTTCAACTACTAATCACTCAGAAAAAATTACACTCTTCAAATGTGATTACAAAGGGGTATAAATAGCCACGAGCTCAAGCCAAGGAAGGATCTAGAAATCTCATTTGTGCTTTTAGGATATTCGAGCCCTTGATCACTCTTCCACATCCCATTTGATCTTAGCCCTTGGATTAGATCATCCACGTTCATCCACCAATGAGAGCAAAGCGCTTGGAATGTTGCACGCGGATTGATGACTGGACATCCCCATGTGTCGGGGTGTCGAGAAAGTACAAGACTACCCTTAATTGCCTGTTAATTTGACCATATGACTAAAGGGTAATTAGGGTTCATGTAATTTCTCAGGTTTGAGTAAGAGGTAGAAATTAGCGGGTGATTTTTTAATATATTTTGAGTTGCTTTGACCGGGTAAGTGGGGTTTGACCAGGGTTTGTTTGGGGTTCAGGTTATAGGATCCGGGTATATGGATTAATTATTGGACCGGGTAGTATATTGGCCAGTGGGTTTTGGGATGTTTTTGGACCAAAGAGTACAAGGCTGGATTTAGGATTACATCCATTATGCATATTAGGGACCATAAGTGTACATTACGAAAATCCAGGACCAAATCAAAATCGAAAATGTATTCCAAGGCTGAACTTGTCACTTTCAAATAATCCAAGTTTGAATTTGCAACTTTTGAAACTTGAGGGTATTTTTACGTCATTTGCTGAAGTTCGAGGACTGCTTTCGACATTTCTTCAAACTTTGATCAAATCTCCACAAATCATCCTCAGAGATTAGAAATCTTCACAAATGCATAATCGACCTTCCTACGTTTAATCTCTCGTGTCGGATTTTGTCTCCATTTTGGCTTTTTGAGTGTTTTAACATATCCGTACCTGCACAAGCACAAACTCAAGAAAACAACAAATATTAGCAATAAAGGGCTCTTTCTTGGTTATTTTGGGTCGATTTATAAACAAAAGATATGTGTTTAAGCACACATCAAAAATACCCCGGACGAGACCATTGTCGTGTACCCACGCAATGCAATCAACTCACGCTTCTAAAATCAAGGATTTCAATCTCTTTCTACTAAACCTATGAAGAAGTAGCAAAGGTTCCTCAAAAGAGATTAAGAAAGCCTTAATTCTAAAACGCCCGCTTTTAATTCACATATAGATATTACGATTAAGCACATTCCGGTTATGAGTGACGATTTGGTTTCATGTCGATCAATAACTCCAACATTTTTCAATCAACACTTTAGGATCACGAAGTAAAACACAACACGGCCGTGGAAGTGACCATACGGATAGAATACATCGTCCTTGATTTTTCACAAGTCCCCAAACCAAGCGAAATCGAAATCATTGTTAAATATGACTCTAGATGCTCACACTACCCATGGAAGTTACTTGTGTAAATACCTTTTGCTCCCATTTTCCTATTTCCTCTAGATTTTTTATTTTTGTGAGAAATGAATTTCTTCATAATTCTCGTTTCGATAACTTTTATTCAATAAAGATATGAAGCTAAGTTAGCTAATTAGTTATCCATCTTCCCTCGAAAACCATTTCACACAAGAATGAGGTCCACATCAAGGTCCTAATTTCACACGATTTAGGAGAATATCCTTTTTATGGCTAACCGAGACAACTCATCTCTGAGTCGAGACGAAGCTTTATTTAGACATCTCCGGATCGAAGTTTGGCTTAACACTATTTTAGCACATTTGCATTTTGCAATTTAGGCCCTCGGTCTTTTAAACTACTAACTCAACGGGATTACGTTTTATCGAAGTCTTATTATGACTATGGATTTTTCCTCTGCTTTTATAGAAGTCTAAGACAACTTTTATAGCTTTGGATTTTTAATTTAAAAACATTTGGGCTTTATTTCATGTTAATTTTTGTGCCAAACTCTAAACCTACTTTTATAACAATAGAAACAATAGCACAAACTATCGAATCGGTTGGGTTTATTACACGCACAACACCGACATTACTGATGTGTACCCAACTCTCATGGGCAAAGATTCTCTAAAGAAGACAAAAACTAACTATCGCCAAAAACTCAACATCTCTAATTATTTTTAACAAATATGGGGTGAAACAATTTTGTGGAACAAAAGCCATAAGTACCTTTGATGGCTCAAAGAGAACAAATACTCACGCTTAGCATCTAAACTCATGAGTAACTCTATCATTTCTCGATCTCCGCAAATTTAAAATCCCATATAATGAGATCCGCGGATGCTTAGCCGATAATTAGATTATCTATGGTTAAGGGAACAAGCTAGGCTCTTCCCGTCAAGTCGAATTCTATTCCTACCCTCACCAGCAGAAAGTCAACAAGGTGTCAAAACATATATTAACTTAGCAAATGCTTCAGCTCTAATGAAACTGCATATTTAAAATCACTTTCAGGAAACTTGCAAAATCATGGCCTTGTGAGCTAGAATTCGCATTTTATAGCTTCTTATCTAAGAGACTAGCAAACTTTTCAATCAAAAGACTTAACAAAAGCTTAAAATTTTAAAATTTTTCTCAATTTTGCACAAAATTTTCATTTTCTAAGGAAAAAGCGGGCGGAGAATACACGACAAAAATAAAGCAAGTCTTGTTAAATCAAATCGAAGATTACCCTACCCCCACTAGAACGAAACATTGTCCTCAATGAAAGCAAGGGTATAAACGAAAATCTAAGCGCCGCATTAGTATGCTCAAAGATAAGCGTTAGTCGATAAGATTTTATATCGATTTCCATCAGATCGATCATGAAACTGGTAGAAATGAATGACAAAACTCGAAGCACGAGAGTCTTCATATCGGGAACATCCACAACATCACAAACAACCAAACACGAGAAATCGAAGAGGCTAACCCTTCACGTCACTTATTAGAAAATAGAAAGAAGATAGAGATAAGCATGGGGTGCCTCCCAAAGCTCTTGTTTTTGGTTCGAAGTCGCTAGCTTGACTCGATCCCTAATCTCGATTGTCCTTAGGAAAGTTCAGATCCGGACAACCATAGATGGGATGTCCTCCAAAATAATGTTTCACCACGATGGCCATTCACTTTGAAATTTGGGCCATCGGGTCGAGAAAGCTCCATCCGTATAAGGGAAAACCCGAGCAACGGTGAATGGTCCGGACCAACGGGTTTTGAGTTTGCCCGAGAATATCTTCAATCAGAGAGGAGAACTTGATCACCAGCGTTGAAACGCGATTTTGATTTTAGAATCATGAATCCTCTTAGTCTTCTCTTTGAAAATCAAAGACCTCGTAGTTCCGATCCCTAAGCTCATTTAATTCATTCAATTGGACTTTCTGGTGATCACCCGCGGTCTTAAGATCAAAGTTTGCATGTTTCGGCCCGAATGCCTTATGTTCGAGCTCGATGGGCAAGTGACAAGTTTTCCTTACACCAACTTAAATGGGGTGCACCCGATGGGTGTCTTGTATGCAGTGCGGAAAGCCCATAATGCATCATCTAACTTATCGCCCTGAAGCTCGATTTTCTCCTGCTTTCTAAATTCTTTTCAAACCGCGATTGGAAACCTCAACTTGTCCGGCCTGCCGGGTGATACGGGTAAAGACGATGGGTAACTCCATATTTAACCATAACTTTAGCAAATTGTTCATTACAAAATGGGTACCGCGACATCGATGATAGCACGAGGTGCTCCAATCGGAAAACAAATTCTTCGAAACTTAACAACCACTCGCCATTGGGGAGGCGCCTTCTTCAACCCATTTAAACAAGTAGTCGACGCCACGCAGGATATACTTATTACCCTTAGAAGAAGGAAATGGCCCCATAAAATCGATGCCCCACACGTCAAAAATCTCGCAAACTTGAATAGCATTCTGTGGCATTTCATCCTTTCGAAATTTTCCTTGGCGCAAATCACAAGACTTAACTAAATCATGAGCATCTCGATATATGGTTATAAAACACGGAATCAAAAACCTTCTTAGCGGTGTAGCTTGCACATGATGGCCACCTGGGTCCGTTATGGCAAGCATAAAGAATATCAAGAGCCTCTTGGCCATGAACACACCGCCGGATTACTTGATCCGCACAAATCTTAAACAAGTAGGGATCGCCCCAGAAATAATGCTTAACATCTTTGAAAAACTTTTTCTTCTGTTGGGGCGACACCCCTTTCTCTGAAATTGCCCATGGTAATTTGCAAACTCGGCAAACCATGGGGTATTTGGGTCTTTCTTAGCAATCATCCCAAGTGTCTCAAGAGGTTTCCGTGACTTTTCTCGAGAACACTTTGATGGGGATTCTCAAGTCTAGAAAGGTGATTGGCAGCAAGGTTCTCCGCTCCTTTTTTGTCAAGAATAGTAACATCAAACTCTTGAAGGAGGAGAACCTAATCGAATGTCGCTTAGCATCTTGCTTTGCCAAAAGATACTTTAGGGAATGGTCGGTACACTATGGTCTTTGATAAGACAAGGTAGGGTCAGAATTTCTCAAAAGCATAAACAACGGCCAATAATTCCTTTTCAGGTAGTCGATAATTGTGTTGGGCCTCGGACAATATCTTACTCGCATAGTGTATGGGTTGAAAATGTTTTATTTACGTTGCCCCAGACCACCCAATTCGCGTAATCACTAGCATCACACATGAGCTCAAAGGGCAAATCCCGGGGGCAACTAAGATCGAGTCCGTTAATTTCTTTTTGATAAAATTAAATGCTTCAACGCATTCGTTGGTGAAGATAAACGGAGCATCCTTCTCGGGAGATGGGTCGAGGGCGGGCTATCGAGAAATCTTGAATGAAACGGCGATAGAAACCGCATGACCCAAAACTCATACCTTTGACGGTAGTGGGATGAGGGAGTTTAGCTATAACGTTGACTTTAGCTTGTCGACCTCAATCCTGCATTTGAAATCTTATGGCCGCGGACAATGCCCTCTCGAACCATGAAATGGCACTTCTCCCAATTCAAGACCAAGTTGGTGTCTTCACACAGTTTGAGCATGTGGTCTAGATGAGAGAGGCAAGAAGTGAAAGAATCTCCATAAACCGAAATCGCCCATAAAAACTTCCATAGACTTCTCGATCATGTCATTAAAATAAAATATGCGCACCTTTGGAATGTAGAGCATTGCATGCTTCTCAAATGGCATTCGATCGGTAAGCAACGTTCCATAAGGGCAAGTAAAAGTCGTTTTCTCTTGATCATGCGGATCAATCGGAATTTGAAAGTAACCGGAAAAACCATCAAGAAAGCAATAGAACTCATTCCCCAAACGCTTCGGCATCCGATCCATAAAGGCGCGGAAATGATCCTTCCTTGTAGCATCATTTAACTTTCGTAGTCAATACACACCCTCCATCCGTGACAAGGCGTGGAAATCAATTCATTATCTTCATTGGCAATGACGGTCATGCCACCTTTCTTAGGGACACAATGGATAGGGCTAACCCATGAGCTATCGGAGATTGGATAAATGATTCCGTCGTCGAGGAGTTTAAGAACTTCCTTTTTGATAACCTCATGAATTTTCGGATTAACCCTACGTTGTTGTTGAATAACGGGTTTGCAATCATCTTCCATTAAGATCTTGTGAGTACAAAAATGAGGGTTTATGCCTTTGATATCGAAATTTGCCAGCGATGGCACTCTTATGGTTACGAAGAATCTCCAAAAGTGCGGTTTTCTCCTCATCTTTCAAGTTTTTAGCAATGATGACGGGAAACTTGTTCGGTTCTTCAAGAAAAGCGTATTCAAGATGAGGAGGTAAATCCTTGAGCTCTGGCTCCGGAGGTTTTTCGTCAGACTTTTGTACTTCTTTGATTTCTTCTATCGTAATCTCTTTCGGAGGGAGTGACGGTGATGGATCTTCATTTAGCAATTGTTCAAGATAAAGGATATCTCCCTCCGAATCATAAATACCATCATCAATTCCCGGTGGAATCGATTCATCATCAGCAAGAAACTCATCGACCTCTTCCAAAATGAAATCACCTCCCTCGAACGGAGTAAGAGAGTAAAATGGCAATTATAGGCTCAGAAGATGGTTCAACATTTTCAGAAGGAATGGTGGGATTACCATCCATAAAATCAAGAAGCTTTTGAGCATACTCCTCTGTAGAAATATCGAGAACGTCGATTCGATTAATAGAAGCATCATCATAATTGGAGGAGTATCTCGAAGGATGGTTAATGTTAAAGGAGACGGTTTCCTTATGAGATCGTAAAGTAATTTCTCCTTCATGAACGTCAATCATCGCACGGCCCGTTCGTAAGAAAGGTCTCCCGAGAATTAGAGGCACTCGGGAATCGGCCACAAAGTCAACGACAATGAAGTCGGCGGGAAAATGTAGTGGTCCTACTTTCACATAGACATCCTCGGCGATTCCTTTCGAAATAGAGGTTGATCGGTCCGCGAGTTCAAGAGTCATCTTAGTAGGAGTGAGATCCGGGAGAGAAAGCTTGTTATAAATCGAAAGAGGCATTAAGTTAGTACTCGCACCAAGATCGGCCAAGGCGGAGCATTTCACAATTCCCGGAAACTCACAAGGGATAAGAAATTTGCCAGGGTCTCCTAACTTTTCCGGAAGTTTCTTGAGGAGCACCGCCGAGCAATTCTCATTCAACGGTGTTTTGCAATTCGGCAAACTTTTCCTTATTACTCACTAAATTTTTGATCATGGCAGCAAATTTCGGCATGAGGAGTAAAGCGTCAGTGAAACTAATGTTAAAGTTCAAGGATTGGATGATCTCAACAAATTTCTCCATTTGGTTTTCGGTTTTATCACGAATCCTTTGATCTTGAAGTCTAGACGGATAAGGAAGTGAGGGTTTAAAAGTAGTCTTCGGAATATCGGGTTCCGGAATTGGAGTCTGAACGACCGGAGGTGGGACGGGTGAAGGTTGCACATTTTCTTCAATAACCACGGGTTCTCGTTCCTCCTCCCTCACCAGTGGAGTAGGAAACGATGGTTCATCATAAGCCTTACCACTCCGTGTGGTTATAGCTTTTAACTCACCCTTCGGGTTGGGAATGGTGTCACTTGGAAGAGATCCCGAACTTGAGGGTTGACTTATCTTACATAAAACAAAGCATTCAACATATTCTCAAGTTTATTCTGAAGCATCAATTTGTTGTTCAAGTCGAATCTCATTTCTAACCTCATTGCTTTGTCTAGTCAACGAAGATTGAAACTCATTTCTCAAACTTGAAATCTGAGTTTGCATAGTTTGGATGGTAGCATTATTGTGTTGAACGTAATTCGTGAATTCATTTGAAGGCAAAGGGGGAGCTTGATAGCTTGAATTTGGATATCCTTGATTGTAATTGACTCCTTAATTCGGGTATTGATTTGGTGGGGCTTTGAATTGGTTTTGAACATTTGGTCCACGAACTTGATTTTGATTAAAACGAGTCTGATTATTCGATTGAGAAAATCCCGGAGGTACCATTTGATTACTAACACGAGGGTTTGGTTCAACTTGAGAACGGTATTGGTTACCACGGACATTAGCTTCGAAAGGATTTCCATCGGTGGCGGTACAATTGTAGTAGGCATGTGGGCCACCACAAGTAGTACAAGTCGTTTCCACCGCTTTGACTTGAGCGGGTGGAGAAGAATTAACCTTAGCGGTCTTAATCTTAACCAAAGCCTGAATCATGTCCGTAAGCTTATCAATCTTAGCATCGGTGCTAGACGTATTTCGTAAGACGAGGACGATGGTGTAACACTCACCGGCAGCAAACCGATTTGCTACGTGCGGTACGAACTTTAGATTTGTTCTCAATAATCAACAAGGCATCTCTCGTTGATCGGGTCAACAAATTACCACCCGCGGCAGCATTGAGAGAGTCTTGATCGGTTTCATTCAAACCGTTATAAAACGTATCAAGTTGGTGTAATTCCGTAAAACCATGATGGGACATTGCCTAAGCAAATCTTTGAATCGGTCCCATGCCTCACTAAATGATTCATCAAATCTTTGTGTAAATTTCGTTATTTCATTTTTTAAGCTTGTTGTTTTAGACGGTGGGAAGAATTCGTTCACGAATTTTGACACTAAATTCTCCCATGTGGTTATCGATCGAGGGGGTAGTTTCTCGAGCCAAATCCGGGCAGCCCCCTCAAGTGAAAATGGGAAGAGTAGAAGCTTGATAGCCTCTTCCGGAACGTTACGGTACTTGATCGTAGACGTGAGCTTGTTGAATCGTCGGATATGAGAGTGAGGATCGCCTCTCAAATCCGTAACATTGGCTTGACGAAACCAAATTTATCAATCCGTGTTTAAGCTCAAAGTTATCGGCAACGATTGCGAACGACGATGGCTTCTCCATAAACCTCGGTGGGTGCTTGGAGTTGCTCTAGCATAGATCGGTTGTCCTCCGCCATTTCGACAATGGGCGAAGTCGGATTAGTTCGAATCTCGGGTTCGACTAATGGAGCACGCCTATTTCGCCTTCTCGGAATTGTAGCGGCTTCACGATCGGTCTCAGTAGTTGTTAGAACGAAAGCATGCACTTTCAAAAACCAGGGCAATTAAAACGAACGGTATTCGAAAACACGGTGAACTTAACCAATAATCCCAAGTGAATAAATCACCTCTATAAGACAAACGCACAAGCGGCTTGATAGCTTTTTAGGTCAGCGAAGCTTATTAAAACCCGCTTCTTTTCAAATTCGCCGCAATTTAATGTCGAGCCGTCCTTATACCCACCCCACAGTTTGTTTATCAAATAGAAATAAATCGACTCACAAGCGACACAAAGGTAAGTTTTTGATCTTTAGTTCGGGAACTTATTAATGATAACACCTCCGTTGAGAATGTTATATAATTGATGTATTCTATTTTAGCTCAAAAACAAAAGAGAAAATCTTTTTGTATTTTTAATATGATATATATATATTTTAGCTCAAAAACAAAAGAGAAAATCTTTCATTTTTCCTTGATAAGTTAGAGAAACCACATGATAATGCAATTGGCCATGCATGCTTATATGCCAAATGATCTCAAGCACTTCTAGAATGCCTAATTACAATATGCCCTAAAACCTTAGGTAAACAAGTCAATCCCTTGATACCTTGTTCCATGCCTAGTTCCATGTATGCAACTCATTCAATGCCCAATGTTATGAATGTGAACCTTAGCATGCCTTCAAGCAGTTCAGATCCCAGCACCTCTAGTGTTAAGAAAGTGAACTTCAGTACCCCTTCAAATAGTTCACATCCTAGCACATCAAAACAAGAAAGGCAAAAAGTATCAAAACCATCTAATGTTCCCATTCCCTCTACAAGAGTAATCAGTGACATTAAAGCGAGCATGTCTAAGTCTCAAGACAAGACAAGGAATGATAGGACCTCGCAAGCTAAGAATGTGCATTGGAAGAAAGTAGAAGATCACCATAGGGAGAATTTGAATAAAACAAATTGTGTTGATTCTAGTGTTAGCTTTAAGCGTCTGTATGTAATTAATGCGAATTCTACTACTTTTGGCAAAACATGTAATGATGATTGCGTGGTTTCAGTTACTAATCTTGAATGTGGTATGAATGATTTGTCTAATGCTGCCAAATGCCCAGTTGAAATTATTAATGCAATAAATCATGCTAAGAAGGCTAGAAGGCAAAAACGAAAGAAAGTTAGAAAACAGTGAAAACCCACAGGAAGAACATTTAGTAAGATAGGTTATCAATGGATACCTGATGGCCATAAGGTTAATCAGACAATGCCCACTAGAAAATGGATGCCTACTGGTAGAACTATTCCCTTAATAACTGAACATACTTTGAATAGGTCAAATACGGACACTAGTACTGCATCTATTCATAATGACTCCATTACTTCTATTTCTGATATGGATGTTTCTATTCTATGTGGGTGTTCCAATTACTTAACCAAGTGGAACCCATTCTTGCATGGGGATCCCAATTATCCAGTTATCCATTCTTGTCGGTGTTCAACTGCAGATCGTTCAAATCGTTCTATGGTACTTGGACTCGGGCTGCCAAAGCATATGACTGGTGATCGGTCATCGCGGCTCATGAACTTCGTGAGTAAATTCATCAGGACTGTTAGATTCAGGAACGACCATTTTGGAGCAATTATGGGTTATGGTGATTATGTAGTTGGCAAAAGTGTAATCTCCGTGGTATATTATATGGAAGGTCTTGGTCATAATTTGTTCTCTGTTGGTCAATTATATGATTCCGATCTAGAGGTGGCCTTTAGAAAACATACTTGTTTCGTTAGAGAACTTGATGGTGTGGAATTATTAAGAGGTACTCGTGGTTCTAACCTATACACCATCTCTATCGAAGACATGATGAAGTCTTCTCCAATCTGCTTGCTGTCAAAGGCTTCTAAAACAAAGTCATGGTTATGGTATCGTCGTCTCAATCACTTGAACTTCGGCACCATTAATAACCTTTCCAGAAAGGATCTTGTCAGAGGATTACCTAGATTAAAATATGAAAAAGATCATCTTTGTTCAGCTTGCCAATTGGGTAAAAGCACGAAATATTCCCACAAACCAAAACCCACAAATTCAGTAATGGAATTTCTTCATACCCTTCATATGGATCTGTGCGGACCAATGAGAGTGCAAACGATAAATGGGAAGAAATACATTCTAGTAGTTGTTGATGACTACTGATTCGTTGAGGTTCAGGGGTATGTGTGTATGGATAAAACCACAATATCGATATAAAAAATAACCACAAGAAATGATCTAAAATCCCTTTAGGAAAAAGGATAATGAATCAAAACCCGTGAGTGATAGTGATACGGATTAGGAAATCCGAGTCGTTTCCCAACGAGGTGTGAATGGGCAACGTCGTTATTGGTTCGTTATTAAAATGCTCGATGTTTTGGATTTGTGATATGATTCTAATACTACGGGGAATGGGAAAGCAATTACGGGAATTTAAACTTCGGGAAATCCTAAGTTACGCAAATGAAACACAAATAAAACGCAACTACGTCTATTCTAAGTCCTAAAAATGATCTAAAATTACTTTCTAACTAAAAATGATATTTGAAAATTAACTAAGAATTAAAACTAATTTTTATGAATTTTCTAGAATTTATTTGAATTAAATACTAATTTTAAACTAATTAAAAATACTAAAAATTCTGAAAACAAAAGTGAAAATTATAAAACTGTTTTCGAAAAATCTAAAATAACTCAAAAGACTTTTCAAAACTAATTTTGTATTTTTCTGAGGATTTTTCTATTTTCTATGAATAAAAATCTATTAAAAACTAATTTAAATGCTAAAAATTACAATTTAAACTAAGAAAAATCTGGAAAATTTATTTTTTTGATTTTTATAATTTTCTTAATCTAGGAAAAATGAAAATTTATTTTTTGGAACTTTTTCTGATTTATTTGCAATAAAAGCTATTTAAAAATACTTAAAAAATGTATTAAATCAAGAAAAATAGCAAACAAAGTCTAAAAATTATGAAAAATTCAGGATAATTTTAAAATATTATTCTAAATCTATGAAAAATATAAAATCTATAGCTTATGTGTGAGGAATGAGAGCTATAGTGTAACTGTATAGTAAATAGGCACTTTAAAATAAGCAAATAAGCACTATAAGCTACCCAACTACTACAGAAGCTGATTTGTACTGAAACAAGAAAATCATAACTGAATCCACCTAATCCTAACAAACTATAAGCTCTGTCTTATGAATTATGCTAACTGCCTACTCTATCAAATCAGTACTTAACCCCTATGTTTAAGCTGTTGCACAGGCTTATTCAATAAGCCAATGTGCAAACCAGATTTGTGGTTTTCAAGACCACCAACCAAATATTAGTTATGCCAAATTTCAGATCAATATAAGCTCAAATGAGGCTAAAACAAGACCTAGAAAGTTTGATGAAAACTGATTTTGACAACTTGGACTTTTGAAAACAGTTTTGGTAGTTTGACTTAGATGAGATTTGATTCCAATTTTTTAACTGAGAGTGATGAATATCAATGTAATGAATCTAATGCTAGCTAACTTATCTATATTAACACCTAAATGTATAGTATCACTCACTGATTTCAACAGTAATGCAATTAAAATCAGTTTCACTTTGATTTTGACTTTGAGCAATCTAAGGTGTAATCTAAGACCTTAACTGACTGAGTTATAGCTAATAAGAACTGAAGCAACCAATCTACACTACTGAATAATCTTAATATTAGCAAAACTGAATAATCCAAACACACCTTATGTAAGCTGTTTTGAAATTTTATGAAGCAAATCACTAATCTAGACCATTATCAACCTAAATACAGATTCCAATAACCTAAATAGAGCTTAATGATGAAGTTGTGACAACAAATACTCACTAAATCCTATCTGGTATACTGATGCAAATGATAACAGAAATTATGCAGATTCTAAAAACTATTACAGCAATGATTCAATCAGAATTACCACAGCTAAACAGAGATGACTTAAACTAAATCAATAACTATTACTACTAATTACTGATGCAGTATTGAAATTAAACTTGGACTTACAATGGTCCTAGCCACTATGGCTTGAATTCAATGAAACAGTGGACCACTACCCTAGATTATCATCAACCCAAATGAATCAAACTCAACCCAATTCCAGCTCAGAATCAACCTACTTCCATGATCAATACAGTAATTCAGAACCAAATGTAGCAGCTTTTTATTTGTAATGAGATTTGAGAGAATTTCTGAGTAGATTACTTTAACAAAATGAAATAAGGTTTTATAAAGCTAAAAACAACAATTACTCAAACAGATTAATATCTAAGTAAAAACAGTAATAAAATATTTTTATATTTTTAAGAGATTTTAATATTTTTGTGATTTTTGAAAAGATGAGATTTTAAACTTAAGAAATGACTTTAATAAGCTGAAGTTATAACTAAGTAACTCTGATAAGCAAATATTAATACTAAAAACAGGATTAAAACTGAGATTGAAACAAATAACTAAAAACAGATTTAATTAATGAAAACGGATTACAAGTAATTGAAAAAGAAATACAAGATACTGAATATTAAAATAAGCTTAACTACTATTAATCTACTCAGAAAAAATTACACTCTTCAAATGTGATTACAAAGTGGTATAAATAGCCTTGAGCTCAAACCAAGGAAGGATCTAGAAATCTCATTTGTGCTTCTTAGAAGTATTCTGACCCTTTTATCACTCTTCCACGCATCCCATTTGATCTTAGCCCTTGGATTAGATCATCCACGTTTCATCCACCAATGAGAGAGCAGCGTTTGGAATGTTGCACGCGGATTGATGACCTGGACATCCCCATGTGTCAGGGGTGTCAGAGAAAGTACAAGACTACCCTTAATTGCTGTTAATTTGACCATATTGACTAAAGGGTAATTAGGGTTCATGTAATTTCTGGGTTTGGGTAAAAGAAGGGTGAAATTGGTGCGGGTGATTTTTTAATATATTTTGAGTTGCTTTGACCGGGTAAGTGGGGTTTGACCAGGGTTTGTTTGGGGTTCGGGTTATAGGACCCGGGTATATGGATTAATTATTGGACCGGGTAGTATATATTGGGCCGTGGGTTTTGGGGTGTTTTTGGACCAAAGGAGTACAAGGCTTGGACTTAGGATTTACATTGAATCCATTATGCATATTAGGGACCATAAGTGTACATTCTGAAAATCCAGGGACCAAATCTGTAAATTTGAAAATGTATTCCAAGGGCTGAACTTGTCACTTTTAAATAATCCAAGGATTGAATTTGCAACTTTTGAAACTTGAGGGTATTTTCTGTCATATGCTGAAAGTTCAGGGACTGTTTCTGACATTTCTTCAAACGTTGATCAAA
>OU343223.1:81629699-81813097 GCA_910596185.1 Chrysanthemum makinoi
TGATAAGACAAGGTAGGTCGAATTTCAAAGCATAAACAGCGGCCATAATTCCTTTTTCGTAGTCGTATAATTGTTGTTGGGCTCTCAAACAATGTCTTACTCGCATAGTGCATGGGTTGAAAATGTTTCGATTTACGTTGCCCCAAGACTGCCCCAATAGCGTAATCACTTGCATCACACATGAGCTCAAAGGGCAAATCCCGGTCGGGGGCAACTAAGATCGAGCTTAGGTTAATTTCTTTTTTAGAAAAATTAAAGCGCTTCAACACATTCATTGGTGAGAAGACTAAGCGGAGCATCCTTCTCGAGGAGATGGGAGAGGCGGGCTATCTTAGAGAAATCTTGGATGAAGCGGCGATAGAAACCGACATGACAAAAACTCAATTACCTTGGCGGTAGTGGGATGAGGGAGTTTAGCTATCGCGTCGACTTTAGCTGGTCGACCTCAATCCCAGTTTTGAAATCTTGGCGAGGACAATGCCCTCCATGAAGTTGGCATTCTCCCAATTCAAGACCAAGTTGGTGTCTTCACACAGTTTGAGCATGTGGTCTAGATGAGAGAGGCAAGAAGTGAAAGAATCTCCATAAACCGAGAAATCGTCCATAAAACTTCCATAGACTTCTCGATCATGTCGTGAAAAATAGCCATCATGCACCTTTGGAGCGTCGGGAGCATTGCATAAGCCAAATGGCATTCGTGGGTAAGCAAACGTTCCATAAGGCACGTGAAAGTCGTTTTCTTGATCTGGCGGATCAATCGGAATTTGAAAGTAACGGAGAAACCATCAAGAAAGCAATAGAACTCATTCCCGGCTAAGCGTTCGAGCATCTGATCCATAAAGGTGGCGAGGGAAATGATCCTCCTGGCATCATTCAACTTTCGGTAGTCAATACACACCCTCCCATCGGTGACAAAGCGTGTGGAAATCAATTCATTATCTTCGTTCATAAAAACGGTCATTCCACCTTTCTTAGGGACACAATGGATAGGGCTAACCCATGAGCTATCGGAGATTGGATAAATGATTCCGGCGTCGAGGAGTTTAAGAACTTCCTTTTTGATAACCTCATGAATTTTCGGATTAACCCTACGTTGTTGTTGAATAACGGGTTTGCAATCATCTTCCATTAAGATCTTATGAGTACAAAAACGAGGGTTTATGCCTTTGATATCGGAAATTTGCCCAGCGATGGCTTATGTTTCGAAGAATCTCCAAAAGTGCGGTTTTCTCCTCATCTTTCAAGTTTTGCAATGACGGGGAAACTTGTTGAGTTCCTCAAGAAAGCGTATTCAAGATGAGGAGGTAAATCCTTGAGCTCGGGCCGAGGTTTTAGTTGGTCGTTTGTACAGATTTGATTTCTTCAATAATCTTTTAGGAGGAGCGGTGATGGATCTTCATTTAGCAATTGTTCAAGATAAAGGATATCTTCCTCCGAATCATAAACACATCATCAATTCGGTGGAATCGATTCGTCGAGCAAGAAACTCATCGATCTCTTCCAAAGGAAGTCACCTCCCTCAAACGAGTAAGAGAGGGGAAGAGTCGGCAATATAGGCTCGAAGAGTGTGGTTCCGGAAGGTGAATCAGTAGAATTGTGAGTAAAACCGAGAACTTCTTGAGCGTACTCCTCACAAGAAACATCAATAATGTCAATTCGATTGATGGAAGCATCGTCGAAATTTGAGGAGTACCTCGTCGTTTGATTAATATTGAATGTGACGGCTTCTTGATTAACTCTCGTAATCTCTCCTGAATACATCAATTAAAGCACGACCGGTCCGTAAGAAACATCTTCAAGAATAATGGGTACTCGGGGTCGCATCAAATCTACCACAACAAAATCCAGCGGGAAAATAGAACTCCCCACTTTGACAAAGACATCCTCGGCTATACCCTTTGGGCCGGGTCAGGTAGAGCGATAGGCTGGCTGGTCATACATGTGTTGGGGTAAGTGGGGGTGCGAAGTTTCTCGTAGATTGAATTTGGCATTTAATTGATACTCGCGCCAAGATCGGCCAAGGCGGAGCGTGAACAATTCCTTGAAAATTACATGGAATGAGAAATTTGCCGAGTCACCTAACTTTTCGGGAAGTTTCTTGAGGATAACCGCCGAACAATTCTCATTCAGAGATGTTGTAGCAAGCTCATATAGTTTTCCGTTTGTAAGCAATCATAATTGTAGAAGCAAGTTTAGGCATCAAGAAGGGCATCCGCGAAGCGATCTCCACATTCAAGTCTTTGAAGATTTGGAAGAACGTTTCCATTTGATGATTCGACTTTTCACGAAGAGTTTGATCTTTAAGACGAGACGGATATGGGATAGCGGTTTCGGATTAGCTTTCTTCACATTCACGGGAGCATCTTCGGGCTCAGAATCTTGGACAACTGTGGGTTGGACATTCCAGATACTCCCATATCGGTAGGAAGCGGGTCCTTTGTCACCCCGGCGGTCTACCACATGAGAGGAAGAAGTATTGTGGGTAGGAAGCTGGTCCACCGTAAGCTACACCACGCCGGGTAGTGATTGCTTTCATGTCCCTCTGGGTTTGGAATCGTATTGCTGGAAGAGAACGAACCCGAGGGTTGAGACGTAGACGGTGATTGGCGAAAAGAAACTAGCCATCATATTCACTTATTTCAGTCATCTGTTTGTTCTTGTAGCTTCCATCTCCTTTTGAAGTCGTCCTCATGCGTTAATTTGATTTTGCAAACTTTTAATGGTGTGTCGAGAGTTCTTCGTGTAGCTAGAAAATGGTTGTTGAGGTGGCTGAGGTGCTTGATTGTCCAGATTAATGGTTGTCGGTTTTGTTCTGGTTTTGTTGTTGAGGTTAGTTGGCAAGGGAGGTCGAAACGATAATTGTTTTGGCGGTAGCTAAAGATTTCGATCTCCTGCGGTTTGATTGTAGTTTCTGTAGCGGCATAAACATTCTCATGTGCGTAGCCACCAGACGGTGGGCACTCGGAATAAGAATGTGGACCTCCACAAGTCTCACAAATCGGTTGTACCACTTTTACTTGTTGATTACGATTATTCATCGAGTAATCCGTAAGATATCATCGATCTTTTTGTTCATGGCGGCTATTTCGAGAGAAGAAGACGTATTTGATCGAGATGATGCACCCCTTTCGGCGGTAGAATCCCAATAATTGTAATGAGCGGTCATATTCTCAATAAGATCGCCAGGACGTTCTTTCATGAAAGTTCCTGCGGCAGCGGGATTGATTGTTTCACGGTGTCTCAACGTCAAACCATTATAAAGCGTATCAATTTGAGTGACAAGCAACATGTTATGATTCGGACATCGATCAATCGCAAGCTTATATTGTTCCCAAGCTTCAAACAAAGATTCGTCGGGATATTGCCGAAATTACGATATCGTTTCTCAACTCGTCACCATCGGCGGTGGAAAGTATTTTGCGAAACCGAAACCATTTCCTCGAAGGTATGAATCGAATTTCTTGGTCGTCGTAGGCGTGGCATGATGAGTCAAGAGTATGGGAAAAGATAGAGAAGAGGCGTCATCGGAGACCCCATTCGTTTCATACTCACGGTGGCGGTTAAAAATTTATCAAGATGCTTGTTTGCATCGTCATCGGGTAAACCATGAAATTGACAACCGTTTTTTACTTGTTCTATCATATGGTGTTTCAAGCTAAAATCGGTAGCTTGAAAATTAGTCGGTGCAATGGGTCCTCCTCTCCCGTACATTGTAGGTTGACATAACTCCTCCATCGTTCGAGATGGGAGCTACATTTTGATTATCGGGAGGAGGATTAGGACCGGGGTTTGGTGGGGTCCGTTGGGAGAGCGACCATATTACGTAACTTCAGTGCGTTCACCGCTTACGAAGTCGTCTAGATCGAGATCACAGTGCGCATGCACTTAAAACCAAGGCAATTAAAACGATCACATATTCGAAAACACAATGAACTTAAACCAATAATCCCAAGTGAATAAATCACTTCTATAAGACAACCGCACTGGCGGCGGAGAAGCTTATTTGGTCATTATGAAGCTTATTAAAACTACTTCTTTACACCGCAATTTAATGTCGGGCCGTCCTTATACCCACCACACAGTTTGTTTATCAAATAGAAATAAATCGATTCACAAGCGACACAAAGGCAAGGTTTTGATCTTTGGTTCGGGAACTTACTAATGATAACACCTCCGTTGAGAATGTTATATAATTGATGTATTCTATTTTAGCTCAAAAACAAAAGAGAAAATCTTTTGTATTTTTAATATGATATATATATATATACAAAGAAAAAGGAAAATATTTTTACTTTTTGATTTTATAGAAAATAGTAACTTCACAAAGGAAGGATCTCGAGTCACTAATCGTCAAACCTTTAACGATATTATCGCGACCACAACCTCCCGTGGCGGCGCAAAATTTGATCCGTTGAGGTTGGGGGTATGTGTGTATGGATAAAACCACAATATCGATATCAAAAATAACCACAAGAAATGATCTAAAATCCATTTAGGAAAAAGGATAATGAATCAAAACCCGTGAGTGATAGTGATACGGATTAGGAAATAAGGTCGATTTCCCAACGAGGTGTGAATGGGCAACATCGTTATTGGTTCGTTATTAAAATGTACCGATGTGTTGGATTTATGATTATATTAAAACTACGGGGAATGGGAAAGCAATTACGGGAATTTACACTACGGGAAATCCTAAAACGCGATTTATTCTAAAACGTATTAAAAGAAACGTAAATACAAAGCAACTACGTCTATTCTAAGTCCTAAGAATAATCTAAAATTACTTTTTAACTAAAAATGATATTTGAAAATTAACTAAGAATTAAAACTAATTTTTATGATTTTTCTGAAATTTAATTGAATTAAAAACTAATTTTAAACTTTAAAAACTAATTAAAAATACTAAAAATTATGAAAACAAAAGTGAAAATTATAAAACTATTTTCTAAAAATCTAAAATAACTCAAAAGACTTTTAAAAACTAATTTTGTATTTTTTGAGATTTTCTATTTTCTATGAATTAAAATCTATTTAAAACTAATTTAAATGCTAAAAATTACAATTTAAACTAGGAAAAATCTGGAAAATTTATTTTTTTGCTTTTTATAATTTTCTTAATCTAGGAAAAATGAAAATTTATTTTTTGGAACTTTTTCTGATTTATTTGCAATAAAAGCTATTTAAAAATACCTAAAAACTGTTTTAAATCAAGAAAAATAGCAAACAGTGACTAAAAATTATGAAAAATTCAGGGAAATTCTAAAATAATATTCTAAACCTAGGAAAAATATAAAAACTACGACTAATGTGTGAGGAATGAGAGCTATAGTGTAACTGTATTGTAAATAAGCACTTTAAAATAAGCAAATAAGCACTATAAGCTACCCAACTACTACAAAAGCTGATTTGTACTGAAACAAGCAAATTATAACTGAATCCACGTAATCCTAACAAACTATAAGCTCTGTCTTATGAATTATGCTAGCTGCCTACTCTATCAAATCAGTACTTAACCCCTATGTTTAAAGGTTGCACAGGCTTATTCAACAAGCCAATGTGCAAACCAGATCTGTGGTTTTCAAGACCACCAACCAAATATTAGTTATGCCAAATTTCAGATCAATATAAGCTCAAATGAGGCTAAAACAAGACCTAGAAAGTTTGATGGCGATTTGACAACTGGACTTTTGAAAGCAGTTTTGGTAGTTTGACTTAAATGAGATTTGATTCCAATTTTTGGAGGTGATGAATATCAATGTAATGAATCTAATGCTAGCTAACATATATTAACACCTAAATGTATAGTATCACTCAACGATTTCAACAGGAATGCAATTAATCAGTTTCACTTTGATTTTGACTTTGAGCAATCTAAGGTGTAATCTAAGACCTTAATCGGCGAGAGTTATAGCTAATAAAATAAAAAGCAACCAATCTACACTACTGAATAATCTTAATATCAGCAAAACTGAATAATCCAAACACACCTTATGTAAGCTGTTTTGAAATTTTATGAAGCAAATCACTAATCTAGACCATTATCAACCTCAATACAGATTCCAATAACCTAAATAGAGCTTAATGATGAACTTGTGACAGCAAATACTCACTAAATCCTATCTTGTCTACTGATGCAAATGATAACAGAAATTATGCAGATTCTAAAAACTATTACAGCAATGATTCAATCAGAATTACCACAGCTAAACAGAGATGACTTAAACTAAATCAATAACTATTACTACTAATTACTGATGCAATATTGAAATTAAACTTGGACTTACAATGGTCCTAGCCACTATGGCTTGAATTCAATGGCTTGTTGAACCCTACCTAGATTATCATCAACCCAAATGAATCAAACTCAACCCAATTCCAGCTCAGAATCAACCTACTTCCATGATCAATACAGTAATTCAGAACCAAATGTAGCAGCTTCAGTTTTTTTTTTTTTTTTTTTTTTTTTTTTTTTATTTGTGATGAGATTTGAGAGAATTTCTGAGTAGATTACTTTAACAAAATGAAATAAGGTTTTATAGAGCTAAAAACAAAAATTACTCAAACAGATTAATATCTAAGTAAAAACAGTAATAAAATATTTTTATATTTTTAAGAGATTTTAATATTTTTGTGATTTTTGAAAAGATGAGATTTTAAACTTAAGAAATGACTTTAATAAGCTGAAGTTATAACTAAGTAACTCTGATAAGCAAATATTAATACTAAAAATAGGATTAAAACTGAGATTGAAACAAATAACTAAAAACAGATTTAATTAATGAAAACGGATTACAAGTAATTGAAAAAAGTACAAGATCTTTGAATGTTAAAACAACTTAACTACTATTAATCTACTTTCGGAAAAATTACACCTCTCAACTGTGATTACAAAGGGGTATAAATAGCCCGAGCTGCAAGCCAAGGAAGGATCTAGAAATCTCATTTGTGCTTCTTAGGAGTATTCTGAGCCCTTGATCACTCTTCCACGCATCCCATTTGATCTTAGCCCTTGGATTAGATCATCCACGTTTCATCCACCAATTAGAGAGCAGCGTTTGGAATGTTGCAGCGGATTGATGACTGGACATCCCATGTGTCAGGGGTGTCAGAGAAAGTACAAGACTACCCTTAATTGCTGTAATTTTGACCAATTAACCTTGAGGGTAATTTAGGGTTCATGCGTTTCGAGGATTGGGGTAAAAAAGGGCGCGGGTGAATTTTATTTATTAGTTTGATTGTTTTGTAGTCAGGGCGTTGACTTGGGTAAAAAACCGGGTAACGGGTTGAGATATACAACCGGTTATAGAAAGTGGATTGGACCGGGTTTGGTTTTGGTATTTTGGGCCTTTGGATTTGGGCTTTTGATTGATAAATTGGATTTAAGGACTAGTAGAGTGATCTAAGTAGCTTATAAGGGACCAAATTTGTATATTCGGATTTCCAAGGGACCAAAGGTGTAAATCTGAAAATATTCATCAAGGACCATTGTTGTCATTCTCAAATAATCCAAGGGTTGATTTTGTAACTTTTGAAACTTGAGGGTATTTTCTGTCATTTGCTGAAAGTTCAGGGACTGTTTCTGACATTTCTTCAAACTTTGATCAAATCATCCTCAAATCATCCACAGAGATTAGAAATCTTCATAAATGCATAATCTCGACCTTCATTTCGGCTCAAACTCTCTTAATCTCCGTGCTTTCGGATTTCACGTCGATTTGGTTCCTTTTTGTGTGTTTTACATATCAGGTACAACAAGCAAAAACTCAAGAAACATGCAAATGTTAGCAATAAACGGCTCTTTCTTGGTTATTTTGGGTCAGTTTTGATAATGAAAAGGTATGTGTTTAAGCACATATCATGCTTGTTGGCATGCTTTTCTTGCGTGAGCGTGCTTCGGCTTGGTTGTTGATATTGCAAGTCTTGGTTTGTTTCTTGAAAACCATGATGTTAAACAACATCCCATAAAAGTACATACCCCACTTGTACTTTTTCTATCAACGTAATCACATGCATGGTCAGAATCTGCATATACAATTGTTTCTACTCCCGTGCCGCTTAGGATACCATAATCCTAATTGTATTGTACCCTTAATATATCTAAATATCCTTTCTACTTCTAGGTGTGATATTTTGGGGTCTTCTTGAAACCTAGCACATAAGCAAACCCTAAACATGATATCCGACTACTTTTCCGTGAGGTAGAGAAGGCTACCTATCATGCCACGATATTTAGTATTATCTACGGATTCTCCGTCCCCGTCTTTTGTGAGTTTGGTGTCGGATGACATTGGAGTCCTAATTGGTTTTGACTCTTCTAGACCGAATTTCTTTAACATCTCCTTGATGTACTTAGATTGATTAAAGTAGATACCATCTTCTACTTGTTTTATTTGTAGACCAAGAAAGAAACTAAGTTCTCCCATCATACTCATCTCGAACTCGTCATGCATGATTTTAGAGAAATCATCACACATGTCTTGACAAGTGGATCCGAATATAATATCATCTACATATATTTGTACTATGATTATATGTGAATCTCTTTTCTTAGTAAAAAGTGTATTGTCAACTAACCCCATGGTATAGTTGTGTTTAACTAGAAATGACTTGAGTCTATCATACCAAGCTTTTGGAGCTTGTTTAAGACCGTAAGGGCTTTCTTTAATTTATACACATGTTTGGGTTTTCAAAATCAATGAAGCCCGGAGGTTGAGCTACATATACTTCTTCATTTATGACACCATTTAGAAAAGAGCTTTTGACATACATTTGATAAAGCTTTAGATCATTAGCACAAGCATACGCAAGAAGAATTCTTATAGACTCTAATCTAGCGGCAGTAGGTCTCATCAAAGTCTATTCCCTCTTGTTGGTTATATCCTTGAGTAACGAGTCTAGCCTTGTTCTAGAGACTACTCGTTTGCATCTAATTTGTTTTATAAACCCATTTGGTTCCTATTATGGTTTGATTACTAGGTGGAGGGACAAGTGTCCAAACATCATTAGAAACAAATTGATTTAGTTCTTCTTGCATAGCCATTACCCAACTTTAGTCTTTTATGGCTTCTTGTGTATTCTTAGGTTCTAAGGTTGAAACGAAAAAAACAAGCTACTTTGGTTTTGAACTTGAGATCTTAATGTTCGTTCGTTTAATTTTCCTATGACTTTATCTACGGGGTGATCTTTGGACTCTTTAATGTTTACTATTTCATCACTTAGAGGTTCTTCTTCTTCACTTTTCTTTATTACTATGGCTTCACTTTCTATAATCTCGTCATCGACAAGAGGTGGAAAGGGTTTGGGTGGACTTTCATCAAATTTTATATTTAATGACTCTTCTACCTTCATTGTTTCTTTGTTTAATATGGCGTAAGCTTTGCTATTTGGCGAATAACCTAAAAGATACCTTGATTGATTTAGGATCAAATTTTGTAAGGTAATCTTTAGTGTTAAGAATAAAACATTTACTACCAAAGACTCTAAAGTGATTTAACGTAGGCTTTTTGCCTCAAAGTAACTCATATGGAGTTTTCCTAAGATTGGTCTAATCAAGACTCGATTGAGTATATACGTTGAAGTATCAACGGCATTACACCAAAAATTTTGAGGTGTGGATTGTTCATTAAGCATGGTTCGACTCATTTCTTGTAGGGTTCTATTCTTTCTTTCTACTACCCCATTCAATTGTGGAGTGCGTGGGTAGAAGTTGTGAGTAAATACCATTAGCGTCACAAAAAGCTCTGAATTGCACTTCATTATCGAATTCCCTACCATGATTCGTCCTAATAGACACTATGGGACTTCCTAGTTGTCTTTGGATCTTTTTGCTTAATATTTCAAAATAGTTAAAGGTTTCGTTTTGTTCTTTAAAAATTTTGTCCATGTATACCTAGAGTAGTCATCCACTATTAACAAAGTGTAGTAGTTGCCTCCATAACTTTGGATAGCGGATGGACCAAATAAATCCATATGTAGTAATTCTAGACACCTAGTTGTGGACACCATGTTTTTAGCTTTATGACTCGAATGAGCTTGTTTTCCTATATTACAAGCATCACAAAAATGATGTTCATATTTTAACTTAGGTAGATCTCTTACTAGATCTTTGGATGATAGCGATTGAAGAAGTCGCATGTTGGCGTGACCAATCTTGATGCCATAAGGTTGAAGTATCATCCATAGAGGTAAGACATAGTTTGTCTTTAGGTTCATTACGATTTTAATGACATAGACTCCATGTTTCCTAATTCCTCTTCCTATGGTTATGCCATTTTTAAGTATCTTACTACCGGTTTCGGTAAAAGTACATTGCACTTTTTATCACATATTTGTCCTATACTTAAGAGATTAAAGTTTAGGTTTTCTACATTTCAAAATTTTTGCATAAACCCTAATTGTGTCCAGCAACGAAGCCCATACGTGGGTTGTACTTCTGAATCTAGAACTGCTCATGCTAATAATATTCCATATAGCACTTCACCTTCGTCACACAAACCATCAATGATCACAAGAAAAATATACATTATGAAGTATACGTGATCACACAGGAAAGAACAAATCAAATTAGGGTGTGAAGTACAAACTCCAAACATCAAATCTTCTTCAAAGCAGCTTCCTTCCAAGAATTATAGAGCATCAAAAGAATTTAGAGATATATTAGGGTTCATTATCAGTTAAAAATTGATTCACCATGACTAATATAGCTCTTTTAATCATGAAAAAGAATTTTAATGCACAAAGAACCCTAAAAATTCGAATTACCAAAGGTGTTACGTGCAGTTTCTAGCCCGTAACTTTATGTTAGAATCTCAGATCAACGATCCCTCCGGTGAAAAGTTAGATGGTCATATAGAGAACGTTCACCAAACATTTCGTTACAATCCAACGGTTAACGAAAAAGTTATGATCGTTACAAAGCGATCTTTCTTGAAACATATCACGAAAATTTTGGATTAAATTTCTTCATCTTTTCGCCATTTTCTTGAGAAACCTTGTAGATCCTAGATATGAGAGCAAGCGGCTCACGATACCACATGTTAGAATCGATGCTCTAGGTTGTTTAGACCTTATCTAGGATTATCAATAAAGCACAAATAACAATGAACAATATATATGCACAGTGGAATAATCAAACTATCATTGTTATTATTAAGGTTTCTTCGTCATCATCATGTATTCTACAAAACACATCCACGGACTGATCCTAAGATCAACTCTAAGACGGTTACACAACAGGGGTCAATGATCCTTGGGGCTAAACACTACAAGTCGACTATCACCTGTCTGAAGCGTTTACATACTTTCGCGACCTAGACCTACACACCTTTGTCTGATGTTTACATTGTTTGACACACTCATAAACCTAATTCTCTATATCTCTTTATATAATAGAGATACTAGGGTTACAAATGACTACAAGGGACTAGATAATAAATACTTCTTTGACAAGTAGGTCCCTTGTATTTCTTTGTCTTCAACAGTCCTTTATTTTTCATGTATTTTGTCTTATCAACTTTAAATATAGTTCCCAACAGAGTATAAGCACAAAATGTTTGATGCACAATACCTTTATCTTCACAAAATTTATTAAACTGATTATTAACAAACCCAGTGCCATTATCACTCCTAAAAACCTTAACACTCTTCTCAAATTGTGTCTTAATTAGATTATAAAAAATTTGAATGCAATCAAACACTTCATGCTTATACTTAAGCAGATAAACCCAAACAGCCTTGGTGAAATCATCCACAATAGTTAGAAAAATCAGATCCTTCTTTTTAACTCTATAAGGACCCCAAAGATCAAGATGAACAATATCACCAAGACTTGTGGTTTTATGGTCACTTAAAGGAAAAGACTCTCTAGTTTGTTTAGCCTTTTGACAGACTTCACAAGGTTCAATTTCAGTTTCATTTTCAAAAAGATTTCACCTTTTAAAACAGAGACAAGACACGATCAAAGGGTGACCAAGCCTTCCATGCCATAAGTTTTTGTCAAATTACGGTAGGGCTAGAGTTCTCAAATCCTAGAGGTACCTTGATTTCCATCAAAGTAATACAATCATCCTTTTTTACCAATCCCTAGCACACTCATTCCCCTCAAATCCTTGGGTAAAACATAACACTGTAACTCATCAAAAGCAATAACAAACTTGTTGTCTCTAGCCACTTTATGAACAGACATTAGACTAACACAATATTCTGGAACAACTAGCACATCATATAAAGTTAAATGTTTAGTTAGAATCATATTTCCAACCTTAGTGATTAAGGCCTCAGTCCCATTGGGATGAGAAACCTTAATTCCAAGTTTGGAAATATCAATCATATTAACTAAGCATTTATCGGTATATGTAAGATCTTTGGTTAGCACCGAAATCAACAATAAGCCCGTTGCAACAAGTGCGGCCTAAACTTACTATTATTACAGAAAAACTTTTCAAAGTTTTGATTAAAGAACTTGCTATTGTTTCAAACAATACCTGCCATATTGGCATGTACTCCTTTTCCATTTCCATCAACATTATTAGAGTTTTCTTTAATCAATGAAATCAGTTTAGAAATCGGTCATCGAAAAAGTAGAAGTGGAACTAGAGCCTTGAGTTATTATTATTTATAAACCTCTTGTTAAAGTTGAGCACCACGACTATTATTACAAGTACTAGTCCTTTTATTCTTTCCAAAATCGGCCGAGGTACCCAATGAGTTTAAAGCATCTATGCCAGTATGTCCATTAAAACCACAATGTTCACAAACAAACACAAGACCACCAACAGTCCTCCTATTATCACTAGACCTAGTGGTATTATTTGGCTCAGGTAACCACCGGAGGATGGGGGCCTGAGAGTTAACTCTATTGGGCACACTAGAGTTAAACACGCTTGGCCGAGACTTGTTAGAAGTCCCACTCTGAACCCGGTAACCACAGATCTATGAGATTCCTCACTAAAAATAATGGCAAAAGCCCATTTCACATCGGGTAGAGGATCTCTAGATAACACATTACTTCTTAATTGCATATAAGAATCATCCAAGCCCATTAAGAATTGCATTAAGTTTCATTAACTGATTATGTTTTTTTAAATCATCAGTGACATGACAAGTGCACCTAGGCAACTGAACTAAAGCATCAAATTGTTTCCACAAAGTGCTCGGGTTTATTCAAATATTCAGCAATAGAACAACCATTTTGAGACAGAGAATTGATTTTATGATGCAGATTAAAAGTAAGCTGAACCATCAAAGCATCAAAAGTTTCTTTTAATTGATCCACATCGAAGCCCTTTTGAAAAAATTTGACCCAAGAACAACTCTTACGATATGGAATTCAAAATCCATCCCAATACGGCATTAACCACGTCCCATTGTCTCCCTAAAACTTCATCAACATGTGACCTAGTGTAAGTACCATCTATAAAACCCGATTTTATTACGCCTTCAGAGCCAACAACATAGCACATGACCACACATTATAATTTTCAGTCCCTTTTAGTTTAATAGAAACAACAGTCAAGGTAGCCGAATCATTAGGATGCAAGTGAAGAGGATGACTAAGATCCAACTTACTAATCAAAGTAATAGGCTCATCATCAGCCTCATATTCATCATCAGTATAACTATGAGCGAGACATAATGAACAAATATAGACAAACACACAAGAAGAGTCAAGAAAGTAGTTCCTGTGCTTCCTTGCCACTCAAGGTGGTAGGTCAAGGGGGAACACAAGCACACAAACAATAGAAAGCAACAAAGAAACCCTAAACACTACAATCAATCAATCTCAACTTCCAAAATCCCAAATCCTATCCTCCAGCAATCTAATGCAAGAAAATAAGCGAGAATTAAAGAAGAGAGCGTGAGAGGTGTTACTGAGAGCACTAAGAATCCAATAGCGGCAAGGAACAAGAACCCAGATTATGATCTTGATTCACTTAGTCAAGAATCACAACCCAAATAACATCAATAACCCATAACCAATCGAACTCTCCAAACCATAATTTTCAAAATTAGAACGGCCAAAGAACCACCAAGATTTACCAAAAACATCAATAAATCAACCAAGAATGCTTAACCAACCACCAATCGAAGCCAGAGATCAAAATCCACAAAAATAACAAACCTAATTTTTCAAAAAATTAGGCGTTTCGTTACAAGATCAAGAATCAGTCAATTAGAGTCAAAAGAAACCAATTAACCACGCTTAATTGAATTGAATCAATCCAATTTTAAAACCCCAAATTTTTGAAAACCAATTTTGTAAAAAACCGATTAGAGCAAGATTTATGACCTTGCTCGATACCATGTAGGAAAACACAATTTAAACCAACAACAGATCTTGAATCTAAATTCAAGAACAACTTCTTTTTATTCAACCAAACTACACGGATCAATAAGCTGATCTCAATCGAATAACCCAGAAATATCACAAGAATCACAATTAACTGAATACCACTAAATCCTTCCCACTGCTACTCAGGTGGAAGGCTATTGACTAATTATCAATAGTCTTTACAACACAAGAAACCTCACAATCACTCTAAAGCAATCTTAGAAACAATGAGATAATAGTTTTGGTTGAGAGAAGATTGACTGCAATCTTCACACAGAGAGATGGATGATATATGTGAAACCCTAAACGGGTTGAGACAATATATAGCTTTGACTCCAGCCTTGACTCCATCTTTCCAGACATAGCACAAAGCCCCCTCCAACTATCAACAACTTTCACTTTTCCATCAAACCTCAAAAGAGTTTATAACTGAGAATACAAAGTGCACAACATTAGTCCCTAACAATATAATGTTTCAGAATTGAGTTACATTTTAACAATATGGGACAAATGTAATAAACAATATTAATGATACAAACATTTTTAAAAATATATTTTATTTACTTATTACGAGGTGTTGATTATTATATATATATATAGACAAACGTTCAAGTGAGAAGACCTATTTTGGTGAGAACGCGAGAAAAGATCCTATCCATCCATCCGATCCTTCCTTTAATTTCAATCCAACGGATGATATCATTAAAAAAATTATTTTACCACTACAAAATAAAAACACACACACATATCACAAATAAAAGTGTGAAACCATCGATTCTCTCCCAAAGGTTACCTGTTATTACCACCACTGCTACTGTGTTCATCATCGACCAACACCACCCAACTACCAACGCTCACCGCCATTTACCACCATTCACCGCCATCAATCACTGCATTCATCTTCAAAAACAATAAATCTCATAATTAAGAGTTCTAATTGTAAAGTCCTATAATTAATCGGTCTTGTCACTAATCAACGATATAGAAGCATAATTACAACTTTGAGATTCGATTTTGGAAAAATCAATGATTATGATGAAGAAAGTAGAATCAGGTGCAATCAATGACGATCATTCAACCTAGAACATGAAGAAGATGAAGTATACAAAAGTTATCAAATAGAGATACAATGTAAGTGTGAATCAAGTTTTTGAATAATAAATATTTTTGATTCATTTGTTCAGATTAAGTTATATTCAGTGTTTATATTCTTTTAGGAATTACCTTACCTTGATGAATAATTTAGATGATTATTGAAATGTTGATGAAGAATATGAAGGTATAGATAAAAAAAAAAAAAAAAAAAAAAAAGCTTCTAATTTGTCAGTGGTTTGTCATTGCATACCATGTGTTCGATGAAATGTCGTTAAGTAGCGATCTAGCTTTTTCATAAAATTATTTTGCATATCAACACCGTCTAGATGGTGTTGACAGGAAAGTGGTCATTAGTTATGTTATCTCGCAAATATGAAATGATATACGCCGTTTCTGAATTTCAATAGAATAGTAGATTTGCTTATAACTCGATTTGTGTTGATGGCTTTAAATAAGGTATTGAGATTTGAGAGGCTTTAAATAAGGTATCATATACCCTCACATGTGAAGAAATATGGTATCGAATATCTTCACATGTGAAGAAATTTGCTTAAAACTTGTTTGTGTCGATGGCTTTCAATAAGGTTTTGATATTTGAGAGGCTTTATATAATGTATCAAATACCCTCACATGTGAAAAAATATGGTATCGAATATCTTCACATTTGAAAAAATATGGTATCGAATATATTCACATGTGAAAAAATATGGTATCGAATATCTTCACATGTGAAGAAATTTGCTTAAAACTCGTTTGTGTCGATGGCTTTCAATAAGGTATTGATATTTAAGAGGCTTTATATAATGCATTAAATACCCTCACATGTGAAGAAATATGGTATCGAATATCTTCACATGTGAAGAAATATGGTATCGAATATCTTCACATGTGAAGAATTTGCTTAAAACTCGTTTGTGTCCATGGCTTTCAATAAGGTATTAATATTTGAGAGGCTTTATATAATGTATCAAATACCCTCACATGTGAAGAAATATGGTATCGAATATCTTCACATGTGAAGAAATTTGCTTAAAACTCAATTTTTATTGATGGCTTGAAATACGGCATTGAGATTTTAGAGGCTTTTAACACTACCGATATAATGAGTATAATTTTAGCAAATATTTGGCTATTTTATCGGGTATAATTTGGCTATTTTAGCAAATATTTGGCTATTTTATCGGGTTTAATACACTTATTAAGCCTACAGAGGGTCTCACGTTGGGCTATTGTGAACTTTTCTCACTGATGGCTGTAATAGGTTGCCGAGAGATCTACTTAGGTGTTCTCAGGCTAAAGGAATGGTTAGTTAGCTCACTGCTCACATATTGTATCTTTTTATTGTGGTGTAAATACTAAATATCGTAGATTAGGTTAAGATCAAACTTTTGTGTGTGGTTCTTCAGCGTCTTGAAGAGCCCCATTCTGTGATCGAAGAGAATCATCAAGCTAGGCGCAATCCTGCTCCTATTCTAGTGGACATGATGTTTGAAGCGATAAAACAAACACTGCCAGGCCCACCATACTTTCTTCTATGCATCCTCCCAGATAGAGAAAATTCTGACATCTATGGTTTTTCTCTTTTCCTTGATCTTTGCTACTGAGAAACGTTTTATTGGAATATTAATCGAATGTTTTGTTATAATGACAGGTCCATGGAAGCGAAAATGCCTAGTGGATTTTGGTCATTACCGCAGTGTATTGCACCAACTCAGTTATCGTCGGTATCTCACTAACTTGTTTCTGAAGATCAATGCAAAGGTTTACATTCAATTTAAAGTAATTTTTAGTTTCTTGCTTTTTATTTCTGAAACTCAAGTATGATCTATTATTAAATGATTTCAAACGGGTGGTATAAACTCTCTGCTATCAATCGAATGTTAAAATTCAATACCATTAGTTTCAAAGACTCCCTCCAACCATTATCTTTGAAATGGATGTTTCCCATGGTTTGCCAGGGAGCTCAGATGTTCCTTCTATCGCAGCTGTACATTTTTTTTTTGTATTCTAACTTGGTGACAAAATTCTGAATGTAATTTGATAATATATAATATTCTTTCTTGGTATGTGTAGGTTGTTAGCTCAAGGAATTGGCCACTGATTTCTCAATACAGTGCATCGTGGAGTGCACAATCTGCTCGAGTTGAAATGATTGATGGTTTGTTCAAACCCGTATCACCTGATAAGGACGAAGGGATGATCAGGTTCGATTGATATTCTCAAAATTCATAAAACATTTCCAAATTGCTTTGAATTTTAATTTTAGATGATTGTTACTAACTAATGTTTTTGTGATGTCTGGGAGCTGTTAACAGACAATAAGAAGATGCAAATAATAGTGATAATAATAAAGTAGTGTTGGAGTGGGATAAAGTGTGTGACTCCGTTGCTTCTTTCGCGGGTACTTCTCTGGGCAAACAAGCCACTAAGCATTCACTGTTGCGTGTATTAAATGACTATTCATATGACGATAGCTTGCGACTTTTGGCCGAGACCAATGCTACTGTTCAAATGCACAATTCCTGTATCCAAATGGACTTCCATTCCATCCCTATCCCACTTGTATGTATCCATTCTTTCTTTCTTTGTTTTACCAATAAGGATGATTATTTTTAAATGATATTTCTTTCTTATTAATAATACTAATAAAGGTCAAGTGCGGAATACAAGATGCCCGGCCTTCTCGGTGGATGGCGATGTGAAGATAAGCACTTGTCTCCATGCTCCGCTTGCCGACTCACGGGGAACTAGTCTCATTTCCGCCTTGAGCAAGACTACGCCTTCATGCCTATTGCCGATATGGTTGTTGTTATCTTCTTTCAATTTTTTTTTAATTCAATTCATCATCTATTGAAAATGCAAATGCAAATACCTATGCAGATCATTGACATGTCCATCAGTCGCCCATTACTCAAATTCATTCTCAAGCTTGTTGATCTAGACGGCTCTGTCAAAGATTCAGTTGTACCTACCTACCTACAATCACTTTTATTAATCCCAGTATCACAACTTCTTATAATGATAATGAATGCTCCTTTTTGCAGAGTCCAACCCTCAAATGCTCTCGTAAACAAGTGCGCCTCCTTTAGAGTAAGTTGTTTTTTTTTTTTTTTTAAATCTTACTATTTCCATCAACATTCCTTTTACATTTGTTATCAAGGTAAATCACATGTTCTACTTATATTCCTTCCTTTTATTCACATGGCTATTTAAAACTGGATTTTGATTCCTTAAATGTCATTAGGGCATGTAGCTTTATTTGGTGTATATCAAGTACAAGTGTTAAAACGATTATGTTCTCCTAACTAGCTATTCTATATTTCTTTACATCCAACAAAGTGTCAAGTGGACTTTACTACTTCTAAAATGTGTATGTTTTTAAGAAATAAAAAAAAAAAAATACATGTTAGAACTTTTACTCTTGCCTCTTTCACTCCACAGTGGTCCTTTAAACCTGACTCAAGAGATAAAATATGCTTATCTTGTAGTGGTTCGGGCACAGGAACCCTTGTGGAGCCACTTTCTGCTGTTCCACTAAATGATGAGTTGCAACAAGCAAGAGCTTCAGTAGCCTAGGCCATGTGCTTTTAGAAATAACACGCAAGGTAACTAACTTAATCCCATCCATTAGGTTTAGTTTTCTTCTCTCTTTCTACGTGTTTTCATAATGTTATTCTGCACATATGCAAACGGATCTTGATGACATTGAAAATGCATTCCAATGATAATCACGGTTAGATGTGGTGAGTACCTTATGTGCATCGTGAATCTTGTTTACTATCTCTTAAGCAATCTTTCAAAGAGCAGTTATCTATTTCAAATTGTGAAGAAGGCATTGGGTCTGGAATTGAAATAAGATTTGTCATCTAACTAGTTAGTAGTAGGCAATCAACAAAAAATGAAGCAAATAAATAGATTTAGTAATCTTTTATTTCTTCAACTTGGTGCTTTAGAGTTGTAAGTGAAGTCATCAATGCACTAGCCTGATACATGATACCTTTAAATTTGTTCCTATATATCAATGCATTGGATTACGTCAGCCAAAACAAATGCGTGTTTCCCTTTCAGGAATAACTATGTAGTAGCCATTGTGGCTGGTGAAACAATCCATGTGTAAATTTCATGGCATAACCATTATGTCAACTTTTGTTTCACTTCTACTATAATGAATGCAGATCAATGCTCGGGCAACATATAGTATTTCATTTGGGGGCACTTATCCGATCTATATTCTTCAGAGTTGCATCACAACTTTCGAAGTGAAATGGAAGCGTATACGCCAAAAGCTTATCATCCTATATTACTTCAGCAACATCGAGAAAAGATGCACAAGGCTATGAGGGATGTCAGTTATGCCCGTGCCGTAAGTGACACAACTACATGTATTTTTATTGCTAAATCTAATAAGTTTAGAAACAGCTTTCTAATTACTCAAGTCCACGTCTCCTTATCATTAGTGTTATATTCTAATAGGAAAATAGAAGAAGACAACAAATAGGCATTGTCACTGAGAGAGAAGAAGAAACATCTACAAGCACCTCATTGTTAGAAGCACAGGTAACTCTAGGACCCATGAGTTTCACGATAGCGATTCCAGTTTTTGATCATTTGTCTTGAGCTAACTTGATCTCAGTAAATTTTTGGGGTTAATTTTCCTATTTTCAATTTGTGGATGAAACAGGATAATCGAAAATCTTGTTGAAGCTTGGGTCGGATCTTTCACAGTGCATTTGTGATAAAATATGGCAACATCTTAGTGCCATAGATAACACGGCCAAACATCACATTAGTTCTCATTATGATAACTACACCTTCTGTGTTGATTTTGATCAAAGAAAGTACTGTCGAAAAATAACACACCTTTGTTTATTGACACACTCGTTCATCATAATAATTTTAATAAATTGTTGGTTACTATCCAAATTTCGTACCAAATCTATTGAATGGCCAGATGTGTTCAACACAACTGTAGGTGCAAAATTCTTACATGTAATGAAGTGTGTTAAAATACATGAAATTCTTACATGTAATGAAGTGTGTTAAAATACATGAAATTCTTACATGTAATGAAGTGTGTTAAAATTCATGAATATTCTGTATATTCTAGGTTTCCACCAAAACAGTTGGCAGTAAGCAAATTTTATGAACATCGAGATGTGCTTCAGTCTCTTCGACGGAAAATATCCTTTTAGCATCATCCAATTTGGAAGGGGAATTCGGTAGGAAGCAGGGAAGAAGAAAGCCCTAGCCAGCGACCAGAGTGCTTCTACTCGAGGATTAGACAACCTGAAGTGAAGTTTGCACTACAGAAGATGGGAAGAAACAAAGCGGTAGGGCGGACCAAATCCCCATTGAAGCATGGAGATGTCTGGGAGATGAGGACTTCGGTGGTGACTTGCCTATTCAACAAGATCTTCTCGGTGCTAAGATGCGAGACGAATGAAGACTTCAGTGAAGTCATCCCCATCTACAAGAACAAGGGAGATGTGCAAGTGTGTAGCAATTATAGGGGCATTAAGCTCCTTAGCTACACCATGAAGCTTTGGGAGAGTTATTGAGAGGTTAAGAAGGGAGACAAGGGTATCGAGAACCAATTTGGTTTTATGCCGGGAAGGTCATCGATCGAGGCTATCCACCTCCCGAGAAAGCCTCATGGAAATACCGTGAAAACAGAGGAACTGCATATGGCGTTTTGACCTAGAAAAATATGGCGGTGTCCCACGTGGTCGTCACGGAGATCTCTTATTGATAAGGGAACACCAAGGAGATATGTGAGAGTCATTAAGGATATGTACGAAGGGGCTAAGACCCGTCGCGATCGACGATGGGGATCTCGAGTTCTTTCTGTGGAAGTTGGGCTCCACCAAGGATCTGTCATTAGTCCTTACCTATTCGCTGTGATCTTGGATGAGTTATCTAGAGGGATTCAAGAGGCATCCGGGAGCATGATCTTCCGACGACATTGTTCGTGGCGGACTTCGGCGGAAGGGTTAAACATCGACTGGAGCAATGGAGGAAGCACTTGAAGATAAGGGTCTTGGTCGGCGAGAGAAGACGAATATCTGAGATGTGAGTTTGGGAGGATCGAATCGAGCACCGGGAAGATTTGGATATCCGCGCGGTGACGGATCCTACCACCTAAAGAGTCTTTTAGATATCTAGGATCGATGATCCACGATCGAGGGAGAATAGGCGAGGGCGTGACCCATCGGTTAAGTGGATGGGCAAGATGGAGGGCGGCGTCGAGAGTCCTTTGATAGGCGTCCCTTGTAAGTTAAAGGGAAAATTTTACAAGGTGGCGATTAAGGCGGCGTCTTTGTATGGGTCCCAGTGTTGGCCCATCTCAAAGTATGCTAATAGAGTAGAGGTGGCGGAATTGAGAATGTTAAGATGGACTTGTGGGAAAACCTTGCTTGACATGATACCGAACGGTGTTTTCAGCAAAAACTTGGTCGGGAATATTATCGAGAATATGAGAGAGGGAAGGGTGAGGTGGTTCGGCCATGTCGAGGAGGCCACAATCAGCGCTAAGAAGAGTCGAATCGCTAGTAGTTGATGGTGTGAAGGAGGGGTAGACCCATCTCGGGTGGGATGATAGACTTTAAGCCGAAAGGAAACACTCTTGTCCGAGGACATGACCTCGAATAAATTTGTGGAGAGATAGAATTAGGATTTCGCGGTAGTTCAGGATAGGTGTTAGGTGCCTTTTTTTTTTTTTTTATATGCCTTAGTTTAGGCCCTTGCATGTTTGCTTTTGCCCTTTGTTGCCCCCTTAGGTTGCCTTTTTGCCTTCGCTTTAGGTATCGTCTTCCTTTGTTTTGCTCCCTTAGGTTTATCTGCCTTTGCTTTGCTTTTGGTTTACCCGTAGGTTGCCTTGTGCCCTTAGGGTTGGTTTTGTTTACGGTTTCTTTGTGTGCTTTTGTTTGGCGTTTGTGCGTGTTTGGTCTACCTTTTTACCGCTTTTGTTTTCTTTGCCTTTATTTGCTCTATCTTCTCCTCTTTATCACCTCCACGTGCACTAGCCGGAGGTCTCATTGGAAGCGATCTCCTTTTGGGGTTTATCACAGGGTAGGGGTAGGCCTTTATCTACATTCTACCTCCCCCATACCCTGCCTCGGCGGGATTGGGTATGTTGTTGTTGTTGTTGTTGCAATTTGGAAGGGGAAGGAAAATGTTGTTTGCTTGCGTTGGACATACAAGAGTATCAAGACTGCATGCTCTACTTAAATGACTATATAAAGTAAGAAGTTGTCCTTGAACCAATTTGAAATTCCTTTTACAACAGACCTGCCAGATAAACAACACAAAACAAATGAATGTTAGTGCCGATAGTGATCTCAAGAATCATGGGGGTAAAACTAGAAAATAAACAACACCTTTGGTTTTCAATTTTTAAGGTACACAACACCTTTGGTTTTTCTGCAACTTTTGCTGCAGAACACAAAACAAATCTTTTTTTAGCATAGTGTTGTGTACCTTAAAAGTTGAAAATTAACAGTTTTTCATAGAACCATAAACATTCAAACAACTAAAAAAAGAGGTTTTAGGGCAAAAATGGAAACGATGGCCAATAACATGAAAACAAAAATTACATGTTTGCTGTGTATTAGGGCTAGAGTGAGTACGGGTGGATCCAGGCTTATTTAGAGAAGCAAGTTTTTTTTTTTTTTGGGTAAAAGGTCAAAGACCCGGTAAATATATTTAGAGAAGCAAGTTCTTCAGGAAGCTCACGTTCTTGGCCACTGCTTACAACCAAATATCACCACAATCAAAATATTTAGATTAGGTAAAATTCAAGTTTACAAAAAAAAATAAAAATAAAAATAAAGGCACAATTAATGTTCGAGATCTCAAAGTTGACTTTACAAAACACAACAATACCAATGAGTTGAATATAAGTCATACATCACAGGGCCATCCTTGAAGTATGCACCAACAAAACTATAGAGCAGTCATCTTAAGAAAGAAAACTAATGTTATAAATATCAGAATGTTCCTAAGAGATACATGAAAACCTCCATTCAAAGCAAAGTTTGAAATATTAAAACAATGTAGGATGCTAGCCAATAAGTGCTAATGTTGCCATATAGCCTACTAGCATTTTATTTAACTTCCAAAAACCTATAATATATGATCACGAAAGCTGGTGCTAGAACAGAAAGGTGTTTGGTTGCAGAGTAGTATCAGATTATTGACATTTATAGAATTAGAACTTTGACATACCTTCAATTTTATGGGAGGTAGAGTGAAACATCAAGAGGTGAAAGAAAAAATTCTATCTGCAATTATGGTCCGGCAAATTGGACACTCGGAACATGCAACTGAACAGGTTTTACACAGTGCAAAAGATGGTAAAAGATGCCCATAAACCAATCTGGAAGCTATGTTTTTAAGGAATGACCCAACCTCACCACACTCTGGATTGGAACCCAGAACATGCGAGAGAGAGCGCACAAGCTGAAACAAAAGAATCAAGCATTTATACAAAAGGACTGTTAACATAAACGACACATGTTCATAAAAATAAACGAGAATTGTGAGGTTACATAAGGGTGGGCTATAAGGATAGTTTCTAGGGAAACACACATCAAAAAAGAAGAGACCATCATGATAAGGGGTCCCCTGCGGTCCGATAATTACAGCTCTCAAAAGATCCATCCTATCTTCATAAGCCCTCACATATACGGTCTCTGTTGAACCGAATATGATTAGATCAAGAATAAACTGAACAAAAGCAACTGTTTGTTACAATTTTCTCAATTTCATACCAGGTAAGTGTTCCTTAAGTCACTCTTCATGTATCTTGTTAGCCCAATCAATTGAAGGCTGAAACATATCGCATTTAAATGCTAGAAATTATTGTTTATATCAGTAAAAGTATAAAATGCAAAGAAAACGCGTACTTATGACTTACCTGCTCCATTACCGAACTCTTTGCTTAAAAAAGATGATCCGAATGGTCTACGACAGTATCAAACTTTTCGAAGTTTTGATACCTTCTGATAAAATCATCTTCATTACCAAGCCCTTCCATTGGGTTGTGTCCAGGATCATCCAGGTTCACAATCACGTCTTTCATAGAATAGATACTCAATCCTGTGCGAACATCTAGATACTTTTTAATATTTCTTTTAGCCTGTTCAGACGGGATTGATCCTGAAAGGACAGGAAGATTCAAGACAAACACCGGTTCCCCTTTTTTGATTACCACTCCTTCCTCCACCAGAACCTTAACCACCTGACAAGCTGTAGGGGCGCTAATGCAACCTTTAGGTTTTGGACCAGGCCATTCGTCAGCATTCTGCACATTGGAGGAAGAATACAGTATTAAATGATGAAAGAATTAGATACTTGATCAATATATAAATATAATGAATCTTGGAACAAGATGCAAAAAGACACATAAATATTAAAGAATTTAAGACATACAATGAAGAACGTTATACTTTTTTCCTAACTCTCTCAAGCAGATGACTGATTCTTTTGTTAAGAACGTATTTATCCATATCAATGCCAAAGTCAAAGACAGCCTGAGGACGAGTTAAGTAACACATTTAGTAACTAGTTAAGTACACAAAACACAACATCCTAGTGAAGCAGAAAGTAAAGATTAATAAAACAATTGCAGTGGTCGGTTATAAAGTTTAAGCCATCTTTACAAAGTCCAGTATGTAATGTAAACGTGTCCTATAACCTGAAGCTTGTGTGTCAAAATACTAAGGCTATTTGACATTTATGTCATTGTCATGAATACCGGGGCCATTTGACATTTAGGATTTTGTTCATAAAAAAAAGTATAAGCTACAAGTTGATGAGCAAATATGGTTAGCTTGAGTTAAAAACTACTAGTGAACAACTAACCGGCAATACAGAATATGAGGGTCCCCCCATGAGTTTTATATGCAATGGCGCCAACAAGTGTCATCCTCAACAAACGTAAGGATAGATACATGAAACATTAACACATATTATTGGGATATTCGATACGACCAGCCCTTTAATTATATATCAAACTTAGAAAGTAGCACATGTTCGCTAAATCTCCCAAGAATCAGTATCATGTGAAAATCAATGCCTTAAGAACCGAAGACATATTTTTTAATTCCTACAGTTTATCAATGATTAAAGAATACTCACTGAAAATTAAAAAAAGCTCTAAACCATTTCACGAGTTTGTCATTTTCAATTATATTTCGTAAACATTTAAAATATAGAGCACTATGAAACAGATACAGGGTTCAAGCAACCCGATATGTACACAAAGACGAAAATATGAGGCTATAATTCTTTGTGTGGACTCAACTCTCACCCGTTTAACCTGTAAAAAAGGACCAATTTGATTAAAGCCTGTGTTGGCCTGTTACACAACTGGCCTCAAGCGTCAACTTTGCCATCTCTATGTCGAACTATTCGAAAGGGTACCGAAAATGCTGCAACATTAGCAGATGGGCTAGCTGATCCAACAGATCATCCAATAAGCCCTCATACATCCTAATATTAACTGCAATCTGACCCCACAACATCATATCAGGATCGGGTGAAACCCAATTTAGTAAACAAAAAGCAAGAAGTAAAACTACTGTAATCACTTCCCTAGGGAGCATCATTCTCTTTATACAAAACTAAAGTCGAACAATATGATTTGAAATAAAGCAGCGATCAAGACCTTCTCATGCAAGCTAGAGAGACTAAACAATCTATTTAAGTACCTTTTAGAAATATGAAAGGGGGCATCTGATTTGATCTAATCATCTTTGGTGTCTTGCAGTAGTGCCCCCCTTTACCTTTGATCTGCAATTTGTTAGGTTGGAATTTGTTAAAATACAAAGCAACAGAAAAGTAGATAAAAACGTCATTATAGTTTTAAAAGCAACTTCAACTGAATATTCATGAAAGAATACTCATCAATGACTTATGCTTTTATAATTATTTCCATTAAATAATTTTTGTCCAACTTTTAATCAAGTTACCCACACAAATTCTATGTAATCATTAACACTCTCACCAAATTGTTATTTTCCACATTTTTTTGGTCCCAAAATAGGTCATCTGGAAGGACAAAAGGATGTAACTAATATGATTTTGAGAGTATAAGTATGCCATTGATCAATATTTTTGTTTATGCAACAGAAACGAATGCGCGAAGGTACAGTAAGTATTTAGATCTATTTTGCCAAAATAGCTGAATCTAGACTCAAGCTGACATCACTAACCTGCGATGTGCCGGTACCACGCGCTTTGTTGCTTCATCTCTTCGTTTTCTGATAATAAAGCTGCACGTAAGATCTGTTCATGTGCAGAGTTGTCGGATCTTGGCAAAACGTTTTCTCCAGCAAGTGACACCTGTTAGAAATAATGCAGAACAATAAAGTAAAGAATAAATAAAATCAATAACACAACATATAATGCTGCCTTTACTATATCTGGTGTTAGTTCGAGTTACAACCTTAAGAGCGTTATAGAATTCCTGACGGCCAAGGAAGCCAGTGCGGTTCTGATCAGCGTGCTGCCATATCTGCAATCAAATAATATATTATCATAAGAAACATGACCCAGATGCACGGTTAAACTGTTCATTTTGTCAAAGTATAGTCCTATAATCTTCATAGGATTGTAATTGTAAACATAGATAAGATTCAACCAGAGATCAAAGACATACAAGAAGAATGAGAGACTATTCACTTCTATCTAACACAGTAATTTTGTATACAGTCTAGATGTAACAGTTTTGACTCATCTATCTAACATAGGTCGACTAAGGTTGCATTATCTCCAAGCCAAAAGGGTCAAACAGGTCAAAAGTGGCTAAAAAAAGCATATTCACATCTTACAACCTCCCAAAATCATTTCATCGAACTAGTAATCATATTTAATAGATTTGTTATTCATAATATTATAGGAGAGCGGCCAAGCCTGTTAACCCTTCTTACATGACAGCAAAAAGTTGGCTGCATGGAAATACTTTCCTATGTTCATTGACCTAAACATGTTAAAATGCATGCTCACGGAAATATGATATAAAAATAATTATAAAAAAATCCACAATTAATTGTAAATAAACAGAAATGTTGTGCATGACATTTACATATCCAGCTATATGCACGCTTGCCTAGAAATAGTTTAAATTTCTAGCTCAATCTCAAAAGTGAGATCGCACCTTGCTCAACTGTTCATGGTTAGGGAGCACTAACAGTTGTAAGTTCTAAGACCTTTATATTGCTTTCACTTAAGAAAATAGAAAAACATTGGACCAGTAATCATTATCAAGGCATTGTCTCCCCATCATGCCTCCTCGTTTTCATACAGGGATCAAGTTCAACAATTATATCAGCCTTATCCAGCATGTGCCAAGAGCAATATTACATTTACATTTGCCGGTACATTAGCAATCAACCACTACGCCTTTTGTATGTATACAAGACCAAGTTTAATTTTGACTTTCACCGTCATATCGCCATCTTCTATAAAACAGGCTCATTTATAACTTCTTAGCAGAATTGGGTAGTTTCCACTTCAGGTTATTTTACGAACATTGCAACATTTCACAAATTCTTACAAAAATGGTTTGGGATAAAGGTAACTAGTTGATTGCGATTGCTGATGAAATTGGGTATGTTTTAAAAGATTCACCAATGTTGTCATTATATAAGATATCATCAACAAACACTTCTAGAACAGCATGTAACTGCATAGAGTCTGTAGTCGAAATTTTCATTTCATGGGACAGAGTGAGTATTCATCATTTTATTTCAGTTTGCAATATGCAAAATTGGAAATCTTGACCAATGTGAAAATGATGAAACTCACTTTTCTGGGGTTACTATAAGTATTAACCTGAGCATGGGCACAAGTGAAAACATCCAAAAAAGTTCAAATAACTGAATACACGGATCTATGATGTTTGCTAGAACATAGAAGAAGCATCTCTCCACGTGTAAGTAACCCTTACAGCCAGAGCAACAAGTTGGCCCAAGTAACATTCAAGTGAGTTAAACTCACGATCAGACATTACTAAGAGCCCTTAATAGGCTTCTAAAAGAGCTCGTGGTTGGAGATTCACAGTTTCAAATAAGATAGAAATAGAAGTCCTCTTTACACTTAGACAAGCAAGCAGTCAAATATCACAAGTAAAACCACACGGTCGTAGTCGACCAAAGTGGGAAGTTGCCCATAGTAAAAAACTCACACATAAAGGGTAACTCAAGTTTGACTCCGTACTTGACTGCCGAAAAGTAGTTGCAACTTACAACTCACACCGTTTACTATAAAAACTCGCACTTTTTATATCATCCATCAGGCGCCACAAGCAAAGATCCCTTTACACAGACAAATTTGGAGCTATGGGTATATTGATTATTAATTTTATCTAAACTAACTAGCCTAAAAATATTCATGGTGGGCTGAATAGCATACTAAAAGGAGTATTGAACTCACTACTAACAGATCAGTGAAAATGATATACCTGAGCGAGAGTGGGTTTGGGCAAATTGGAAGCCTGGAAAAAAGCAACAGCTTCAGCTCCGCTAATTCTTCCGTCTTTATCCAAATCTGCTCTTCTAAAATACTCCTCAAATTTCTCCATCTTCTAAAATATTAGCTTCTCTGGCGAGCACTGAGCATTTTGAGGCTGTTCGTGGTCCCGCATCTCTATGCAGGTGAAATTAAAAAGAGCTCCATGATGACCTAAGGTTTTGGCTATTGGGAGGTAGCCATCATGAAAGTGGTGTTGTAGTAGCATGCAGTAAGCTCTGGCACATGGGATCGTGTTCCATAGTGCCACTGGATGCCAGCAATCTTGACAGAGATTTTAACATCTCTGTTGATGAAAATGGAGGTAGCGGGTGTTAAAATCCTTTCAGCATGATCTAATAGCATTTGAGAGTACCACGAGAGGAAGAACTTGCCCTATTCATCGTTCCAGCCACCACATTGTCTTTTGAAGAAGTTTGTCTCTTCAGGCCAACTCTCACCTGCATCTGTGGGACCCGTGTTTCCCCATTCTGGATGACCGTAGTTCTTAGCTGCGGCTTTCAAACTACAAAGCATGTACTGCGAGTTGGTTACATCAGAATCATTGATATAAACACGAAAATAAAAACAGACTTATCTTTTCGTAACACTGGAATGCTTCGATTCCTGGGAATTTCCATATTCCATCTTTCTTAGGGTAAGACGGATATCTAAGATCTCCTGCAGGTACCGTTCCAACTTGAAGTTCCTGTATGATTAGAGTACTTCAATACCCAAAAACAATCATGAACTCGTTATATTTCAATTGCTTAAAATTATACATTTGACCAAACGTGATATACATTTTGAGCGTTTTTTGACCCATTTTATCTTATCAACCTGTTCCTTAACTTTACTTAGTTGACATGATAGGCAAAGTATAATTCAACTGGGACCTATGTATCCAATGTAGTAATATATATCTTACACGTGTTTAAATAGCAAGCGACCCAATCCACAGAATGCCCATGCTGCAACTATATTGTACTAATCTTTGTTCCTATGTAGATGATATGTATACTTGACGTATATGATCGAGTAAAGACCACTAAGTAAACATAGTTTCAATAAAGGCATCGCACAAAAAGCTAACGTAGTTGAATTACCACGATAGTGTCACCAAGAAGATGAGAGAACTTGTGCTTGAACGCACGCATGTAGTGTGAGTAGAACTGAACGGGTGTCCTGCCTTTAAGGCACGGGATGGTATCACACCCAAGAGAAAGATATTCATAATTTCTCCTACCCCATTGATCTGTGTACGCCAAATCTGGATCTTTGTCAATTTCTTCTACTACCCACTTTGGAAGCGGTATCCAACAATGCCAAAATCACTATTCAATGTTACCTATGCATCACAAAGTTAGCGAAAATCATATAAGGCATCAAAAGAAGCAGAACTCACAAGCAAGAATCACCAACAATTCCACCACATTGATGGAACGACATCACTGCTTGAACCTTTAACCCGTAACTCTTTGCCATATCAAAAAGCTCAGCATAACCACCCCAGTTATACTTTCCCACCACTTCTTCCACCAACCCCTACCACACATCCACTATTACTCCCTGAACACCCGCGCTTTTCAAAGCCTTAAAACTTGACAAAAGTGCCCCTGCTTCCTTTGCTACTTCCATTGCTTTAAGATTTGCTGATATGCAGGGCTCCACTATAAAACTTACTATACTTATATAATATAAAAAAAATCCGCTAACAACATAAAAATTTCATTTCTAGATGATATTTTCACAAGCGAAGATACTCGTACTATACTTAAATAATAAATAAAAAATCCGCTAATAACATCAAATTTCATTCCTTGATAATATTTTCACAAGCGAAGATACTCTACTATACTTAAATAATAAAAAAAAATCCTTTCAAAAGCGAAGATACTCGTACTATACTTAGATAATAATAATAAAAAATCCGCTAATAACATTAAAATTTCATTCCTGGATAATATTTTCACAAGCGAAGATACTCGTACTATACTTACATAATCAAAAACAAAAATCCTTTCATAAGCGAAGATACTCATACTATACTTACATAATCAAAAACAAAAATCCTTTCACAAGCGAAGATACTCGTACTATACTTACATAATTAAAACAAAAATCCATTCACAAGCGAAGATACTCGTACTATACTTACATAATTAAAAAAAATCCTTTCACAAGCGAAGATACTCGCACTATACTTACATAATTAAAAAAATCCTTTCACAAGCGAAGATACTCGTACTATACTTACCTAATCAAAAACAAAAATCCTTTCACAAGCGAAGATACCTTATTTCTTCACATGTGAAGATTCGATACCTTATTTCTTCACATGTGAAGATATTCGATACCTTATTTCTTCACATGTGAAGTTCGATACCTTATTTCTTCACATGTGTTAACTAATGCCTGGATCTCATTTCCTATTATGTGAGATGAAGATAGTAATGTTTCGATACTTTGCCAATGAGCTTCTAAATCAGAACTAATAATCGAGTAAATTTACGATTATCAACTGGTTATCTATGTACTGAAATTGTCATAATCACTTTGAAAGTGTAACAAAAATAATAGTTACCTGAATTTTATGTGTTTTCTGATTTGAGAAGTTCATCTTCTTCATCAATCTCAGCTTCATTTGACCTAGTTCCATTAACATCTTCTTCTTCTTCCCTCATATTTGTCGAATTGTATGTTTTTATTGTCGATTATGATTCATGTAGTGATTCCGGTGGTGATTCCTGTAATTGGCGGTGGTAGAAGGTTGGTGGCGGTGTAGTGGTGGTTTGAACGGCGGTTGTTATGCACGGTGGTGGAGAGGATGGAATTATGTTTTCACGTTCTAATTTGTGATATGTGTGTTTTTTTGGTTATATATTAGTTATTTGATGTTTAATTACAAAATTACCCTTACAATTAGTGCAAATAGTTATTAATCTTAGCCATTAAATTAAAAAAAGGAGGGATAAGATGAAGGGCTAAGATCTCTTCTCGCATTCTCACCAAAATTGGTCTTCTCACAAGAAACCCCCTATATATATATATATATATATATATATATATATATATATATATATATATATATATTATAATGGTTAAAGCCCAATGGGAGGCATGTCTTATAATTATCGTTGACATAATTTGCTTTAACGAAATTATCGTTTTGAAAAAATAAGTTAACGAAAAATAAGATATACACGTACCAAATTTTTTATTGAATGCATTAAGAACGAAAAGAAATAAATGGTTATCGAATATGAGAGAAAAAAATTTTCAAAGTGGTACGCAAGAACAGAGTATCAAAGCATAGCTTGTTCGATGGGCGAGCAAGCCTTATAAATATCGTTAAAGGAGCTAAGCTTAAGTAAGTTCTCAGAGCACAAGGTGAGGGGAGAGCGGATAACACGTTATTTGTATGCCACATCAGCGCCACCTCATCACACCCCCAATAACACACCAATAACTAAAACACCCTCCTTCATAACACACCACTAACATGTTATTGGGTCCCACTTGTTTTCATTTTATTTTATTTAAGAACAAACACATTTAATTAAACATAGATTAAAATTAAAATACATAAAATAAATTTATAAAATGAGATTTCCAAAAAAAAATAAAATAAACAATACTAGTCCAAGTCTAATAACAGTTCATTTGAATAGTAGTACACTAGTACTAGTCCACTTAAAACATGTTATAAAGCCCAAAACACTTTACCCTAATTATTTGATTTGTATATAACTCAAAAGTAGCATACACAGTAACACATACACCTTATCTCTCCAAAATCTGCTGCTGCATCACATCTTCATCTACATCATCACTTTATATATAAACGGAAAAAATACAAACGAAAAAAATAAATACATATCTCCTTCTACCATTTTATATCAATATCATCACTTCACATATCTCCTTCAGTTTAAACATTGACTGCATAACGTTTGAATAAAAAAACACTTTTACCTTTGGTGTGAGCCAATACACTCGCTGAGATGCATTTGGCTTGCGTTTGGCGTGTTTGGAGGTAAGAGGATGGCGGCGCTATCGGTTCAATATGGGAGCAATTGGCGAGTCAACGGTAACCATACCGTGTGCTCTCAGGTGTGACAAATGATGGTCTTTCATCTATATTCACGAAGTACACATACATGAAAAAGCTAGACATCACTTGTTGTAGAAAGATAACACTGCCATCTCTTGTCCCTTTTAAGTTCTCGTTCATCTTGCATCAACGATTTCCACCTAATAGCAGCTTCTAGAATCCTGACTTACGAAAAGGAATTGGTTTCCCAGAAAGTTGGATCTCATCTTAGCAAACACTTATCAAATTTTATTTTACAATGTCTATGCATATATACCATTAATGTCTAGGAAAAAGATGTTATGTCATAACATGCGGCACAAACTTGTATAACAGAGGTTCTTAAGTCCATAAAGCAGTGCAACTTCATAGATTTCTCTTGAGCAGCGTTGTTTGTATATTTTTTATTCTTATTCTGCATAAATATAATTTGAAATGGAGTAAATTTCCAACAGAAAATGATAGATATAAGACTGGTCCAAGCACATTAAACAAAGAATTTCTTACAGGAATTCTTTGTTGCTTGGCTTTATTAGTGCCAGTTCCATTCTTTGACATTTTAATACTATAAAAAAGATACACAAATCTTATCTCAATACATTAACCTGCCAAAAATATGTAAAACATCTGAAACGAAATTGTGTATCTTTGTACCTAATGACATGTCCATTTTCTTCTCTATCATTGCAATTGCAGCTTATGTAAGGGTTTTGTTGCCATCTGTAAGGACTTCATCGAACATATAATCTTTAGTAAAATAAAATCCAAATGATATAGTACTTGATGCATATATAAGCAGAAAAAGCTAACCAATCCCAAACACCCTTTTAAAACTTTGAATTTCACTGTACTCTTTTGGAAACTGAGACTCGTGCCTAAATCACAAAATTTACAATATTAGATAACTTAATATTAACAAATATTTTTTAAAAACAAAGTACAGTTTAACTGACAATACACAATACTCAAGATTATTATGCATTATTACAATTTAGCATTTTAATCATAGTATCTGATGGCTACCTATCTTAAAAATTCATATTCTAAATTATACATGTAATGTTGTGAGAACTATCAATGTCACATGGACAACCCACTTTATGAATTGCATTGGCACGCGATGCATAAGTGTTTGGAGGAGGTGCCATAGGAGACTTTTTCATCACTTACAAAACATACCAAAGGTTCATTTTGAATGTGATTTCTTGTACACCAGGTTCATCGGCTGGAAATGGTGGGAGCTTCACGTTCAGATCAGAAGATAATTGAGCGTACATTTGGCAAAATGTAGACTCAAGAATAGCTTTAATTTGTCAAATATTAAGGATATAACACACTGTAACACAAACAGTAATGATATTATCAGCGTGGATATAAATACAGAATAATGTACATGGGTATTTATGGATTTGCTATTTGGAATTGATTTATCAGTTTCTTACTATTTACATAAACAGAGTTTCTTTCTGATCAAGGCATAGATATTCAGTTATGGATACTCAGATGGTGAAACAAATTTACTCATTTACTCTCTTTTTATCTGATTCGAATAATTTATTTCAATGTTTCATAACTGAAGCGAGTTCCATATCATAAGAATTTTCATTAACCAAGGCCAGTTTCGACAATAATGTCGGTTTAGGTTGTTGTATCTACTAATGCCTAAAATGCTGAGATTGCCAAACACCTCCTAAATGGAAGATTATATGTGGTAAATACAAACCTTTAAAATATCAGTTGTTGTGATTCCTGAGTTTAACCGATTAACCGATTAATGGACCGGTAGGAGACCGAATTAGCGTAAATATCATGTTTAAACCCAAAGCATTCTTGTGAAAACTTTTTTGTTAGTCTGCTGATCTAACTGCAAGAATTTTATGCAGCATCGAATCAGCAGTAAACATTATAACAGGTAATAAGCCGAACATACATAGAAAAATTTAATGAACAAATCCTATGGAAAAGCCCTAACTCTGTGATGCATGCTTGTCGATGGTACTGTCGAGCACAACTCAGATGTTTATAAAATAATGATATCACTAATGGTTATACTACCTTCTTAGCAACTGCATAATGTTAGCAAGGGACCTTAGAGAAGAGAACTTAACATCGCCATTTGACTTTTAGAATCAAGTGTTTTCAAGCTTCAAACTTTGGAAGCAATGTAATCACCGAGGATCTCATGCTTCAGAACTTGCTCTGCATAAGCCATTACTTAATAAGAAAGTGGATCTTTCAATCAACAAATGATAGAGATGACAAATAAGATGGGACAGAAGTTGGGTAACAGATCACGACAAATTCCTTGTATGGGGCGGGTTGGGTTGAACCAAAACAAAACACTTCTTGTCTAATTCTGCTATGAACTTTTATATATAAAACTTGTTTTTTTAGAATGCTTTCTGCTATGAACTTTTCTATATAAAACTTGTTTTTTTAGAATACTCATAAACATAATTTGTTGATAGCTTTTATAACAAAAAGTAAGAACTGAAAAGAAAGCTTTATGGGATCATGACGTTAGACCTATTACGACCCAACCTTCAGATTGTAAATTTAACATAAAATCATTAGCCTTACGTTGAAACTTCAGGCTTATCAACATTCTCATCATTGGTAGTCTTCGGGTTTCGGCTCGTGTCATTTTCTGCGGACCTATATGGGGAAACATGTACACAATCTGTTCCAAGGGGCATGTAGTGCAGGCTTGGCAAGATTAATGGGTATGATGACCCATGAAAAAAAGGTACATCGATGCCAATAACACTAAAACTTACCTTAGCTTATCAGTACCAAAATGTGTTCCCAAAATTCCATATGTATTTTTGGCCATGTAGAAATAAACTGGAGTCAATTATGAAAGGGTACCATCAGCAAGTTATGGATGGCTAATGGAATGAAAGCAGGGTTAATGTTATCATCAGGATCTATGGAACAACCAGCAAATTGATCAACAAAGTCATAACGTGTCTGAGGGTCAAATTGTTGTACTTTGGGACATGGAGAATTGTCCTGTTCCTAGTGACGTACACCCAGAAGATGTGGCATCCAATATAAGAATGGCGTTACGTGTCCATCCTGTTATTAAAGGATCTGTTAATATGATCTCTGCTTATGGAGACTTTAAAGGAGCTGTTAAGAGAAGGTTGCAAAAGGACGGGTGTGAAGCTTATAGACGTACCAAATGGGAGAAAAGATGCTGCTGATAAAGCGATATTGGTTGATATGTTTTTATTTGCTCTTGATAATCCTCCACCGGCTATAATTATGTTGATTTCCGGTGACGTTGACTTCTCTCATTCACTTCATGTACTTGGTCAACGTGGATATACTGTGATTCTGTCTGGAGTTGGTGTTTCGTATGCTTTGAGTAATGCGGGGAGTTATGACCCCACATCTTTCTACTGAAAATCTTTAAGCCGTCCTCCATGTCTAGGGGCTTGAAGTGATAATGGCTTGATGCATCAGCAAATGAAGCAGCTTCTACGTCCGCAGTTGTGATCACCACCCTACTTCCATTGTATGCATCGGGTAAGGTACCTCTTAGTTTTTTTAATAGATCAAGATTCATAATATCATTGATGACTATCAAGTACTTTTGACCCTTTAAGAACCCATGAAGCCTCCCTATCAAGTCCTCATCTTTGAGTTTCTCTTTACCCTTAAATTTGGAACCCGGTTGTACTCGAACCGGTTACATAGTTGTACCCTTCAAGTTTGCATAGTTGTCTGGAACCGGTTGTACCCTTCAAGGCTGCATAGTTGTCTGGAACCCGTTCTGTCGATGTGAAGCCAATCTTGGGTATACTATTATTCCACTCTTGTATCTCTCTTTGAATCCTCTAATTATAGCTTTAGGTCTATAAACATCATCAGAATATTCCATCTCATCGGGAACTTCTACAAAGCTTTAACTCTTTTGCCATGACAAAAATATGCTTCTTGAGAAAACTTATTTCTTTCAAACGGGTTTGTGAGAGGCGAAAAGATTCTATAGCGTCTTCGAATGTAGACTTTACCTAGAAGTTTGAACCACCCGATCGTGAAGTACCTTGTTACTTTCTGCAAGATTTAAAATGTTACGCATTTCCTTAAGCTCCACCATAACAACCTTTTCTACCTCATCTTTAAGTCCTTTAACCTTTTCAAAAGTTTCGGTTCTTGGTTAGTAAGTTTGTTAGTTTTCGTATGACCACGAGACAACGGTTTCAACTGACCATTGCTCTGTCTACAAAGAAAAAAAATTTGAGATGAGTAATGGTCTAATGGAAAATAATTTTACATTGTGGAAGAAAAAGAATAGAAAATTATTTGCTCGGCTTGGGGCCTACCGTGTGCCTGACTATGATCAATCACTAATATATTTGTATGGAAGACTTTTTATTAGAATTATAATAAGTCTGTACAGAGACCTGTTCAAGGACACAGTAAAGGACCATAATCATCTTGCACCCTATCTAGACCCCGTTATGCTTTACAGCTTTTGTTTTTCCAGTTTTGTGCTAGCGAACCATCTTTTGCCAAACCAAATTCGTTCTTGGATCTTTCGACTCTTCCTTTGACCAATAGTGTATGCATTTGTGGTCCTATAAAAGAAATGCATACAGTTTGAATGTTTTCTAGCACCTATTAATAATATAAACCAAATGAGGTACAGTCTAACAATGATCGTGCCAAGTTACACATGCAATGGTTTACTTTTAACCCAAATGTAAAAATGGGTAACGTTGGGTTATCTTTTAACCTCTTTATCGCCAATTCAGTATGCCGAAGAAAATGTCCAAGCGTCACGATTACACGCCATCTTCAGTGACACACATCATGGTACAAAGCGGTGTGTATTGTTAAAACAAGAGATTAAAAAGAAAAATAAGAAGTTAAAGGCGGTCTATTCTAACCTTTTTACGCACCATATTTTGATCTCCCTTTTCTTGATCGAATTAGAACAAATCCTTGACTCCTCGAATACATAATCGAACCCATATATAAAAACATATACCGTTTGGTATAAATAATTGGATCCTTCTTATTGAGAACGAAACATCAAGAGTCGTTACCATCCTAGTGTCAAAGGCGGCAATTGCACCAACGGCTATTGTAGCTTACTGTTGTGATTAGTTGAAGTAATTTGGAGCGATTCGACAACATGTTTGATGGAGGTGCCAAGATATGCCTCGCAATGTCCCTCATCTTAATGAACCATTGAAAATATCCTCAGCTGCAATATTTTTCTCTTCACCTTTGTGATTAACCTGTCAGTGGTTTTTACTGACTGGCGAGGATAACCTTGAATATCTATAACTTCGTATCTCTTTGCACAAAGCATCACTAAACCTTCCGCCAATCAAGCGTTTACATCATGGGTTAAAACATGATCACTGTAACTCACATTCCAGAATTAATAAACATAATAACTTCTTTAAATTGCAGGATGAACTATATACACCATATCTGTTATATTACTACTAAGCCTTCATTCCCAACATATAAGACTCCTTGGGTTCCACTATAAAACCAATCCACGATGAATAAACGTATATGCAACAAATTAGTTCATTTGTTTTCTAACGCGGGTATTGGTTTATTTACTGTTAAAGGCATGCAACAAACATGCTAGAATATTTACACCTATGATTATAAAAAATGCATTCAGCAAAAAATATACAGGAAACAAACAACCTTTTGGAATGAATGAATGTTCTTAGGGTTTTGAGAAAAATAAACCTTACCTTGGCATTACAGGCAAAAACACATGTCTACGTAAGTTGAAACCATAAATATAGCCACTATAAACCTCACGAGTCTAATACCTTGTTTCCGATTCTATATGTGATTTTTTCATTAAATATGGTCATTGGCATCATACTTGCATCCTGAGGTGACTGCATCATCACCTTTCTATCAGCCTCCATATGAACCTGAACATAAGAAAAAAATTGCTTCGAATCCCAAGTAAAGCTAACAGTATAGAAATGTATAAACACTTCAAATCGACTATTTTTAAGAAGCAGTAAACCATGATGCTAGAGTTGCATTAATTTTTCAATGCTATATGGCGTAATTAACACCCATCGTAAATATACCAATTCATCAATGAACACAAAGACATTAATTTACATTGTGATAAAAAGTGTACATATGATAAAGGTATAACATGTACATTAATTTAAATTAGAGTTGCATTATTGTAGTTTTTAACAATAGATAAAGGTATAAAATGTACATCGGGCCTTCGTAGTGTCTAAATGTATATCATCCTCCTGCATATAGTCCTGTCGTACAACAGACAATTTAACCAGGGGTAAGAACCATAACAGTTTCATTGGCAGATGCATCAGGTAAACAAAAACTAAACATAATAAGTAGAGTAGTCAACACGTTATTAAAACACAAATGATTACCATTTCTCCCATTTGATTAGACGAATCCTCAACTGTAACTCAGTAAGTTGCTGCAAGAAAGACAAAGAAATTATAAGTAAAACTGACAAAATCTACGTAATGCAACCATCGAGATCCATCATGCGTATCATATTGAGGTACCAATATATCTTCTATGTAAACTTCATCATATGTACTCGTTAATTGATATAATCTAATGAACCAAAGGAACCAGTACGATCTCATGAAGAGTATGTTGATCATGTTCTAGATTTTCTCTTCAACTTGATACACATCGCTCTTGCAGTCAGGTAGACGCTATATATAAAGGGTTACCAAATAAATAAAAACATAAAACGTGATACAAAGATTCATACATGTATGGGATGAAAAGCGGTCCGATTATCCCCTGTATGAACTTACTCATCAAAAATCAAATATTAACCAACTCTCGTAGTCTCGTGACAATAGTCAAAATCAAGTGAATAAATATGCATATGAGAAGTAACTATTATACCTCTCTGCAAGTCAAATAAAAAAAAATCCTCCAAGTAATTATAGAACCATAGGGCCTTTAGCTTGGGGACATCTCCTATTATCATAAGCACTGTAATTAAATTTATTTACAAATACAACTTGATTTTAACATGCACATCAATGATATGCAATAAACATCTATTTACACAACTTAAAAAGCACAAATGTTTCAACCAATATTGCATTAGCTAATCAAATGTGACAACAATAATGAATTGCACCAATTTTTAGTATACCTTTAAGCATCCCTCGGCTATTCGTGCAGGACAATAAGTGCATCATGATTCCCCTGCTGCTCATTCTCGTAGTATGCCACGCAGCTTGCTCCCCAGTATCGAACAACATCCTCAACAATATCCGAACACAACCTACTAATAAATTGTGGCACTTCCTCATCATACCAAACTTTACCTTGCTTCTGCCAATGTAATTACAAACCAAATCGCCAAATACCTTGTCCCTTCTTCCTATGTTTTCTAAGGAACAAAATAAATTAAAAATAAAACTAAATTGTTCATGTACAACAACAATCAGTTAACTAATCTTAAACACTACATCTTTTGCAACAGTTGCTCCAACTTCTCTTGTATCATATTACCATAAAACTATAATAAGAGCATAAAACTATAATAAAACTGAATTTAAGATATTATCACAAACATTATCAATCATTCAATCTGTCACAAACATTATCAATAAATTTCCTGCAATTTTTTTCACTTGTCACAAACATTATCAATCATTCAATCTGGAAAACTCGGCACCTGCACAATAACAACCAAACAAACTCTTAGTAGTTATTTCTACTATTCTTGCATGGCATAGCACATTTGAGAGAGTTAAGTCTCTACAGACCAATGAATATGGACATAAAAACTTTTCTGATATCAACAAATCAAGTGTCAATTAACCAATGGGTCAGGTAAGTATACTTAATATTCAGGTTAATCCATTTATATTACAAACTTAAAAACAAATCAAGGATAAAGCTGGTTACTCGACGATTGAGAACGTAGTACGATAAAAAGATATCAACATACCTCAGGATATAGTTGACCATTCACATGATCCTCATATCGCAGTCCTTGTTCCAGAAGTGGCCTACTTGCTTTTTGAAACTATTAGTTGCCAAAACTCTATAACTAAACCACACAAAAATTATTAAAAGCCCTAAATGTGTGAAAAAAAATACTAAGTTGTAAAAGCCCAAACGTTTTCATAAAATAAAATAATTATGTAAATCATTAAAAAAATATATAACAGATACATGGAGTATTAAAATATGTGAATCATTAGCCTTCATCAGAGTGCGTTATTTTTTATGATATTAGGGTTTATGATATACGTACCTGTAACACAAACATCATTGAAATCAAACAACATGTGTTACTGTTGTCATCGATTATATCTTTAAAATAACGACCAAAAACCTAAAACTTACGCAAAAAAGCTAGATTTCTTTTGAGATAATATTCTGTGTTTAAAATCAATCGTGATTTTTAAATAATGAAGATAAATGTGATACTATATTTAAGGAAAAGATATTTATAAAATTGAAAATAATTGGTTAAGCATTTATAGATTATAATATGCAACATAATTATCAAAATAACTTGTTGTCTAAGTGGTAAACACACAAGTTATTAATGTTACTCTTACAAACAACCCAAGTTCAAATCTCACCATTGTCATTTTTTATAAAAATCTAATTTCACAAAAAAAATATTAAAAATTTATAATAATTTATACATTAAATCCAAAAATTATATACTATTGCTTAGGTGGATTAATAAATTGCTTAGTTGGACCAAAAATGCTTATGTGGCATGAAAAACAATTACTGGGCATTGAGGTGGCATTAATGCCAAATGCCTCCTGTTATATATAATATAGATATATATATATATACTAGACGAGTACCCGCGCCTAGCGGCAACGATGTCTAGTTTTCTGCAAAGTTCCAACGACCCATAAGTTTCTTTCAACAAACTGTATTTGTAGCATTAGAGAATCATTTTAGAATAACTACAATTCGATGCGTGGTTGCATAGCGGCATAAATATATAGTTTTTAAAAATTATGTGGAGTCGATCTAAGTGTGTGAGTATATTTTCTAATAGGATTGTTTTAAGTTATTAAGATTTTTAGTAATAATAGATTCAAGCATTACAAAAGGCAACGGTATTATGTAGTTGGCAATATTATATTGTAGTTTAGAGGTATAGCCAACATTATGTGTGACGCTTTTCTTGTTTTGTATGTAATTTAGGCATTGATAACTATTTTTTACATGTGTAGCGTTTATCATTTGGTGTGTGGCTTTTAAAATTGTAACTTTGCAAATTGGATATCATCATATAAGATTATTTTGTACTATCAATTTGTATAGATATTTATGCATTGTTCAAAGCTATTTGTTTGAGGTACAAATAATTATCGCTAAAGATAACAATACTATTTATTTTTGTGATTTTAATAAACTTACATAACATTATTGATACACTAGACAAAGGCTATACAATATATATTAACTTTTAAGCGACGATTCATATATGCTAGTCCCTTAAATGGTGCAAGAGCAACATTTTTAAAAATAAATTACATGGACAAGGGCTATACAATATATATTAACTTTTAAACGACGATTCATATATGCTAGTCCCTTAAATGGTGCAAGAGCAACATTTTTAAAAATAAATTACATGTGTCAAAGCAAAATAAACCAAAACTACACTTCTTCTTTCTCTCCTTTAAAAAAAAATTGTCACGGGTTCCACAACTACTTCATCATTTCTCATATAATTTTGTCAAATTTGAAACCCGATTTCACCCGGTGGTTCAACTGGTTGAACCGTTCGATAAAAAGCAGTCGATTTAAGCCGAGTCAAACCGATAGGTTGGGTCAAAAATGTCAAATTAAACCGGTCACCAGCGGGTTTGAAGCGTCCGGGTCAACCCGGTATCGGTTTCAACGGGTCAACCCGGTATCGGTTTCAAATGATTGTTTTTAATTTGGTAGATGTGCTTTTAATTGGGTGTACAATGTGAATAAATTATTGTACTTTTAAGTAATGAGGTGTTTTAATAAGAGTATTAATTATATTATTTATTTTTCAACATTCAACTTTCAATATTTTTCACTTTTTTCACTTTGACCATTTTTCCATTTTATATAGTACTAGGCGAGTTAGCCATAGCGCTGGCGGTATTTGTTCTAGCTGAGATAGATAATTAACGATATGCGATATTGTGGTAAGTGTTTCGTAACATGCGATAATTCAACTGAAGCAAAAATTTTTAACATGTATCAAAGAATATATAAAAATATTTATTGGCGAAAATAAAACATTACATCAATTATGAGATAACTAACATGCCGTTACTCGTCGTGTAAAATTTCTTAGTACACGGCATATGAGGTGTTGAATCCTCTTTGACCGAACTCTTTGATTGACTTCACTTTGTAGTTATCATCCATCAATGCATGGTATTTGACCCAATCAAAAAAACTTCAAACCTAAGAAACTAAACAAAATATATACACGGTTGTATAATGTATTTTGACCAAATTATTTCAGAAAACTTTGTATATCTTTGAAATTAATGTGCCGGAACAATCAATGATTAAAGCACCAATCAATCACCATCATTATAGCAATATTTGGAAGCGGTTTGTATTTAACGTAATTTAATGCTAAAGAACAAGAACAAAAAATGAACCCGTGACTATATAATAAATCGATACAATGCTTTGTGATTGTAAACATTCAAGTTATTCACAACAATATCTATGCAATTTCAACTATATATAAATTTCAAAACAATATTTATAAAAATCAAATGGTCATTGCACATATTTTAATATTTAATAAGCTGAGATATGATACTACTATGAGTAACATAACAATTGAAAAAATAAATAAATTGTAATATGGTGCCTTATAAAATAAAAAATGTTGATAAAATTTTAGAAATTATTAGTGTTAAGATTAAATAAATTAAAAAATATATTTTTTTTGAGAAATTACATTAGTAAAAGTTGTCAAAATGTGTCATACATTTTTTTGAAATTTTAGGTGTGAATTGTTGTGGTAGTTATTTCATTAAGGACAAATTCTTTGAATTTTTATATAGAAATTTTAGTTTGAAAGGAATTTTAGAAATTTAACATTACTCATTTTTTAAGTTTCAAAAACATAGATACATGCTTTGTATGTATAATAATAAAAAAAAAAGTTGTATTGACTTACCAACAATGAATATGCCGAATCTATTTTCATTTAATATTAATTTGAATTTTTAATTGTAATTATATATACATATAGTTAAAGACCAGATCTACGTCATAACAAGGTTGGATTGTGATACTTTAGTGATAAAAAATGTTTATGGGTTATAAGCGAAAAATAATAAAAGTTTGAAGATTTGGGTATTAAACATAATGTTTTGAAACCCGGTCAACGGGTGGTTCAACTGTTGAATCATTTTGGTCGAAAAATGAATCGATTTAGGCGGGTTAACTGCGGGTTGGGTTGAACAGGTGAAATTAAACGGGTCAACCGTCGGGTTTGAAGGCGTCCGGTCAACTCGGTTTTCGATATGTATTAATAGTTTCCTTTTGAAATATATGTTTTCAACATTTCTATTTTTAGTTTCAACTTTTTACTTTTTGTTTTTCTTTTATATATAGTATCTGTGGATACCTTGACGATTAAGCTTGTAGAAATAGATCTCGATGAGGCATGATTTACCAGTTTGTATCGGTTTCAACGAGTCATCTTGGTTCATTTTTGGATTACTTTTATTGGTTAGTTGGTTGAACCGGTGGCAGGTTCGGTTCCGTTAATTGGTCGGGAGTTTTCAAAACTATATGTACTTCAACTTGTTAGCTTGTATGAAACTTTATGTGTTTTAGCAATTTGTATAATTTGTATACTAACAAGTACTTTTCATTTTAAAGTGTTTTAAAAATAACATTAATTAGTGTGTTTAATTATTTTATATTATGGATTTTGTTGTAGCTTGTTTAAATTGTATATTGTGAAAAATTTATTGTACTTTTTAATATGGGGTGTTTTAATTGTTTGTATTTAATTTGGTGAATATGCTTTAGTTGGTTTATGCAATATGAATAAATCAATGTACTTTTAAGTAATATGGTCTTTTAATAAAAGTATTATTTCACATTATACATTCTACCATTGACTTTCAACTTTCAACTTTCAATTTTCACTTTCACCTTTGACCATTTTTCTATTTTATGTAGTAAAGATAGATATTTCATAAAAAATGTTTCTATTTACTTATGACTACGGACTGCTATCAACTAATTTGACCATAACCCCATAACATTATTGACTATCGCGACGCAAAATTACGCAACTTTCAATTGTTTTTATATAAATTAGTTTGATATTATCCATCACTTTTTTTAAAGTTACTCAAACTCATTATATTTCGCTATTGGTAAAGTTGTAGGAGATACAATAAAACAGCTTATAAAAGTTTACCTGAATAATTTAATTTATGTTTTAATAAATCTGAGGAATATAACAACATATAACTTGTTGAATACAAACATGAAGATGAACGTAAATCACAAACATACTTAGTTAGCTTACATACTTTATGGTTCTTTTGGTGATGTTATCAGGTTAAATCGACGGGAGAGGTTCACTTATGGTCTTCTACTCTTTTTTCTTGTGACTTTCAATGAGATATCGTGATGACATGTTGAAGTCTTTGTCTTTGATTACATGACACGTAGTTCAAATCGTTTTATTTAAGTACAACTATCAAATTTATGTCATGGTCCCGGACCACTAAATCACTTTAGAAACAATCGGCTAATTTTCTTCACCATCAGATCATTTTCATCTTTGTATGTAAACTTTAGTTGTTTTTAAGCATTTATAAGACACTAGACGAGTATCTGTGCATAACAATGGTGTACTGATAAAAAAGCTTTATGGGTATAAACGCTAAATAATAAAAGTTTAAGAATTTATGGATTAAACACGATTTAACCCGAATGAAAATGATTATGGGTTATAAACGAAACAATAATAAAAGTTTATGGTTTTCATATATAGTTTTCTAATTTTTTTTTCACTTTCAAATATATGAGTTTTTTTTTATATATAATATATATATGGTTGTTCATAAGTGCTCGACTTGTGGCCACAAATTATATTCAAAACAAAGTTTCCCATTATTCAAAAGAGTATGCATACATCCATAACAAACAAGTGCGAACAATTACTCCGTATAAGAAAAGTTAAGCATGTCTAGAATCCCACATCGGTTGAGAAGAATAAATGGTACCACCTAATATACCTAAGTGTGTACTACAGTAAATGTTTGTCTTAGGGTGAGTAATGTGTTAGTTTTATGGATATAAATTAGTAGACGTGAGTTAGGAACGAACTCGAGACCACGGGATTGCACACTTTACGTATGAGAATTAAAGTTAATAATTAAATATAAGCGTTATATTTATTTATTGATTAAACGAAATAACTAACGGACGTTAAGAAATTAATGTAATGGACTAGCAGCGTTAAATGTATTTGGAAAATGACTAAATTTTAAAAGTTGGGAAGGTTAGGAATCCCTGGGATGCCCATTACCGATCGGCCAAAGGGAGGACCCAACCCAATCCAACTTTGACTCAAACTTGTTCACCAAGTTTGCTTGAGTATATATACAAAATCTAGGTGTTTGTAAATTATCTCTTGTGCTCATTAGCTAAACCTAAAAATTGTTTTGTGTGTTTCTTGTTCTAAAACCGGTCGACACCCATTATAGGGGATCGATCCATCACTTTTCCATAAACCAAGTTATTTGTTTTATCAAAACTAGCATTACTTTAATTCGGTTTGAATGCGTGTGTCAAGAAAGTGGTAATAACACAATATTGTTATTATTCTTGGATTGAATTACAAAGCGGTAAGGGGTAATTCACATAATCCTAATTAAATCAAATTAGGGTTCTTCCATTTCTAGTTTGTGGATTTGATTCTTGTTAGCTTTAGAATCAAGTAAGGTATGCATATTCTTTTATGTTAATTAATTATTCATTAATAAATCCTATACGCTTCCGCATGTGTTCTTTGATGATTTGTGATTATTTATTTGATTGTCATGATATATAATTCCAACAGTGGCATCACGAGTCATTGGTTTTTAATGAGTAATTAATTACATAAACGCGTAATAAAACAAATAATTGTATGTTGTTTGATATGGTTAATCTAGGGTTTATGTTTTAATTTTTTATGGGTCGATTTTTTATTATATGGGGCGTACCCCTTATTTTTTTGGTCGACACACATAAATTATTTTTAGGGTTTTGGAATTTGTTTGCTAACCTTATCGAAACCTAGAATTAATATATTAGTTACGTGATTAATTCATGAATAATTTGTTATGTGTCATGGAATTTTGATATGCGATCTTGTGACTATTTATATAATTGTTATGATATATCCATGATAATACATGCATGTTTGTCATGGATAGTTGCTTTGATAATTGTTTAATTGTTAAGATATATTTATTTACGATAAATCTTGAATTTGGGAAGACTCCAATTATATATATTAATGAATCAATTACGTGTAATTTGGTATATTTTAATTAAGGGTTTACGCAATTGATTCGTCGATGTATGTGGCTCACTTTATATTGTTGGAGTGAAAACCCTAAATTAATATATACATTAATTTAACCTAGACATTGATTATTAATAAGGTTTTATTGAATAAGTTGCATGTGGCTACTTGTTTACACGTATAAATTGTTTATTATGTGTGCATTGTTTTTTAGTAGTTTATTTATTATTTGTTACTTATTTGTTTATTATGTTAGGCGAGTTTTAAGCAAAGGGTAATTTTGAATAGAAAAATAATACGAACTAAACAATGGCGAAATTTGATTTGTTTTGGAAGAGTTAAGTTTTCAATAGTTTAATTTGTGACAACTCGTAATTTCAGGTCATTTTACAAACTTTGGAAATTTCACTATTCATCTCGGGAATTTACTATTCATGAGTCACTATTCATCATTTTTCGTAAACTAGGTTTACGAGTATCAAATCTGCGTAACACGGAGGGTTAAGGCTAGCGTATTCATGGAATATCATCAAGGACATTTCATATAGACTAGATTTAGTCTACATATCATCAATAACATCATTTCATATCGGTTCATGCATGGATTTGCATTTTTCAATTAAGCGTTTATTTTCCTATTAAATAAACGCTTCATCAGCGTAAACATTTATTTTGAATATTGATCCGACACTTCCAAAATTATCTGATATATTTTTATACTTATATTAAGATTATAAAAATAATATTATGAGTTTACCCAGTGTTTAAATTTATTTTGTATATAAATTGTTATATTTATATAATTGACGGTTTTAAGTAAAAACTACGATAATTATTATTTCACTCAAATTTTGTAAGGAATGTATTTTTATAATTTTTATGACTTCAATATATTTTATTTTGATCCGTTAAAATTTATTTTTAGTTAACGCTACCCTAAATGCTTAATTACGTATACAAGTTACTAAATATCTTTAAATAAATTCACATCTACTTAGCACTTACACATTTAACTATCTAAAATGCAATACTTTTATTATTTTTTTTTGTTGAGTATGTCGACCCATGTATGATGACACATACAAATTGAGTACAAAATATCTTCTAGATATTAATTATATACCAATTGTTCACACATAGTTACATATATCATTAAGTGAAATAAAAAAAAAAAAAAAATACTCTTTCATGCTATCTCCATAACCGGCCACCATAAGGATCAAGAAGGAGATCACCAAATTTTTTCTAGTCAAGTTCTTTACAATCTAGTTACATTCTTAATTAAGGTTTTGAAATAAAAACCTAGGGTGTTAGGATTAACCTTTGTTCATTTAACCTCATCAAGTTACTAGTAAGCATCTCATGTTCATATTCATTTTTCATATTCATGTTATGATCATTTCATCATATTTAAGAAAAACATGCAAGTCATATTGATGTTTATACCACTTTTTATTGTTTTTAAGTGTTATATATATAATTATCATCCTATAATTACTCCTTGAAACATATCACTTTTGGTGATGTCTAGGAACCCATGACACCCTAAGAAGGTGTATGGTAGGATTAGAATAGCTTAGGCGTTGGTTTGAATTGGTTAGAATAGGTTTTCTTGCGAGAAAAACTCATTTCGACAACTTTATTTAAGGGTGGATCATTTCGTGAATTCGGAATTTTGACGGTTGGTAAAATTTTGGGCTAAATATTTAGAAAATATACTTTAAAAGAAAACGTGGCCGCTTGAACGGGTTAAAACGGAGTTATAACGAAGAAGTTATGATATTTTCAAGTTTGACGTCGAAAACTATAAATTTCAGAAAATTCAGCATGTTGTTTTACCTTTTTTGAGTCAAAATGGGTCTTAAGCGTTATGAAATGTGTCGACTTATCAAAATATATTAGTATACTTTGATCTGAAGCTAAGGACATATAATACGTAGAAAACGGACTTGTAACGATTAAATTACACGCGTTTAAACAAAGTTGCCGTAACTATATTATATAAGAAAAACTAATATATTTCTATTAGACAAGTATTACGGCCACGAAGGACCATGTCGAGGGTCGTTTTTAACATGGATGTAGTACTTTTTATAACGTGATGTCTTCTAGTAAAAGTGAGTTCGTCTAGCCTATTTTCCAAAATGTCCAACCGTTAGTCAAGCGGGTTGTAACTTATAAAATCGGTCATTAAACTTTGCGAAAAACCACCTTAAACCATATTTTGGACACAAGTACCATACTTTACCTATATTTTCTCCATGATCGAGACCTCTAGGATGAAAACTTAAATGCTAAAACTTTGAGATAATGATACAAGCTTCCCAAAACCGTTGAGTTTGTTTCCTAACACTCGGCGTGCACCATTTTACGACTAGCTTTTCGAGGCCGTTTATTCACTTTCATGAAATTTTCAATGACACTATTTTACGACGAAAAGTTATAATTTCATAATAAATCACTAAATGATTATCGTAGGATATCATTTCAACGTAAATACATGTAAAGTAATTTAAAAATGGTCAGGACGTTATAAGATTATTTTTAAATGATAAGTATTATTTTCAAAAATTCACAAGTGGTATAGATATCATATGAATTGCATGCATAACATTACATCATAACTTATTACATATCATATCATTCATACTAGGTCACGGTTAGAGGTTTGCCTCATTTTGATGTGCCATTATATCATCATTATCATTGCAACATGTGAGTTTTCATAGCCCCGATTTATTCAAGTTTATACATTATTTCAAACCTACGGGGGAGAATACATTGAACATCATTTTTATTACGATACCAAGTATATCAAATTCATTACATTGCTTAAGTTACTTCATTGCAAATTGAATGTCCCATATCGAAATCATAAACCGTTAATTCTTGGGTAAGCGAGGGTGAGTGGATAGATCTATCGAGGGTGACTCCTCCATCTGGGTTGGTGGATTCAAGCTGGTCAAGCGGATGCATTTCATTTAATATCATTATTTGAGTTGTTTGGCAAACACTCTGTTGGGGCGAACATCATGATCGGTCTAGCCGTTGTCATGTGCTTAAGCAATGGTATCATTTTTGTGACATATTTGTCATACATGGCCTATACTTGTGGTAGTCGTATAAAGCGTTTATGAACTCTATGAACTCACTCAACCTTTGTGTTGACACTTTTAGCAATGTATTTTCGGGTAACTAAGGCATTCACTTCATGGCATGCATGAGGACTTATCATAGAGTCGCGGTGACGACGCGTCACACATGGATTTATACATTTTTAAAACATCGGTTGACTTGCAATAAACTTATTTCCGCACATGAAGATTTTCATTTGGGACCTATATTTTGTAAACTCTGAATGTTTTTAATATAACAAACGATGTTCTTTTCAAACGACACTTTAGGTCGTTCAATATAACTGTTATTGTGGTGCTATGAGCGGTCATCCCGGGAATTCCATTCGGCTACCAAAGCAGTAATTTGGGGTGTGATGATTGGCATGAGAGCTTGGTTATAGAGAACTAGGTTGCATCATTGACCTAGACTATAACTACATCATCATAGCATCTCATCATTTCATCATAAGTGCATAGTCACTATACATGCGGTTTCATACGCACATTTTGCGTGTTATTTACTTTCATTTCAAATCGATTGTCACATTAATGCCTTCAGATACCCATCCCATCACTTTACATGGAGAATGCCCTGTCATTCCCTATCACAATTTTAACATCATTTGACTCAACAGATAACATCGGATGATGAGATGAACCTTTAGGAGGGCGAAGTTGCACCTACACCATCACGATCACCATTGATTCATTGTAGGATCAGGACAATTTTTATCATTCTGTTGGGACGGATCATACCATTTGGTAGGACTTACAAGCTTAGTCCTAGTGGACCTATTATTCATACATTAGATTTGCCGCTTGGGAAGCGTGCATGATTTGACACACCACTACCATCTATCACCAAGACTATAGACATTACACCATCTTAAAGGTTTGAGGATTGAAAGTTCTAGGCTGTTCTTTGCTAGACAACCTATTGCTTCTACACTTGAGACACGATTACTACCAACGAGGAGCAGGATAATAAGTACCTTTCTAGCTAATGTAATCTGTATCATTTATTATCTCCACGATAATCACAACCTTTGTTTATTTCATTCCCTTATTCCAATTGCCCAATTTTCAATCATTTCGCGACAATGCCTCACTATCTTACTAGGGGTTAGGCCAACTTTATTCTTGACCAATTAAGAGACTATTACCACTCTATGAGGTTCTCCCATGTATCCTACAAACCATTCCACAAATTTTATTTCAAGTTATTCTGCTACTATTTCATGAAATTATTTCACTTAATTTTATTTCGAGCTATTTTATCACCATCTTAGAAACGTTGTTTCATAAAGTTTTAAAACAAGTTGTTTCGTTACCACCCTATCAATTGGGTTTCAGTCATTTTATCAACTATTTAATACCATCATGCGAAACGATTTTCATGTTACTCTGAAAAATTATTGAGCCATTATCTTACAAAACAAAACGTTGGATACCATTTAAAACTTCGGAGAACATAATACCATTTCAACAAAACCAAGCATCACATCATTTGTCCTCGATTATACATGGCCTGATCACCTATGTATAATTCAGGAAGAATTATGTCATGAAAGAAACAAGCATCTTTTCAAACTTCCTAAAACAATCTTTACTCAAAAGCAAAGCTTTGTAATCGGATAAATTGTTCATAAACATTTCTTTTTGTTAACACTCTATAGAAGCCTACGCCATTCATCCCTCACTCAACCGATAAGTTAGAATTTGACGAGTTACTTTTTCTTACGAAAGGCTTCCTATACCATCTACGAGGAGGATTCCTCGATACAAGAAAACAATGAAAGGATTTCGGAATTACCAACAAGGACTAGAAGTATATAGTAAGACGTTTCAAAACTCAACAAAAATCTTAAGCCATCACGGGACAATCCGAACCACTATCTTTGGATTAGAAGCCAAATTCTATCATTTAAAAAATACTAGCAAGACCGAGTTATAAGATTTAGTATGAAGCGAATACACACTAAGCAACACTATAGGGATCAACCAAGTCTTCTAGGCTGAGGCTATGAGAACATTCCATTAAACATGGCCTCAACAATAGGTGAACTTCCCTACAATGAGTTTCCCTTAAAGGAAAATTTAGTTAAATTAAGGTTATTGATATAAACTTTCTCTAAGACACTGTGTTCTCTAGAAATTTCGGATAACCTCACTTCTATATCAAGAGATGCAACAGGTCTGAACATATCGCACAATCAATGACTCTCCATCTACAAGTGAAATTAGAACAAACATTCTTCGACATGGTATGAGCTAATATCTATTTTCTGGCTAGCATGATAACAATCTAAGTGATGAAATATTTTAGAAGCACTCAATATCGGGACAAATCTTGAAAATCAATCACCACACCACATCGCTTAAATATTTAAGGTTTTGGTGACTTTACGACATATAGCATGGAAATATTTCGATAAGAGAAAGTAAGTGAGTCACCATCAAGCAATGAACATTTTAGTAATGGGGACTAAGCAACTTAGGCAAGTAAGATTCAAGTAATGACATTCGCTAGTACGAGAAACGCAAGGAATTACAACTGTTACCTATAATATATTCTTTTCAATAAGGTCCTTTTCGTGCCGATTTAATATTTTGAAATTTGACACGAGACACCGTGGTATCAATTTCGTTGTACCTATATAAGCTATTCGATTTACCTTAGACTTCTGACAATCATTTCAAGATTCCCATGGCACCTACTAGGACATGAGTACCGCCTATTATCCTCAGCTCAATGGTCAGAGCGAGAGAACAATTCAAACATTAAAAGATATACTCAAGGCATGTGTAATTTTCTAGAAATGATTAGGCAAATAATTCTTCATCGAACAAGTTGCTTTACAACAATAGCTAGCACCTGAACATATTGACTACACCAATTGAGGCACTCTAAGGTTGAGGTGTCAATCACTTATTCATTGGCCAAGATCAGGAAAGTCCAACTAATTAGTCAATGACTTATTCATGAAACAACACAGAAATCATACAAATCAAAAATCAGTTACAAGTAACAACATATAGCTAGATAAGCTACGTCGATATCTGGCGCTAAAATATTGGAAGTATGTTCCATAAGTCACAAACCATTAGAATTTCAAGTTGGCAACAAATATATGTTCAAGTCCGCCTTGGAAAGGCGAGTGCGATTAGAAAACATTGGGCGACCAATGCGACTCAAATATTCTCACCTTTTCAAGTAACATCGTATAGAACCTAACATGGATCAATTCGGGACGAATTCCTTTTGAATGGGCGAATGTGACAACTCGTAATTTCGGGTCATTTTACAAACTTTGGAAATTTCACTATTCATCTCGGGAATTTACTATTCATGAGTCACTATTCATCATTTTTCGTAAACTAGGTTTACGAGTATCAAATCTGGCGTAACGGAGGGTTAATTTGCGTATTCATGGAAAATAATTGAGGACATTTCATATAGACTAGATTTAGTCTACATATCATCAATAACATCATTTCATATCGATTCATGCATGGATTTGCATTTTTCAATTAAACGTTTATTTTTCCTATTAAATAAGCTATCAGTCAAAACATTTATTTTAAATATTGATCCGACACTTCCAAAAATTATCTCGATATATTTTTATATTCATATTAAGATTATAAAAATAATATTATGAGTTTACCGGTGTTTTAAATTTATTTTGTATATAAATTGTTATATTTATATAATTGACGGTTTAAGTAAATTGCTACACGATAATTATTATTTCACTCAAATTTTGTAAGGAATGTATTTTTATAATTTTTATGACTTCAATATATTTTATTTTGATCCGTTAAAATTTATTTTTAGTTAACGCTACCCTAAATGCTTAATTACGTATACAAGTTACTAAATATCTTTAAATAAATTCACATCTACTTAGCACTTACACATTTAACTATCTAAAATGCAATACTTTTATTATTTTTTTTGTTGAGTATGTCGACCCATGTATGATGACACATACAAATCGAGTACAAAATATCTTCTAGATATTAATTATATACCAATTGTTCACACATATTTACATATATCATTAAGTGAAATAAAAAAAATACTCTTTCATGCTATCTCCATAACCGGCCACCATAAGGATCAAGAAGGAGATCACCAAAATTTTTCTAGTCAAGTTCTTTACAATCTAGTTACATTCTTAGTTAAGGTTTTGAAATAAAAACCTAGGGTGTTAGGATTAACCTTTGTTCATTTAACCTCATCAAGTTACTAGTAAGCATCTCATGTTCATGTTCATTTTTCATATTCATGTTATGATCATTTCATCATATTTAAGAAAAACATGCAAGTCATATTGATGTTTATACCACTTTTTATTGTTTTTAAGTGTTATATATATAATTATCATCCTATAATTACTCCTTGAAACATATCACTTTTGGTGATGTCTAGGAACCCATGACACCCTAAGAAGGTGTATGGTAGGATTAGAATAGCTCCGGCGTTGGTTTGAATTGGTTAGAATAGGTTTTGCGCGAGAAAAACTCATTTCGACAACTTTATTTAAGGGTCAGATCATTTCTGTGAATTCTGGAATTTTCGACAGTTGGTAAAAATTTTGGGCTAAATATTTAGAAAATATACTTTAAAACGAGCGTGACGCTTGAGCGGGTTAAAGCGGAGTTATAACGAAGAAGTTACGATATTTTCAAGTTTGGCGATGAAAACTATAAATTCGAGAAAATTCAACATGTTGTTTGACCTTTTTACGAGTCAAAAATGGGTCTTAAGCGTTATGAAATGTGTCGACTTATCAAAAATATATTAGTATACTTTAATACGAAGCTAAGGACATATAATACGCATTAGAAAAGCGGACTTGTAACGATTAAATTACACGCGTTTAAACAAAGTTGCCGTAACTATATTATATAAGAAAAACTAATATATTTCTATTAGACAAGTATTACGACACGAAGGACCATGTGCGAGTCGTTTTAACATGGATGTAGTACTTTTTATAACGTGATATCTTCTAGTAAAAGTGAGTTCGCCTAGCCTATTTTCCAAAATGTCCAACCGTTCGTCAAGCGGAGTTGTAACGAATAAAATACGGTCACTTACTTAACTTTGCGAAAAACCACCCTTAAACGATATTTTGGACACAAGTACCATACTTTACCTATATTTTTCTCCATGATTGAGACCTCTAGGATGAAAACTTAAATGCTAAAACTTTGAGATAATGATACAAGCTTCCCAAACCGTTGAGTTTGTTTCCTAACACTTTCGGCGTGCACCATTTTACGACTAGCTTTTCGAGGCCGTTTATTCACTTTCATGAAATTTTCAATGACACTATTTTCACGACGAAAAGTTATAATTTCATAATAAATCACTAAATGATTATCGTAGGATATCATTTCAACGTAAATACATTTAAAGTAATTTAAAATGGTCAAAAGCGTTATAAGATTATTTTTCGATGATAAGTATTATTTTCAAAAATTCACAAGTGGTATAGATATCATACGAATTGCATGCATAACATTACATCATAACTTATTACATATCATATCATTCATCATAGGTCACGGTTAGAGGTTGCGCCTCATTTCAGTATTGCCATTATATCATCATTATCATTGCAACAGATGAGTTTTCATAGCCAGATTTATTGAGTTTATACATTATTTCAAACCTACTGAGGGAATACATTGAACATCATTTTTATTACGATACCAAGTATATCAAATTCATTTACATTGCTTAAGTTACCTCATTGTCAATTGAATGTCCCCTATCGAAATCATGAACCGATTAATTCTTGGGTAGCGAGGGTGAGTGGATAGATCTATCGAGGGTGACTCCTCCATCCGGGTTGGTGGATTCCAAGCTGGTCAACGGATGCATTTCATTTAATATCATTATTTGAGTTGTTTGGCAAAACACTCTGTTGGGGCGAACATCATGATCAATCTAGCTTCGGTGTCATGTGCTTAAGCAATGGTATCATTTTTGTGACATATTTGTCATACATGGCCTATACTTGTGGTAGTCGTATAAAATGTTTTACATGAACTCTATGAACTCACTCAACCTTTGTGTTGACACTTTTAGCAATGTATTTTCAGGTAACTAAGGCATTCACTTCATGGCATGCATGAGGACTTATCATAGAGTCGCGGTGACGACGCGTCACACATGGATTTATACATTTTTAAAACATCGGTTGACTTGTATCAAACTTATTTCCGCACATGAAGATTTTCATTTGGGACCTATATTTTGTAAACTCTGAATGTTTTTAATATAACAAGCGATGTTCTTTTCAAATGACACTTTAGGTCGTTCAATATAACTGTGATTGTGGTGCTATGACAGTCATCCCCCAGGAATTCCATTCCGCTGCAAAACATGTAATTTGGGGGTGTGACATAATTGATTGGTGATTTTGGTACAAATGGTCTCAACGGCTCACCCACTAGAATGAACTATAAAGGGGTTAATAAAGAAGTGCGCACAGTCACACTGAAAGGATGTCTAAGGTTATGCTTTTTCGCTTACCTGGTCCTCTGCCCCCTGTAAGTTCGAATGGAGCTACTTAATAAGCCATAAAATGTACAAACTCATTAAAGGCGAATTAGTTTTAATTCCATTCGCCACTTCGGTGGTAATTACCCGAAACATTAAGTGTTTACACTTATGCAAAAGTCTGTATAATGAAGATAATTAACGCTAAATTCCTTGATTGGTGAACCCAATACCTCAATCAAAACTTTGATAATTTGATCTTTATGAATTGGTAATTAAAAGTTTTTATTAAAATTATGCTACAAGATGAATGCATGACATCTTTGTACATATTTGATTTGACCACATAAAATTAAAACTAGTACCCTTTTAAATTAAGTTATATGCCATCTAATTAAAAGGAACACTTGAAGTTGCAATTTACGTCATGACAGTACTTGGCTAGATTGTGATGGAGAGGTAAATCTCTATGTAAAGTCAGACCTTAGATGGACATATTTGCAGTTCTTTAAGTTAGACACTTAAGTTGAGTAGTAAGTAAGAACTGGACTCATGGTATAAGATGGGATGAAACATGTTTATATTTGCAATAGCGTTGGAAAATATAAATCCCATAATGATCTAGGAGTTGGAAATTGTTTGCCAATTAATGTTCGATAGATTACCTTATTATGTGCTTTCGTTACTAGCGAGATCAATGATGTAATGAAACTATGATAATTTGGATCCTAGTTTTCGAGAAAATTATATGGTTATATGTTTATATTACCGTTGGGTGTATTTTATTTTCTTGAAAAGTTGTATTATCGAAAATACTAATACTTGAACTTTTACGTAGAAATGGCTCAAAATAACGATAACACTAACATTGCACTAAGTTTTGTGTTCAAAAGCTTTTTTGATCGAGAAAAGTTGGTAGCTCGAGAATTTCAATGATTGGCACGCTCTTTGAGAATTGTACGTAGAGTTCTTGACCGGTTGAAATACCTTTATGAACCTTGCTGCCTGGAACCAACGGACCTCTGACTACTCAAATTGAAAGGCGGCTTGGCAACTTGAGTATAAGCGTCATAATGATGTGGCTTGCCTTATGTTGGGAACAATGGAATCTGCTCTTCAAAAGCGGTTCGAACATTATTTCCCATATAATATGCTCAATGAACTTCGAACTATGTTTGAGAAACCGGTTTGCGTCGAGATTTATGACTTGACCGGCGCATTACACAGTTGTAGGGGAGAGGGTAAAGTAAGTGCTCATGTATTGGAAATGAAAGGTTACATGGACCAATTAAATGCACTTGGAAAAACCTATAAGGATGACATGGATGTGAATCTGATTAATAGATCCCTTAACAAGGATTTTAATGGTTTTGTTAGAAACTTCAATATGCATTGCGTGGGAAGACAATTCTTGACCTACGCATTGCTTATTGATATGAAAAAGTGTTACCTCAAAGGTTCCTACCTCCCGGGTACTTGCTATTGGGATGGAAGGATAAATAAGCCAAAACCGCGTGTGCGAACAACAAGAAGGGAAGGGGAAAAGGGAAAGTTGATAAGGGTAAACAAGTTATGGCCTATCAACCACAACCCAAGAAGAACCCTACTCCTAGGAAGGAAAATCCTAAAAAGGATCAAGCATGCCACCACTTGTAGGCGTTGGGCATTGGAAGAAACGTGCTCTCTATCTTGATGAATGCGGGCAAATAAGATGAAGTAAGAAGGGTCCTTGAACGGTTCTTACGGTAATTTATTTGTCATTGAATTATTTACTCTAAATCATAAAAATTCACTGGGTATATGATCTGGATGTGGTATTCACATTTGTAATACTGCTAGAGGGATTTAGAATGGAAAGGAAGCTGGCCTATGGGGAGCAATATCTGCACGTGGGAAATGGCGCACATGCAGGTGTTGAAGCCATAGGAACGTTTAGTTTAGTATTGCGGGCTTAGTACATTATTGAACAATTGTCATTCGCACCTTCTATAATTAGAGGTGTTGTTTCCTTTTCAGTTTTGTTGGATGATGGTTTTACTCATACTATTTTACGTAATGGAATTGATGTTTCTTTAAATGGTGTATTTTATTTTAAAGCAATTATTGTGAATGGTGTGTTTGAAATTGATGTGATTGGAAATGAATCTAACAAAGATAATAATTCGATGTTTAGCATTAATAAAAGAATAAAGTTAGACTTGAATTCTTCTTATCTTTGGCATTGTAGACTTGCTCATATAGGCAAGGCTCGCATGCATAAGCTGCAACAAGAAGGGCTTTTGCAAAATATCAATGATGAATCATTTGATAAATGTGAGTCATGCATATCTGGGAAGATGACGAAGAAACCTTTTCATTGCAATATGGAGAGGGCTTACATCTACTTGGTCTTATTCATACTTGATGTGTGTGGACAACTTAGACATGTGTCAAAAGAGGTGCTAGCTACTTCTTAACCTTCTACTGCGATGATTTCGGCCGTTATGGTTATGTTTATTTACTTAAGCATAAACATGAGGTGTTTGAATCATTTAAGGTTTTCAAAATTTGAAGTAGAACTGCAATTGGGAAGAAGATTAAAGCTCTTGATCCGATGGGAAGCGCAGTATCTAAGTCAAGAGTTTAAAGATTACTTAGCTGAGAATGAAATTGTCCAGAATCTCACTTCTCCATATACTCCACAACAAAATGGTGTATCTTAGAGAAGAAATCGTACATTGTTGGACATGATACGATCTATGTTTAATCTTACTACTCTGCCTTTATCCTTTTGGGATTATGCTTTTGAATCAGTATTGCATTCTAAATATGGTTCCCACAAAGAAGGTTGATAAGACACCATATGAAATATGGCATGGTAAAGCTTCTAACTTTGTCTTATTTAAAGTGCGGGGTTGCGGCGTATGTTAGGCGTGACTCACGGATAAACTCCAACAAAGATCTGTAAAGTGTATCTTAGTAGGATACCCTAAGGAAACTATGGGTTACTACTTTTACTATCCAACTGAAAATAAAGTAATTGTTGCTAGGTTTTGGAGATTTTCTTGAAGAGATCTGGTATCTCAAGAATTCAGGGGAGTTTTGATCTGGAAGATGATCAAGAAGATGCATTACCTTCGAAAACACTAAGTACTTCGGTAGAACGATGATGCGGGTCCTCCACAAGAAGTTGAAGTGATTCCCGTTCGTAGATCCGTAAGGACTACGCGTGCACCTGAGCGTCTATGTCTTAATGTAGAAGTTGAGGAAACTATATTAGGAGATCTTGGAGAGCCTACTAGTTATAAAGCTGCCATGGCAAGTCTCGATAAGGAAAAATGCAGGGTTCTAATGAATGGGAAATGCAATCCATGAGAAAATGAAGTGGGAAGAGGTCGATTTACCTCCAAAAGCCAAGGTGGTTGGAAGTAAATGGCTCTATAAAATTAAGACTAACATGGATGGAAATATACACGTCTATAAAGCTCGTCTAGTTGTGCAAGGTTTTACTCAAACTTATGGCATAGATTATAAGGAGACCTTTTCTCCTGTAGCGGACATTAGAGCTATTAGAATTCTCATAGCTATAGCGGCATACTATGACTATGAGATATGGCAAATGGATGTCAAAACCGCCTTCTTGAATGGTCGCTTAAATGAAGACATCTATATGGAAGCAACACGGGGGTTCGTGAATCCACAATTTCCAAACCGTGTATGCAAACTTCAAAGGTCCATTTATGGATTGAAGCAAGCATCAAGGCAATGGAATAAGAGATTTGATAAAGAAATCAAAAGGTATGGATTTATTCAAAATCTTGATGAGCCATGTGTATATCACAAAGTTAGTTGGAGTAATGTAATTTTCCTAATTCTTTATGTCGATGACATATTAATTATGGGAAAAGACATTCCAAGTTTGCAAAGTGTTAAGGCATATCTTGGGAAGTGTTTTTCCATGAAGGATTTAGGAGAAGTTGCATACATTTTGGGAATCAAGATCTACCGAGATAGATCAAAGCGGTTAATTGGTTTAAGTCAAAGAGCTTACATTGATAAAATATTGAAGAGATTCAATATGCAAAATTCCAAGAAAGGATATTTGCCGATGGAAGTAAAGCATGGCTTATGTAGCGATATGTGTGCTTTAACACCTGCTGAGGTGGCACGCATGCAAAAAAGTTCCTTATGCTTGGTTTGTAGGATCTATTATGTATCTCGCGTGAGATGCACAAGGCCGATGTTGCGTTAAGCTCAAAACATGACCGGTCGATATCAACAGAATTCGGGTGAACTTCACTGGATTGCTGTTAAACATATTCTAAAGTATCTTAGGAATATGAAAGATATATTTTTAGTGTATGGTGGAAATCGGACCGCAGAGCTTGGTGTTACAGTTCTTGTGATGCGTCTGGCGATGTGATAAAGATGATGAGAAGTCTCAGGGACGGGTTATGTCTTTGTCATCAGCGGAGGAGTTATTTGGAAGAGCAAGAAGCGAGGACGATGCGATATGCTGCGGCGAAGCGAATACATAGCTTTGCCGGAAGCTGCAATGGATGCTGTTTGGATTAGGAAATTCATTTCAGGCTTGGTGTTATGCCTTCAATCGATAAGCCTATTGATATGTATTGTGACAATTCTGCTGCAATCATATTTGCCAATGAACCTGTAGTCATGAAGGGCACGAGACATTTTCTCTGAGTATCACTATGTTCGGGAACAAGTCCGTGAAGGTGAAACTAATCTATTGAAAGTTCACATAGATGATAACTTAGTTGATCCATTCACTAAGGTTTTAGCTAAAGACAAGCTTATTGGACTTGCCAATGGAATTGGACTTCGTTTAGCTAAGAGTTTCATGCATAACTGTGATTAGTATTTGGATAAAGGATATTGTAAAACATTTATTATTTTGATGAAATAAAGTTTGGATTATGTTTATTTTCATTTATAATATTGTTTTCCTATATTTGCATGTTTAATTCGTGAATAACTAAGTTATTCTAAATGTCCGTTGTCGATTAATGTTATGGGAATATCATTAAATTAAGACAAATCTGAGAGATGTGGTAGTATATACTTGAAAGTATATTGATGAGAATGCATACCAATTTCGGATGATATTCAATTAATTGAATATACGACTTATCCCAACTACATAATTTACTTTGTGGATATTGTTATAAGTAAATTATGAATAGTTATCCTCAGACTTGAGATACCAGATAAGTGTCATGAATGTAGTGCATTTCTGTGAAGCAACTTAACGCTATACGTAACTGGTAGTCATAAGGGTTGTGTTGGATCGATATACTTTAATCAAACTAACTTAACTAGCTTGTTAAGGTTTAACAACTTCGGATAAATCCTAAGTTATTAACAAAGAAACACTGAGCACTCTTTATTAAGTACGCGGAATTTACTTAACAAAGCTAAGAAGAATAACTTTTATTATAAACTCTAAATCTGCTTATTTTGCAGATACTCTAATACAACTCTAAGATAATCGTAAGCAATGTACATCTAATGCCAATCTAGGAGTCCTTTTATAGGCTCAAGGATATCCTAGTCGGTTTACAATTGATAACCTTGTACGACAAGTAATCTAAACATAGAATACAATACTTTCCATAAACGAATATAACAGTTCTTTTGTTTTGCAGTACTTTGACTTCTAGGTGCAGTACTTTGACTTTGTCTTTAGCAGTACTTTGACTCTTTATGTTGTTTTGACTTGGTACTTTCATGTCTTCAGTACTTTCATGTCTTCAGCACTTTCATATCCCAACAATCCTCCCCTAACTTGACTTCTACTTGCTTGACTTCAAGTTCCTTTGTAAATATATCTTTAACAACTTCATCTTTAAAGATGGATTGTTTCTTAGTCTTTAGATTGTATCTTTGTAGTTTCTGTGCTTGTCAAAGTATCTCTTAGAATTGTTCTTTCTCAGCAACATCCAACAAGCTCCATCTTTTCAGCAACACAACAACATATGACAAATTATACAGTAATTTAGTTTTAAGTTGCATACTATTCTCATCACTTCCAAGTGAATCATTGAAAATTTAATGGATTTAGATCTCTTTACCAAAGCCATTAATCTCTGGAGTAGCCAAATGTTTTGGTGTGTAAGACCATGGTACATTGATAACCATATGATTTTTTTAGCAAATCATCGACTATCAACGATTTGATTTGTCTTTACCAAAAGCTGTACCCTTCTGGACTAGTTAGTTCTTCTATCTAATGGTGAACTAATTACCAGTAATGGTTTTTCCACTGCCTTTACCACAAGCCATTTTCTTGTGGGCTAGCCAACTCTTCACATAAACTGATATGGTGAGTTGATCACCATACAACTTATTAGCAAGTTGTCAACTAAAAATGGATTTGAAATATCTTTACCAGAGCCGTTTGCTCATGGATTAGCCAATCCTTTTGTAACCATGGTGGATTGATGACCTATTGATGTTTCCATCTCAAAATCCATTTATTACATTTAACCTTTGTTTCAAAATAAAAAAGGTTTCTTTTAAAAATCACTTAACTGGTGTAAAAGCTGCAAGCAGTACTTTGATGAAAATCTTGTTTGATCAGATACTTTGAATAAATCTTTGAAACAAAAAAATTATTCAATGAAATTCATACCGGTTTACTCATTATCTTGACAATGATAGTCCTGTTGATAAACAAATTGACAAGCATGCAAGCGGTTTCATTATCCTCTTCTACTTCCAATCCATGCTCTAGCATTCTTCTCATGAGCTCAATTGTGAGAGGATATCTTCTATTTACAAACATGTGTATCATTGTACCATTTTCCAGCTCTAAAACATGAACTCAGATTCTTCAAAGAATCTCCGACAAGCGATTTCCGACTTTCTTGATTCTTCCATATATCATCAGTCCTTTCCTCTTCTGTTTCCATGGTTATGAGATCTCCAAGCAAAACTAGACCAATTCCTTCTGATGGATTATCTCCAAAATAAGCTTTCACCACATTATATAAATAGAATAGATCCACTCTATCTATAATATGTAACAAATCCCATAGCCTATTGAAAACTTTGAAGCTTTCATCCTCTTTATGAAAAATCATATAATCTCCATCTTTGGATTTCACAACTTCAAAAGCACTAATCTGTAATCTGTTCATCTTCATGTCAGTATCTTCTTTTGAATAATCAAAATCTACCACTCTGAGATAATTTCTTAATGCATCTCTAGTCTCAGTTCTTAATTCAACTCTTTCTTTCTTTGAGAACTGTCTATCTGTAACTTCTATTTTCCTTTTTATTTTTAAGCTTTTCTTCCTTTCAGCTTGAGTCCAATGAGCTTCTTCTCTAAAATCTTTGATATCAGCAACACTCTTCTTATAAGCTTCTGTCTCAGCATCATAGAGTCTTTTCATGTCAACATAATTCAACACGCAATCCTTTATATCCTCGACCTTTCAAATAAGCCATCATAGCATTCATGTCTTTAGCTAAATTAGGTCTTCTAGGCATATATCTAGAGTAGGTAGTGTAAAGGTTCAACTTCGACATTTAATTCATCATGTAACTTCTTAGCTGCTTCTCTACTTTGAGCTTCTTGAGCTTCCTGATCTTCTCTATCTTTAGCATTTAATTCCTCTTGAACTTTTATAGCTGCAGCTTCATTCCTAGCAACTTCAATTTCTCTAAGTTCTGCCAAAGTTAGTTTCTTTTTCTTGGTTTCTACCAGAACACCCTTTCCTTTATCCTTAGGATCAATTGCAGGTTGAGAAGTTCTTTGTTGTTCTTCTTCTTGCCCTTCTCGAATAGTAACACCACCTCTAGGTTGTGATAAATATCCTAAAATTGTAGCAATGTACTCATCATCACTCGCAGAATGAATAGGTTTGAGTGTAGCTTCCTCCTCTTCTTGTATAACAGTTGTAGAAGGACCAGCTTCTTCTTCAAAATTCAATACTCTAGGAGTTATTACCTTTTGTCTAGAAGTACCTTGTAAACCAGTACTTTGGTGTTCAGTACCTTGATCACCAGTACCTTGAAATTGAACTTGTTCCTCAGTATCTTGAATGATCTTTTCTTCAGTACCTTCAGGTTCTTTCTTTTTCTCAACATCATCTTTCAAATTTTCTGCTTCTAAATTCCTCCCCAATTGGACAGAAGATGGTTGATGAACCTGGTGGCGTTTATGTTTCCTAGACTGCCGTTGCTCCTTCTTCTTGGTTTTGACCCAGATACGAAATTCTTTAACTAATGGCCACACAAAAGTCTTTAGCCTTCTAAACTCCAGTTTTAATTTCTTTATCTGTTTGGCCTGAGCCTCAGTAGTCTTTTTCAACTTAACCAATTCCCTTGTCAAAACATAGTTATCCAATGTAATTTCGTCAGGAGGTATGGTATGTGAATCCTCTCCTTAAATAGGTGAATGTTCCTCTGAATGAGAAGCGGGAGACAGCCTTGTGGAGATGGAGAAGGTGAAAATGCAACATCTTCTTGAAGTTCATACTTGGAGAAGCGGTACCTTGTGGAGATGCAGTACTTTTTGCTGCGATGCGGTGGAGATGCAGTGTACTTGCAATGCGTGCGATACTTGCGATACTTGCAGTACTTGCGATGTCATACCGTCAGTAGCTTCATCAACCCGATATCAGCTCGAACAGCTGAACAACTTCCATCATAGAGATAGTTAAAGGAGTATCCCTTCCAGTGAATTTATCACTCTTCCTAGCCATAAATGTGAAAATTTTCGATTGTTGAACAATAACAGGCAACAAATCTGTAGGTTTTGGCACATCAACAAGTTGCTTGTTTAAGAAAACCTGTATAAACCTTGGGTACATTATCCAAGTAGATCCATGTGAAATATGTGAAAGTATTCCATCCAGTATTAGCCTTGAGAAATTAAAAACTCGATCTGTAGCTAATCCAACCATAGCGGATGCTATATTTGACCAATTTGCTCCCAGAAGTACTCTTAGCACTTATGCAATGTAGCAACACATGAACCAAAAATTTCCAATGTGGACAAAATAGTTGTTTTCTAAACGTTTGTTCATTCAAAGAACCTTCATAGCCAATATGTCGAAAAGTATCCCATATCAACTGCTTATCAAACCGGATAGCCCCATCTGCATCATTGAACAATAAATCTTCTCGGATGGAGGCTTCAGTAATCTTAACCGTTCTTCCAGCACAGCTGTTGATCGAATATAATATTCATCATTCTCCATGTTATCATTAGCATTAGCCTAAAATTCTTGAATCCAGGGCTCAATTATATCCGGCTCCACTAAAAGAGCGATAGGCGAACGGTAAGATAATCAATTATATCATGAAAGAGTACATTCGCATCAGTCTTATCCAAATTAGCCACCATATTGTGTTTTGAAACGGTTGGACGATTAGCCATATTGAGTATGTAGGCACAAGGTTGTAATTGAATAATATAGATAAGATGAGAGAAATATGGAAGAGATTCTAAAGGATCAATATGAGAGGGAAAATGGGAAGAAGTTATTTATAGGTGAGATTTGAAAAATCAGACCTAAAATAACAAAGTTGCCGTTTAGCATTAATTACCCCTCAATATAACCGTTGGAGCGGTACTTTGAATAAGACAAGCGTACTTTCCGTAAGCGTACTTTCCCAAGCGTACTTTCCAAGCGGTACTTTCAGGAAAAAACGTACTTTTCCAATTTCTTCATATAAACTAAGTACACATAAATATCCTCCCTCAAGCAATACACAGGACTATACTATCTAAACTAAATAGTCCCCCTTAAATGTAGCTCAGTAATTAATCATTCCAATGCTCACCACCAAGTGATTGAATCTTGAAACATCAAAACCTTTGGTGAGTAAGTCAGGCTACATTATCATCATCATGTGAACTTTAACCACATTAATGAGCACTTGCTCATAGCAATCTCTAATAAAGTGATGCCTAATCTGTATGTGCTTGGTCTTGGAATGATAAACTGGATTCTTCACAATACAAATGGTACTCTCATTATCAATGTTAATAGGAGTATTCTTGAAATTGAATCCATAATCCAATAGCTGATTTTGCATCCATAAAACTTGTCCACAACAACTTGCAGGCTACATATTAAACCACGGTAGAGGATGTTGCTGCAATTGTTTGTTTCTTGCATTGCCAGGAGACTAATCTTCTTCCAAGATATTGGCATCCTCCAGTGGTTGATCTTCTATCATAGTTATCACATGCATAATCACTATCTGAGAAAGCTTCCAAGTGAAAAGGTGACTCTATTGGATACCACAACCCCAACTTTGGTTGTTGCTTTAAATAACAGAAGATTCTCTTAACTGCATTCAAGTGAGAGATCTTTGGTGAGACTTGATATCTTGCACATAAACAGACTGCAAACATGATATCAGGCCTTGATGCAGTGAGGTACATAAGAGAGCCAATCATTGATCTATAAAGCTTGACTTCAACAGGTTGTCCATCTTCATCTTTGCCCAATGAATTGATAGATTTAATAGGTGTAGTAACAGCCCTCATATCATCAAAATTGAATTTCTTAAGTATGTCAGTAACATACTTGTCTTGACTGATAAAAATACCTTCCTTTGACTGTTTAACTTGAAGTCCTAAAAAGAAAGTCAACTCTCCCATTGAACTCATTTGAAGTTCCTTCTGCATCAACTGCTCAAACTCTTTAACCATGGACTGTTTGGTAGCCCCAAAGATGATATCATCAACATAAACTTGAACTAACATGATATCTTTCTTGTCTCTCTTGATAAACAAAGTCTTGTCAATAGCTCCCCTTCTGTATCCATGTTGCAATAAGAATGTGGAGAGTCTCTCATACCAAGCTCTAGGTGCCTAATGAAGGCCATAAAGAGCCTTAATCACCTTGTAGACTTTGTTTGGGTGTTTAGGATCTTCAAAACCAGGAGGTTGCTTGACATAAACTTCCTCTGTAATTTTGCCATATAAAAAGGCACTCTTGACATCCATCTGGTAAACTTGAAATCCCATAAAAGAAGCAAAAGCAAGAAATATTCTAATAGCTTCTATTCTTGCTACAGGAGCAAACACTTCATCATAATCTACTCCCTCTTCTTGTCTGTAGCCTTGTGCTACTAACCTTGCTTTATTCTTGATAACAATACATCTTTCATCTCTTTTGACTCTAAAAACCCATCTAGTTCCAATAACTCTCTTCCCATCTGGAAGATCACATAAAACCCAAACTTCTTGAAGTTTAAATTGAAGAAGTTCTTCCTGCATAGCTTCAACCCATCTTTCTTTAGTCAAGGATTGAGCAATGTTCTTAGGTTCTTCTTGAGAGATAAAACAAGTAAATAAGCAGGTTTGATGGTCCTTATGATTCAGCCTGTTTTGTTTATAAACAAAGCTAAGTAAAGCATTGTGAGGTGAAGTAAAAGTCTTAGCTCTGTGTCTAGTCATTACACCAGAAGTAGAAGGACCAATGATTTGATCAGTAGGATGATTCTTATGAATTCTTAAGCTTGGAGACTGTGGAACACCATAAGTATCCTCCAAATTAGTAACATCAGCACCTTCATTGGTATTTGTGAAAATTCCTTCATCTTCAAGTTCATCATCAGAATCTTCTAATCCAGGCATGGTAGGATCATCTAAATCATCTAAAGTATCTTGTCAAGCTGGTGCGCGTGTACTTTGTTTGAAAGTACTGTCCAAGAAATCTGTGAGAGTACTCTGCAGACTTGTTCTTCTTCTTTGCCTCTTCATAAGCTCTCCTTTGTTCATCAGTGTAAGAATGTGCTAATACATCTTGAAGAAGCATCTGACTAAGTTCCTCTTGAATAGATTGATCCTCAGCAGATAATGAGGATTCTGATGCAACAGTACTTTGTTGTGGAGCAACAGTACTTTGCTTTGGAACTTCAGTACTTTGTTTTGGACTAACAGGATCTTCATCAAGGACAGCATCAGGACTAATATGAACTCCATGAACAACATATTGTAAATCTTCTCCATTGTGAACTGGTTGATTTTCTTCTCTAACAGGTACATAGTTCATGGAAGGGGTTAAAACCTCAAGATCAAACATCCAATCAGGACCTTTACCTTTCTCATTGTCTTGATCTTCTAAAAACTCAACATGAAGACAATCTTGAACCTTCTTAGTAACTCTGTTGTATACTCTAAAGCCTTTACTGTTAGTGCAATAACCCAATAAGTAGCCTTCTTCTGACTTGCCATCAAACTTTCCCAGATTATCAATAGTATTTAAAATAGTGAGAGGGCATCCAAAAGGCTTCATAAATCGAATGTTGGGTTTATTACCCATCAGCAATTCATAAGGTGTCTTCATCTGTGGATTGGTGACAGAGACTCTGTTAAGTACATAGCAAGCAGTACTTACAGCTTCTGCCCAGAATTGAATAGGTAGATGAGAATCTGCTAACATTGTTCTTGGTGCTTCAATCAAAGTCCTATTATTCCTTTCTGCAACACCATTCTGTTTGTGGTGTTCTAGCAATACTAAACTCCCTTTTTATGCCTTTGTTAGCACAAAATTCATCCATCAGCTTGTTCTTGAATTCAGTCCCATTATCACATCTAATACCTCGAACCTTGAGTCTCAATTGGTTTTCAAGGGCTATTATGAGAGTCTGAATAGCATCAAAAGTATCATCTTTAAAACCCAAGAAAAATACCCAACTGAATCGACTACAATCATCTGTTACAACTAAGCAGTACTTTTTCTTGTTTAAACTTGCTACAGAAACAGGTCCAAACAAATCCATATGTAATAGCTCCAAGGGTTCTCTAATAGTTCTCTCTTCAAGCTTCTTGCAGGAATCTTTGTGTTGTTTACCCTTCTTGCATGCCAAGCATGATTGATCATTCTTGTAAGTCTTTGAAGGTAAACCTCTAACTAGATTTCCTTTGACCAGTTTGTTGATGTTTTTAAAATTGACATGGCCCAATCTTCTATGCCATTGATGTGCCTCTTCAGATGTTGCTTTAGCCACCAGACATGTGGCTCTTCCATAAGAATGTAGACTCTTCATGTCTAAACTATACACATCATTTGTGTGTGGTACTCTAAGTACTACCAAGTCATCATCAACAGGCTTAAAATCAGAGGAAAGGATGAGACATTCATGTCAGTAAATAACACAGGATGCTTTTTATCACAAATTTGAGAGACTGATAACAAGTTGAACTTAAGCTCCTTCACATATCTAACATTCTCAAAATCTATAAGCCCTACTTTGATAGTTCCTTTGCCATAATCTTTCCTCCATTGGGATCATTCCCAAATGCAACTCTTCCTCCACTAATCTTCCTAAAATCAGACAGGATCTCTTTGTCTCCTGTCATACTTCTAGAGCAACCACTATCCACAATAAGATGATCTTTAAGCTCCTCTTCTGGGTTGCCCTGCACACAAAGAAATGAGTTAGAAACTTTTAGGTACCCAAGCCATTACTGACTTGTGTTCCCTTTGTGGAGTTACAAACTCAAATTCTTTGAGTATGTAATTTCCACTATCTTTCAAATGGTGGTCCAGAATTATCTTTTGATCTTTAGCATGTGGTTTTTCAACATTTTCTGGTTTTTCAACAAAAATCTCTTTTACAATTCTATCATTCTTTTCTTGTATCACAAAAACATCTGATTCACTTTTTGTTGAAAGTACTGTTTGTCCCTCTGCGAGTACTTCTCCCTCTTAACCCATTCTGGTTTAACACGTGGTTCCTGTGATCTAGATCCCCTATGTGAATTGTAATACCTTCTAGGTTGATAGTGAGATCTCCTAGGACTCCTACTCCAAATAGTGTGATCGAGACCTTGTTTTTTTGAAAGCAAGATTACTTTGAGAAAGTACTGGTCCGGAATTAACAGTACTTTGGAAAGTACTGTGAGATACTGAAGGTTTTGAAAAAGGTTTTCTCTGATGGGGGTATCTATGATCTGGTGAGAAATTTCTTTGATTAACCCTATTTGAATTATTCCAAACTGGTTTGTGCTCTCTAGGTTTCTGGTTGGCTGTCCTGTTCTTTGGAAATTTTCTAAGGTATTCTGAGTGATATTCACAATCCTTAATTAGATGAGTATGACTAAAACACACAAAACACAGTTTTTGACCCATATTTCCAAAGTGACATCTTCTATGTCTATGCCCAAAATTATTTTGCCTTCTTGGTGAATGATTAAACCTGTTTTGACCAAAGTTATCCCAAAAAGGTTTAGCAGTACTGTTTTGAAAAGGTTTTACAGAAGGTACTGCTTGTGGAGCAGTACTTTGATTTGAAGGTACTGCTTGATTTTGAACATTGTTTTCAACAACTTCTTTGGGTTTTTCAGACCTAGATTGAGCAACTAGCTTTTTCCTAAAATCTAGACTGTCTACTCCAAAACGAGAAACATCAGGTCTAGGGGGTTGATGAATGCCAGTGGGATGAGGAACATCATGATAATCATTAGCTTTCTTATATTCAGGAGGTGAATCACTTATTGAACCCTCATTACTAGATGTATCTACATAATTAATGAGTTCTTCATCACTAGTAAGTATATCCTCAAAATCACCTTCATCCTGATCACTAGATTGGTTTTCTTCTAGTTTACTAAAATCCATTCCAAAACCTAATCCAGTTTTAAGGTAGGCTCTTTGCTGTTTTTGAACATAAGAAACATGTGACAGACCAGACTCTCCCCAAGCAGCAAACTTAGCTAACAAATCATCTCTCTCCTTAGTTAATTTCTCAATTTCAGAAATTTTACAGTTTAATTTCCATTCACTAAGTTTTAATTGGTAATCCTGTTGTTCATATTTTTTCAGCCCAAGCTACTTCATTAGTTTCATGTGCTAAAATTTTGGCTTCCATAGATTCTAAAGTTATTTGATAACCAGCTACCTCAGACCTAGCCTTAACACAATTATCTCTTTCAATCACATAACTGCTAAGTAATTTATGATAAAAATCATAACAGTTTGAGCATACCTCAGAGATAGGAGATTGAGTTGGGGAAGTAGCCACCATTGCAAGAATAACAGGATCATCTTCACTTTCCTTGCTCCAATCAAATCTTCCAAAGCCATCATCAGATTCTAAAGCAGCATGTTCAGGTTCTTCATCAAAAACAGTGCTCCAGTCCAATGCTTCCACTGATTCTTCAACTTCTTCTTCCACTGCTACCATACAGTAAGTCACTGGTTCATCATCAAACTCTTCACTCCAGTCAACTTCTGATAACTTCTCTTGAGCAACCAAAGCCTTTGTTTCAGTAATTGGAATTTCCTTAAGCTCAAGTTTTGGCTTCTCAGATGTCCTGTTTGCTTGATACTTAGCAAACCTGCACTCCCTTGCAAAGTGACCAGTCTTTTGACAATTGAAGCATTCAATTTTAGATTTGTCAAAAGTTATGCCCTGTTTTGGTTTGAAATCAATGCTTTTGCATGTTTTCTTCATGTACTTTTTGATCCTTGCAGTGATCATAGCAACTTGCCACCTGATATCAATTTCTTCAAGTGCATCTTCTTCAATCTGTGCTAGATCTTCTTCATAAGTGACAGGTAAACTGGCTTGCTGTGCAAAGAATGAGCACACAACTTCATCTGAGTGCATAGTGGTAGTTGATGGGGCCTGTTGAGCATATGAGGGGGGTGTGTAGACAGCAGTACTTTGAGTAACAGTACTTTGAGGAGAAGCAATACTTTTGATTGAAGTACTTCCCTTCTTTTCAGATGATAGAAAAGCAATACTATAAGACTTAGAATTTGTTTGACCACTCATCTCATGCTCATATACCTTTAACTAATGATAGAGATCATCAAAGTCCATGACATCCAAACCTTGTTGTCCTCTGATCATTGTAGCAATCACATGCCATGTAGATGGCAAACTCCTTAAAAACTTCAAATTATCATCCTCAACTGATACTTCTGCTTTATATAACTCCAACATGTTGAGGAGATTTTGAAACCTATCATATGCAGCATCAAGACTCTCTCTTTCACCAACTGTGAAAGATTCAAACTGTTGCTTTAGCAAATTTACGTGCATCTTTTAGAGGCTTCATTCCCTCCAAATCTGGTCTTGAGAGCAGTCCAGAGCTGCTTAGCATCTTTAGCATCTTGAAATTTGAGAAGATGACCATCTGGAATGGCAGATAATAAGATATTTAGTGCCTTCTCTTGATTCCTTAGGGTTCTTCTGGTAAAAGCGCGCTTAGGTGCCTTGGGTTGTCCGGGGAATATCAATGGGTTTAGGAACAACTTCATTCCCATTCACAATTACATTCCATAGAGCATGGGCTGTAATGGCAATATACTGCCTCATCTTCATGCACCAGAGATCATATTCTCCCTTCTTGATTATTGGAATCCTGAGTGAGGTGATTGAGGGTGGTGGAACAGCTTCAGTCGACATCTTGTATGTTGTTGAAGTAGGGTTTCTTCCTAGTCAGAGTTTCCACACAAGCTCTGATACCACTTGTTGGATCGATATACTTTAATCAAACTAACTTAACTAGCTTGTTAAGGTTTAACAACTTCGGATAAATCCTAAGTTATTAACAAAGAAACACTGAGCACTCTTTATTAAGTACGCGGAATTTACTTAACAAAGCTAAGAAGAATAACTTTTATTATAAACTCTAAATCTGCTTATTATGCAGATACTCTAATACAACTCTAAGATAATCGTAAGCAATCGTATATCTAATGCCAATCTAGGAGTCCTTTTATAGGCTCAAGGATATCCTAGTCGGTTTACAATTGATAACCTTGTACGACAAGTAATCTAAACATAGAATACAATACTTTCCATAAACGAATATAACAGTTCTTTTGTTTTGCAGTACTTTGACTTCTAGGTGCAGTACTTTGACTCTTTGACTGTTTTCAGCTTACAGTACTTTCATGTCTTCAGTACTTTCATGTCTTCAGCACTTTTGTTGATCCCAGTTGAGCAAACGATCTAATATAGAAACTGACTTAGAATAACAACTTATTAAGTATTATGCGGAATTTAACACTTAACCTTAAGAAGAATAGTTAACATTCAACACCTCAATATTATTTATTAATACGAATACTCTTACAGTATTAGGGTTTTGCAACCTTGAAGTGTATCGACTTTAGATATAAGACTTACGTACATCTAATCTAACCTAGGACCTACTTTTATAAGCCAAGGAGTCATATACATTATACAATACGTAACCTACAAGATAAATATCTTTTCCATATTTATCTAAAACAATAAACTAACCGACTATACAAAACACTAGCAGTAGTTACAATATATCATCCGTGGTTACACATTACTACTAGCCGCGGTTATCTTCATCCGTGGTTACACTCTTCTGTCCGTGGTTCTATCAAGCCTGTCCGTGGTTCCAGTACTTAAAGTAATTCTTGATGCAAGGAACCTAAAACCCAACAATCCTCCCCTAAACTTGATACATTCCAACAGAATTCTCAAGTTTCCTTTAAGCTCAAAACATCTGAAATGGAGGATGTAGCCAAACACTTACTAGCCTTAAGTATATTCTCATACTTCAGTAACAAATCATAAGCTTGACCATCATAAGGTACTAACATCTTGATACAACCAGGCTTCAACATTTGAGCAATTATTCCTGAATGCTTATTCAATTGAGGATAATCACCTTCTACAAGCATATGAATAACCTTTCCAGAAACAGTCAAAACATGAACTCCACAAGTTTGATATAAAAACCATCTAGTAACTTGACCATTGTAGAGTCCTTGCCATTCAGATTCATCATGAGTAGGTTCAAATAGAATCTTCAAATGATGATAAACCAACCTCTCATGATAATCATTTGGATGTACTTCACCAAACTTATTCTTGTAAAGTATCCAAAGATTCATCAAATCATCTCTATCAAAATACTGAAGCATTTGTGAAAATTTATTATACTCAGAAACTTCATTGTTGAGTCTTTTAATTTTCCAAACTCCTTCACTTCCATCATTAAGCTTAAACTCATAAGAAATGATTTGATTTTCATTTTCAACAACTTTCAATCTTTTAGAATCGATGACTCTGAACCTCAGATTTTCTCTTCCTTTTACTTAGCATCCACTCATCATGCTTCTTTATCCACTCTTCTTCCTTCTCAGAATTCATTGGACAGAAATCATCTACATTAATCCTCATACATCTCTCATAAATTTCCAAAATTCTTTCAAATGAACATTTACTAAGATTATCAGAAACATAAATGCCTGAATTCTTAATAATTTTCATCAATACATTCCTCATCTGAGCCATAGTAGGAGGTTTCTTTCTTATAACCTGTTTCTTTGTTTTGCTAACCTTCCTTGCCCATTCATTCATCAATCTAGCTTTCTCCTCATCATCCAGCAATGCCCATTCTTGTGCAGTAAACTCATCAAGAATTTGTAAAGAAGCTTGAAGATAGTTTTCTGAGTTATACCATATAGCTAACCATTTCTCGCTAGCTTCCTCCTCTTCTTTCTTTCTTTTATCCAAAGCTGCTTGTTCTTCAGCAACCATATTCTTTACAAATTCATCATCAATAGCTTCTTGTTCTGCTCTAGTTTTAAACTTCAACTCTGTACTCGCAATACCTTTACCCTTTCCAACATCAAATTGAATCACCTTCTTCTTCAGTGGTTCACCAATAACTAAAGTTTTTCCTCTGGGTTTGGGTTTAGTTGCAGTAGTTTGAACAGATAAAGCAGGTGCAATGATGGGTGTAGAAATAGATGATGTTTTGCTCAGATTAATCAATGTACTTGCAGCTTCTTTCTCTACTTCTTTAGGCTTAGATGGTAATATAGAGAGAGTTGTTACAACAGTGGAAGTGGTTATAATAGCAGTGGGTATGATTGCTGAAGGTATAGTTGTAGTGTTTATAGTTGCTATGTCTGTTACAGCATCAGTGGTTAGAAGTGTACTAACCGTGGTTTCAGACATACCATCCGTGTTTGTGTTCAGTACTACATCTTCTACAACCTTCTTCACATTTTCAAGAACTGCCTCATTCCCATCTTTATCAGATACCACAAATGTTTGATCTCCACTATCAACATCTTCTTCCATAGATACATTAACATCCTCCCCTAAATTATTGCCTTCACTCCTCCCCTGTTTGGATACATCCACCATATTCAGAGCTGGAGAGGAGTTTAGCTTCTTTTTCCTTAGCTTCCTCAAAGCAGCAAGCCCAGGCCTTTTATCTTCTCCAAAACCAAAACCCTGTGCTTCAAGCGCCGAATATCCTTTTCATGAAACCCAACCAATTCCTTGAGATTAGAAATCGTCTCCTCCATCTTGGTACATTTGGCCGTCAATTCATTTAAGCGTTCAAGAATATCCTCCCCACTTCGACCTGTGTGAACTGGTCCGAGAGGTGGTTCATTGGAAAAGTTAGTATGTACAAACTCAGAATCCGTCAATTCATGTTCAGGTTCCAACCTATCCTCATCACTTCGTGCTGTGTTAACTGCTCCGAGAGGTGAATCTTTGGATATAGAAAACATAGCATCAGACCGAGCCTGAACATCTATGCACCCTGTTATAGCCAAGTGGCTAGGGATTCCTCCACCTGTGTTAAGTTCCAAGGAACTCTCCACATTAGGAGTTGCCAATGGTTGGGTCTTAATTATGTTTCCACTATCCTGATCAGCATCTAAGCATGTATCAGTAGTGGAAGCCCTTCCAATCATGTCACCTTCACCACCTGTGACAGCCTCATGAGCAACACCACTAGCACTAGCCTGAGGAAGCTTAGTGCCCTTCTTTCTCCTAGTCCATACAATAGGTGAAATATTAGTGATTTGAGGTGTAGTATCAGTGGTTGGAGGTGTACTTTCAGTGATTTGAGTTGTACTGTCAGTGACAAGCAGTTGAGTGTCAAGACCTTCATCAAAATCAGGAGCAGTAGGCAAAATAAGCATGTGAGGAAATAAAGGAACATCTCTAATTTGTACATTCTGTGGCTGATTCCTCATATGTGCAAAAACCTTAGGAAGCATATGATGTACTTCATACTCTCTAGAATGTTCAATAGGATCAACAATTTGATGTGCTACAATCAGTTGAACAAACCGAGGATACAAATAGTATTTACCCTTCTTCCTAATGTTTTGTACTAACCCCTCATAAATCATTCTAGACCAATTAAACTTCCTTCCCTCAGATAAACAAATAATAGCAGTAGAAATTTTTGAAGGAAAGTCATTAAAACCTGTGGTCTTGTTACTCATACACATCAACAAGGTGTGAATCAAAAACTTCCATTGTTGTGAAAAGAAACTCTTAAAGAATTGTACCTTGTCACCTCTATGTGTATACCCTAATCTCTCTAAACCAGCAACAATCTCAACATCTGAAAGATTGTCAACCCCATCAGCATCATCAAACTGCAAAACTTCTCATCAAGCATCTTAAACTCAGGAGACAACACCACACACTCATTTTCACCAAAAAGTACCCAGTTTTTCTTATCACACATTTGAGAAACACTGAATAAATTGTACTTAAGTCCCTATACCAAGTAGACTTTTTCAAAGTCCAAATTTCCTGTTCTGATTGTGCCTCTTCCAAGTATCTTTCCTCCCTTTGGATCATTGCCAAAAGCCACATATCCTCCATCAAAAGCTTCAAAATCTTCCAGGTTGCTCCCATCCCAAGTCATGTGCCCAGAGCAACCACTATCAAAAACTCCTTTATCTTTGAGCTCATCTTGTAGATTGCCCTGCACATGAAAGTAAACAAGTTAGTTCCTTTTGTGGACCCAAGCCAATACTGACTTGAGTCTGACCTGTGCATCAATATAATCAAATTTGGTTAGGTCCATTGATGCACAGTTGACATGATGTAAAACCTTGGTCTTAGGTTTCCATTGCCAACTAGCTGAGGCCTTAACAGCATAAAAATGATTCCCAACCACTGTATCAGTTATCACCTTTGGAATTTTTAAAACTTCTTTGTTATCTGTGGTGATTTTTGGCTTATCATTGGTTTGATTTTGCTTAGCCGTGTTTACACTTTGCTTAGCAGTGGTTGGAACCCATTTGGGAGAAGCAGTGACAATTGATTTTGTATTTCCATTCCTCATTCACTCTTTAGGAATCATGTTTCTGTTAGGATGAGGGTTTGTTTTCTTTGAAAAGTTTTGGTGATTTACCCTCCTCCAATGATTCCAAACTTGTGGTCTGTTTTTATTACAATTTCTCTGTAAGTGCTCAAAACTACCACATATAAAACAAGCCTTTTTAACACATTGAAACTCATCACCTAATCTGTTAGAAATTAAACCATTTAAGCTTCTTTGATTACCCCTAGGTTTATATTGTTTCATCTGTTCCCTAGGTATTTCCATGTACTCTACTACTTTCTTGGTAACTTTAGCTCCAAATCTAGGTACAAAATTAGCTTGTCTAGTATCAACTTTCTTAATAGATTCTAACTTTTCAGGCTGTGTTGATACTTTACTATCTTCCTCAGAATCTGATTCCCAATCTTCAATGATGGGAGCATCAGAGGACATATCAGAACTTATCTTAGGTGTCTCAGTCTTACTTATTCCTTCAACAGGTTTGTTAAACTGAATTCACTACTAAATGACAGTTCTTTAGCAGGTGGTGCATTTTGCATAAGAGTAGGTGGTGGCATATTGTTGTATCCAATCCCATAACCCTTTTTCATTAGATGAGTCTCTATAGATTTATGAACTAGATCAGAAGCAAATTATGTTTTAGCTACCCTAACAACATGTTTTTATTTTTCATCTAGGGCCTTTTGTTTTTCACTCTCTGCTAGTTCAAGTTTCTCTTTAAGCATTTTAATCTCTCTATTTTTAAGATCAATTTCACCACCTAATATATTGATCTTATCTACATACTCAAACTCACATTTAATACAGTATCTAAGCTTCTCTTCCACACTCTCTAGACCAACCCTATAACCTAAGTTATCCATAGTTAGTCTTTCTACTTCTTTCCTCATACCCTCAGTGATAGCCTTTTGAGATTCTAAGTTATCATTACATGATTTAAAAGAGCAAGTAGACTCATTAGATACCTTAGAATCTGAACCAGAAGATGAAGCATAAGCCATAAGAGCAAAGTTATGCTCTTTTGAAGCTTCACTAGCAAGAAAAGCTGCATTGGGTCCTTCTTCCATCTGATCACTCCAATCATAATCACCAAGACCATCTTGAGCCACCAATGCTGAAGAAGGAGCAGACTCTTCAGTGATCTTCTTAACACCTTCAATCCTCTTAGGAGCTCGACATTCCCTTGCAAAGTGACCCTTCTTCTTGCAGTTAAAGCACTCCATCTTGCTTTTGTCGAACCCTGCTCTCCTTTGACCATCATACTTAACTTGTCTTCCAGTCCTCCTCAAAAACTTCCTTGCTTGGAGAGTTAACATTGCCATTTGCCATTGAAGATTAATCTCTTCTAGATCATCAGGATCAATTTGATCCAGATCTTGATTCAACACAGTAACACTAGTAGTTAAATCAGCCAAAAAAGCACAAATTGCACCATCACTAACATTATCACTAACAGTGGTATTGTTTGCAATAGCCGTGGATATACCATAGGCAGCAGTGGATACATCTTGTGAGCTCTTGTGATTAGTGGAGACAAAAGCAATGTTTGGATTAGCAGTAGATGCATTAGCAAAGTTATTCTTAGACTCATAAACCTTCAAGTTGTTGAAGAGATTATCCAGTCATCTTAGGAAAGTCCTCCTTATTCCTCCACACAATTGTATGAATAGCCCATTCGATGATAGACTCTAATGAACTTCAAATTAATATTTTCTTGAAGAACCTTATAATCTACAGACTTCATTGGCGATAAGTTTTGAAGTCTATTGTATGTGCCATCAATCTTTTCTCCACTGAGAGCAGTGAAGGTTTCAAATTGATGCTTGAGCATATTCATTCTGGACTTCTTGGTAGCTTCATTGCCAGCAAACCTTGTCTCAAGAGCATCCAGTAACTCTTTAGCAGATTCATGTTGCTCAAAATCCAAAGCATAATCATTGGGTATTCCCATGGAGAGAATACTGTGAGCCTTGATCTCCAGCTTTCTCTTAGCCTTATCAATTTCACTAACAATGGAAATTTCTTTGCCATCCTCACCCTTCTTAGGAAGAGTGTCTCCCTTTTCAACGACATCCCAGAGAGCATAGTCAATCATGCGAATGTATTGTCTCATTCGCATTCTCCAGATTTGATACTCACCATGCTTGAGCATGGGTACCTTTGAAGCAGTCACCATGTGAGTTTCGTTAGACATCTTATCTTCTTTGAACAAAACTTAACTTAACCTCTTCTTGATTACAGTTTCTAGATCACAAGCTCTGATACCACTTGTTGATCCCAGTTGAGCAAACGATCTAATATAGAAATTGACTTATAATAACAACTTATTAAGTATTATGCGGAATTTAACACTTAACCTTAAGAAGAATAGTTAACATTCAACACCTCAATATTATTTATTAATACGAATACTCTTACAGTATTAGGGTTTTGCAACCTTGAAGTGTATCGACTTTAGATATAAGACTTACGTACATCTAATCTAACCTAGGACCTCCTTTTATAAGCCAAGGAGTCCTATACATTATACAATACGTAACCTACAAGATAAATATCTTTTCCATATTTATCTAAAACAATAAACTAACCGACTATACAAAACACTAGCAGTAGTTACAATATATCATCCGTGGTTATACATTACTACTAGCCGCGGTTATCTTCATCTGTGGTTACACTCTTCTGTCCGTGGTTCTATCAAGCCTGTCTGTGGTTCCAGTACTTAAAGTAATTCTTGATGCAAGGAACCTAAAACCCAACAGGTTGTTTTCAGAAATGTTACAAAGTTTGTGGGTTATTTTTGTAGTCAAGATAGAATTTGTTCCTTCAAATTTATTTGGAGTTTAATACTGTTGGGCCCCTCGTAGGGTTGACAAGATGTTTGTGCGGCCGCACCCAAATCTTCCCTAAATATGTTTAGATGATTTGGTAATCTTGGTCAATCACTTACAACGAGAAACATAATAGTTTTATAAAGAATGACTTAATTTCATATCTTTATTTAACGTGGTATTAGAAACAAAAGGATAATAAAAATGAGAAATCATTAAAAGGTTTTCCAGGAACCTTACTCGAGTCATACTAGAGGCATCGAAGTGTTGCTAGACGCTAACCGATGTGATCACTCTATTAAGATATATCCAAGTGGGAGTTGTTAGTTTTATGGATATAAATTAGTAGACGTGAGTTATGATCGAACTCGAGACCACGGGATTGCACACTTTACGTATGAGAATTAAAGTTAATAATTAAATATAAACGTTATATTTATTTATTGATTAAACGAAATAACTAACGGATGTTAAGTAATTAATGTAATGGACTAACGGGCGTTAAATGTATTTGGAAAATGACTAAATTACAAAAGTTGGGAAGGTTCCGGAATCCCTTTGGGATGCCCATTACCGATCGGCCAAAGGGAGGACCCCACCCAATCCAACTTTGACTCAAACTTGTTCATCAAGTTTGCTTGAGTATATATACAAAACCTAGTGTGTTTGTAAATTATCTCTTGTGCTCATTAGCTAAACCTAAAAATTGTTTTGTGTGTTTCTTGTTCTAAAACCGGTCGACACCCATTATAAGGGATCGATCCATCACTTTTCCATAAACCAAGTTATTTGTTTTATCAAAACTAGCATTACTTTAATTCGGTTTAGTACGTGTGTACAAGAAAGTGGTAATAACACAATATTGTTATTATTCTTGGATTGAATTACAAAACGGTAAGGGGTAATTCACATAATCCTAATTAAATCAAATTAGGGTTCTTCCATTGCTAGTTTGTGGATTTGATTCTTGTTCGGCTAGAATTAAGTAAGGTATGCATATTCTTTTATGTTAATTAATTATTCGTTAATAAATCCTATACGCTTCCGCATGTGTTCTTTGATGATTTGTGATTATTTATTTGATTGTCATGATATATAATTCCAACATAATGGGCTTTCGATTTGCATACGTTTATATGTTGTAGAAACATGTAAGCGTAGGCAAGTTGGAAACTTCATATGAAATCTTAAGTTTTTTATATATACCACTATTCCAACTATATGTAAATCTTTTTAACAAAGATTCCATACTTTTTCTTTAAAAAATATTGGTAGTCATCGTAAGGTAGTCTTGTTTTGGTAGCTATTATTATAAAGTGAAATAGCAATAATTTTTCTTTTTAACAATTTAACTAAAGATAATCAATTCAATCACATGTATGACTTTAATTTCTATGAAACGTGATTTCTAAATTTAAAGCTACATGAAAGCTTCAAACGGGGTATCGGTTTATGTATACGCTTAGTTTTCTACATAGACACAAAGGTGGGAATAGCATGGTGCTATAACCACCACAAACTAATGAAGGTTATATTGGTTTGGTAGAATGTTATTTCGTTCTCAAACATCATGTGCAATTTATCTACCCTACATATATACATTTGGGCAGTTGTATGCAAGCTAATCAAAAATCACTCTTACTTGTAGACTCGTACGATTTTAAAATCTCGATCTCATAAAACTAGTCTTATCAATGCATGATCGTTTTGGATATAGAATTGGTTAAAAGATTGTAAGATCGAATATAAGATCACACGATTAACCATATGATAAAATCAATACTTGGTATCAATTGCAATCCACTCATTAAAAATATGTTAAAACATAACTTGCAATCCCCTTGTCAATAACATAAATCCATGCTCATCGAAAAATTTATACAAAAATATTAACTTTTCTATATACTATTTTAACTGTATAAAGGTTTTCAACAAGGAATTCATACTTTTTCTTTAACAAAGATTGGGAGTCACGGTGCTCATATTTTAGTCGCTATTGTTATAAGACAAAAGGTCAATGTTGTTACGAAGGCCTATTGGCCCGGCTCACTTGTTTAGGTCCGTTTATCTTTTAGAGTTTAAGTCTTGTCTTTTCTATTTAATGTTTCTGTATTGTAAAATTATAGTTGAATCTGAATAATATATGTTTTCGGTATTCACTTGATTTCTACATGGTATCTAAGAAATGTGATTTTTACATTTGATGTTATTAATTTATTATCATCGCTTCAAATGGAGTATTAGTTATTGTTTACGCTCTGTTTTCTACATGGTCAGAAAGGTGAAAATAATATGACGTCATAACCACCACAAACCCATGAAGGTTAGATTGGTTTGGGAATTGGGAGAACACTATTTCATTTCGAAAACATCCTAGGCAATGTTTTATACGCTACATATATAAACTTGGGTAGTTGAACGCAAGGTCATCAAAAATCGCAATCTTGCTTGAAAAGTCGTACAATTTTAAGTTCTCGATCTCATAAAACAAGTTCAACCAATTCAAGATCGTTTTGGACATAGAACTGTTTGGACGATTGTCGAATGGTTCACAATATCGGAAGATTGAATATGTGATTGTATGATTAACCACATGATCACTTTGAATATTTCAAAAAAATTGTTAAAAAATTTATACTTGGTATAAATTGCAACACGGGTAAAACAAACTAGTTTGCAGTAATATCACCTTTCTTGATCACACTACTTAAATTATACTCTAAACAATGATTAGTTTATTAAGTGGGAAAAATATATAACTACAAAAGAGTTATAAAACAACGTTATGTCCGTTTTTTTTTTTTTAGAAAAGCAACAATACCATAGAACCCGCAACAATTACAAATACAATGAAAAGGCATCCCGCCCCATTTAATCAAGCAAATTAAATGGAGCAAGTATGTCTGTTTGAATATCTCTAGAGCAAATAAGTATGTATAGCTTACTGAATATACATGAACTAATCACAAACTCACTTAGCTCACAAGATTTGGAGATTGTGATCATACACTTTTAGATTAAACCTAACTCATCGATCTAGAAAGTATGAAAAACCAATGATTTTACATTCAGTGATTGGGATCGAATATATTCTGTTTAATTATATGATAAATGTTTTACTGATGTTATCGAGTTGTACATTTGTGAAGTCCTTTAACTTTTAGTGAATTAACATGTTGAACTCGTTAGTCCAAATTGTTTTATCCAAACACGATAGATCAACAAGTATTTTTATGCAATCAAAATGACATATATAAAATACATCAAGAAAATGCATGTATCCTACTACATTTGATCATGTTCTTTTAATCATTTATGAAGAAATACCGTTGTCTAGAAGTGCTTAAGTTGTAGCCAAAAATTGTACCCACAACAATGTTTTTTTCAGTATTCTAGAGCACCAAGAGTTCATCCAAAATAAACAATTTTGAATTATCAAAAGAAAAATCCGAATATCTAGAATCCCACATAGGTGAGACATAAGAAAATTATTGGTACCTGATATACTAAGGTGTGTATGAATCACACATGTTTTGGGATTAGTTATAGTTATCTAGTCGTGTGGTTAGTCTATCAAAGTTAATAAACACGGACAGACTACTAGGATAGTTTATAAAAACTCTTGATTTTTGTTTTATTACAAAAACCAACTATTGATAATTATGTTAATTCGTGATGCTATCAGGTTAAATCGATGGAAGAGCCGAAGAGGTTCACCTATGGTCTTTTTTCTTGTGGTTTTCAATGAGGCATCAAGATCACATGTTGAACTCTTTGACTTTGATTACATTAACACCATAGTCCAAATTGTTTTATTTAAGCATAACATATCAACAATTAATCTTATTCATGCAATTACGATAGCATAGAATACAAAACGTTTACCATCAATATCATATCCTAACCCTGGACCCTTAACCACGTAGAAACAATCGGCTCATTTTCTTCACCAACAGTATCCATTCTCATTTTTATATCTAGACTTTATGTGTTTTTTAAGCATTTATTAAGAAATACTATAGTCGTAACAAAGTTTTTCCAACATACAAAAGAATGTGTACACATTAATAACAAAGTTTTCCCAATATATAATAATTGTATTTACCGGATAGCCCTTAACCCAAAAAAGTTTAAGCATGTCTAGAATCTCACATCGGCTAAAAAGAATAAATGATACGACCTTATATAGCTATGTGTGTATTAAATAGTTGTCTTAGGATGAGTAATAGGCTTTCGATTTGCAATACTTCACGCGTTGAGGAAAATGCAAGATACTTGATAAGTCGAAAACTTTATATGAAATCTTAACCTTTTTATATGCTATTTCGACTGCAGATTTATTTATTATTATTATTTTTTTGTTATATTATTTTTTATACAAGGATTCCATACGTGTATTTCCTGTTAATCATGAACTTTATATACAATCTTCATTTTTTTATATACTATTTTAACTATATGAAATTTTCTTAACATGGATTAATTCCATATCTTCTCTTTTATAAAGATTGGGAGTCACACATAGTAGTCATAATTTGGGTAGCATTAATTGAAAGCGATGGTCTGTTGTATATTCTCTATCAAGTGAATTAAAGATGATCACTTTGGACAATAACATTATATTCGGCCTTGTTCTATTAGTTATGTGATTGTTACACCTAAGTCGAAGTCGGATTATTATCATTGCTTCGAATGGAATCAATTTTTGTTGACGCTTTGTTTTCTACATGGTAATAAAGGTGAGAATTGTAGAAATCAAAGGAATACTGAAAACTGTATATTATCAGATTCAACTAAACAATTGACATTACAAGACATTAAATAGAAAACTCCGAACCTAACCCTAACTAGTAAACGCGCCTAAACAAGTGGGCCGAGCATATTGGCCTTATTAACTAACATCTCCCCTCAAACTAACAATGCTACATTGAGAGTTTGACAAGAAAACTTCGAAATCAGACGAACAGGTGCAGACAGACAAATCCAGCAGCAGAGAGATCCGAACAGAGGTAGACGAAGAGCAAAAGCAGCAGATAGATACAGATTCAGCGACAGAGAAATCTGAATAGAGGTAGACGAAGAGCATATTCAAGCAGCAAACAAATTCAGACAGCAGCAGATTCAGACAGGCAGATTCAGACAGGCATATTCATATTCAAATTCAGAAAGATTCAAATTCAGATTCAGAAAGATTAAGACAAAACCAGGCGGAACCCAAACCCTAACTTGTTCCCTAAGATTTTTCACTACTAGTCCTTCTCTTTACATTTAACGGTCGTTAGTTATTTTCCGTTAAATACTTAATGATCGTTAGTCGAGTTTTGTTTAATAATTAATCGTAATCAATTAACATTAATTATTTAACTTTAATTCTCATTTGTAATGTGTGCAATCACGTGGTCACAAGTTCGAATCCAGACATGCAAGATTTTATAAATATATACATTTCAAAAATTTGCCATGAAGTTAATTAGTACTTGCTATAAATTGAAACCCTAGTTAAACAAACTACTTAATCATAGTAGTATCTCATGATCCGCATCTTGTGAAAACAAATAGGATCCTCCCTCGATCTTGATAAATTGGTAGCTAAACATAACTAATGTGTAAAATGTGTACAGGAAATAATAGAAAAGATATGTAAATGAATAGACGATTTATGGTAGCACCTTCAAACAACTTTTATATTAAACTAAACTAAATTATAATTAGGGTTTTTCTAACATGTGCCCCTGGGGCACATGTTAAGCACACCAAAAGAACGGCGGGACCCACGAAAAAGGATGTCCGGACCCACAAAAAATACACTTTTCAAATAAAATATGTGGGTCCGGACGTCCTTTTTCGTGGGTCCCGCCGTCCTTTTGGTGTGCTTAACATGTGCCCCGGGGCACATGTTAGAAAAACCCTTATAATTATATAATCACAACTGACTCATAATGTCCAATTAAGTCTAAGATGGTCTAACATACCTAATATGAAACCTTTTGGATCACATACGAAACCGGCTTTATAGTGTGAAGTGAATTCACATACGAAACCGGCTTTGTAGTGTTATTCGAATCCACAATAGCATCCTGTGAAACCTTTTGCTTCATAAGATGCTATTGTGCTATGTTATTTTGGTTATTGTTATCAAGTCGAACAAGATGCTATTGTGCTATGTTATTTTGGTGATTGTTATCAAGTCGAACAAAAGAAGTTCACGTATTGTCATTTTTCTTGTAGCTTTCAGTAAGATGAAATGTTGGCGTGTTTGATTATGACTAAACTGACACAATGGTCGAGTATGTTTTAATTTAAGCACAATAGGTCAACAATCATCTTAATGCGATTACAATAACATAATATACATCAAGAACATTCTTGTATTCTTATGTTATTAGTCAATTACATCAAGAACAGTTTTATATTCTCATGTTTTTATTTAAGCATTTACTAAGAAACAGCGTTATCTAATATGCTTAATGTAAGTTATGGTGTCGTAACGAATTCCAATACTCAAAAGAGCAAGTATACACTTAAAACAAACAATTCTGAAATTTTAAAAGTAAAATATCTTAGCCGGAATCCCACATAGGTCAAAGGGAAGAAGTAGTACCACCTAATATACAACATTGTACGGGAGAAGTATGTTTTGGGACTAGTATCAAGTTCTCAAACTCATTGTCTTTGTTAGCCAATTGTAACTGGCAATGACAACGGGTCTGCGAAGTTTATATGAATTCTTAAATTTTTTATGTCTATTCCAAGTTTCCAACTGTAGAAAATTTTCTAAACAAGGATCGCAAAGTTCGTTACAAGGGTTACGAGTCCTGTAGTCTCGGTAGATGGTTGTGTTTTGATAACTCTTATTATTAAAAAGGGAAAGGCAATAATATCTCGACACGTACAACTCTCATAAGTAAATGATAATTAATATGATGTTATATCCACCATAAACTTGTGAAGGTTAGATTTGCTTGGCATAACGTACGTTAGTCTATTTCGAAAACATCCTATGCAATATACTAATTCTAAGCTACATAAATACACTAGGGTAGTATGCGAGTTTACAAAAATTCACAATCTTTCTCGTTTTAGTTGTACCAATCTAAAATCTCGATGTCATAAAACTAATCCAGTAAAGTTGATAACCTTTTGGACATAAATTCGGTTGTTGAATTGTTCGTAAAATGGTAAGAATGAGCATAAGATCACAGGATCGTCCACATGGTAGATTAGAACAATTCAAAAATTTGTCATAGTATTAAATACTTGGTATAATTTACAACACTTACGAAATAAAGTAGTTAATTGCAAATTGTAACATATGAAATGTTATCAACTCAAATCGAAGAGGCTCACTTATGGTTATTTTTGTCGAGCTTTCAGTGAGACGACATGATAAAGTCTTAGACGACTTCGAATACGTTGGCACAATGGTCCAAATTAGTATGATATGATAACATAGAATGCATCAAGAACAATTAGATATTCTTCCACGTTCATATAGTCAATTAAAATAAGAAACATATATAGTTGCCTAGAAGTGATTAAGTTGTGGCCAAAATCTTTACTCTTAACAACGTTTACTCGTTATCTAGATGCATACCAGTTAAAAATATGTGAAAAAATCAGGAAATGTTTGGAATCCCACATAGGTTGAAGAGAAGAAATAATATAGCTTATATACCATGTTTCCGGATACAACGTGAAATAGGTTCAAAGCAAACATAGCAAAGGTCTTTATATGCCAACTTTATTAAATGAGTTCTTTTAACATCTTTTTCTTATAAATCTTTAGAACAACTCCAAAGCTTTTTCAGCCAAGATTTTGGAAACCTGGAATGTATTCATGTTTTAACAGTTTTATAGATATTATGAGAAAGAGCAAGGCTTGTATCAAGTGGTTAACACTTTTGCTTCAGGAGACAGACGTTAAGTGTTCGATCCTCATCTATTGCAAGACCGGAGTTCTTTTTTTTACCTTCGGTAGAACTGGAAGCAACCTCTCTTTCTTAACCTTCTCTCATACACCCTGAAAGACGGTATTGAGAGTTACTTTACTTTTATAGCAATTATGAGAAAGTGCAATGGATATATTTTATGTCAAGTTAGATAGAGTTAATCGAGTTGTAAACTAGTTAACATGTATGAGTTTAGTTTCTAAGAAAGTTGAGTTTTACTTTAGGAGTTTCAAAGCTTTTTCAGCCAAGATTTTGGAAACCTGTATTCATGTTTTAACAGTTTTATAGATATTATGAGAAAGAGCAAGGCTTGTATCAAGTGGTTAACACTTTTGCTTCAGGAGACAGACGTTAAGTGTTCGATCCTCATCTATTGCAAGACCGGAGTTCTTTTTTTTACCTTCGGTAGAACTGGAAGCAACCTCTCTTTCTTAACCTTCTCTCATACACCCTGAAAGACGGTATTGAGAGTTACTTTACTTTTATAGCAATTATGAGAAAGTGCAATGGATATATTTTATGTCAAGTTAGATAGAGTTAATCGATTTGTAAACTAGTTAACATGTATGAGTTTAGTTTCTAAGAAAGTTGAGTTTTACTTTAGGAGTTTCTAAAACAAATCACATTTAAGTACATTCAACTTGTTGAATATGATCATGAACTCATTAAAGCAAAATGGAGTTACATGGCTTAGGAAATTCGAGTTTATAGTTATACACTTTTGAATTAAGCAAAGGTTATTGTAACACAAAACCAGTGATTAATATCATCTGGCAAATGAAGATGCAACCAATTGTTTCATGATATGCTAGCCAAACCAAGTAGTTCACTTAAGGTCATTTTTCTTGAGCTTTGAATGAGTAGACATGTTGATGTCTTGTACTTGGAAAAATTGGCACAAAGGTTCAGACTGTTTTATTTAAGCACAACAAATCAAAAATCATATTCATGCAATTGCAAACGCAGTATGCATCAAGAACATTCATATAACCTAGAGATGATCGGACAACTTCTTTCACCTTCGGTATCCGTTTTATATTTATATCTAGATTTATGTGCTCTTTTAAATCATTTACTAAATCAACATATATGCTAAAGTGGTTAAGTAGTGGCCAACATTGTTACTCGTAAATATGGTTTTAAAATATTCATAAGCATACAGATAAAATCAAAACAAACAATACAAGAATTATTAGAATAAATATATAATTGTCTAGAATCCCACATAGTTAAAAGTGAAGATATGCTCCTAGTTAATATACCGTATTGTGTATAGATCAAATGTTTTAGGATTGGTATCACGTATTCGAGTAGATCTTAAATGAATGTGAAATGTTAGGTTAACATTCATTTACCATCTCCTGGAATTCGTTTATACGAATTCTTTATTTTTTGTACTTAATATGAATTTCCAATTTTTAATAATATATTTTGACTGTATAAGTTTCTCTAACCAAAATTTGAAAGTCACGTGTGTTAAATTTAGTCAACATGCATGGCTTCATTTTTTAACACTAGCAGGGTACTTGCGTGATAGGGCGGCAAGTATCATATGAAAAAAAAAAATTTGACGAACAAATTTTATTTTGTTTTGGACTGCTGGATTTCAGATTTATGTTTTGAAAGCTTAATTAGATTGTACATTGTGGTTAAATAGTTGTATATTTCGGTGAAGAGGTGTTTTAATAGTGTATTAATTGTATTTGTTAAATAATATTTTTTTAGTTTTATTTGTGCTTTAAATACTTGTAAATTATGCTTATTTATTTATATTTGTTTAAAAATCTATTTTTAGTTTATTCATGTGTGGAAGCTTAATTATATTATACTTTGTGGTTAAAAAGTTGTATTTTTGAAAGCTTAATTATATTGTGTATAGATCAAATGTTTTAGGATTGGTATCACGTATTCTAGTAGATCTTAAATGAATGTGAAATGTTAGGTTAACATTCATTTACCATCTCCTTCGTTTATACGAATTCTTTATTTTTTGTACTTAATATGAATTTCTAATTTTTAATAGTATATTTTAACTGTATAAGTTTCTCTAACCAAAATTTGAAAGTCACGTGTGTTAAATTTAGTCAACATGCATGGCTTCATTTTTTAACACTAGCAGGGTACTCGCGTGATACGGCGGTGAGTATCATGTGACAAAATTTTTTGGCGAACAAATTTTATTTTGTTTTGGACTGCTGGATTTCAGATTTATGTTTTGGAAGATTAATTAGATTGTACATTGTGATTAAATAGTTGTATATTTCAATGAAGAGGTGTTTTTAATAGTGTATTAATTGTATTTGTTAAATAATATTTTTTTAGTTTTATTTGTGCTTTAAATACTTGTAAATTATGCTTATTTAATTGTATTTGTTTAAAAATCTATTTTTAGTTTTTTCATGTGTGAAAGCTTAATTATATTATACTTTGTGGTTAAAAAGTTGTATTTTTGGATAAAGGTGTGTTTTGAATAGTGCATTAGTTGTATTATATGAGTAGGGTGTTTTTAGTTTTATGTGTGATTTAGATACTTGTAAATAATGCTTATAGAGTAGTATTTGCTTAAAATTTTATTTATGGTGGTTTTAAAGTAATAAATATGAAGGAAGTGTCTTCCTCCATTATAAATAGTATAGATATAGATAATTTATTTAAAATTTAATAACTAAAGTTTTATTAACTGCTCTTACATTTTTTAGGTTCTTTTACGTAATTGGCACATATGTTCTTTTAGCACATTTTTTAGGTTCTTTTACGTAATTGACACATATGTTCTTTTAGCACATTTTATAAACTAGGCGAGTACCCGCGTCTAGCGGCAGCGGTTCCTAGCATTAGATAATTGATGATTTATGATGTTGTGGTGAGTGTTTTGTGTAGCGTTTAAAATAAAACGTGAACCGATGAAAATACAATTTCAAACGGTTGTACTATACGATAACTAAAGTCTAGAAAAAAAATTAACATCTATCAAACAAAATATAAAAACATTTAATGAAATTGAAAGTAAACATTACATCAGTTATGAGATAAAAACTAACAACAAACGTTACTCGTCGCGTAAAAACTAATAAGGATGGGATTAATGGTGCCGCTGTTAAGAAGAACGCAAGTACCAAAATTAGTATAGATGTGATTATCCCAAAATAAAAATAAAAAAAATGGCTAATTTTGGCTACTTCGTAAAAGATTTGGGCACATTTAGCCTAATCTTTTTTTTTTTTTTTTTTGAAATAGGCATATTTAGCCTATTAAAAAGTTAAATGGGCATTAACAGGCACATATTTTCTCTCAATTGTAAAACATTATAATCGTTTTTGAAGAAAAACTTATATATATAATATATTTATATAGCAACAGATCGTTTTCTGTTAAAAAAGTTTATGGGTTATAAACGAAAAATAATAAAAGTTTGAAGATTTGAGGATTAAACATAATGTTTTGAAACTCGGTTCGACTCGGGTGGTTCAACCGATTGAACTGTTCCGGTCGAAAACTGGGTCGATTTAAACCGAGTCAACCCGACGGGTTAGGTCAAAAACGGGTCAAATTTAATCGGGTCAACTCACCGGGTTTGAAGCGTCCCGGGTCAACCCGGTTTTTTATATGTATTAATAATTTTCTTTTGAAATATATGTTTTCAACATTTCCTTTTTAGTTTCAACTTTTCACTTTTTACTTTTTGGTTTTTTCTTTATATATAGAATAGCAGGGTGCCCGCGCGTTGCGGCGGCGGGTACCCTGTGACGATTAACCGGAGAAATAGATCTCGATGAGACCTGATTCACCAGTTTCAACGGGTACTCTCTGGTTCGTTTTCGGATGACTTTTATTGGTTAGCCGAACCGGTGGCGACAGTGGTTCCCGGTTGAACCCGTTTGTCCGGTCTGATTTTCAAAACTATATGTACTATCAACTTGTTAGCTTGTATGAAGCTTTGTGTGTTTTATTAATTTGTTAATGTGTATAATAATATGTACTTTTCATTTTAGGGTGTTTTAAAAATAACATTAATTAGTGTGTTTAATTATTTTATATTTTAGATTATGTTGTACCTTGTTTAATTTATACATTGTGAAAGTTTTATTATACTTTTTAGTATGGGTTGTTTTAATTGGTTGTTTTTTATTTGTTAGATATACTTTTAATTGGTTGTACAATGTGAATAATTCCGGGACAATATGAGGCGGGGTGGACATCGGATTAGCAGGTATATAATTGTCGGGATGCCCCAAAACATTAGGAGCATAAAAAATAAAAATGGAAGAAATGCTTTAATAAAAATATTAAGGGAGAATTTCATATATATCCCTCATTTGATTCAAAATTTCATATATATTCAACCTAACTTGAAATTTTCATTTATATCCCTCATTTGGTTCAAAAATTTCATATATATCCAACCTAACTTGAAAATTTCATATATATCCAATCTAAAACTTAAAATTTTCATATATGTCCAAATACCCAATTTATATTTAATTAAAATTTTAAAATACATGTTTATTATCATTTAATGTTAAATTATCATTTATATTTAATATGTAGTTTAAGATTTTAATTATATAAAAAAAATGGTTTTTGGCGGAACCATTTCAAGCCCGTGTACCTTTTGGTACCCATCAACCCCACCCAACAAGGGTTTGATGCCTGTGAATTACCTGATCGCGATATCCACACCATGCTGCAAGTCGGATTCGAACTTGCGCCTTTAAGCATCACATGGGTGAGACCCGGATATTTGCGGTAGTTGGTGGCCATCTGCGCTAGGCAAATGGTTAAGATTTTAATTATATATAAATTGGGTATTTGGACATATATGAAAATTTTAAGTTTTAGACGGGATATATATGAAAATTTCAAGTTAGGTTGGATATATATGAAATTTTTGAACCAAATGAGGGATATATATGAAATTTTCAAGTTAGGTTGGATATATATGAAATTTTGAATCAAATGAATGATATATATGAAATTCTCCCAAATATTAATTACACCATACATTTTTTTCACCTTTGAATTTCAACATTTTACGTTTCAAAATTTAACCGTTTTTCTTTTACACAGTAAAACATCTATAAATTAATACTCGATAAATTAATAACCTCGATAAAATTTATAAGATAATAATTTTTCTGAACCCCAGTGTATACATATTAGTCCCAACGAAATTATAAACTAATAATTATTAAAAAAAATCCACAATTTCTTCAATGTTTTAAACCTCATAAAATTCATTAGTATACATTCATTAATTTCTTTAATGACTTGAATTCATAATTGAAACTTGTTGTTTTAATTTATTTTTCATTTTTAACTAGTATACCTTTTAACTAGTATATTGGATTTGAAAATTTAAGTCATATATAAAACCTTTTTAAAGTAATAAATTATTAATTTATCGATATAATAATATCTCGCAAACTTAATAAAATATTTTAGTTCTACCATCATTAATTTATAGAGGTTTTATGTAGTATAGATTCATTTTCTCCATCTCTTGGAATTCATTTATATGAATTCTTTATTTTTTGTACTTAATAAGAATTCTCAATTTTAAATGGCATTTTGATTGTAGAGTTGAGATCCATATAGAACTCATATTTGTCATAGAACCAATGAATCAATCATAGCCATCCATTTTTTATCCAAATTAATAAAAAATCATTTTCCATTTTTTTTTAAAACAACATATCTTGCAAACAGTAAATCTTCAAGCTACAAAAAATACACCATCGTGACTAGAATTAAATTATCTTTCTATAGATATGCATTGTTATATACTTTCGACGAATTTTTTTTTAATTTCGCCTAGAAAAATCACATGTGATTTGTAAAAATCACATGTGATTCGTAAAAATCAAATCACATGTGACTTTTACAAATCACATGTGATTTTTCCTGACGAAATTTAAAAAAAAAAAAAAAAAAAAAAAAAAATCGTCGAAAGTATATAACAATGCATATTTATAGAAAGATAATTTAATTCTCGTCTAGATTGTATGATTTTTTTGGGCGTAACGATAACGGTTTGTAAGATATTTAATTTTTAAAAAAACGGTGAATATATTTTAATAAAAGAATGAGTGGTTATGATTGATTGATTGGTTTTATAACAAATATGAGTTCTATATTGAACTTTCTCTTTGATTGTATAAGTTTCTCTTAACCAGTTTTTGAAAGTCACGCATGTTAAATTTAGTCAACATTGCATGGCTTCATTTTCTAAGAAATATAAATTTTGATGTCTCGCAAAGTAGCAATTACCCCTGTTCAATTATTAGAGTTATTTACACCTTGTTTTCTATAATTGTTTAAGAGGTCAGGCAAGACGACGTTATAGGCTTATAATAGTCACAACAAGTCGCGATCCTGACCGTGAAGTCGTATGCTTTTATGATCCTATCTAATAAAATTAGTCAATCAATCTATGATTGTTTACACATAAAGCTAAATGTAGGATTTTAACAAGATCAGTAATAAGATCGTACAGTCTTCCATATGATCATTTTGAACGTATCAAAGATTTGCAATAAAATTTATACCTGGTATAAATTTGAACACCTATGAAACAAGCTAGTTCATAATGTAGCAGCATCTTACGATCTTATAGAATAAATATATCTCGATAAAACTGATATCATAACATAGCCAAACAACAAACTAATGTGTGAAGTGTGAATATGAGCATGAACATAAATCACAAAACAAACTTAGTTTAGTTGGCTTAAGAAAGTCAAGTTTACTGCATGCTATACACTTTTTAACTAATCAAAACATATATTACAAAAAACAAGCAATTGATAAGTCTACAATTAAAAGTTAAAACCTTCTGTTACAACTTACACGATATGCTATGTTTCTTTTGGTAATGTTTTCAGGTGAAATTGATGGAGAAGGTTCACCTATGATATTTTTTCTTATGACTTTTAATGAGATATCGAGATGACAAGTTTAAGTCTTTGACTTTGATTACATGACACATATAGTCTAAATTGTTTTATTTAAATACAACCACTTAGAAACAATCTGCTCATTTTCTTCGCCATCATCATTCTCATTTTCATATCTAGACTTCAGGTGTTTTATAAGCATTTATTTAAGAAATATAATTGTCTATGAGTGATTGTCCAATATATAAAAGTATATGTATATATTCATAACAAACAATTCAGAACTATTATGAAAAAAGTTAAGCTTGTCAAAAATCCAACATCGGTTAAGGAAAATCAATGGTAACACCTGATATACCTAAGTGTGTATTAAATGTGTGTGTTAGAGTGAGTATTCGGCTTTCAGGTTGCAAGTCCTTATATGCTGTAGGAGCATGTAAGATCGAACAACTTCCAAAAACTTTATATAAAATCTTAACTTTTTATTTGCTATTATTATAACGAGGTAGGCGATGGCCCGTCACGTTGCGGTGGGGCGTTGGTTGATTATTGCACGGTATTATTTTTTCATATACGGAATCTTAAATCACTCGCGCTTGTTCATGTTCTTCTATTCGGACTGTTTTCAACAACAAAAGATCAAATTAGAAATTGCAGCCTTTTAGGATTATATTATATACTAATTATGCACTGCTTTTACCAACACAGTGAAGCAACTACCGTTTTACAGGGTAGAGAAACAATCTCACAATTGAGAGCTACTGCAAGCGTTACGGCTGCCAAAGTAACATCTACCAATTCCATTAACTCAAATGTTGTCAATGAAAATGAATCCTAACAAAAAAAAAATGCTCCAAAAAAAAAAACAGAATGCAGGAGTTCCTTAATGACAAACGCTCTTTGCACAATCCATGAAACATAAAAGTAGTTCCGTACGATAATAGGGATTAAGAATAAGTCTTACCGGATTTTTGAGTTTTATGTTTGCTTTGGCTACTACACGTATCCCTTCCCTTAACAAACCTCCAAAACCACCATCACCACCACCATCATACCTTCTGCAGCATAGCATGTCATCTACAAAGATCCATAATCTTTATTCCACCATCATACCCCTAATCTTAGTTAACCCGTTTTAATTAATAATTTCAAACACCACTTAAAACCTTAAAACACAACAAAAGCAAATTCATGGAATCCAATAACATCAAATCAAACCAAACCTTAAAAAAAGAACAAAAAAACATATCAGTACCAGCTTCTCCTTTAGCCAATAATCACAGCAGCCCCTGAAAAATCATCCTCAAAGGGTCACCCAAATTCCTATAGCAACAAACTAAAAGGGCTACTTGCGAGAACCCTTGATTGTCAACGCGACAAAGCCCTTTCGGGTTAATCCGACCACCTGGAGATATGGGTTTTAGATCGAAAAGTATCTGGTTGTGTTTTGGTCTAAGAAGGCAGAGAGTGGATTTTGATTTTGGAAGAAGCTTCTAGGTGAAGCCAGAATGAGGGAGGTGGATGCGTATTTTGAGCGGTAGTATACTAACGGAAAAGAAAAACCGATCAACAAAATGGACCGAGTCATCAGCCAAAGATAGCTCACAAAAAAAGGCGGAAAAGCTCGATAGAAAAGCGGATCGTTTACAGCCATATTATATATTATATAATTCCTAGTAACAACGATTCCATAATTTTTATTTAACAAAGATTGGGAGTCACGATTATTGGTTATGCTCAAGTCAAATTGGTAACTATATGGTCATGAATTACGAAATATATCCGGGCACAAATATACATTTAGAGAGCGCTATTAATAATAATTAATAAGTTTATTGTATACTATTAATTATAATTAATATAATTCCTGAAAGAAGATAATGATCGTTAGTTCGTTAGTCTAACGATTAACTGTAATTGAACAAGATAATTACCAAATGACTAAAAAGCAAAATGGGGTCTAGAATATTCCTTAGGGTGGCCATATTGAAGGGATAGGCTAAGGTTGCTTAACTTGTTCTTTAAGCTATTAAATTAGTATAAAAGGAGGCCTTTAGGTCCTCATTTTATGACTAATCAAAATCTAATCTCTCGCCCCTTTTTATTGCTATTAAAAGATCAAGCAAACACCCCTTGTAAGGGTATTGCCTTCGTCTTCTTCTTCTACAACATGTATTCGTGCCTTGTTCGTGGGTTAAGCACTAGCATCCTAACGCTCTCGTTAGACGTGTAATGTGAGCATTTGATAAAGATCAACTCATTATAGTTGATTTGGTGTTTCGTGGTGATTTAAGATCAATATTTTGTGTTTATCTATTTTTTAATTGATTCGATGTTAGTATTTTATATGTTTTATTTACATGTTAATTCATAACATTAAATATAGATTTATCCGATGCGTACTCGGGATACTGATGGTATAATCAATATAAAATCTCAACAACGATGACTAGTCTTGTTTTGGTAGCTATTAATTAAATCTTCTATATAATAAAAGAATTACATTATTTCAGAGTGATTTCGGTAAAACATTCTTATTGTAAAAAAATCTATATATATATATATGGGACTACATATGACACATGTATAATGCTTAGTAGGCACTTTAATATTGACATGGCACCAACTATGATGAGGTGGAAATGCCACCATGGCACATTTATCCGGTTACTTAATAAAAAAAAATCTGATGCAACCAAGAATCGAACTTGGGTTGTTACATTCAAACCCAAACGCCCCAACCATCGAGGCTCAACACATATTTGAGTTTTATCTTCTACTTCCAAAACAATATACTCAAAAGTCCTACATATTCTACTTCCAACCCAAGATGGGTAGTCATGATCCATTTTATTGGAGCAAATCAAGGGCGATCAAATCTTATTCATAACCTTCCCCTTTTCAATCGCTTAAACATTAAATCTTATCAAAACATCAAATCAATGCCATCTTTATTAACCATTTTTCCGGGGTTTGATTGTATGATTTTCAAAATCATGACACAAAATCTTTGAATTTCATAATCAGAATCATCAAATCATCTCATTTGCCGATTGTTTGGTATGTATGCATACAAGTTTTCTCATTTCATTGTTGTTAGTTTGGTTAATGTTGAGCTATTTATTGTTCTTGCTTTACAGGTATTTAATTGTCGTTGTCACATAATTAGTCAACCTATTATTATTCCTGTAAGCATTTGTGTTTTCAAGAGCATTATGCTTTTTATTGTGTTTAACTTTAGCTAATATGTGATTGATAATAGGAGTTTATGAAGTGCTTAACAATCAGGTACATTGGCTACTAATCGGGTACTTTTGCTTAAAGGTTTTATGTTTGTCTTTAAGCTTTCATGTTTTCTTAAGGTCTTTGTCTCTATAAGTTTCGGAATCACTGCAAAAGTGATTTGCAATAAAAGTATCATCATTACCTAACTTATTTGCATTCATTACATTTGCTAAAATCTTAGATTATGTTAGAGATTTTGAGGTTTATGAAACAACAAAACGCGCCCTATAATTATTCCAAGTTTCCAACAATCTTGATAGAAATACATTATTAGAGCTTTCATAACAGAAAGCAGACAAAGAAAGGATTCAGTAATTCAGGTATCCATATCATCCTCAATTGGTTATATTTCAGGACATGTATGTTAATTCTACATCTTTATATTGTAATGATCTAAGAGAAAATAGAGATACCCTTAATTACAGTTTGTAGGATTTTATTTTGCATGGCACTATAAATTAAATATCATCTTAAATTGCTTACCTCCATTACATCCCCAGTTTGAGTACTTAGAGGCTGTTTTGCCATTGAATTAAAATTGATTATCTGATTATTACATGTTCAGGTTACTTGGCGTTGATTATTCTGATTATTACCCATTTTCTGAAGCTTAATGGGTATCGCTGAAACTCATCACAAGTAATCATATATCCACCATGATTCGCTTATTGCATATAAGTGTTCGACATAACTATACACAACATATTTATATGAGAACTTATATGCTCCTTTAAATCCTATTCAAAATGTTAAAGTTTGTAACCTTATTTGCTATTTACTAGATGTAGAAAGAGATTCAAAAATGAAATGTTTCAAAATATAATTGTTAGGTAATGATGATACTTTTATTGCATTCTGCAAATGATGGAAATTTGAAATGTGTATTATTTTTGTTTTTCTTTCTTTGTTGTTTTGCAGACGCTTTTTTCTTATGGGAGCTACAACGACAACTGCAATGATGTTTTATTCTATTCATATTTATGCCACATCTTTTTACATTGTATCCATGGTTTTAGCCCTCATCTGTGCTATTTTGGTAAGAAACTAACTTGACCTCTAACCTTTCTTATGTACATAATGCAACAATAACGTTTTCAACGATAGTTGATTAGATATTAACTTCTGATCCATCCTTATTTATTTGTACCGTATGCATATTCACAACAAGGCATTTTTAGGTTGTCCAAAATTTGAGTGTACATTGCCATTACTCAAAAAAATTTCATTAGATGAACCTAATCGCTACTCGATTGATGTTTCAGAGATCTCGCTCATCTATTATTATATCTTGACGAATCGTTTCTTTCTTGCTGGATTGGACACACCCATATCGACCACGAAGAGCCAAATGCAAGATTGTTATCCACAAACTTCGCGTATGGAAGGTGTGGAGAGATTTGCAGTTGGTATACATCGAGAATTATATTACATTGTACCATTATTTCTCTAGGTGTGAATGATAAGTTGTAAGTTATTATTTGTTTATTTAATATTTTGTAACGAAACTAATTACAAGATTTGGTTTTCTAGGTCCTAGTTGCGGTTCATACCAGGTTTCGTGCAATGCCCTCGAGCAGCAACAACGTGCGTAAAGAAGTTAAAAGTGGTGCATATAAAGAAGTTAAAAGTAGTCACGTATAAGTTTTTCGACGGACCATGATATTTAAAATTAACTTCCTGATGTCTCTTCATTATACAAACGCCACAGCCTACACACTCTACCTCGCAGGTGAAAATTCAATGGATCAAGATGACGCCGATGACAAAGAAATTAAATATCGCTTGGATCCAAAGTTAGTTTTTTCATGTGTTTCTTATAAACTCTCAATTTTCTGGCTGGTTGACATTAATCCTTGCTTAATATATCCTCTTTCATTTATGTAGATATGCTAATGTTCAAACACAATAAACACATGTTCAAACTTGCCTCAACTGTATGTAAAATCATCTTCATTGCTTATTCATATAATGTATTAAAATCTATTTGCTATAGTCATTACACATTTGTTTCAAGAAAACAATAAGGCTAAAAGAGAGACTTTACTTGTATAAAATTTTACATGTTCTCATACTTTCCATTCTTCTTTTTACATATAATACATGAACATTTTCCTTTTGTTTTCAATTTTTGTGTCTAAGATATTTGCCGTTATTCACTATTTATTTACGTCCAATTAAACTTCATCAAGTAATATATAATAAGCTAAGCCGCCATCCGGGCGGCTATGAAGCTAGTTATACTAATAGTGACTTCGTTTTTGACACATAGGCAAAATCAAGGATTGTGATTGGGCAATAAAAAGTGAAAAATGAGGCTATTTATTTCTGCTTTTTGATTACAAAGATTTCAAAGCCGTTCTATGTGATAACAAAATCATTTAAATCTTTGAATCCATACCGTGGTCAAGTATCAAAAGTGCCATGAACATATTTAGAGGTTTGTTCCAACTATATAATTATAACTACACTTAATCAAAATATAATTATAACTATATGCCGTTTTAAAATCACGTTGCTATGCACGTGTATTCGTCTAGTATTAATAAACCGTGAATCAGTTTCATATATGCTTAAGTCATCTTTTTGATTAATGTATTCTCAAGTCGACTTTTATATTTTTGTGTAATTCCTTAAATCGTGTGTTTCCTTAAATAAATTTTAAGTTTTCAAGTTTTTGAATTTTCAAGAAAATGGAATACACCCATTTAGCAGGGTACCTGTGTGTTGCAACGACATGTATCCTGTGATTAAAGTTTATGCGTCAACAAAATAACAATAACGAACTCATTAACCGGAGAAACAAAATGATCCCAGTCCGACCTTGTTCACCCATTTTACCGTCCGATTGGTCTCCATTTCGTTTTGAATGGCTTTTATTGGGTAGCCGGACCAATGGAGACTCAATTCGTAAAACCCGTCCGGTTTTCAAAATCATATGTACCATCAACTTTTTAGGATATATAAATGGGTAAAAGTAAAAAATGATAAACATGCTTTTTCAAATGTACCAATATGATAAACATGGTCATTTATGTATCAATATGCTAAACCATAGATCAAATATGTACAATAATGGGTAATTCTTCAGATCTTCATCTCTCATGTACATCGTTAGTCCTTTATACTAATAAATAGTAAATAACTTTAAACTTTTTTCTTTACGCCAGGTTTATTGTCCGATTACGTTTCATCCGATCTTTTACGCTGTTCGTTTTACGCTGACCCCTTTGTTACTGCTGACGGTCGTCCGCTTTACATTTTCGTCTGCTTCGACGTCATTCATTACGTTCCCATTTTACGCTGACTTTATTACGCTGGACTTTTGTATCAAGTGTTTTTTGTCTTTGTTTTCGTTCGTTTACGTTTTGTCTTATTTTGCCGCCGCTTTTATGTTTTCGACTTTAACGTTTGTCTCGCTTTACGCCAGATGTTTTTACGCTTTTGTCGCTACCGCGACTGTTGGATGGTTGTCCGGCTTGTTACGTGCACCTTTGTTAATGATTTTTTTTACGCTTTTGACCCCTTTGTTACCTTTTGTTTACGTTTCGCTCGATTTTTACGTAAATAAATCGGACAAAACGAAAATTGGACGAAACGTAAATAACGATGAAAACGTGAAATCAAAGACAAAAACGTAAAAACCCGCATTTAAAATGTAACAAAGCAAAATAAAACATAAAAACATACCGAAAACTTAAAAACGAATGAAAACGCAGAATAAAAGGTCGAAAACGGTCAACGACGGTAAAAAATCACAAAAATCCAAAAATAGACTAAAACGTAAAAATAAACGAAACATAAAAACATACAAAATAAAAAAATGGTCAACGACGAAATCGGACGAAACGAAAAACAAACAAAAACGTAAAAGCAGACGAAACATTAAAACGATGAAAACGGGAACGGTTAAAAAAAAAATCGTAAACATAAAAATAAATAAAATGGAACAAATGGATGGAAAAATGTAAAATGGAATGGAATAAAAATGGATAATAAAACGGATGGAACGGAATGGATGAAATGGAATGGAATAAAAACAGGACGAAAACGAAAAACCGGACGAAAACGTAAAAACGGGACGAAAACGTAAAAACGTGAAAAAGCCGCGACGTAAACGTAACAGCAAATCAAACGTAAAATGAATGGACATACATCGTAAAAACGGTCGACGTAAAAATCGACGAAAACGTGAAAACATAATAAAAACGTAAAAAGGACTAAAACGAAAATCAAGCGAAACGAAAAACAGACGAAACGTAAAAACGGACGCAAACATAACAAAGGAGTCAAAACGTAAAAACCCGTAAAAATCGACAAAACGTAAAAAATGACTAAAACGTAAGAAAACCAAGTTTTAAGCTATTTACTAACGGCCGCATATAAAGGACTAACGATGCAGATGTGAGAGATAAAGATGTGAAGAATTACCTATTATTGTACATAATTTGATCTTTGGTTTAGCTTATTAGTACATAAATGACCATGTTTATCATATTGGTGCATTTGAGAAAGCATGTTTATCATTTTTGACTTTTACCCTATATAAATTGTATAAAGCTTTGTAAATATAATTAGTTTGTATAACGTGTATAATAACATGTATTTTTCATTTTAAGATGTTTTAAAAATAACATTAATTAGTGTGTTTAATAGTTTATACTTATGCCATGAATGTATGTGTAGTTGGTTTGTACCAAAATTTCTATAAGTGCAACTAATGTGGTATTTTTTAATTTTCATATTTTGAATAATGTATTTAATTGGTTTTTACCAAAAGCTAAATATATATGTAATGTATGATTTTTTCTAGGTTATTGATTTGTCAGGAAAGGCTAATGATGATTTAAAACAAGCATGTAAAATGCGTAAGGTCCGATCAAAGGAAAAATTACATAGGCTGTATGGTCACTGAGTATAAATTACGATGTTTATCAGTTTCTTTTGTTAAATAATATCAAAATGTTTATTAGTTAAGTCACATTGTTTATTAGTTTTCTTTTGAAAAACTGTTTTTATCACTCTTTAGAGTGAAAATAGCACAAAGAAATGACAGAAATAAAATATGACACTTTTTGAATAACTTTTCTTTTTTCATGTCTTCTAAACTTTTTCCCATTTTTTTTAGAATCACTGCTCATTTATTTAAGCTAGACGAGTATTCGCAGATAACAAATGAATTTTATAACGGTATATAGTTTTAATAATAAAAAATATTATTATGAGTTATAAAAGAAAAATAATAAAAGTTTGAGAATATGTGGATTAAACATAATGTTTCACTCTTTCTTTTTATTATATGTAGTAGTTTGTAGCTCATTTTTTTCTTTTTTTGTTGAAACTTGATTTTATTTTTGTCACAACACGCAGCTCACTCGGACTTAATGTTGGAAAATTGGTTGGCAAAAGTGACTTTTGACCAACTTGGACACAATTATCTATATGTATATGTCACATATATGAGTAATAGTTTGTAGGTTCAGCGTTCTCCTCAGAGAGCTTCGCACTAAGCCTTTATGTGTCCAAAATAGAGTTGATGTGAATGAGATATCGGGTCTCAAAGTTAGGCATTCTGCACTATGCCTAAAGAGGAAAAGTAGTTTATTTTCAATCCCACATCGGTGGATGAGTAAACAGAGGAGTCTATTGTGTATAAATAGAGGCCCTAATTCCACAAGTTTCACACACATTAAATCAATAGTTATTATTGATTTCCAACATATGGAATACGCATCTCTTAAGATGAAATTCCTGGCACTTTAGTTAAGTCCGACAGGACAACTTCATGCTTTTGGTCAACCTCGGGAAACAGACGAACTGTTTTAAGGAAGGCGTGTCAAACACTTCGCTTTTAGTGCTTCTTTGTTGATCTTTATTTTTGTGATCAAGTAAGTATTTTGACTATTTTATTATTTTATTTAATTATCGTTTATCTGCTTATTCTTTTGTATTTAATTTTCATATTTATTTATGTTAATTTATTTATTTAGATTTTATTAATAAAAGTGTAACCGTTTCCTACATCTTAAAACAGATTCGTTTAACGAATTAAAACACTTTTTATTAAAATCCGATTTATTTTAATTAACAGATTTTATACAAACTGTTTTTCTGCTGAAACCAAGATTGTGTTTATTTGAAAATCAGTTTTATAACTAAACAGAATTTTAATTAACAGATTTGGTATAACAGATTCATAAACGATTTTTAAAAGTTTATTGAATCAGGTTTATATTGAAACCATGATGAGTTTCTTTTCAAACTGATTTATTTAGTTTGTTTATTGAATGTGTTATTATTTAAACTGGATATGAAACCAAGCTTGTGTTTTTCGGAATCATATTTGGTACAAGTTTACATAAACCATGTCGAGTTTATTAGATACCATATTGTTTTAACAGTTTTTTTAACTGTTTTTTATGTTTAAATATTCACAAGTTAACTGATGGTAACATAATTTGTGACCCTAGTGAATCTTGCTAATGTAATGAAGGCGCCGTTACTAACATGGTTAAAATCATGATGAAATTAGATTCATTAAAACCAAGTGGAGTTTCTTTGAAACAAATCTCATAAATACAAGTTGTTATTTTATTAGATTACTAGAACGTGTTTATTGAAACTAAGATGAGTTTGTTTGAAACAAAATATGATAATATACAATTTGTTATCATATTTTGTGGAAAAGTTTCTTTGACTTGTTTAGCTTATTTAAACCATGTTGAGTTAATTATAAACTTAATATAATTCTTGAAACTTTATGCATTTGAAAGTAGATCTATAGAAACCTTGTTGAGTTTCTTTGAAAGAGCACATCTATTTTGAAACCTTTGAGCCTATCAGAATTATATACCATGTGATCCAGATCTATTAAGATATTGTTAAAGAAGATTGACAAAATCATATTACAAATTTGTTTTGTTTAAAAACATTATGTAATATGCGATATTGTTTAATTGAAATACTTGTTTAAAAACGGTTTTGTATAATGGATCTTACAAAACAGTAGTGTTTTAAACAAAATTTGATGTTATCGTGTTTGTTAATAAACACTTTGTGATATAGCAAGTTGTTAATTATTCCAAATTTAGTGTTCACTAATAACGGAATATTATCATGAGTGACATCTAAAAAAATCAAGCCTTGATGAGGGAGACCGATACTCGAGTTATGTGTACGGTAGATGCTTTAAAGGATTCAGATTTTATGTGCCATAACTATGGGTTAAATGGCTTGAATGAAATGAAAATTGTTGCCAAGGCTGGATCCGACATTAGAAAATGGTGGATTAACACTTGGGCATCATGTCATGAGTATAATGATAAGAGTTTGGTTAACTCTTTCAAAGTAGCGAAAATGGAGATGCAATCTATGGGCAACTCTATAACTGCTAATAAAAGGGAAAGAAATGTGATGTTGACATTCACACTGAAAAGAGCTTAAGTGAACCAACACGTTGTATGTGCCGAGATTCGTAGGAATCTTGTATCCTGATGGTTGCTTAATAAATTTGGCTTTATTTTTATTTTAATCAAATAAAATTGAGTTAACATTGAACAAAATTTGGTCGGTATGGTTATGCCCTTCATTAAATGTTTGCTGAATCTATTTTTTAATAAAAATGACTATGAATTCAGCTTTATTTGATCCCGCTAATGTATAGCATGGCCAACTCGGACATGTTAATTTAACTCAATACGTTGTTTAATTAAATAAACGAACACGGATTACAAAAGAAAAACTTATGTTGAAGCCAAATTGACAAGCTTGTCTTTTCACTCGGTTGACCGTATATTAACCGAACCCTTGATTCACATAGTTTTATGTGATTTGGAATCGATACCTACTAAGGTAGCAATTAGGTACTTCATCGTAATTGTTGATGGTAGCACAAAATATTGCGATTTTTACTTACTGAGAGTAGGATATAGACAAGATTGATCTATACAAATAAGTTAAGAATCAACTTATTATCAAAACAAGGCGTTCGGTGATATTGAGGTGAATATGTCTCCATTTCATGTATGTTCTAAACATGGAATAAGACATAAATTTATTGCTCCTTATACACCACAACATAATTGTTGATATGAAAGAACTGTGCCTTAAAGATATGGTTATGCCATGTTGTTAAAGTCATGGTTTAGCCATGGCATGTGGGGAAAGCGGTTTTATTGGCTACTTATCTTTTAGATAAGATCCCCGTGAGAAAAGAAGATAGTTTTTATGAACTATGGATGGAAGAAAACCATCCTATAGTACTTATCGAATGTGGGGTGTCTATCTCAGACTTACGACACCCAAGGTTCAAAATATTGGACCTAAACCTGTGGTTTGCATAATTTTGGATATGCTCATACCGCTTATCATTTCTTTGTATGTGATTCGAAACGCATAAATATACACAAAGATACGATAACTGAATCAAGGAAAACTTTCATTGTATGAAACCGTGTTTCCTTGATTATTTAGAGAATGGATGTTCATCTAGGCTTGGTGGTAAAGTTGTCCATGATGAGAGGCAACCAAATGACGAAGTCCTTCATGATGAGAAACATCAAGATGATAATGTTGTTCGTGATAAGAGACAACAAAGGAGTTGATAATGATCTCCAAGATCTCCAAGATGAGAGACAAGATCAAACTGAGGAAGAAGAGGTTGAACCTAGAAGAAGCCAAAGGGCAAGAACCGAAATCGTTTGGACCCAATTTTGTTTTATGGTTGAAAACGAACCTACTATATCGAGAGAGGCTGTTACTTCCTCGAAGGGCCTCAATGGGAAGAAGCCATTAAAAGTGAAATAGATTCTATTTTACAAAATCATACTTGGGAGCTCATGGATTTACCTCTTGGTTGTAAACCACTAGGCTATAAATGGATCTTCAAGAAGAAGATGAAAGCCGATGGCACCATTGACAAGTATAAAGCAAGATTAGTAATCAAAGGATTTAGACAACGAGAAGGTCTTGATTACTTTGATACATATTCGCTTGTTACGCGAATAACCTCGATTAGGATGATACTTGCTATTGCCGCTTTAAGAAATTTGGAAGTTCACCAAATGGATGTGAAAACGGCATTTCTAAACGGAGATTTAGAAGAAGAAATCTACATGAACCAAACCGAGGGTTTCATTTCTTTTATGGTTGAAAACGAACCTACTTCATATCGAGAGGCGGTTACTTCCTTAGAAGGGCCTCAATGGGAAAGAAGCCATTAAAAGTGAAATAGATTCTATTTTACAAAATCATACTTGGGAGTTCATGGATTTACCTCTGGTTGTAAACCACTAGGCTATAAATGGATCTTCAAGAGGAAGATGAAAGCCGATGGCACCATTGACAAGTATAAAGCAAGATTAGTAATCAAAGGATTTAGACAACGAGAAGGTCTTGATTACTTTGATACATATTCGCTTGTTACGCGAATAACCTCGATTAGGATGATACTTGCTATTGCCGCTTTAAGAAATTTGGAAGTTCACCAAATGGATGTGAAAACGGCATTTCTAAACGGAGATTTAGAAGAAGAAATCTACATGAACCAACCCGAGGGTTTCATGGCTCCTGGAAAAGAGAACAAAGTTTGTAGGCTTGTTAAGTCATTATATGGCTTAAAGCAAGCTCCCAAACAATGACATCAATTTTTTTTCACGTCATGCCAGAACGTGGATTTAAAAATAACGGATGTTTGTGGAAAGAAATAATTGCTAGTATATATGTAATCATGTGTCTATACATAGATGGTATACTTATCACTGAAAGTGATAACAAGATGATCAAATCCACTAATGAAATGTTGGAGTCAAGATATGACATGAACTACATTGTCGCTCGATATGGTTCTTGGAACTAAGATCATATGAAACCAAATGGATTTGTTTTGAAGTCAAAAACACTATAAGGACAATATTATTCAGAGGTTCAATGGGGATTCCTACTTAGCTAGAACTCCAATGACATCTTTTTAAATCTCGCTATAATAGAGTAGAGGTGTTGCCTATTTTGAATACTCAAAGAATATTGGGCGTCTTATGTGTCTAATGACGTGTGTAAGACTTGATTTAGAAGTTATAATCAAGTTAAGTAAATATACCAATAATTCAAGTGATGACCATTTGAATAGTATTACACAAGTACTATGATACTTACGATATTACATTTTGAAGATATCCAATGCTATCTAATGATAGAGTAATGCAAATATGGATTCTTACATAAAAGAATCTAGATCCACTAGAGAGGATGTATTGACTCTCTACGGAAGCAGTGGTCTTGGAAATCTTGAAAGTATTTCAAACAGACTTTTATAGCTAAATCTATGATGGAATTTAAATTAGTCATTTGAGATAAATTTATAGAATATGATATCTGCAAGTAATTCGTAGAGGACATACCAGATGGCGTAAACCGGTAACGACCATCTATATAAAGTGTGATAGTCAATTGGAAATTGACAGAGCTCATATCACAATGTAAAACGGTAAGTCGAGACATATCCATCATAGACGTTGATTGGTGCGACAACTACTCTCAACTAAAGTTATCATGATTGACTCAAGTCAATGGACATCGCTGATCCGCTACTGAAAGGCAGCAAGCGAGAGTTAGTTAGTAAGTCTTCTAAAGGAATGAGACTAAAGCCCTTAAAGGAATGAGTTTATATGAAGAAAACCTAACCGTTGACCGAGATCCCAAGATCTGTTCAATAGGACAACCTAATCATATAAATGTGGGGGAAGTCACGTCAATATAAGGGAGTTACTTAACATTGTAACTTTCTAGTCCATTCCTATAACAAATGTGACTTGTTGAGAGGTTAAACATATGTCTTTAATGATTCAGGATGAAATCACAAAGCATAATGATTCGAGATGAAATCACAAAACATATGTTTTTTAATGATTCAAGATTGAAATCACCTATGGTAAGTGGGGTCTTGAAGGAAATTGCGGGGGCGAAATCCTAAGAGCTCTTGCAGAACAGGCAAATGTTCAGGACCATAATGAACATGACTATGAGGGCTTAACAATGTTAGGGAGAGTCTTATGTGAAATGTATTGTCGCTTCAGAAACGAGGGTGAGTTCAAGGACATCGCTCTACTCGGATCTAGAGACTAAGTGCATCTCACAAAGGAAGGTTCAAAGGGTCACACCTACCTATCCTTTGCAAGATTCAACTATTGGAATTTCATCGTAATTTTGTGTATTACGACCGATCTCCATTCATGTGGGGATTGTTTGGAATTGGTTAAGTGTGACTTTTGACCAACTTGGACACAATTATCTATATGTATATGTCACATATATGAGTAATAGTTTGTAGGTTCCGTTTCCTCGAAGAGAGCTTCGCACTAAGCCTTTATGTGTCCAAAATAGAATTGATGTGAATGAGATATTCGGTCTCAAAGTTGCATTCTGACTATGCCTAAAGAGGAAAAATAGTTTATTTTCAATCCCACATCGGTGGGATGAGTAAACTTAGAGGGTATTAGTGTATAAATAGAGGCCCTAATTCCACAAGTTTCACACACATTAAATCAATAGTTATTATTGATTTCCAACATATGAAATACGCATCTCTTAAGATGAAATTCCTGGCAGTTTAGTTAAGTCCGACAAGACAACTTATTTTGGTGTTGTACCTCGGGAAACGTAGGCGACTGTTTTTAAGGGGTTACCAAACACGGCTTTTAATATTTTGTTGATCTTTATTTTGTGATCAAGTAAGTTTTTGACTATTTTATTATTTTATTTAATTATCGTTTATCTGCTACATTCGCTTTTGTATTTAATTTCGATTTATTTACTGTTAATTTTATTTATTTAGATTTTATTAATAAAAGTGTAACCGTTTCCCTACACTTAATAGTTAATAACTTAATACTTGATTACTTGATGTGTTTGATGCCTATGCACGCAACATCTTAAAAGGTCGTCATATAATTAGAAGATGGGACCATAAAAAGATATAATTGGGAGATTTTGTTGGTATTAAATGGGACACATCGGATTCGCTGGCAAAAGGGACCCTTTTTATTTTCACAAAAATCATCTGGACGTGCTTCGATTGTTTTTGGTCCAACGTACATGGCCCATTCACCCGACAACTAGTATTTTTTTTATTTATTTATTTTTTTTTTGAAATAGACAACTAGTAATTAAGTTGGTGGAAATGTGATACTTTATATGCTTTTTACGAGAGATTTAAAAGTCCCGTCATGAACCTGTTAAAGCATCGCTAAAACGTGAAGCGTGAACGTTATGAAATAGATCAAGGTGTTAGATTCTGGCGTGACGTGAGATGAGACATAAAAATACGCTAAGGCAAAGATAGTTTCTTGATTTTATTTCTTATGAATATAATATAATATTTTTTTCACACTCGATATATATGAAAAGAAATGATGTGTCTTAAAGACGTCATGGCACCTAAGACGAGAGGTTTGGCTTTACTGTCACGTCATGACTCACGTCATTTATAACCTTAATTTTTACAAATATGTTTTTCTTGGTTTAATCTAAAATGGCTACATGTTATGAGTTCATCTCCCATTTTCTCACCTATAACTCTAGTAGTCTAGTTGCTTAGAGCATTCCCAATCATAACACCAATAACACCGTCTACGTCAGCGCCACATCAGCTTTAACATTTAACATTAACATCCCCAAAAAACACCCACAACCATAACATCCCAAGTTAAACTTTAACATCCCCAAAAAACACCCAAAAAAACACTCAAAAACACCCTTTAACGTTGCTTTCCTTCTTAACGCCGTGACCAATGGATAATCGGCCAACCAATAAAGCACATATAACGCCGTTATGGCGTGTTGAATGTGAATGCTCTTAGAGAGTTTCCATGTTGAATGAGTTGTTTTCTTAAGGATTTCTCTACAACATAATAGTTTTTTGAAATATGCTTATACCTGGAGTGGGAAAAAGTTTAATGTTAAAGATTTATTGGATAAGGTCATGTCCGTCTATATGCATCTAAAACAAATAAGCACATAGAACTAATTGGTTGTGACCAAAATTTGTACTCGTAATTAAGTTTTTTTCTTCAAAATTCAAGAGAATACGTATACCTCCAAAATAAACAATTTCAATTGTTAAGAGGAAGATACAAACGACTAAATCCCACATAGGTTAAAGTGAAGAAATGATACTAGTTAATATACCACATTTCATACGACTCATGTATCCTAGAATGGAGTATAAAGTTTAGGGCCTTCTGTTTGTTTTGATTGTCAAAGTTAACAACAAAAAGTTAATCTGAACTTTTAATAATTATATCAGTTATATAACCTTTCTATGATGATTATAAGCTGTCTCTTTATAGAGATTGAGAACCTCGTTCACCTTTCTATGATGATTATAAACTGCCTCTTTATAGAGATTGAGAACGTTGCTCATAGGCATGTTTTTGGTAGCTATTAGTCTCGATTTTAGGTGTATGAAGCTTTTAGAACTTACGCATGTTTCAAATGGCTATCTTTCCTCCTATAATTGTACAGTTGCGCTAATGTCATGGCTGGTGTCACAACGCCAAGGCCATACACCGATCCTCGGGCCTTTGTTGCCAAATTTTTTTTGTGTTGATTTGTGCAAGTATGTGGGCCAAAGGGTGTCTCATGGCACTAGATGTGGGAAACGGTAAGACACTTTTATTTATGAAAATCAGATTATAATTACAATAAATAAATTAACGTAAATAAACCACAAAGAATAAATAACGACAGAATGAATAAAGCGTAAGACGCATACATTATTCGAGCAAAATAACGAAAGCAGTAAAGACAAGTAGCACGGCTCTGTTTAACACGATTCCCTTAAAACAGATTCGCCGTCTCCCTAGGGTACAACCTACAAAGCCGTTGTACAACCGACTAGACACTTGCCCGAAAGATTATTGAAGATCTGTGTATTTCCGATCGAAGGAATTGCGGAAATCGCCTCAATGAAGCTCGCTTTTTCTCGTAGAAAACTGAATGAGGAGGCGTTTATTATATAGGCTAAACCTATCTTGTTCACCAAGACAAGATATATGCCAATATTAAACTCATATGCAAAAATCAACCACAACCACGATTTGCATATATCTTAATTACACTCTAATATTTTGTAAACTTTGTTAACAAGTTTCAAATCTATTCCTTAAATAGATTTTAGAAATTTCGTAAAAGAAACTCGAATCTGCGAAAAAGATACGCGACGCATGCGAGGCTTCTGGTCTGATTCGTGGTCCAGGTCGCATGAGTTCGGCTTCAACCCGTTTGGCCCGAAATCCGGAATTCACTCCCCGCCAGCACAAGACGAGGGTGTTGGTAAAACCAACAAATCAATTTGAAGGTTAATATCAAGATTCCTATATAAACAAGCTTTCATTTCTTGTTTGGGCAGGGATACTCCCACTTTTCCAATTTCATGGCTCTACTGTACACGATGTCTCATTCATATCAACTCCATTTTTGACACTCTTTAGTTCGTTGCGAAGCTCTCGTCAAGGAGAACGCAAAGCTACCAAGAAATATAAATATATATATAACATATACATATATTAAATAGTGTCTAAAATTTGCAAAAACTCATTTTACAAAACCAATTTTCCAACAATCCCCCACTTGAATGGAGATCGGTCGAAAACACACGAAAGTTTCGGTGAAATTTCAGCGGTTAAGTCTTGCATAGGATAGGTAGGTGCAATCCTTTGAACCTTCCTTTGTGAGATGCACTTAGTCTCCTAGATCTGAGTAGACGCGATGTCCTTGAACTCAGCATCTGTTTACGTAGACGACAATACACTTCACACAAGACTCTCCCTGACATTGTCAAGTCCTCATAGTCGTGTTCGTTATGGTCATGAACTCTAACCTGGTTCTGCAAGAGCTCTTAGGAATTGCGCCCCCCACAATTCCCTTCAAAGCGACTGATAACATCAAATTAGTCTGATCTTTTATATATCAAATTCCCGTGTTTATGGCCTCATTTGCATTAATATGGTACTTAATTCTTTCATATTCGTTCATATTTGAATTTCAGGATAAATGAGGCATTGGAGCGGAAAAGTAGTGATAAAAGGCCAACTATATGTTCTATAGATTGATTTACGAGGGCCTTTGGATTTTATGTGAAGATTACAATCGTAACTAGCTAATAAGGTTACGGCGTAAATATGAGCGTTGAAGGATACGACGTAACCAATTCTTATGGTTACGTCGTAATTATTTTTTGTGAAGGTTACTAACGTTTTCATTTAGTTACCAAGAGTGATAATTACGGAGCGGATATGAATGTATGGTTGAAGAATTATGGCGTAACTCGGATAATTAGTTACGCCATAATTAATTACTTAGGCGCAAAGTTTCGAGGTCCAGGGATTAAAAGCGGCAAGTTTATTCGAAGTTTGTTGAGTACAAGGACTTGTTATAAAAGTAACAAGAGCGATGAGGGACTAAAAGCGTCAACTAGAGCAAATAAGTTTCAAGTAAAGATGTTGACTACAAAAACTACGAAGTTGTGATTTACTGTAAGTAGTTACGGCGTAACTTAGTGACGACGTAACTATTTATTTTAGTTACTTACGTCTTAGTTACTACGACGTAATTAATTTATTTAATTACCGCGTAACTATGTCGGGGCCTATAAATACAACCCTAAATCTGCATTTTTTAGTATCTCTCTTCACCTCTCTCCCAAGGGTCGATTAGGCACCACTCCAGTATTTTCCAGCAGGCTAAGCCGGAAGGAAGAATTACTCACAATCATCATTATTAGCTCTACATCAAGTAATTTGTATCAAACATTATGTTCAATTCAATTTATGATTTATTCAATTTTGTTGGTATGATTTACTATATGTTTGGCTAAGCACCCTGGTGTGGCCTTGTTATGATTCCTTAATTGTTTTGTTTACGTTTACTTTATTTCCGACAATTATTTCTAAGTGTATGCATGCATAGTTTATTGGTAGCCACCCTTGGTTCGGTAGTTTTGAATGGCGGTAGAGGCCAATTACCTTGGAGATATGACCAACCTGACCCTGGTGAGCGGAAGACGGAAGGGTAAGATATGACCAATCGACGACCATTTCTACTTGTGCGATTTGACCAACCATCACCTATCGTTTGGATGCACTTAAGAATTGGGGTGAGTGTCTAAGTTCCAACGCCGGGCACTCACTATTATAAATCTAGCATGTAGCGGTACTTAATGACTCGGCTAGGGGACCACAACAAGACTTATGACGCGGTAACATTTCTCCGTGGTGGCATCTTTGCCGATAGGTTAGGGCGAATTGACCAAATGTTGTCCTCTCGACTTTGACCCCACCGGAAGTAATTGGAAGTAAGTAGACGTAAACATAACTAGCTAGGATGAGTAACTAGGTTAGCACCATTCTCCTTCATTGATCACATCTTTCGCTTTATCCGCTTTTATTTCTTTGTTTTATTAGTTAATTTTATTTCAATCTTAAAAGCCATTAATATCGTGACATAGACTTAAGTTAATTTCCAATCCACGTAGCTCTTGGGACGACCTCGGTTTTACCGAATACTACACTACACACGACCGGGTACACTGCCCGTTAGTGCATTAGGGTAGACCATAGGTATAACGAGTAAGTATAAATATTAAAACTGTCAAGAATCCTCGCAGACGTACCCACCTCTCTCACATGTGATTTCATCTTGAATCATTAAAAATATATGTTTTGTGATTTCATCTTGAATCATTATGCTTTATGATTTCATCCTTAATCATTAAAGCCATATATGTTTAACTCTCTCAACAAGTCACATTTGTTAGGAATGGACTAGGAAGTTACAATATTTAGTAACTCCCCACATTGACGTGACTTCCCCCACATTTCTATGATTAGGTTGTCCTATTGAACCCGCATCTTGGGATCTCTAGTCAACTGGGTTAGGTTTTCCTTCATAGAAACTCATTCCTTCAAGGGCTTTAGTCCTATTCCTTTAGATCTAATTACTAACTCAACTTTTAAGCCTTTGGTGCGTGTTTGATCCGATGTTATCCTTTGACTTTACATAGTCAAATGAGATAACCTCCAAGAGAGTAGTTGTCGATCGAATTATGTCGACGACGGATATGTCTAGACTTTCCATTATACATTATGCTATGAGCTCTGCCAATTGCCGATTGACTATCACCATGTATACTAATGGCCTACCTTTAGGCCACCTTGGTATGTCCTCTATTTAATCGACGCACATTCCGCTTTGTCCGTCAGCATTTATCTAACGCGATAAATTTCGATTCCATCAGACTTAGCTATAATTTGCTTGGAAGACTTCCAAGATATATAGCGCCTCCTAGTGTAAACACATATCCACTAGTCGATCTAGAATCCTTTATGTCAGATATCCAATTTGCATCACCGTATCCTTCGATAACAACGGATATCTATCATAATGCACCCATAATCGCGATCGTATCTCAAATAATGAAGTACCTAGTCATAGTTGCCCAATGCATAGCTTGGGTTACTAGTATACCTACTTAGCCTTAACAAAGATATACTAAGTCGCGGGTACTTGTCATTAAGTACATTAACATGCCAATAATTCTTGAATACTCTAATTGGGCAACACTTATGCCTCTATTTTTGATAGATGCTTTACGGTGTCAATTGGAGTTCTAGCTATAGGTCGAATCCCCGCATTGTGAGTATTAAGAATTTTGTCCACATAATGTGCTTGACTTAACACAAGTCCATTTTGAGTTCGTATGATCTTTATTCCAAGGATCACATCAACCAAACCCATATCCTTCATGTCAAACTTTGATTTCAACATGTCTTTAGTAGATTTGATCATCTTGTCATTACCGCCAACGAAGCATATCATCAACATATAAACACAAGATTACATATCCATTATTTGTGTCTTTGACATAAACACACTTGTCGCATTCATTAATTTTGAATCCACTCTCTAGCATGGCATGGTCAAATTTTGATGCCATTGTTTGGGAGCTTGCTTTAAGCCATATAATGACTTAACAAGCCTACAAACTTTTTTTTCTCTTGTCCAGGAGCCATGAAACCCACATTGGTTCATGTAGATTTCTTCTTCTAAATCTCCGTTTAGAAATACCGCTACATCCATTTGGTGAACTTCCAAATTTCTTAAAGCCGCAATAGCAAGTATCATCCTAATCGAGGTTATTCGCACAAAATATGTATCAAAGTAATCAAGACCTTGTCGTTGTCTAAATCCTTTGATTACTAATCTTGCTTTACACTTGTCAATGGTGCCATCGGCTTTCATCTTCTTCTTGAAGATCCATTTATATCCTAGTGGTTTACAAACCGTGAGGTAAACCACCGAGCTCCAGTATGATTTTGTAAAATAGAATCTATTTCTTTTAATGGTCGCCCATCAGGCCCTTCGAGAAGTAACCTCCTCTGTATGAAGTAGGTTCGTTTTCAACCATAAACGAAACAAATTGGGTCCAAACGATTTCTCTTTTACCGTTTTGCTTCTTCTAGGTTTAACCTCTTCTTCCTCAGTTTGATTTGCTCTCATCTTGAGATCATTATCACTCGTTGTCTCTTATCTTGAACAACTTCGCATCTATTCTAGATGAATTTCCGTCCTTCATTAAATAAGGAAATATAGTTTCAAAGAATGAAGCATTCCTTGATTCCATTAATGTACCCTTTTGTATATCCGGATTGTTCGAATCATGTACATGAAACGATAAGACTCTGTATTCTTAGCATATCCGATGAATATACAATCCACAGATTTAGGTCCAATCTTTTGGGCCTTGGGAGTCGGTATATCTACCTTTGCTAGACACCCTCACACTCGTAAGTACTTATATGATGGTTTTCTTCCCATCCATTGTGAAACAAACTACTTTATCATAGTAGTATCTCACGATCCGCATCTTATGATAATGAATAGGATCCTCTCTCGATCTTGATAAATTGGCAGCTAAACATAACTAAACAACAAACTAATGTGTAAATTGTGTACAGAAAATAAGAGAAAACAAAGGTATATCAGTAGACGATTTATGGCATCATCTTTAAAAAACTTCTATATTAAACTAAACTGGTCTAACATTCCAGATATGAAACCTTTTGTTTCACAAGATGCTATTGTGCTATGTTATTTTGGTGATTGTTATCAAGTCGGACAAAAGAAGTTCACGTATTGTCATTTTTCTTGTGGCTTTCAGTAAGATGAAATGTTGGCGTGTTTGATTATGACTAAACTGACACAATGATCCAGTATGTTTTATTTAAGTACAATTGGTCAACAATCATCTTAATGCAACTACAATAGCATAGAATACACAAAGAACATTTTTGTATTCTTATATTATTAGTCAGTTACATCAAGAACAGTCTTATATTCTCATGTTTTTATTTAAGCATTTACTAAGAAACAACGTTAGTTATCAAAATATGCTTAATATAAGTGGTCGTGTAGTAACAAAGTCTTTCCAATCCTCAAGAGAATAAGTATACATTTAAAACAAACAATTCAGAAATTTAAAAGTAAAATATCTTAGCTGGAATCCCACATCGGTTAAAAGGAAGAAATAGTATCGCCATAATATACAACATTGTACATAAAAATAATGTTTCATGACTAGTATCAAGTTCTCAAACTCGTTGTTGTTGTTTGCCAATATTAACCAGTCGCAGCGGGTCTGACAAGTTTATACGAATTGTTAACTTTTTTTTTTTTTTTTTTCTTTTTTTTTTTATTTTATTTTTATCTCTATTCAAACTGTATAAAATTTTCTAAACAAGGATGCTAAGTTCATTACAAAGATTGTGATTCCTGCAGTCTCGGCAGATAGTCATGTTTTGATAACTCTTAGTATTAAAAAGTGAAAGGTTTTAATATCTTTCTCGACACGTACAACTCTTAAAAGTAAGTATAATATGATGTTATATCCGCCCTAAACTTTTGAAGGTTAGATTTGCTTGGCATAACGTTAGTCTATTTCGAAAACATCCTATGCAATATTTTCTACGCTACATGAATACACTTGGGTTGTATGCGAGTTTACAATCTTGCTGGTGGATTCGTGCCAATCTAAAATCTCGATGTCATAAAACTAATCCAATAAGATCAATAACGTTTTGGACGTAAATTCGTTTGTTGAATTGTTTCATATAGTCAATTACACTAATATACTGTACAACTACCAATTTTTATATCTTCATCACCTAGAAACAATAAGCACAAACTTTCACCATCCGTATATGTTATCTAGATTTTATGCCTTTTTCCCAATCATTTATTAAGAAACATAGTTGTCTAGAAGTGCTTAAGATGTGGCCAAAATCCTGTACTCTTAACAACGTTTGCTTGATATCCAGAAGCATACAATTCTATACATTCAAATACAAGCACCTATAAATTTATGGGAAAATATCAAGAAATGTTTAGAATCCCACATAGGTTGAAGAGAAGTAATGATGTAGCTTATATACCATGTTGTTTACTTACTGTACAATTTATGATAACTGATAAGTATCAAGTTTCCGGATATGACGTGAAATATGTTGAAAGTAAACAACGCCAAACCCTTTTTTTTTTAACAAAGACTCTCGAGTCCTAGTATGTAGTCATGTTTTAACACTTTTATAGCTATTATGAGAAAGTGCAACAAATATATTTTCTGTCAAGTTAAATAAAGTTAATCGATTTCTAAGTCAACGTGTATGTGTTTAGTTTCTAAGAAATTTGAGTTTTACTTTAGGAGTTTATTCACTTATGTATAAATCTAAAACAAAATCACATTTAAGTATTGAACTTGTTAAATATGAACATGAACTCAATAAATCAAATGGAGTTACCTGGCTTAAAAAATTCGAGTTTGTAGTCATACTCTTTTGAATTAAGCAAAGGTTATTGTAATACAAAACCAGTGATTAATATCATCAGACACATGAAAGATACAACCAATTGTTTCATGATATGCATGCTAGCCAAACCAAGTACGAAGTAGTTCACTTAAGGTCATTTTTCTTGAGCTTTGAATGAGTGGACATGTTGATGTCTTGTACTTGGAAAAATTGGCACAAAGGTTCGGATTGTTTTATTTAAGCACAACAAATCAAAAATCATATTCATGCAATTGTAAACACAATATGCATCAAGAACATTCACGTAACCTAGAGATAATCGGACCACTTCCTTCACCATCGGTATCCATTTTATACTTATATCTAGATTTTATATGTGCTCTTTTAAATCATTTACTAAATCAACATATATACTAAAGTGGTTAAGTTGTGGCCAACATTTGTACTCGTAAATATGGTTTTAAAAGATTCAAAAGCATACAGGTAAAATCAAAACAAACACACAAGAATTATTAAAAGAAATATATAATCGTCTAGAATCCCACATAGGTAAAAGTGGAGATATACTCCTAGTTAATATACCATATTGTGTATGGATCAAATGTTTTAGGATTGGTATCAAGTATTCGAGTAGATGTTAAATGAATGTTAAATGTTAGGTAAATGTTCCTTTATAATCTCCTGGAATTGGTTTATACGAATTCTTTATTTATGCACTTAATATAAATTCCCAAGTTTTAATGGTATTTTGACTGTATAAGTTTCTCTTAACCAAAATTTAAAAGCCACGTCTGTTAAATTTAGTCAACATGCATAGCTTCATTTTCTAAGAAATGTTAATAGCTTCATTGTCTAAGAAATGTTAAATTTGATATCTAGCAAAGTAGCAATTACCACAAGTTCAATTATTAGACTTATTTACACTCTGTTTTCTATAATTATCTAACAGGTCAGGTAAGACGACGTTATAAGCTTATAATAGTCCCAACAAATTGTGATTCTTGCTCGTGAAGTCATATGCTCTTATGATCCCGATCTAATAAAACATGTAGGATTTTAACAAGATCGAGCATAAGATCGTACAATCTTTCATATGATCATTTTGAATATATAAGATCTTAAGTTTTTATATATACTATTCCAACTATATAAATATTTTTTAATAAAGATTCCATATTTTTCCTTAACAAAGATTAGGAGTCACACTAAGATAGTCTTGTATTGGTAGCTATTAAAATGATTCTCATGTCTAAAAATTGTGACTAAATACATGTTTAACAAGAGGATTTAGACATGTGGCAAGATGAAGAGTGGAGATGAGAAAGTATAATATAACACATGTCAAGTCATGAATAGATTAGTCATGTTTTTAGGCCTTTATAATCTATATCATTACTCTCAATCTCTAAGAAATGTGATTTCTACTTTTAAAGCTATTATAAAAGCTTCAAACGGGACATTAGTTTATGTATATGCTTTGTTTTCTACATGGTCACAAAGGTGGGATTAGCATGGTGTTATAACCACCACAAATTATTCCGTTTCAAAAACATCATGTGCAATATTTTCTGAGCTACATATCTTCATGTTCATATTCAACAAGTTTATATTATATTCTTCAAATTTATTTAGACATAAATTAAATTATTTCGTAAATTTTCATAAGATTTTTTAACGTATATGGTCTTTTTTCTTGCGGCTTTCAATGAGACATCGAGATCACCGCTTCGAATGGAATCAGTTTTTGTTCGGGCGTTCGGCTTTCAATGCGGCTTTAAAGATGATCACTTAGGACAATCACTATATGTTCGGGCGTTCGGCTTTGTTTTATGAGTAATGTGACTATTACTCCTAAGTCAAAGTCGGATTATTATCACCGCTTCGAATGGAATCAGTTTTTGTTTACGCTTTGTTTTCTACATGGTAAAAAAGGTGAGAATAATGGAGTAAGTTACAAAAACCACAAATAACGAAGGTTAGGACTGGTTTGGCAGTCGTTATCACTACAAGAAAATAGCCTTTTAGCGACATAATTAGCGACCTACTATCTAAAGTCGCAAAGTTGCGACCCAATTAGCGATTGCTTTAGAGTCGTTATGCAATCAACGTCGCAAACTATGTCGCCAATGATGTCGTGATTTGTTTTGAGATGACATTGTCGCAATTAGTGTCGCAACAAGCGTCGCCATATTTGCGTCATTCTCTACCACGTCGCTAGCAAAATCACTAATTTACGACTTCCCAAAAAGATGTCGCAAGAGGTGTAGCTATATTAGCGACTTTCTCAAACATGTCGCTATTCACATCGCTAAATTTTAACCCCCGTTTCTAAGTAATTTTGGATTTCTTGTTTAACTATTCTTATAACGTCTATTAAATTTAAATGTATTTTCTAACTTAAAATAAAAGTTCGAGTTTAGTTAATACTCCCCCGTTACAAAATTATTGTCAGAAAACAAAAAAAATATTATTTAATAAAAGCATGACCAATTTAATATTCAACCAAGCAAATATAATATTTTCTCTCAAAATTCTTTTTTATTAATTCAAAAAGAAAATTAATAATTATTTTGAAACATTAAAAAAAAAAAAAAAAAATATGAGACGGGAGAAAAAAATTATAACCAATACCTCATTAGATAAATCCTCTCTTAAACATTTTTATCCATTTTAATTATTTGCTTTTTCACTTTAATTATTTGTTTTCCCACTTTAATTACTACACCATCAATCATTTACCTTAACCTATTTGATCAGTTAAAGTAACAAATAACCCAAATTAGTCAATTATATATATTAACTAAAGATCGAGCAACAGTGCTCAAAAGCAAACATTAATTGCCAACTTTCAAAAGTTGGCGAAAATAGTCTCAAGTTTAAGTTGTCGCTGAAACCAAGTTCCAAGTTAAGCAAAAATAGTCCTAAAGTTTTAAGTGTCACGCAGTAAGTCCTTTATAACAATTTGGCAAAAATAGTCCCTATCCAAATTCACGGCTACAAAAACAATCCCGCTGCATCGCGCGGGTTCCCACACTCGTTAGCACGAAACTCAAACGAATTCATCACATCTTAGTAAACACACAATAAGACATTCAGAATTGCTTTCATTACTTATTTTGATCTCCTCAAAATCACACCCTCAATCCGATTCCAGATCACTCCTAAACCTTTCGCCGACACCATCACACCGTGACCACCATCGCTCTGCCACCACAATATCACCGCACTACCATCGTATCGCCCCCACAACCTCGCAGCCTTCTCGATTGTACTCTTCTAAAGATCGATTTCAGGTTCAATTTCAGGTTTTTCCGGTGGTTTATCAACTTTTGACGGTAATCGATCGGATTCCATCTCCTCTTCTAGTTGGTACAATTGCTTACATTGCTCTAATGTGTTAACTATTGAGTATTGAGTGTTGTCGATATGTTATAGTTTCAAAACTTACTGTTGATGATTATACATGTGAAATTTTGATGCAAAATGTAGAATACTTGTTGGTCATTTTTGGTTTTCAACATGCACACTAACTGTTCGATATAATGCCTGACCTAAACAGATAACTTTTATTCATCTTTAGTTATTGATATAATGTCGATAAGACTGTTTAGATATTGAGGATCTGGTTGTACATGACGTCATGCATAAAAGTACAGTTTCTGATATATAAGTTAGGGCAATTGATGTCAGTAACATTCTAGTTAAACACTTTGGAAAGGATGGGGTTAAGAAGGGTAGTGGAACTCTATCTCACGGTTTTATTCGGCATCTTTATGATTTGTCTGTCTTGATCTGCCTTAACTCTATTGTCAGTTTCCTTTTGCCATATTAGGATTTTGGGCAATGTTTTCAAAATTGCAAAACAATTACTACTATTATGCCTTTGGTAGAACACTATGGCTACAATGGTTGTCAATATTTTATTGACTCGATACACTTCTCCTTGAAGCTTTCGCAATGAAATCTAAAAGAGTTAAAAAAAGTATATCCACATTAATGAATATACTTTCTGTTGTATTGTAGTAACACTTGTTTACATTGCTGCTTATTCCAAATTTGTCCGTTATCTTGCAGAAACAGAACCTGACATATACACGAGTATTTGATGGTCCTGCTGCATAAGTGAGTAGACTCACTGATTTGTAATCTAAAATTCTTTCCTCTGGTTAAATACTTTTTAAAAACATTTCTTTAACTAGCTGCTTTGCAATCCTCCTGCATAGTTTCGAAAGTCAAGCGAACAGATAATTGGGATTGGTTCTGGATTTGTACTCGGTGACACCTCACCTATAGATTTTTATGGTAAACTTTAAACCCGATACTTTATTGACATCCTCGAATGAGATGGCTGACAATTTCATATTTTCATACAGATATATCAGATTCAGAGTCAGTTGTGGTTGATGGATCGCACAAAGGGTCCTCCGACACCCTTGATGCTACTGGAAACACGATTGCCGCCATTGGAAAGGTACAAAAGTCAATATGCTAATTTCGTGATGTTATTATCTAGATGCGGCACAATGGGCAGGTTGGATGATTGGTTAAAATGCTCCGTAAGTAAATAGGTAAACAATGCCACCTCTAGAACCATGATCGGAATTAACCCCGTTTATAAGTACGGGTCAAAATTTCCATCTTAATGAGACATGTTCTGCTTTTTTTTCCAGGGTTTTGCTATAGGATCTGCAGCCCTTGTATCCATGGCTCTATTCTGTGCATTTTTTAGCAGGGCTGAGATTACAACAGTAGACATCTTGACCGCCAAAGTATTCATTGTTTTACTCGTTGGTACAAATACTTATCAGCTTCGCCTACCAACAACAATGTAAGTTCATCAGAAGATGTATGTCTAGATGATTATGTTCATAATATAAATATATAGAAATTTTAAAGCTTGCTAACATAAGCTGATTTGGCTATAGGATGAATCCGTTAATGCTGCTTCACATGAAGACCCGAGGTTGTATCAGAGATCATTATCAACTTGTTCCAACACTGCCAACGACGATGGTAATTTTTGCAACTTCTGTATCAATGTGGTACTGTTTCAGAATTTCATAAATTATTGCAGTTCGTCTTCATTTTTGTTACGAGACTTAATTGATACTTGATGAAATGTTGAAGAGCGTCTTAGTCTCTGTAGTGGTGACAATCTTTTGGGACCATATGTCATGGTTTAATAGACCTGGATATTTGTACTAAAATGTTTGTTTTTATATCAGGTGTCTTCTGTGGACCATCTTCAGATCATCGCACAAGCGAGTTGGAAATAGTTAGTTCATGCACATCTACTAATCTGACTCAAATATTTGTTTTTGATTCCTATGTAAGTCAGCACATGGATCAACACAGACATGGCTATTGCAACTCAGTAAATTTACTTTTTGCTTACCCATCTTTTATAGCATGTTCTGAACACAAATTACTTTTATACAGAACTTGTGAATGGGTCGTATCTTTGGACTCAACAAAATAGAAAGAAAGCAAATCCCGGAGCATGTTGATTAGTGTGTTCTGGTTAACAAAAACTGAAAGATGTTAGGATGCCTAAAGATGGTGACGACGGGTTTTTTCTAATTACAGGTAAAGAGCTGGAAAGTTCTGTTTCTCTTCTTTAGAATTACATAGATAGTTTCTACATAAGTTACTTATATAGAACCTATAGGTTATAGGTAAAATGGGCAGATCGGACAGATTAGGTGATGGGTCGAAATGGGTAGATTTTGGTAATAATTTGGGTTGGCTTGACCCAAAAGTGCTTATTTCAAATTTATTAGCTTGTCAAATGTACAAAATTGTTTTATATCATTGATAAACTTATATTAATGATTTAGGATAAATTTTGACATTCTTGGATATTAATTTTCAGGGGACGTCAAAGATTATGAATTGCGCAAGACACAGTAATATACAACTTGGGCATGCAAGGTTTGTATTGGAATTGTGGTGATTATGTTTGTTGATTATTTTTGTAGAAAACCAGTTGGAACTTCTATATTACTATATACCATTATCCTATATGTAACTTTTGTAACATTAATAATATTTATAAATTATTCCTATTGCAAGTTTTTATTATATTTGTATTGCATTAAATTCTCATATTAATGACACGTGTAGCAATGGTGCTCAAGTATAGTGGCACAAAAGAGACCTACAGAGAAATAACGACTCTAGTAGCTACTAAAATAGTGACTTTTTCTAAATTTAGCGATGTGTATAGCGACTTGAATAGCGACATGTCTTTGAAACAGCGACATAAATGGGGACATGATTTATCGATGTCGCAATTTTATAGCGACATGCTTTGAGAAGTCGCTATACTTGTCGCTATCTATAGCGACGTATTTTCACAAGTCGCAGATATCTGCGACTCGTTTACAGCGACCGAGCACTTGATGTCGCTAACAATGTCGCAAGCATAAAATACGTCCCTAAAGCTGTCACTAAAACAGTCGCTAAAGGACCTTTTTCTTGTAGTGTATGCCATTTTGAAAACATCTTATGCAATGTTTACTACGCTACATATATACACTGGGCAGTGGTCTGCATTCTGCAAAAGTCGCAATATTGCTTGTAAAGTTGTATAGTTTCAAGATCTTGATCCCATAAAGCTAGTTCGATCAATTCAAGCTCGTTTGAACGTAGAATTGCTCATAAGATTGTTGGGCCGTCATAAGATCTTAAGATAGAAGATAAAATGATCTTTTTGAACATTTCAAAAAGTTGCTATGAGGTTAATTAGTACTTGCTATAAATTGAAACCCTAGTGAAACAAACTACTTTATCATAGTAGTATCTCATGATCAGCATCTTATGAAAACAAATAGGATCCTCCCTCGATCTTGATAAATTGGTAGCTAAACATAACTAATGTGTAAAATGTGTACAAGAAATAATAGAAAAGAACGGTAAATGAATAGACGATTTATGGTATCACCTTCGAACAACTTTTATATTAAACTAAACTAAATTATAATTATATAATCACAACTGACTGATAACGTCCAATTAAGTCTAAGCTGGTCTAACATGCCAAATATGAAACCTTTTGTTTCACAAGATGCTATTGTGCTATGTTATTTTGGTGATTGTTGTCAAGTCGAACAAAAAAAGTTCGCGTATTGTCATTTTTATTGTGGCTTTCAGTAAGATCAAATGTTGGTGTGTTTTATTAGAAAATTAATATGGGGTGAGTGATTATCTTGGATATCTTACTAGAATCGTGTTGAGTTCACTTTCTGTATAAAGTATTTTGACCCTACATATGCCTGAGTTGCACGAAATCTCTATCGGGATAATTCTAAAAGAGAAACACTTTGTGTCAGGTACAAGATCACAAAGCAGGAACAAGAGAGGAATTGTATGTGTGTTTTTCGTATATCTAAATGAGGCAAATGGATATGTTTATAATTCTAGATGACAGTTATGCAGTTCTAGATGACAGCTATGCAATATTTTCTACGCTGCATGTATACAATTGGGTTGTATGCGAGTTTACAATATAATTTTGAGGGTGGATTCGTGCCAATCTAAAATCCGATGTCATAAAACTAGTCCAATAAGATCAATAACGTTTTGGAGATAAATTTGTTTGTTGAATTGTTCATATAGTCAATTACAATAACAAATGGTACAACTACCAATTTTTATATCGCCAACACCTAGTAACAATCAGTACACTTTCACCATCCGTACATATTATCTAGATTTTATGCATTTTTTCCAATCATTTATTAAGAAACATAGTTGTCTAGAAGTTCCTAAGTTGTGGCCAAATTATGTACTCCTAACAAGGTTTATTCGATATTAAGAAGCATACAATTTTATACATTCAAATACAAGCACCTTTAAATTTATGGGAAAAAATCACGAAATGTTTAGAATCCCATATAGGTTGAAGAAAAGAAATGATGTAGCTTATATGCGATGTTTGTTTACGTATTATTCAATTTATGATGCGTATATCAAGTTTCCGGATATGGTGTGGAATATGTTCAAAGCAAACATAGTAAAGGTTCTTTATCTGCCAACTTTTTATGACTTTTTTTTTTTTTTTTTTTTAAATCTTTAGAGCAACTCCAAACCTTTTTTTAACAAAGATTATGGAGTCCTAGTATGTAATCACGTTTTATCAGTTTTATAGCTATTATGAGAAAGTGAAACGAATATATTTTCTGTCAAGTTAAATAAAGTTAATCGATTTCTAAGTCAACGTGTATGTGTTTAGTTTCTAAGAAATTTGAGTTTTAATTTAGGAGTTTATGTAAGAGGGTGTCGTAAATCCTTAAGAGGGTGTCGTAAATCCTTAACTCGCATGATCAATGGAATAGGAGTTCACATTGTTGATAAATGAATGTCTTGTCTATCAATATTTGTGGCACAAAGAAAAGGAGTAAACGTGATTGGATTAAAGATTTGTGTTTCAAACACAACGTGCATTTCTTGGGCATCCAAGAGTCGAAGATGACGAGGCTTGAACTTTTTCGCCTTAAATCCATGTGGGGTAACTACTCCTTCGATTATGCTTGTAGTTTGGCTAGAGGTAGATCGGGTGGCCTTATTTCTATTTGGGATCCAAACTTATTTGTTAAAGAAAACATATGGTGTGACGAGGCGTTCGTTATTGTTAAAGGTCGATGGAGAAATACTGTTGGTGATTGTTATATGATCAATCTTTACGGTCCTCATGATCCTTTGGCCAAAGTTGCTTTGTGGAACAAAGTTTCGAATTTCCTTCAATCTCACAGTGGGAAATTCATTCTCTTTGGTGACATGAATGAAGTTCGAAGCGAGCAAGAACGACGTGGATCCATTTTTTCCCGGAATGAAGCTGATGTGTTTAACTCCTTCATTAGCAATACTGGTCTTATCGATCTTCCTATGGGGGGCCATTTGTTTACATGGACAAACAAAGCTGGTTCGAAATTAAGCAAGTTGGACAGATTTCTTATCTCTGAAGAGGTTATTTCTTTGCTTCCCGACATCAAGATTACTTCTTTAGATCGTCTATGGTCAGACCACACTCCTATTCTTCTCCATTGTTAAATGCGACTTTGGTTCGATTCCATTCAAGTTTTACCACTCGTGGTTCAGTAGAGAAGGTATTAATGAAGTAATTACCTATGAGTTCAATAAGCTTGCAAATCCCTCTGATGGCAGAAAGCTCCCTTTCCATGAAAAACTAAAAGCTTTGAAACCCAAGATCAAACATTGGGTGGCCACTACCAAAAGTAACGAAGTAAGCCGCAAGCAGGTTATTGTAAAAGATCTTAGTGTTCTCGATGACAAGATTGACGCGGGTCTAGCTTCTATTGACGACCATGAAACGCGTATAAAACTTCTCCAAGAAGCTGATACTTTAGCAAAATTTGAAGCTATGGATTCGATTCAAAAGGCCCGTGTTAAATGGGACGTTGAAGGGGACGAAAACACCAAATTTTTTCACTGTCTAATCAACCGAAAACGTCGAACACAATCGATCAATGGAATTATGCAGGATGGTGTCTGGATCTCAAATCCAATTCAAATCAAAGAAACGTTTCTCAACTTTTTTAAAGACAAATTCAAAGCTAATGACTCATTGATTACTTTCCCTCCTTGTCGTACCTCGGTTACTTTACAGCCATCTGATCGTGATTTCTTAGAGTCCAATACCACCATGGACGAAGTGAAGAACGTTGTTTGGGAGTGCGGTAGTGACAAGGCTCATGTCCGGATGGCTTTACTTTTGCTTTCGTGAAGAGGCATTGGGACATCCTTAAGCTTGACATCTTAGAGTTTGTTTCCACTTTCCTCTCTTCTAAAACAATGCCAACAGGATCCAATTCTTCCTTCATCACCCTTGTCCCTAAGGTTAGTAACTCGGTCAATATCAAAGACTTTCGGCCTATTTCTCTTATCGGTATTCATTATAAGATCATTGCCAAGCTCCTTGCAAACCGGTTATCTAAAGTAGTGGGTAAAGTTGTAAGTCATGAACAATCCGCTTTTATTAAGGATCGCCAAATCCTTGATGGCCCGCTCATCCTTAGTGAGATTATCGATTGGTATAAAAAAAGGAAGAAAAAGATGATGCTTTTCAAAGTTGACTTTGAAAAAGCTTTTGATACAGTCAGCTGGAAATACTTAGATTTTCTGCTTCATAATCTCGGTTTTGGATCAACGTGGAGGTCTTGGATCAAAGCTTGCCTTGATTCTTCTAGGACCTCGATTTTGATTAATGGAAGCCCCACCTCCGAGTTCCATGTTAGGCGTGGGTTAAGGCAAGGTGACCCTCTATCTCCCTTCTTGTTTATTATCATCATGGAGGGTCTTCACGGGATTCTCACCCAATCTGTCCAATCTGGTTTGATTCGAGGTATTACTTTTGGCTCTTCCAACTTAACTCTTAGCCATTTATTTTTTGCTGATGATGTTGTGATCACAACGGATTGGAGTACACAAGAGTTGGATAATATTATTCGAGTGTTCCAAGTTTTTTATCTTGCTTCTGGTCTCAAGTTAAAGATTCACAAGTCTAATATTTATGGTATTGGTGTGTCTAATGTTGATGTTCACCTCATGGCTTCTAACACCGGATGCGCCGCGGGTACTCTTCCTTTTACATACCTTGGATTGCCTATTGGATGCAACATGTCTCTTATTGAGAATTGGAAGCCTTTGATTTATAAATTTAAAGCAAAGCTTTCTGGTTGGAAGGCTAACCTTCTTTCTTTTGGCGGCCGTCTCAATCTCATTATGTCTGTTCTTGGTAGCCTCGGTATTTATTATTTCTCCATCTTTAAAGTGCCCGTTTCAGTTTTGAATTCTTTAGAGAAAATGCGTGCAACTTTTTTCTGGGGTGGCTCGCAAGATAACAGAAAATTAGCTTGGTTGAATTGGCCTAATGTTGTTGCTTCTTTTGAAAAGGGTGGTCTTAACATCGGAAGTTTAAAATCCTTCAACTTAGCCTTGCTTCAGAAATAGCGGTGGAGAATGTATTCAAATTCGAACAGTTTGTGGGTTAAAGTCATCAAAACTTTGCATGGGATAGAGGGTGGCTTCGACATTAATGGGTGCAATCACAACGGTTTATGGGCAAAAATCGTCGGTTCTTCCAACTATCTTCATTCGAGCAACATTCTCCCTATGGACTCCATACGTTTTCAAGTCGGATGTGGTTCACACACTCGTTTTTGGAAAGACATTTGGCTTGGTTCTTCTCCACTTTGCTCTCGATATAGCAGGTTGTTTCGCTTGGAACAAGAAAAGGATTGTTTGATTATAGATTGTATTAATAATGGGCAATGGACATGGAATTGGTCTAATAATCTTGGCGTTCGAACCTCAGCCCACCTTAACGAATTGTTAGTCGAGATCAGCCACTTTGACATTCAAGCTGATTTTGACAAATGCATTTGGTCTTTGGCCAATGATGGCGTCTTTACTGTTGTTTCTCTTCGTCAATTAATTGACGACCATCTCCTTCCATCCTTAGGTTTCTCGACTACATGGGACAAAGACCTTCCTCGAAAAGTGAATATCTTTATGTGGCGTTTGAAGTTAGAAAAGCTTCCTCATCGTCTAAATCTCTCTCTTCGAGGTATTGAAATTCCGGAAATCTCTTGTCCCTCATGTAACGCTTTGGTGGAGTCTAATCAGCATGTCTTCTTCAAATGCGATATCGCCAAAAAAATATGGAGGGCGGTTCGCATATGGTGTAATAGCTCTTTACCAGATTTTGAGTCCAACACGCATTGGCTCGTCTGGTGGAGTTCGTGGCCCATGTCTAGAGATAAAAAGCGTCATATGTTTGTCATCATCGTGACTACCCTTTGGTTCACTTGGAGGTACCGTAACAACATCACTTTTAATTCTCAGTCGCGAGAAAGAGTGATATCTTTGATTGTATTCGTATGTTTTCCTTTTCTTGGCAAGCATAGAGGTAGTTTATATTGTAGTTGGAATGATTGGTTAAAATTTCCTTTGTAATGCTAGCTCCTTGCTAGTTTTTCTTTTAATCTAATCAGCCGTTCAAAAAAAAAAAAAAAACTTTAGGAGTTTATGTTTTATCACTTATTTATATATATAAATCTAAGGCTTTGTTTTTTTTCTTTTTTCTTTCTAGATTTAGACGTTTATAAATATAAGTGGGACCATGTGGGTCCAGGTCTGTTTTAGCCTCTGGTTGGGGAGGATATGATTTTGCATCCTTTGTTGATACAGATGGATTAAAAAAAATAAGTGATCCCCACGCAATAAAGAAACAATATTAAATATTATAGTGAGCCCAATTCCTTCCACTAAAACCCCATTAAGTGCAAAGTAAACAGCCCCTAAAACAAATCACATTTAAGTACATTTTCAACTTGTTGAATATGAACATGAACTCATTAAAGCAAAATAGAGTTACCTGGCTTAGGAAATTCGAGTTTATAGTCATACACTTTTGAATTAAGCAAAGCTTATTATAATGAAATACCAGCGATTAATATCATCTGACACATGAAAGATACAACCAATTGTTTCATGATATGCTAGCCAAACCAAGTACGAAGTAGTTCACTTAAGGTCATTTTTCTTGAGCTTTGAATGAGTAGACATGTTGATGTCTTCAGGGGCGGAGCTACTTAGTAAGTAGTGGGGGGCGTTGCCCCCAACAAAGCTCCGGCGGACACACAAAATATATAGGAAAAAAAGTTATTTTGGTCGGAAAAAAGTCCGGTGCCCTCAGGTAAATCATTCGAGTGCCCTCGACATTCTGTGTGATTAACAATAAGAGAACACTTTGTTGCCAAAATTGTTTTGTGGTGGTTTTCTCCATCGGAATAAATGGAGAAGAAGAAGAAGTTGGGAATTGGAAAAGGTACATGAGGTGGGTGGGTGGGTCTCTGACAAGGGGCTATTAAAAAGTTTGTTAAAGTACTCCGTATTAATTATTAAAGTTATTTATGTTGTAAAAAAAAAGGTATATAGTCTTTGTCTTCATTGCCTAGATAACATAAATGTTTATTACGTTTGGAGATTAGAATTTTCATGATCATCAATCTAGTGCTTTTAATTTTTTTAAGAGTTAACTACATTTTTTGTCCTTGTGGTTGTACCTGGATTCCATTTTTGGTCCATTTGTTCAAAAAGTTGCGATTTTAGTCCAAAATGCATAGTTTGGTTCCACTTTTGGTCCATTTTTCTAACGAAGTTAGTTAAGTCGTCAACGTTAGTCCTTTATAACGATTAGTTTGCAACGTTAGTCATTTATACCAAAGATCTTTTGCAACATTTGCAACGTTAGTCCTTTAAAAAAAAATTCTAAAAAAAATTAGGAAAAAATTTAGAAAAAAATTATAATTTTTTTCTAAAATAAAATTCGAAAAAAATTTCAATATATATTCTAAAAAGAAAACTTTTTTTTTCCGAAAAAAATTCTAAAAAGAAACTTTTTTTTTCCGAAAGAAAATTTTTTTTTTCCGAAAAAAATTTCGAAATATATTCTAAAAAATAACTTTTTTTTTTCCGAAAAAAATTTCAAAATATATTCTAAATTTTTTTTTAAATGTATATACATTGAAAAAACGTTTTTTTAAAAATGTATACATTGAAAAAAATTTCGAAATATATTCTAAAAAAAACTTTTTTTAAAAAACTTTTTTTAATGTATATACATTTTTAAAAAAACGTTTTTTCAAAAATTTTTTCAAAAATGTTTTTCAATGTAGTTAACTCTTATTTTTATTATCTAACATTTTTCTGATAGAGGCTAACGATATCTTGAGCTAAAATTTGGACTTGAAGACTGGTTTAATCATTTGAATGGGCTACAAGTTTATTGGTATTTGTATGTTCGGTTAATTATATTTAAACAACTAAACATTCAATATTAGCTAATTTAACTCTTATAAGCCATTATTCAATATATAAACAAACTTAACAGTTGCAGTTAAAAAACAAAAATAAAATTACTAAAGGTGAAACTTTAACAGTTGCAGTTAAAAAATCGAAAAATTTTCGAAATTTTTTTCAATGTATATACATTTTTAAAAAAACGTTTTTTCAATGTATATACATTTAAAAAAAAATTTAGAATATATTTTGAAATTTTTTAGGAAAAAAAAGTTTTTTAAAATATATTTTTAGAATTTTTTTCGGAAAAAAAAAGTTTTTTTTTAGAATATATTTCGAAATTTTTTTCGGAAAAAAATTTTTTTCTTTCGGAAAAAAAAAAATTCTTTCGGAAAAAAAAAAGTTTCTTTTTAGAATTTTTTTCGGAAAAAAAGTTTTCTTTTTAGAATATATTTCGAAATTTTTTTCGAATTTTATTTTAGAAAAAAGAATTATAATTTTTTTTTTCTAAATTTTTTTCCGATTTTTTTTTTAGAATTTTTTAAAGGACTAACTAACCGAAAGGACTAACGTTGCAAATGTTGCAAAAGATCTTTGGTATAAAGGACTAACGTTGCAAACGACCGTTATAAAGGACTAACGTTGCAAACGACTTAACTAACTTCGTTAGAAAAATGGACCAAAAGTGGAACCAAACTATGCATTTTGGACTAAAATCGCAACTTTTTGAACAAATGGACCAAAAGTGGAATCCAGGTACAACCACAAGGACCAAAAATGTAGTTAACTCTTTTTTTAATGTAAAATATGATTATTATGATAGGTTTTCTAACGGAATATTTAACATTATAAGGTTTTTTATACTGTTTTTTATGTTATGGTTTTGACATAATAATCACATTTTTTAAAACTAGAGTTGTATGAAATACCAAGTGCTTTAATAAAATTCGCATGAATCTTCCCTATACAACAATATATCTAATCTCATCCACAATAACATATCCAATCCCGCCTGAACGGGATATGATTAATCTAATTTTTTAAAGTATTTGTGTTTCACTTGTAATATACAGCCCAACTTTTTATATGATTTTAGAAAAAGCTAGTTGAAATTACAAAACAAATATTCTATAAACAATTTCACCTTATCACCCGGATTTAAGATATAAGTGCTAAAGGCATTAAAAATAACATTTTTGTTGCCTTAAATCAAACCCGACCCGACTTGTTTCAAGTTACATTAAAAATCCACTCATTACTCGATGCCCCCTGTAATTGTATTTCCTCGCTCCGCCACTGGATGTCTTGTACTTGGAAAAATTGGCACAAAGGTTCGGATTGTTTTATTTAAGCACAACAAATCAAAAATCATATTCATGCAATTGTAAACACAATATGCATCAAGAACATTCATGTAACCTAGAGATAATCGGACCACTTCCTTCACCATCGGTATCCATTTTATACTTATATCCAGATTTTATGTGCTCTTTTAAATCCTTTACTAAATCAACATATATACTAAAGTGGTTAAGTTGTGGCCAACATTTGTACTCGTAAATATGGTTTTAAAATATTTAGAAGCATACGGATAAAATCAAAACAAACAATACAAGAATTATTAGAAGAAATATATAATCGTCTAGAATCCCGCATAGGTAAAAGTGAAGACATGCTCCTAGTTAATATACCGTATTGTGTATAGATCAAATGTTTTAGGATTGGTATCACGTATTCGTGTAGATCTTAAATGAATGTTAAATGTTTGGTTTACATTCTTTTACTATCTTCAGAATTCTTTATTTTTTTTGTACTTAATATGAATTCCTAGTTTTTAATGGTATTTTGCAGTGTTGCAAAAAAAGGTCTACAAGGCCGATTAATCACCGATTAGGTGCTACTGGGCCACCGACCTTGCCAATTTTCATAAATCGTTCAAACAAATCGGTCAACCATGGTCAACGGTGGTTAACGATGGTCAAACTTGCCGTAAACTTGTAAATCTTGTTGGAAATACCCTAAACTCATCGTAAATAAGTTTTAATCACCTATAGTCATTGTTTATATCTATTACATGATGTTTTTCAATGAAAATCTTGCCGGGAATACCAAAACTCGCCGTAAATCCCCAAATCTTGCCAAAAATGCCAATACGATTTATCACTGATTTACTATTTTTGCAACCTTGAACAAATGTAATCACTTATAGTCGTTGTTTATATCTATTACAAGATGTTTTTAAGGAAAATATTTCACCGGAATACGCAAAACTCGCCGAAAATACCCAAAACTTGCTAAAAATGCAAATCCGATTAATCACCGATTAATCCCGCCAGACCGATTACAAGCTACGGGGGTTGACCGCACGACTACCGATTCAAGATTTTTGCAACCTTGGTATTTTGACTGTATAAGTTTTGGGAGGTGATACTCACACCACCTTTTTTGATTATTTCACCACAAACTGTGCATTGCAGTTTGTACAGTACAAACTATAATGCACATATTGTGGTGCAATAATCAAAAAAGGTGGTGTGAGTATCAATTCCCATAAGTTTTTCTAAACCAAAATTTAAAAGTCACGTCTGTTAAATTTAGTCAACATGCATGGCTTCATCTTCTAAGAAATGTTAAATTTGATATCTAGCAAAGTAGCAATTACATCCGGTTCAATTATTAGACTTATTTACACTTTGTTTTCTATAATTATCTAACAGGTCAAGTAAGACGACATTATAGACTTATAATGGGATAATAACTTAAAAACCCATTATACTTGTCTAAAAATACACTGGACATCGAACAATTTTTTTGCTTATATGGGTACTGAACTTTCAATTTCGGACTCTTTGAGGTAGTTTATGACATTTTTGCCCCTCAAATTATTAAAAATCCAGGGGCAAAAATGTCACAAAAATACCCAAAAAAAATCCGAAATTGAAAGTTTAGTACCTCAAGAAAGCCTAAAATTGAAAGTTCAGTGCGCGTATAAGCAAAAAAATTTGTTCGATACCCAGAAGTATATTTTTGGACAAGTATGATGTTTTTTTAAGTTATTTTCCCACTTATAATAGTCCCAACAAATCGCGATTCTTGCTCGTGAAGTCATATGCTCTTATGATCCCGATCTAATAAAAAATGTAGGATTTTAACAAGATCGAGCATAAGATCGTACAGTCTTCATATGACCATTTTGAATGTATCAAAGAGTTGCAATAAAATTTATACCTGGTAAAAATTTCAGCACCTATGAAACAAGCTAGTTCATAATGTAGCAGCGTCGATCTCACGATCTTACCTTATAAAAATAAATATATCTCGATAAAACTGATATCATAACATAGCCAAACAACAAACTAATGTGTGAACTATCTACATCAAAAGACTGTTAAAATTGAAGATCTGAAACAAATAAGCACATGTAACTTACTGAACACGAATATGAGCATGAACATAAATCACAAAGGCTTACAAAAGTCAAGTTTTACTGCTATACACTTTTTAACTAATCAAAACATATATTACAAAAACCAGCTATTGATAAATCTACAACTGAAAGTTAAAATCTTTTGTTTCACGATAGACGAAATCGTGGAAGATATATGTTCACCTATGGCTTTTTTTCTTTGTGACTTTCTATGAGATATTGAGATGATCTTTGACGTTGATTACATGACACACAGCCCAAATTGTTTTATTTAAGTACAACAATCAAGTTTAAATCATGGTCCCGGTCCCCTCAACCACTTGGAAACAATTGGCTCACTTTCTTCACCATCAGCACATTTTCATTTTGTCTCTATGCTTCAGGTATTTTTGAAGCATTAATTAAGAAATGTAGTTGTCTATAAGTGCTCGACTTGCGGCCACGAAAAAACAAAGTTTTTTCCAATATTCAAAAGAGTATGGATACATTCATAACAAACAACGTCTGGAATCCCACATCGGTTAAGGAGAATAAATTGTTCCACCTAATGTAGCTAAGTGTGCACTAAACGTTTGTCTTAGGATAAGTAATGGGCTTTTGATTTGGTAGCCTTTATATGTTGTAGAAACATAACAATGTTCATCAAAATCGAAAACTTTATATAAGATCTTAAGTTTTAATATATACAGTACTATTCCAACTAAATAAATATTTTTTTAATAAAGATTCTATATCTTTTATATAATAAAACAAAACTTTTAGTGGAAAATTTTTATTTCAAAAAAATCAATTCATAACTTATTTGGTAATATTTTATTCATTTATTATTATTATTTTTTTATTTTAAAATATTTACTAAAAAAAACTCAAATATTCCGGATTTGGCCATAGTTAAAAAAAAGTTTTTATATATAGTCAAGAAAAAAACTTAGTAAAAAGCGAGAGCGATTTTAAAAATATTTGTGTCTAATGTAAAAAAATAAATTTGTAATTGATTCTTAAAAAACACAATATATAAAAACCCGCGCGTGCGCGGGTATTATATGTAGTTCTTCTTTAACAAAGATTTGTCTTGTATTGGTAGCTATTAAAATAATTCTCATGTCTTAAAATTGTGACTAAATACATGTTTAACAAGAGGATTAGACATGGCCTCTATAATCCTTATCACAACTCTTAATCTCTAAGAAATGTGATTCTACTTTTAAAGCTATTATGAAAGCTTCAAACGGGGTATCAGTTTATGTAGACACTTTGTTTTCTACATGGTCAAAAAGGTGGGATCAACATGGCGTTATAACCACCACAAACTAATGAAGGTTATATTGGTTCGCCAGAACGTTATTCCGTTTCAAAAACATCATGTGCAAGGTTTTCTATGCTACATATATACGTTTGGGTAGTTGTATGCAAGCTCGTCAAAACTCAGTCTTGCTTGTAGACCCGTACGAGTTTATAATCTCGATCTCATAAAACTAGTCTTATCAATGCATGATCATTTTGGATATAGAATAGGTTAAACGATCGTAAGATCGAATATAAGATCGCACACTAACCATATGATAACATTTCATACAGATGTCATAAAATCAATACTTGGTATAAATTGCAAAAAAAAATTTTTTTTTTTTTTGAAAAACGGTAATTATATATTAATATCAACAAACTAAATAACAAAATGGAACTAGACATGTCCCAATCCACCTAAGATACAGAGGCTACATAGCAGCAAAAACCAAAACAATATAGAGCTAGTGCAAAACAATATGGCTCGCGTTCCCCCACATACCATTTCATTTGTTTGGTCTGCTGTTGGACCGAACGAATTGTTTGGTTTGTGAGTGTGTTTTTTGTTTTTATTTAATTTTGTGATGTATGTTATTTTGTTGTGAGCGTGATCCATTGCATTTGGTATATGTTTGATCTATGAGAGAAAAAGCTGAATTGACGCTGATATAAGAGGGTTATTTGTGATCTTGGTGTGATCCTTTTACTATCAGTCTTATCGAGTTAAACATTTGTTTAGTACTCCTCATTTTAACTTGTAGTGACTCTTTGACGTTGCATTGAGGCAATGGTCCAAATTGTTTTATCCAAACACCATAGATCAACAATTATTTTTATGCAATTACAATGACGCATATAAAATACATCAATAAAATGCATATATCCTACTACAGAATTATGTTCGATAACATAGTCGTCTCACGCATATCATTTCCTCATATCCATTTTATTTTTATACCTAGAAGATATCATGTTTTTTGAATCATTTATGAAGAAATACAGTTGTCTAGAAGCTGCTTAAGTCATGGCCAAAGGTTGTACCCACAACACTGTTTTCTCGAGCACAAGAGTTCATCCAAAATAAACAATTTTGAATTATCAAAAGAAAAATACGAATATCTAAGGTGTGTATGAGTTACATGTTTTAGGATTAGTAATAAGTTTTCTAGTCGTGTGGTAGTCTATCAAAATTAATAAACATGGACACACTACTATGAAAGTTTATATAAACTCTTGACTTTTGTTTTATTACAAAAACCAACGATTGATAATTATGTCAACTCGTGATGCTATCAGGTCAAATCGAAGGAAGAGCCGAAGAGGTTCACCTATGGTTCTTTTTCTGGTGGCTTTCAATGATACATCGAGATCACATGTTGAAGTCTTTGACTTTGATTACATTAACACCATAGTCCAAATTGTTTTATTTAAGCATAACATATCAACAATTAATCTTATTCATGCAACTATGATACCATAGAATACAAAACGTTCACCATCAATATCATATCCTAACTCTAACCCTGGACCCATAACCACGTAGAAACAATCGGCTCAGTTTCTTCACCAACAGTATGCATTCTCATTTTTATATCTTGACTTTATGTGTTTTTTAAGCATTCATAACAAAGTTTTTCCGGTATATAAAAGAATGTGTATACAATAATAACAAAGTTTTCCCAATATATAATAATTGTATTTACCGGGTAACCCTTTACCAAATAAAGTTTAAGCACGTCTAGAATCCCACATCGGCTAAAAAGAATAAATGATACGACCTTATATAGCTAAGTGTGTATTAAATAGTTGTCTTAGGATGAGTAATGGGCTTTCGGTTAACAGTATTTCACCCGTTGATTATAACGGGTGATATTCGTTGGTTGAAAACTTTATATGAAATCTTAACTTTTTTATATAGTATTTCGATTGTAGAAATTCTTTTTTAACAAGGATTCGATACGTTTATCTACTGTTAATCGTGAAGTTTATATAAAATCTTAATTTTCTTATATACTAACTATATAAATTTTTCTTAACATGTATTCCATATCTTCTCTTTAACAAAGATTGGGAGTCACACAAAGAAGGAATAATTTGGGCAGCGTTAATTGAAAGCGAAGGTCATTTTATATTTTCTATCAAGTGAATTAAAGATGATCACTTTGGACAAAGCGAAGGACCGTATATTTTCTATCAAGTGAATTAAAGATGATCACTTTGGACAATCACTATATGTTCGAATTTGTTTTATAAGTAATGTGATTGTTACTCCTAAGTCGAAATCGGATTATTATAATGGAACCAGTTTTTGTTTACGCTTTGTTTTCTTAATGGTAAAAAAAAGTGAGAATAATATTGTGTTACAACCACCACAATAAAAAAGGTTATGATTGGTTTGGGAGTACGTTATGCCATTTCGGAAACATCTTATATATGCAATGTTTACTACGTTACATATATACACGGGGGTAGTGGTATGCAAGGTCATAAAAAGTCGCAATATTGCTTGTAAAGTCGTATAATTTCAAGATCTTAAAGCTAGTTTGATCAATTCAAGCCAGTGGTGGAGCTAGAAATTTTGATCGGAGGGGGGAAACTTTGATAAATTTTAGAAACTACACTATAAATTGTTACTTTGAGGGGCAAATTACGAAAAAAAACTAAATATTTTCGAAAATTTACACTACAATTTTTTCGTTAAGGTGGCACATGCCCCTTGTGCCAACTACACTATAAATTGTTACTTTGGGGGGCAAATTACGGGAAAAAAAACTTAATATTTTCGAAATTTTACACTACAATTTTTTCGCTAAGAGGGCACATCCCCTTGTGCCCCCCTCTTTAACTCCGCCCATGATTCAAGCTCGTTTGAACGTAGAATCGCTCATAGGATTGTTTGGCCGTCATAAGATCTTAAGGTAGAAGATAAAATGTTCTTTTTGAACATTTCAAAAAGTTGCATTGAAGTTAATTAGTACTTGCTATAAATTGAAACCCTAGTGAAAAAAACTACTTTATCATAGTAGTATCTCAAGATCCGCATCTTATGAAAACGAATAGGATCCTCCCTCAATCTTGATAAATTGGTAGCTAAACATAACTAATGTGTACAGGAAATAATAGAAAAGAACCGTAAATGAATAAACAATTTATGGTATCACTTTCAAACAACTTTTATAGTAAACTAAACTAAATTATAATTATATAATCACAACTGACTGATAACGTCCAATTAAGTCTAAGCTGTCTAACATACCAAATATGAAAACCTTTTGTTTCACAAGATGCTATTGTGTTATGTTATTTTGGTGATTGTTGTCAAGTCGAACAAAAAAAGTTCACGTATTGTCCTTTTTCTTGTGGCTTTTAGTAAGATGAAATGTTGGCGTGTTTGATTATGACTAAACTGACACAATGGTCCAGTATGTTTTAATTTAAGCACAATAGGTCAACAATCATCTTAATGCAATTACAATAACATAAGATACATCAAGAACATTCTTGTATTCTTATGTTATTAGTCAATTTACATCATGACGAGTCTTATATTCTCATGTTTTTATTTAAGCATTTACTAAGAAACAATGTTATCTAATATATGCTTAATATAAGTTGTGGTGTAGTAACGAATTCCAATACACTTCCTCACTCAACTCACTCAGACGCTCGCCTCACGTCACTTCGCTCGCCGAGTAAGTATACAACTTAAAACAAACAATTCAGAAATTTAAAAGTTAAATATCTTAGCTGGAATCCCACATCGGTTAAAGGGAAGAAATAGTACCACCTAATATACAACATTGTACATAAAAAGTATGTTTTAGGACTAGTATCAAGTTCTCAAACTCGCTATCGTTGTTTGCCAATATTAACAAGCAGGCGCAGCGGGTCTGGCAAGTTTATACGAATTCTTAACTTTTTTTATTTCTTTTCCAACTGTATAAAATTTTCTAAACAAGGATGCAAAGGTCGTTAAGAAGATTATGAGTCTTGCAGTCTCGGTAGATAGTCATGTTATGATAACTCTTAGTAAAAAAGTGAAAGGTTTTAATATCTTTCTCGACAGGTACAACTCTTAAAAGTAAGGATAATATGATGTTATTTCCGCCATTAACTTGTGAAGGTTAGATCTGCTTGGCATAAATGTAAGTCTATTTCGAAAACATCTTATACAATATTTTCTACGCTACATGAATACACTTGGGTTGTATGCGAGTTTACAATCTTACTGGTGGATTCGTGCCAATCTAAAATCTCGATGTCATAAAACTAATCCAATAGGATCAATAATGTTTCGGACGTAAATTTGTTTGTTGAATTGTTCATATAGTCAATTACAATAACGTATGGTACAACTAACAATTTTTATATCGCCAACACCTAGTAGCAATCAGTACACTTTCACCATCCGTACATATTATCTAGATTTTATGCGTTTTTTCCAGTCATTTATTGAGAAACATAGTTGTCTAGAAATGCCTAAGTTGTGGCCAAAATCTGTACTCTTAACTGCGTTTACTAGATATCCAGAAGCATGCAATTCTATACATTCAAATACAAGCACCTTTAAATTTATGAGGAAAATCACGACATGTTTAGAATCCCACATAGGTTAAAGAGAAGAAATGATGTAGCTTATATACCATGTTTGTTTGTGAACTATTCAGTTTATGATGAGTAAGTAAAAGTGAAACCGACAAATAGATGTAACTAAAAGTGAGCCTCATTTAACACCATAAAAAAGAGACTAGAACATATGTAAAATAAAGTTCGTTGTTTATGTGTCTAATCTAAGTGTTGAGGCACTTTATTTTGCTTACCCATAAATTCATGCTTACCAAGGGACAAATCCTCACCATTCATCTAGTTTGATCTAATGGTGGGGATTAATCTAAGATTTAGTAGATAAACCTAAGTTCATGTTTTTTTTCTTGTCTTTTTGTCTTTCTTTTTTATTCACTTTTTTTTTGGTTTTTTTTTCTTATCACGTTTTTTCTTAATTAAAGTTTTTTTTTTTTTTTTAATTCGCCATTTTTTTAGCGTTTTTTTTATTCGTGTTTTTTTTCTTCGATTTCATACGTTCTTATCCGTTTTCGCCCGTTTTCATCATTTTTCTTTCATTTTCGTCCATTTTTCATACGTTTTCGTCCGTTTTCATACGTGTTTTTACTCTTTCATACGTTTTCGCCTGTTTTCATACGAATTCGTCCGTATTCTTACATTTTTGTCCATTTTCTTAAGTTTTCGTTCATTTTCATATGTTTCTGACTATCACAAGTGATTTCTGTGATATTCAGAATATCACTTGTGATTATCTGAATATCACTTTGTGATATTCTGAAAAACACAAGCGATATTTTGTTAATATCACGTTGTGATATTCTGAATATCACTTGGGATTTTGTGAATATCACTTTGTGATATTTTGAATATCACTTTGTGATATTTTGAATATCACTCTGTGACATTCTGAATATCACTCTGTGATATTATAAATATCATTTTGTGATATTCTGAATATGAGTTTGCGATATTCTGAATATCACTTTGCGATAGTATGAATATCACTTTGCGATATTATCAATATCACTTGTGATTTTCTTGATATCACTGTGTGATATTTTGAATATCACGTATGATTTTCATGTTACAAAACATTAGTCAAAAATCACTTGTTATATTCAAAAAATCACTTGTGGTATTCAGAATATCACAAGTGATATTATGAATATCACAGAATATCACTTGTGATATTCAGAACATCACATAACATCACTTGCGATATTCACAGTATCATTTGTGATATTCAGAATATCACTTGTGCTATTCAGAATATCACTTGTACTATTCAGAATATCACTTGTGATATTCAGAAACGTATGAAAACGTTTAAAAACGGCCGAAAACATTTAATAACGTATGAAAACGGACAAAAACGTGTGAAAACGACGAAAACGTATAAAAACGGACGAAAACGTATGAATAATGGAAGAAAACGTAAGAAAACGGTAGCGTATGAGAACGGACAAAATGTATGAAAGCGGACAAAAACGTATGAAATCACAAAACGTATGAAAACGGACGAAAAATAGATGAAAACGTATTGAAAGCGGACAGAAAACGTATGAAAGGGAAGGAAAAAAAAGCGAATTAAAAAAAACGTAAATAACGTGAATTAAAACAAACAAACAAAAGCGTGAATATTAAAAATGCGAATTTTGAACAAATTAAACGTGAATATTAACAAAAACATTTATTAAAAAAAAACCTGATTATAACAAATAACGTGAATAATTAAAAAAAACAAAAAAAAAACAAAAGAAGAAAGAAAGAAAGAAAGAAAGAAAAACAAAAAGACAAGAAAAAAACATGGACTTAGGTTTAGACATATTAAATCTTAGGTTAATCCCCACCATTAGATCAAACTAAATAGATGGTAGGGATTTGTCCATTGGTAAGCATCAAAATAAGAGTAAGCATTTGAAAATTCCTCTCTAAGTGTTATATATATCAGTAAGAAAAATCTTTGCATGTAAATATCATATCCTCCGTATGCGTATCAAGTTTCCGGATATGACGTGATGTATCTTCAAAGCAAATGTATTTCATATATATTTTATGAGAAAGTGCAATGTATATATTTTATGTCAAGTTAAATAGAGTTAATCGATTTGTAAGTTAACCTGTATTTGTTAAGTTTCGAAAAAATTTGAGCTATACTTTAGGAGTTTATGTTTTATTACTACCGGCCTACCGCGTCAAGGTAAATATGACATGTCCAAATGTCCAATGAAGTAGGTTATGATTGGTTAAGCATAGTGTTATAACATTATAACGTAGTGTTAGAAAACATCAAATACAAAGATTTTTGTTCATTTCTTTTGATTGAAAAGATAATGTTTTCGGCGTAAACAGCTAAACATTTGGAATTATGTTTCCAAGTTTTTTTTTTTTCGTTCGTTCGTTTCAAGTATACACCGTATAAGCATAAAAAAATGAAATAAATCAAATGAATAAACAATAACACTCCACAACTAGTTGCAGCAATACTTTATTTGCTAGCTCATTACTCAAATATAAAATTTTTATTTTGAAAAAACTTTTAAAAAAAAACTTGATAAAATTTAGAAGAACTAAACAAGTAAAAACGTCTATCAAAGTAGTCGGCAGGGCCAACCCGTGTAAATTACACGTTTTACCAGTCGGCAACAACACACAAAGAGTGTACATACTCTGAATATTAACTCATTTTAGCAAAATGAAGTTGCATGCTTGGGAAATTCAAGTTTATAGTCATACACTTTTGAATTTAAGCAAAGCTTATTGTAATAAAATACCAACATCTCACAAGTGAAAGATACAACTAGGGCTGAGCATCAAAGATCCAAAATCAAACCGGACCGACAAAACCGACCGAACAGACAAAAACCGAGCCGACCCGACAGCCCGTCGGTTCGGTTTCGGTTTCATGTTTTACATGTTTTCGGTTTCGGGTCGGTTCGGTTCGGCCCAAAACCTACAAAAAAACATATCTAAATACACCTAAACCGAACCGAACCGACAGCCCGACCCAAAACCGAACAGACCCGACGGCCCGTCGGTTCGGTTTCGGTTTAGGTTTTTCATGAATTTCGGTTATCTGTTTTGTTAGTTCGGTTCGGTTTTAGACCGATGCTCAGCCCTAGATACAACTTATTGTTTTTATGATAGGCTAGTCAAACCAAGCAGTTCACTTAAGGTCATTTTCCTTGAGCTTTGAATAAATAGACATGTTGATGTCTTGTACTTGGAAAAATTGGCACAAAGGTTCAGATTGTTTTATTTAAGCAACAAATCAAAGTTCATATTAATGCAATTGCAATAACGCAGTATGCATCAAGAAGATTAACATAACCTAGAGATGATCGGACCACTTTCTTCACCATCGGCATCAATTTTATACTTACATCTAGATTTTATGTGCTCTTTTAAATCGCTTACTAAATCAACACATATACTAAAGTGGTTACGTTGTGGCCAACATTTTTACTCGTAAATATGGTTTTAAAATATTCAGAAGCATACATAAAAATCAAAACAAACAATACAAGAATTATTAGAAGAAATATATAATTGTCTAGAATCCCTCATAGGTAAAAGTGAAGATATGCTCCTACTTATTATACCGTATCGTGTATAAATAAAATATTTTAGGATTGGTATCACGTATTCGAGCAGATCTTAAATGAATGTGAAATGTTAGGTTAACATTCATTTACCATATCCTGGAATTCGTTTATACGAATTCTTTATTTTTTGTACCTAATATGAATTTCCAATTTTTAATAGTATATCTTTTAGATAATAAAAGAATTATGTCATTTCAAAGTGATTTTGTCAATTCATTCTTATTGAAAAAACAATTGGGCCAATAAGAGAGCTCGATTTCGTTACGTAAGCAAAATCGTGTGATGTGATAGGTTAATAAAAGTCAAAATTAAATTGATTTTGGTCAATTTTTAATAAATTTGGTGGAAAAATTTGGTTGATAAAAAAAACACATAAAAATGTAGGTGTTAAGTTTGTGAAAAAAAAAACTTAAAAAAAGAGAGGAAATAATTAATAAAACTTTAGTGGTTGAATTTTTAAAAATTATATAGAATTAAGTGTAATAGTATAAGCCTCCATGTTTTTTAATAACTTTGGATTATAAACAAATATTCCCTTATCTTTATACCCTTTATATTTTATATTTTAAAAAATACAATGTATATGTTGTTTTGAAATAACAATATATACATTTGCGTAAGATTATAAGCATCAATTTTTTTTACTATATAGGTTAAATAAGGACTCATTTATTTCATTTTTAAAAGTTTAACATATGTGGATACAAGTTTACTTTTTAAATACAACTAAATTACCAAAAACGGGAATATAATTATCAAATTGTAAGCATGGGGTTACTTTAATATAAAAATAAATATACGCGATTGTACTTATAACAATGACTCATGTAATTCTTATTTATTTATATAAGGATATCTAGAAAATCATTTTTTTAAAAACTTTAAGGAGTATACTTTAACTTTATCAACACTCATTATGTGCTATTAAACTTGCATCATGTATACAACATAATATCAGTAGTGAAATTTAAATAACAACATCAACATCTTTGTCAGCTAAATAAAATTAAATCTTAAGTTACCTAACAGAATTTTTTACAAATATTTTACCAAATTCTAATGGATATTAATGCATAATAAAAAAAACTCGTGCATAAGTAATAGTTGTACTTATATCACAATTTTCATGAGCAAATTCTTATATGTGTATATACTGAACTAAAATGTTAAAATAAATTTGATTTATGTGTAAACTTCGTGCGTGCACGAAACTTATAACTATATAATTGTATGCAATTACATTTAAAGACACAATATTCAGTATTAATACAAAATAATTTTTTTTGTCAAAACCCTGTGCGTGCACAGGTATTATAACTAGTTTTAACTGTATAAGTTTCTCAAACCAAAATTTGAAAGTCACGTGTGTTAAATTTAGTCAACATGCATGGCTTCATTTTCTAACATTAGCAGGAGGGTACTCGCGTGATACGGCGGCGAGTATCATGTGATAAAAAAATTTTGGCGAACAAATTTTATTTTGTTTTGGACTTCTGGATTTCAGATTTATGCTTTGGAAGCTTAATTAGATTGTACATTGTGATTAAATAGTTGTATATTTCGGTGAAGATTTGTTTTTAATAGTGTATTAATTGTATTTATTAAATATTATTTTTTTTAGTTTTATTTGTGCTTTAAATACTTGTAAATTATTTTCTTTTATTTGTATTTGTTTAAAAATCTATTTTTAGTTTATTCATGTGTGGTAGCTTAATTATATTGTACTTTGTGGTTAAAAAGTTGTATTTTTGCCTTTTTGGATAAAAATGGTGTTTTGAATAGTGTATTAATTGTATTATATGAGTAGTGTTTTTAGTTTAATGTGTGATTTATATACTTGTAAATAATGCTTATAGAGTAGTATTTGCTTAAAATTTTATTTATGGTGGTCTTAAAGTAACAAATATGAAGGAAGTGTCTTCCTCCATTATAAATAGTATAGATAATATATTTAAAATTTAATAATTAAAGTTTTATTAATTGTCTTTATGTTTTTTAGTTTCTTTTACGTAATTGACACATATGTTCTTTTAGCACATTTTATAAATTAGGCGAGTATCCACGTCTAGCGGTAGCGGTTTCTAGCGTCAGATAATTAATGATTTGTGATATTGTGGTGAGTGTTTTGTGTAACGTTTAAAATAGAACGTGAACCGATGAAAATGCAATTGCAAACGGTTGTACTATACGATAACTAAAGTCTAGATAAAAAATTTAACATCTATCAAACAACATTTAAAAACATTTAATGAAACGAAAAGTAAACATTACATCAATTATGATGTAAAAACTAACAACATACGTTACTCGTCGCGTAAAAACTAACAAGGATGGGATTAATGGTGTCGTTGTTAAGAAGAACGCAAGTACCAAAATTAGTATGGATGTGATTATCCCAAAATAAAAATAATTTTTTTTTCTAATTTTGGCTACTTTGTAAAAGATTTGGGCACATTTAGCCCAATCTTTTGTTTTTTTGTTTGTTTTTGAAATGGGCATATTTACTTTATTGAAAAGTTAAATGGGCACTAACTGACACATATTTTCTCTAAATTGTAAAACATTATAATCGTTTTTGAAGAAAAACTTATATATAGAATACACTTATATAGCGACAAATTGTTTTCTGTTAAAAAAGTTTATGGGTTATAAACGAAAAATAATAAAAGTTTGAAGTTTTGGGGATTAAATATAATGTTTTGAAACCCGATTCGACTCGGGTGGTTCAACCGGTTGAACCGTTCCGGTCGAAAAACGGGTCGATTTAAACCGAGTCAACCCGACGGGTTGGGTAAAAAACGGGTCAAATTAAATCGGTCAACCCACCGGGTTTGAAGCGTCCCGGGTTAACCCGGTTTTTGACATGTATTAATAAATTTATTTTTGAAATATATGTTTTCAACATTTTCTTTTTAGTTTCAACTTTTCACTTTTTACTTTTTTGTTTTTTCTTTATATATAGTATAGCAGGGTACCCGTGCGTTGCGGTGGCGGGTACCCTGTGACGATTAACCGGAGAAATAGATCTCGATAAGACCTGATTCACCAGTTTGTATCAGTTTCAACGGGTATTCTCTGGTTCGTTTTCGGATGACTTTTATTGGTTAGCCGAACTAGTGGCGACACTGGTTCTCGGTTGAACCCGTTGGTCCGGTCTGATTTTCAAAACTATATGTACCATCAACTTGTTAGCTTGTATGAAGCTTTGTGTGCTTTATTAATTTGTATAATGTGTATAATAATATGTACTTTTCATTTTATCGTGTTTTAAAAATAACATTAATTAGTGTGTTTAATTATTTTATATTTTGGATTATGTTGTATCTTGTTTAAATTATACATTGTGAAAGTTTTATTATACTTTTTAGTAAGGGTTGTTTTAATTGGTAGATATGATTTTAATTGGTTGTATAATGTGAATAAAGTATTGTATTTTTAAGTAATTAGGTGTTTTAATAAAAATATTAATTAAACCATACATTTCTTTCACCTTTGAATTTCAACATTTTACTTTTCAAAATTTGACCGTTTTTCTTTTATACAGTAAAACCTCTATAAATTAATACTCAATAAATTAATAACCTCGATAAAATTTATAATTTGCCTAGTCCCAACTTGGGACCGGTATAAATTTGGAGATCAATCGATAAAATAATAAGATAATATTCTTTCTGAAACCCAGTGTATATATATTAGTCCCAACGAAATTATAAACTAATAATTATTAAAAAAAAATCCACAATTTCTTCAATGTTTTAAACCTCATAAAATTCATTAGTATACATTCATTAATTTCTTTAATGACTTGAATTCATAAATTGTTAATTGAAACTTGTTATTTTAATTTATTTTTCATCTTTAACTAGTATACATTTTAACTAGTATATTAGATTTGGAAATTTAAAACTCATATGTAAAACTTTTTTAAATTAATAAATTATTAATTTATCGATATAATAATATCTCATGAAACTTAATAAAATATCATGGTTCTACCATCATTAATTTATAGAGATTTTACTGTATGTAATATAGATTTTTTTCTCTCTCTCTTGGAATTCGTTTATATGAATTCTTTATTTTTTGTACTTAATATGAATTCTCAATTTTAAATGCCATTTTGACTGTATAAGTTTCTCTTAACCAGTTTTTGAAAGTCACGCATGTTAAATTTAGTCAACATTGCATGGCTTCATTTTCTAAGAAATATAAATTTTGATGTCTCGCAAAGTAGCAATTACCCCTGTTCAATTATTAGAGTTATTTACACCTTGTTTTCTATAATTGTTTAAGAGGTCAGGCAAGACGACGTTATAGGCTTATAATAGTCACAACAAGTCGCGATCCTGACCGTGAAGTCGTATGCTTTTATGATCCTATCTAATAAAATTAGTCAATCAATCTATGATTGTTTACACATAAAGCTAAATGTAGGATTTTAACAAGATCAGTAATAAGATCGTACAGTCTTCCATATGATCATTTTGAACGTATCAAAGATTTGCAATAAAATTTATACCTGGTATAAATTTCAACACCTATGAAACAAGCTAGTTCATAATGTAGCAGCATCTTACGATCTTATAGAATAAATATATCTCGATAAAACTGATATCATAACATAGCCAAACAACAAACTAATGTGTGAAGTGTGAATATGAGCATGAACATAAATCACAAAACAAACTTAGTTTAGTTGGCTTAAGAAAGTCAAGTTTACTGCATGCTATACACTTTTTAACTAATCAAAACATATATTACAAAAAACAAGCAATTGATAAGTCTACAATTAAAAGTTAAAACCTTCTGTTACAACTTACACGATATGCTATGTTTCTTTTGGTAATGTTTTCAGGTGAAATTGATGGAGAAGGTTCACCTATGATATTTTTTCTTATGACTTTTAATGAGATATCGAGATGACAAGTTTAAGTCTTTGACTTTGATTACATGACACATATAGTCTAAATTGTTTTATTTAAATACAACCACTTAGAAACAATCTGCTCATTTTCTTCGCCATCATCATTCTCATTTTCATATCTAGACTTTAGGTGTTTTATAAGCATTTATTTAAGAAATATAATTGTCTATGAGTGATTGTCCAATATATAAAAGTATATGTATATATTCATAACAAACAATTCAGAACTATTATGAAAAAAGTTAAGCTTGTCAAAAATCCAACATTGGTTAAGGAAAATCAATGGTAACACCTGATATACCTAAGTGTGTATTAAATGTGTGTGTTAGAGTGAGTATTCGGCTTTCAGGTTGCAAGTCCTTATATGCTGTAGGAGCATGTAAGATCGAACAACTTCCAAAAACTTTATATAAAATCTTAACTTTTTATTTGCTATTATTATAACGAGGTAGGCGATGGCCCGTCACGTTGCGGTGGGGCGTTGGTTGATTATTGCACGGTATTATTTTTTCATATACGGAATCTTAAATCACTCGCGCTTGTTCATGTTCGTCTATTCGGGACTATTTTCAACAACAAAAGATCAAATTAGAAATTGCAGCCTTTTAGGATTATATTATATACTAATTATGCACTGCTTTTACCAACACAGTGAAGCAACTACCGTTTTACAGGGTAGAGAAACAATCTCACAATTGAGAGCTACTGCAAGCGTTACGGCTGCCAAAGTAACATCTACCAATTCCATTAACTCAAATGTTGTCAATGAAAATGAATCCTAACACAAAACATAGCAGACAATAAAGTAAATACATTAAATCTAATGATTTGGATTTACAACTTGGATACATCATCTTTATTAAAAATGGCCATATTGATTTTCGACAATAAAGGTTTTCAATGTAATTGTAAAACTGCTTCAAAAAAAAAAACAGAATGCAGGAGTTCCTTAATGACAAACGCTCTTTGCACAATCCATGAAACATAAAAGTAGTTCCGTACGATAATAGGGATTAAGAATAAGTCTTACCGGATTTTTGAGTTTTATGTTTGCTTTGGCTACTACACGTATCCCTTCCCTTAACAAACCTCCAAAACCACCATCACCACCACCATCATACCTTCTGCAGCATAGCATGTCATCTACAAAGATCCATAATCTTTATTCCACCATCATACCCCTAATCTTAGTTAACCCGTTTTAATTAATAATTTCAAACACCACTTAAAACCTTAAAACACAACAAAAGCAAATTCATGGAATCCAATAACATCAAATCAAACCAAACCTTAAAAAAAGAACAAAAAAACATATCAGTACCAGCTTCTCCTTTAGCCAATAATCACAGCAGCCCCTGAAAAATCATCCTCAAAGGGTCACCCAAATTCCTATAGCAACAAACTAAAAGGGCTACTTGCGAGAACCCTTGATTGTCAACGCGACAAAGCCCTTTCGGGTTAATCCGACCACCTGGAGATATGGGTTTTAGATCGAAAAGTATCTGGTTGTGTTTTGGTCTAAGAAGGCAGAGAGTGGATTTTGATTTTGGAAGAAGCTTCTAGGTGAAGCCAGAATGAGGGAGGTGGATGCAGATATTTTGAGGTGAGTATACTAACCGGGAAAGAAAAAAACCGATCAACAAAATGGACCGGAGTCATCAGGCCAAAGATAGCTCACAAAAAAAGGCGGGAAAAGCCTGATAGAAAACGGCATCGTTTTAGCCGTCATATTATATATTATATAATTCCTAGTAACAACGATTCCATAATTTTTATTTAACAAAGATTGGGAGTCACGATTATTGGTTATGCTCAAGTCAAATTGGTAACTATATGGTCATGAATTACGTAAATATATCGGGGCACACAAATATACATTTAGAGAGCGTTTATTAATAATAATTAATAAGTTTATTGTATACTATTAATTATAATTAATATAATTCACGAAAGAAGATAATGATCGTTAGTTCGTTAGTCTAACGATTAACTGTAATTGAACAAGATAATTACCAAATGACTAAAAAGCAAAATGGGGTCTAGAATATTCCTTAGGGGCCGCCCATATTGAAGGGATGGGATAGGGTTGCTTAACTTGTTCTTTAAGCTATTAAATTAGTATAAAAGGAGGCCTTTAGGTCCTCATTTTATGACTAATCAAAATCGAATCTCTCGCCCCTTTTTATTGCTATTAAAAGATCAAGCAAACACCCCTTGTAAGGGTATTGCCTTCGTTTCTTCTCTACAACATGTATTCGTGCCTTGTTCGTGGGTTAAGCACTAGCATCCTAACGCTCTCGTTAGACGTGTAATGTGAGCATTTGATAAAGATCAACTCATTATAGTTGATTTGGTGTTTCGTGGTGATTTAAGATCAATATTTTGTGTTTATCTATTTTTTAATTGATTCGATGTTAGTATTTTATATGTTTTATTTACATGTTAATTCATAACATTAAATATAGATTTATCCGATGCGTACTCGGGATACTGATGGTATAATCAATATAAAATCTCAACAACGATGACTAGTCTTGTTTTGGTAGCTATTAATTAAATCTTCTATATAATAAAAGAATTACATTATTTCAGAGTGATTTCGGTAAAACATTCTTATTGTAAAAAAATCTATATATATATATGGGACTACATATGACACATGTATAATGCTTAGTAGGCACTTTAATATTGACATGGCACCAACTATGATGAGGTGGAAATGCCACCATGGCACATTTATCCGGTTACTTAATAAAAAAAAATCTGATGCAACCAAGAATCGAACTTGGGTTGTTACATTCAAACCCAAACGCCCCAACCACTGAGGCTCAACACATATTTGAGTTTTATCTTCTACTTCCAAAACAATATACTCAAAAGTCCTACATATTCTACTTCCAACCCAAGATGGGTAGTCACAGATCCAGCTTTTATTGGAGCAAATCAAGGGCAGTCAAATCTTATTCATAACCTCCCCCTTTTCAATCGCTTAAACATTAAATCTTATCAAAACATCAAATCAATGCCATCTTTATTAACCATTTTTCCGGGGTTTGATTGTATGATTTTCAAAATCATGACACAAAATCTTTGAATTTCATAATCAGAATCATCAAATCATCTCATTTGCCGACGGTGTTTGGTATGTATGCATACAAGTTTTCTCATTTCATTGTTGTTAGTTTGGTTAATGTTGAGCTATTTATTGTTCTTGCTTTACAGGTATTTAATTGTCGTTGTCACATAATTAGTCAACCTATTATTATTCCTGTAAGCATTTGTGTTTTCAAGAGCATTATGCTTTTTATTGTGTTTAACTTTAGCTAATATGTGATTGATAATAGGAGTTTATGAAGTGCTTAACAATCAGGTACATTGGCTACTAATCGGGTACTTTTGCTTAAAGGTTTTATGTTTGTCTTTAAGCTTTCATGTTTTCTTAAGGTCTTTGTCTCTATAAGTTTCTGAATACTGCAAAAGCTGATTTGCAATAAAAGTATCATCATTACCTAACTTATTTGCATTCATTACATTTGCTAAAATCTTAGATTATGTTAGAGATTTTGAGGTTTATGAAACAACAAAACGTGCCCCTATAATTATTCCAAGTTTCCAACAATCTTGATAGAAATACATTATTAGAGCTTTCATAACAGAAAGCAGACAAAGAAAGGATTCAGTAATTCAGGTATCCATATCATCCTCAATTGGTTATATTTCAGGACATGTATGTTAATTCTACATCTTTATATTGTAATGATCTAAGAGAAAATAGAGATACCCTTAATTACAGTTTGTAGGATTTTATTTTGCATGGCACTATAAATTAAATATCATCTTAAATTGCTTACCTCCATTACATCCCCAGTTTGAGTACTTAGAGGCTGTTTTGCCATTGAATTAAAATTGATTATCTGATTATTACATGTTCAGGTTACTTGGCGTTTGATTATCTGATTATTACCCATTTTCTGAAGCTTAATGGGTATCGCTGAAACTCATCACAAGTAATCATATATCCACCATGATTCGTTTATTGCATATATCAGGTTCTGACATAACTATACACAACATATTTATATGAGAACTTATATGCTCCTTTAAATCCTATTCAAAATGTTAAAGTTTGTAACCTGTATTTTGCTATTTACTAGATGTAGAAAGAGATTCAAAAATGAAATGTTTCAAAATATAATTGTTAGGTAATGATGATACTTTTATTGCATTCTGCAAATGATGGAAATTTGAAATGTGTATTATTTTTGTTTTTCTTTCTTTGTTGTTTTGCAGCACAGCTTTTCTTATGGGAGCTACACGACAACTGCAAATGATGTTTTATTCTATTCATATTTATGCCACATCTTTTTACATTGTATCCATGGTTTTAGCCCTCATCTATGCTATTTTGGTAAGAAACTGAACTTGACCTGCTAACCTTTCTTATGTACATAATGCAATAATAACGTTTTCAACGATAGTTGATTAGATATTAACTTCTGATCCATCCTTATTTATTTGTACCGTATGCATATTCACAACAAGGCATTTTTAGGTTGTCCAAAATTTGAGTGTACATTGCCATTACTCAAAAAAATTTCATTAGATGAACCTAATCAGTTACTGAATTGATGTTTCAGAGATCTCTGCTACTGAATTATATCTTGACGAATCGTTTCTGTTCTTGCTGGAATTGGACACACCCGATATCTGACCCACGAAGAGCCAGCTGCAAGAAATTGTTATCCACAGTCACTTCGCGTATGGAAGGTGTGAGACAGATTTGCAGTTGGTATACATCTGAGAATTATATTATCATTGTACCATTATTTCTCTAGGTGTGAATGATAAGTTGTAAGTTATTATTTGTTTATTTAATATTTTGTAACGAAACTAATTACAAGATTTGGTTTTCTAGGTCCTGTAGTTGCAGAAGTTCATACCAGGTTTCGTTAGCAGATGCCCCTCGAGCAGCAACAACGGTGCGTATAAAGAAGTTAAAAGTGGTGCATATAAAGAAGTTAAAAGTAGTCACAGAAGTAAGTTTTTCGGACGGACCATGATATTTAAAATTAACTTCCTGATGTCTCTTCATTATAAAAACGTCACAGCTACACACTCTACCTCGCAGGTGAAAATTCAATGGATCAAGATGACGCCGATGACAAAGAAATTAAATATCGCTTGGATCCAAAGTTAGTTTTTTCATGTGTTTCTTATAAACTCTCAATTTTCTGGCTGGTTGACATTAATCCTTGCTTAATATATCCTCTTTCATTTATGTAGATATGCTAATGTTCAAACACAATAAACACATGTTCAAACTTGCCTCAACTGTATGTAAAATCATCTCCGTTGCTTATTCATATAATGTATTAAAATCTATTTTCTATAGTCATTACACATTTGTTTCAAGAAAACAATAAGGCTAAAAGAGAGACTTTACTTGTATAAAATTTTACATCTTCTCATACTTTCCATTCTTCTTTTTACATATAATACATGAACATTTTCCTTTTGTTTTCAATTTTTGTGTCTAAGATATTTGCCGTTATTCACTATTTATTTACGTCCAATTAAACTTCATCAAGTAATATAATAAAGCTAGCCCGCCCATCCGGGCGGGCTATGAAGCTAGTTATACTAATAAGTGACTTCGATTTTGACACATAGGCAAAATCAAGGATTGTGATTGGGCAATAAAAAGTGAAAAATGAGGCTATTTATTTTCTGTTTTTGATTACATAAGATTTCAAAGCGTTCTATGTGATAACAAGAATCATTTAAATCTTTGAATCCATACCGTGGTCAAGTATCAAACAGGCCATGAACATATTTAGAGGTTTGTTCCAACTATATAATTATAACTACACTTAATCAAAATATAATTATAACTATATGCCGTTTTAAAATTACGTTGCTATGCACGTGTATTCGTCTAGTATTAATAAACCGTGAATCAGTTTCATATATTCTTAAGTCATCTTTTTGATTAATGTATTCTCAAGTCGACTTTTATATTTTTGTGTAATTCCTTAAATCGTGTGTTTCCTTAAATAAATTTTAAGTTTTCAAGTTTTTGAATTTTCAAGAAAATGGAATACACCCATTTAGCAGGGTACCTGTGTGTTGCAACGACATGTATCCTGTGATTAAAGTTTAGGCGTCAACAAAATAACAATAACGAACTCATTAACCGGAGAAACAAAATGATCCCAGTCCGACCTTGTTCACCCATTTTTACCGGTTCCGATTGGTCCTCTCCATTTCGTTTTTGAATGGCTTTTATTGGGTAGCCGGACCAATGGAGACTCCGAATTCCGGTAAAACCCGTTGGTCCGGTTTTCAAAATCATATGTACCATCAACTTTTTAGGATATATAAATGGTAAAAGTCAAAAATGATAAACATGCTTTCTCAAATGTACCAATATGATAAACATGGTCATTTATGTATCAATATGCTAAACCATAGATCAAATATGTACAATAATGGGTAATTCTTCGCATCTTCATCTCTCACATGTACATCGTTAGTCCTTTATACTAACGGCCGTTAGTAAATAACTTAAAACTTGGTTTTCTTACGTTTTCGTATGTTTTTTACGTTTTCGTCCGATTTTTTACGTTTTCATCCGATCTTTTACGTTTTCGTTCGTTTTTTACGTTTTCGACCCCTTTGTTACGTTTTCGACCCCTTTGTACGTTGTCGTCCGTTTTTTACATTTTCGTCTGTTTCTGACGTTTTCGTCCAATTTTTTACGTTTTCGTCCATTTTTTACGTTTTCGACCCCTTTATTACGTTTTCGACCCCTTTGGTACGTTTTCGTCCGGTTTTTACGTTTTTGTCTGTTTTTTAGGTTTTCGTCTGTTTCTTACGTTTTCGTCCTATTTTTTACGTTTTCGTTCGTTTTTTATGTTTTCGACCCCTTTGTTACGTTTTCGTCCGTTTTTTTACGTTTTCGTATGTTTTTCTTACGTTTTTTGTCCGTTTTTTGTCGTTTTCGTCTGTTTTTAACGTTTTCGTCCGATTTTTTACGTTTTCGTCCGTTTGTTACGTTTTTGCACTTATTTTTAAGTTTCGTCTGATTTTTTTTACGTTTTTGACCCCTTTGTTACCTTTTTGTCTATTTTTTTACATTTTCGTTCGATTTTTTACGTAAATAAATCGGACAAAAACGTAAAAATTGGACGAAAACGTAAATAACAGATGAAAACGTAAAATCAAAGACAAAAACGTAAAAACCCAGACGAAAATGTAACAAAAGGTACGAAAACATAAAAAAACATACGAAAACTTAAAAAAACGAATGAAAACGTAACAAAGGTCAGCGTGCTAAACGGTCGACGACGAAAAAATCATCAAAACGTAAAAATAAACAGCGTAAAAATAAACGCAACATAAAACATACGAAAATGTTAAAAATGGCCAACGACGTAAAAAATCGGACGAAAACGAAAAAAAACAAACAAAAACGTAAAAAAGCAGACGAAAACATTAAAAACGGATGAAAACGTAAAAATAGCAAGCGTAAAAAGCGTTGTAAAGCGTAAAAATCGAACAAAAGCGTAAAAAACAAACAAAAACGTAAAAAAGCATACAAACGTTAAAAACGGATGAAAAAGTTAAAAAAAAAAACAGACGAAAACGTAAAAAATACGAATGTAAACATAACAAATGGGTCGAACACGTAAAAAAACGGATGAAAACGTTAAAAAACGGTCGACAACGTAAAAAATCAGACGGAAATGTAAAAAATCGGACGAAAAAATAAACTAACGGACGACAACGTAAAAAACCGGACGAAAATGTAAAAAACAGGACGAAAACGTAAAAAAACCGGACGAAAACGTCAAAAAACTGACAAAAACGTAAAAAAAACGTAAAAAGTGGACGAAAACGTAACAAAGGGGTCGAAAACGTAAATGAATGGACATACACGTAAAAAACGGTCGACGACGTAAAAATCGGACAGCGTGAAAAACATCACAACGTAAAAAGGACTAAAACGTAAAAATCGGTGAAAACATAAAAACGAGGCGCAGCGTAAAAACGGATGCAAACATAACAAAGGAGTCGAAAACGTAAAAAAACGGACGAAAACGTAAAAAATCGGACGAAAACGTAAAAAACAGACGAAAACGTAAGAAAACCAAGTTTTAAGCTATTTACTAACGGCCGTTAATATAAAGGACTAACGATGCAGATGTGAGAGATAAAGATGTGAAGAATTACCTATTATTGTACATAATTTGATCTTTGGTTTAGCTTATTAGTACATAAATGACCATGTTTATCATATTGGTGCATTTGAGAAAGCATGTTTATCATTTTTGACTTTTACCCTATATAAATTGTATAAAGCTTTGTAAATTTAATTAGTTTGTATAACGTGTATAATAACATGTATTTTTCATTTTCAGATGTTTTAAAAATAACATTAATTAGTGTGTTTAATAGTTTATACTTATGCCATGAATGTATGTGTAGTTGGTTTGTACCAAAATTTCTATAAGTGCAACTAATGTGGTATTTTTTAATTTTCATATTTTGAATAATGTATTTAATTGGTTTTTACCAAAAGCTAAATATATATGTAATGTATGATTTTTTCTAGGTTATTGATTTGTCAGGAAAGGCTAATGATGATTTAAAACAAGCATGTAAAATGCGTAAGGTCCGATCAAAGGAAAATTCGTTTACATAGGCTGTATGGTCACTGAGTATAAATTACGATGTTTATCAGTTTCTTTTGTTAAATAATATCAAAATGTTTATTAGTTAAGTCACATTGTTTATTAGTTTTCTTTTGAAAAACTGTTTTTTATCACTCAGTTTAGAGTGAAAATAGCACAAAGAAATGATAGATATAAAATATGACACTTTTTGAAGAACTTCTCTTTTTTCATGTCTTCTAAACTTTTTCCCATTTTTTTAGAATCACTATTCGTTTATTTAAGCTAAACGAGTATCCGTGCATAACAACAGAATTTTATAACGGTATATAGTTTTAATAATAAAAAATATTATTATGAGTTATAAAAGAAAAATAATAAAAGTTTGAGAATATGTGGATTAAACATAATGTTTCACTTTTCAGGTTTTTTTATTATATGTAGTAGTTTGTAGCTCATTTTTTTCTTTTTTTGTTGAAACTTGATTTTATTTTTGTCTCAACACGCAGCTCACTCGGACTTAATGTTGGAAAATTGGTTGGCAAAAGTGACTTTTGACCAACTTTGGACACAATTATCTATATATATATGTCACATATATGAGTAATAGTTTGTAGGTTCGCGTTCTCCTCGAAGAGAGCTTCGCACTAAGCCTTTATGTGTCCAAAATAGAGTTGATGTGAATGAGATATCGGGTCTCAAAGTTAGGCATTCGGTACCATGCCTAAAGAGGAAAAGTAGTTTATTTTCAATCCCACATCGGTGGGATGAGTAAACTTAGAGGGAGTCTATTGTGTATAAATAGAGGCCCTAATTCCACAAGTTTCACACACATTAAATCAATAGTTATTATTGATTTCCAACATATGGAATACGCATCTCTTAAGATGAAATTCCTGGCTGTTTAGTTAAGTCCGACAGTACAACTTACTGTTTTGGTACTTTTGTTGTACCCTGGGAACACGGTGGCGAATCTGTTTTAAGGGAAGCGTGTCAAACACGTGCCTCGGCTTTTAGTGCTTCTTTGTTAATCTTTATTTTTGTGATCAAGTAAGTATTTTGACTATTTTATTATTTTATTTAATTATCGTTTATCTGCTTACATTCTGTTTGTATTTAATTTTCTGTTATTTATTTATTTTTGTGATCAAGTAAGTATATGCTTTTTACGAGAGATTTAAAAGTCCCGTCATGAACCTGTTAAAGCATCGCTAAAACGTGAAGCGTGAACGTTATGAAATAGATCAAGGTGTTAGATTCTGGCGTGACGTGAGATGAGACATAAAAATACGCTAAGGCAAAGATAGTTTCTTGATTTTATTTCTTATGAATATAATATAATATTTTTTTCACACTCGATATATATGAAAAGAAATGATGTGTCTTAAAAAGACGTTGTGGTTTCGTCATGGCACCTAAGACGAGAGGTTTGGCTTTACTGTCACGTCATGACTCACGTCATTTATAACCTTAATTTTTACAAATATGTTTTTCTTGGTTTAATCTAAAATGGCTACATGTTATGAGTTCATCTCCCATTTTCTCACCTATAACTCTAGTAGTCTAGTTGCTTAGAGAGTTTCCATGTTGAATGAGTTGTTTTCTTAAGGATTTCTCTACAACATAATAGTTTTTTGAAATATGCTTATACCTGGAGTGGGAAAAAGTTTAATGTTAAAGATTTATTGGATAACGTCGTGTCCGTCTATATGCATCTAAAACAAATAAGCACATAGAACTAATTGGTTGTGACCAAAATTTGTACTCGTAATTAAGTTTTTTTCTTCAAAATTCAAGAGAATACGTATACCTCCAAAATAAACAATTTAGAATTGTTAAGAGGAAGATACAAACGACTAAATCCCACATAGGTTAAAGTGAAGAAATGATACTAGTTAATATACCACATTTCATACGACTCATGTATCCTAGAATGGAGTATAAAGTTTAGGGAGAAGAGTTATTTTACATACCAAACTTTTCTTACATACAAATGGATTTATCTTCACCATCCATCTAAAAAGAAATCAATGGCTGAGATTAAAAACATTTTATTATTTCACCTATTTTTTATAATTTAAATATCTCTTAAACCGTTAATCGTTAAGCAAAATAATTACACCATCGCGACGAGTATTTAATTATCTTTCTATGGGCGAGACGCTTTGATATACTTCGAAAAAGAAAAAAATCGTTTTTTTCACTTTTTTTCGACTTTTTTTTTCGTTTTTCTTCGAAACTGGAATTTGCATGAAATATCACATATGATTTAACACTAATTTGAATATCACATGTGATATTAGTGTTAAATCACATATGATTTGAATATCACATGTGATATTAGTGTTAAATCACATATGATATGTAATATCATATGTGATACTAGTGTTAAATCATATATGATAAATCACATATGATATACATATCATATATGATTTAACACTAATATCACATGTGGTATTCAAATTAGTGTTAAATCATATATGATTTTTTTAATGCAAATTGATAACGTAAAAGCGAAAAAAATAAAAAATAAAAGCGTGAAAAATACGAAAAAAATTATTTGTGAAAGTATATTAAAGTCTTTATCTATAGAAAGATAATTAAATGCTCGGTCGCAATGATATTTTCTTTTTTGAAACTTGATTAACGGTTTGAAAGTTATTAATATTTTAAAAAAGAGGATGAAAGTGGGTTTTTTAAATTGTTGGGATTAATCTCATCCATTAGATCAAATAAAAATGGATGGTGGAGATTGATCCCTTGGTATGTAAATAATCTTTTGTCCTCAAATGATCTTAAATCAAAGTTTAGGGCCTTCTGTTTGTTTTGATTGTCAAAGTTAACAACAAAAAGTTAATCTGAACTTTTTAATAATTATATCAGTTGTATAACCTTTCTATGATGATTATAAGCTGTCTCTTTATAGAGATTGAGAACCTCGTTCACCTTTCTATGATGATTATAAACTGCCTCTTTATAGAGATTGAGAACGTTTCTCATAGGCATGTTTTTGGTAGCTATTAGTCTCGATTTTAGGTGTATGAAGCTTTTAGAACTTACACATGTTTCAAATGGCTATCTTTCCTCCTATAATTGTACAGTTGCGCTAATGTCATGGTACGGTGTCACAACGCCAAGGCCATACCGATCCTCAGCTTGTAGTGGTTCGCGGCCCGAGGAAATTTTTTTGTGTTTAGATGTGGGAAACGGTGCACACTTTTATTTATGAAAATCATATTATAATTACAATAAATAAACAGAAATAAACGACAGTAAATAAATAACACAGAATGGAGTAGAAGCATAAGACAAACATTATTGAAAAAAAATAAAGCAGCGATAGAAACGGTAGTAGGAGCTCGTGTTTAACAAGATTCCTTAAAACGATAAATGCGTCTTTCCTAGGTACAACGTACAAAGGCGTTGTCAATGGGACTAGACACACTTGCACGAAAGATTATTGAAGATACATGTATTTCGATCGAAGGAATTGATGGAAATCGTCTGCAATGAAGGCTGCGTTTTTACGTGTAGAAAATGAGGAGTGGATTTATTATATAGGCTAAACCTATCTTGTTCACCAAGACAAGATATTTGCCAATATTAAGCGATATGCAAAATTTGTTAACCAATAACCACGATTTGCATATATCTTAATTACACACTAGTATTCTGTAAACTTTGTTAACAAGTTTCAAATCTATTCCTTAAATAGATTTGACGTGAAATTCGGAAAAAAGAGCTTCGAATCTGCGGCAAAGAAATTTACGGGAAAAGGAAATTTGAATCTGCGGCAAAAGATCATACGCACGCATCGCGAGCCGGAGATGCATTCGTGTCGCGAGGTCGCATGAGATCGAAGCTTCGAACCCATTTTGGCCCGAAATCACGAAATCTGCACCCCCACACTGCTTGCAGCTAGCGTAGGTGTTGGAGTAAAATCAACAAATCAATTTGAAGGTTAATATCAAGATTCCTATATAAACAAGCTTTCATTTCTTGTTTTGGGCGATGTGGGATACTCCCACTTTTCTATTTTTTTGTGTTTCAAGTGTCTCACTTTGAGACACGATATCTCATTCATATCAACTCTATTTTTGACACTCTTTAGTTAGTTTACGAGAAATCTCGTCGAAGAAGAAGCAAAAGCTACCAAAATATATAAATATATATAACATATACATATATTAAATAGTGTCTAAAATTTGCAAAAACTCATTTTGCAAAACCAATTTTCAACAATCCCCATGAATGGAGATCGTTAAAACACACGAAAGTTTAGGTGAAATTTCAGTGGTTAAGTCTTGCATAGGATAGGTAGGTGCAATCCTTTGAACCTTCCCTTGTGAGATGCCCTTAGTCTCCTAGATCTGAGTAGACGCGATGTCCTTGAACTCAGCCTCTGTTTACGTGAGCGACATTACACTTCACACAAGACTCTCCCGACATTGTCAAGTCCTCATAGTCGTGTTGTTAGTTATGGTCATGAACACTAGCACTGTTCTGCAAGAGCTCTTAGGAATTACGCCCCCACAATTCCTTCAAATCGACCCAACTTCTCTCACATAGGTGATTTCATCTTGAATCATTAAAACATATGTTTTGTGATTTCATCTTGAATCATTATGCTTGATGATTTCATCCGAATCATTAAAGCCATATGTTTAACCTCTCAACAAGTCACATTTGTTATAAGAATGGACTAGGAAGTTACAATATTCATAACTCCCCCATTGGCGTGACTTCCCCACATTTCTATGATTAGGTTGTCCTATTGAACCCGGATCTTGGGATCTCGGTCAAGCTGGGTTAGGTTTTCCTTCATAGAAACTCATTCCTTCAAGGGCTTTAGTCCCATTCCTTTAGACGACTTACTAACTAACTATTTGCTTAAGCCTTTCGTAGCGGATCAGCGATGTTATCCTTTGACTTCACATAGTCAATTGAGATAACTCCTGTTGAGAGTAGTTGTCGTATCGAATTTTGTCGACGACGGATATCTCTAGACTTTCCATTATACATTATGCTATGAGCTCTGCCAATTGCCGATTGACTATCACAATGTATAATAATGGTCGATTACGGTTTAGGCCACCTTGGTATGTCCTCTCTGAATTGGCGTAGCCATTCGCCTCTTGTCGCATTTATCTAACGCGATAAATTTTGATTCCATCGTGGACTTAGCTATAACAGTTTGCTTGGAAGACTTCCAAGATATAGCCCCCTCTAGTGTAAACATATATCCACTAGTCGATCTAGAATCCTTTATGTCAGATATCCAATTTGCATCATTGTATCCTTCGATAAAATTTGGATATCTATCATAATGCACCCATAATCGCGATTGTATCTCAAATAATGAAGTACCTAGTCATAGGCGCCCAATGTGCATAGCTTGGGTTACTAGTATACCTACTTAGCCGCTTAACAACATATGCTAAGTCGAATTCGGTACACTGTCATTAAAGTACATTAACATGCCAATAATTCTTGAATACTCTAATTGGGCAACACCTATGCTTTTATTTTTAGATAGATGCTACGGTGTCAATTGGAGTTCTAGCTAGGCTCGAATCCCCGCATTGTGAGTATTAAGAATTTTGTCCACATAATGTGCTTGACTTAACACAAGTCCATTTTGAGTTTGTATGATCTTTGTTCCAAGGATCACATCGTAAAACCCATATCCTTCATGTCAAACTTTGATTTCAACATGTCTTTAGTAGATTTGATCATCTTGTCATTACTTAGCGATAAGCATATCATCAACATATAAACACAAGATTACATATCCACTATGTGTGTCTTTGACATAAACACACTTGTCGCATTCATTAATTTTGAATTCACTCTCTAGCATGGCGTGGTCAAATTTTTGATGCCATTGTTTGGGAGCTTGCTTTAAGCCATATAATGACTTAACAAGCTTACAAACTTTGTTCTCTTGTCCAGGAGCCATGAAACCCACAGGTTGGTTCATGTGGATTTCTTCTTCTAAATCTCCGTTTAAATGCGTTTTCACATCCATTTGGTGAACTTCCAAATTTCTTAAAGCGGCAATAGCAAGTATCATACTAATCGAGGTTATTAAAGTAGGTGAATATGTATCAAAGTAATCAAGACCTTTTCGTTGTCTAAATCCTTTGATTACTAATCTTGCTTTATACTTGTCAATGGTGTCATCGGCTTTCATCTTCTTCTTGAAGATCCATTTATAGCCTAGTGGTTTACAACCAGGAGGTAAATCCACGAGCTCCAAAGTATGAGTTTGTAAAATAGAATGTATTTCACTTTTAATGGCTTCTTTTCAATTGAGGCCCTTCTGAGGAAGTAACCGCCTCTCGGTATGAAGTAGGTTCGTTTTCAACCATAAAAGAAACAAAAACGAGTCCAAACGATTTCTCGGTTCTTACCCTTTTGCTTCTTCTAGGTTCAACCTCTTCTTCCTCAGTTTGATCTTGTCTCTCATCTTGGAGATCATTATCATCTCGTTGTCTCTTATCTTGAACAACTTCGTCATCTATTCTAGATGAATTTCTAGTTTCCTTCATTAAACAAGGAAATATAGTTTCAAAGAATGAAGCATTCCTTGATTCCATTAATGTACCCTTTTGCATATCCGGATTTTTCGAATCATGCACAATGAAACGATAAGCACTGCTATTCTTAGCATATCCGATGAATATACAATCCACCGATTTAGGTCCAATCTTTTGGGCCTTGGGAGTCGGTATAGCTACCTTTGCTAGACACCCCCCACACTCGTAAATACGATATGATGGTTTTCTTCCCTCCATAATTCATAAGGGGTCTCTTCTTTTTTTTTTCACGAGGTATCTTATTTAAAAGATAAGTAGCCATTAGGCGGCTTCCCCACATGTCACGGCTTAGACCATAACTTATCAACATGGCATCAACCATTTCTTTCAAGGTACGGTTCTTCCTTTCGGCAATACCGTTCTGGTGAGGTGAATAGGGGCGGTGAACTCGTGTCTAATTCCATGTTTTGCACATAGATCAGCAAATGGAGACACATATTCACCTCCTCCATCGCTTCATACCACCTTGATTTTCTTACAAAGTTGATTCTCAACCGTTTTGTTTAGAACAAACTTGTCTATAGCTTCATCTTTACTTTTCAGTAAGCAAACATAGCAATACTTTGTACAATCATCAATAAATGTGATAAAGTACTTATTGCCACCTTTTGTGGGTAGTGATTTCAAATCACATATGTCGGTGTGTATCATATCAAGTGGTTGGGTTTTAGTTCAACCGATTTGAAAGATGATCTTGTAAGTTTGGCTTCAACACAAGTTTCACATTTATATTTTGAGTCAATATGGAAATTAGGTATGCAATTAAATTTAATCAAACGGCGCATTGAATTAAAATTTACATGTCTAAGGCGACCGTACCACATATTAGAAGACTCAATCAAGTAAGCAGAAGAATTCATTTTATTGATATCATTCTTAACAACCATTACATTGAGCTTAAACATACCATTTAGGGCATATCCCCTACCAACATACATTTGATTCTTAGACGAGAACAAACTTATCGGACTCAAAACAAGCGAAAACCAAACTTGTTCAACAATGACCCGACGGACTTACAAGATTATTGCGAATCTCACGGAACATACATGACATTAGTCAACTTGAGCTCTTTCTCGGATGTCATCTTCAAGATTACATCTCTTTCGCCCTTGATATCGCGATTCTTGAGAGTTGCCCATATACTGCTTCTCTCACTATCAACCGTCTGAGAAGAGAGTGAAACATACTCTTATGAGCACCACATGACGGGTAGCCCCATATCCACCCACCATTCCCGTTGTTGGAACCTACCAGGGTTAACCCGAGAGATCATGGCAATGACGTAAGACACCATAGCAATCATGTCCACATCTTCATTCACCATATTAGCCGTAGGTGGAGTCACCAGCCCGGCATCTTACGGTTAGCGACCGATGACACGTGCACAATTGAAGCACACCCCTTGGAACTTCTGTTTCACAATTGCCACTTTAGGAGCAAGGTACTCAGACTTCCCTTTGCCCTTCTTGTCATTCTTTCCTTTTCCTTTGCCTTTAGCTTTGACATTGGACTTTGAAGATGACGAAGCATGCTCAACCATATTTGCCTTGGCGAATCAGGATATCGTGTTTTTACGAGCCCGCTTGTTGTCCTCTTCAATACGAAGGACGAACAACCAAGTCTTCAACATTCATCTCCTTTAAACTTATGCTTCGGTAGTTCTTGAATTCTACCCGGCTTGGAGGTAACTTTTCAATAATAGCGGCAACTTAAAAGTTTCACTCAAGGTCATTCCCTCGGCATGAATGTCGTGTAGCAAAACACTGCAGATCTTGAACACGACTTATCACATTCTTTGAATCAACCATCTTGTAATCCAAAAAACGAACTACCACGAACTTCTTGGTACAAGCATCCTCGCTTTTGTACTTGCGTTCCAATGACTCCCATAATTATTTGGCGGTCTTGGTCTTGCGATTACACGTTGTACAAAGAATCCACCAAACCATTGAGAACATAGTTGTGACACAAAAGTCCGAATGTTTCCATGCTTCAAGGCTTGAACAGCCTGTTGATTAGAGGATTGACCTTCTGCAGGAGGTTCCACATTAGGTGGGTTCTCTTTTAAGAATCGCGCAAGGTTCAAAGTAGTGAGATAGAAGAACATCTTCGGTTGCCACCTCTTAAAATTCTGCCCATTGAATTTCCCTGGTTTCTCAGCATGATTAGAAGCGTGTTAATGCTTACCGATTCACGTTACGAGAAATAGTCACAGGGGAGGGGTAGTGGTGTTTGTCATCACGAAAATTCAAACACAAACAGTTGAACAAACTATTGTAAATCGGTATCTACTTGTATGCGGATGCGATTCAACAAAACTCTATCTTGGTTTCGATGGATCAAGTAAACCAGTTTACTAGAAACTCAATCTTGGTTTCGATATAAACTGATAAGAATAACTGCTTAAAAAGCGTTATAGATCGTAATCCAAATCTGTATGTTTAAAACTGTTTAGTGAAACGATTTCCAAAGAAACTCAACAAGGTTTCGACAGAAAACAGTTTATAAAATTCTGTTAATAATTAATCCGATTTTAACAAAGTGTAAAAAATTCGGTTAAACCGAATCTGTTTTAAAACTGTGGGAAACGGTGCACACTTTTATTTATGAAAATCAGATTATAATTACATTAAATAAATTAACAGAAATAAACGACTGTAAATAAATAACAGACATAATAGAGTAGAAGCAGAAGACAGACACTATTCGATAAAATAAAACGAAAGCAAGAAACTGTTAGCACGGTGTTTAACACGATTCCTTTAAAAGCAGTCGTATTAGTCGTTTCAGAGTCAACATACAAAATTTGTTAATACGGCGGACTAGACACACTTGCCTGAAAGATTACTGAAGATCTGTGTATTTCTGATCGAAGGAATTGTTGGAAATCGTGTGCAATGAAGCTGAGGAGTCGTTTATTATATAGGCTAAACCTATCTTGTTCACCAAGACAAGATATTTGCCACGATTTGCATATATCTTAATTACACACTAATATTATGTAAACTTGATTTGCATATATCTTAATTACACACTAATATTATGTAAACTTTGTTAACAAGTTTCAAATCTATTCCTTAAATAGATTTACAGAAAATTCGGAAAAGGCTTCGCGCATTAGGTGTCCTTGGTCGCGCATGAGTTCGAAGCTTGAACCCATTTTGGCGTCAGAAATGCGCACCCATTGCTTGGCCCGTACGTAGGTGTTGGAGCAAAACCAACAAATCAATTTGAAGGTTAATATCAAGATTCCTATATAAACAAGCTTTCATTTCTTGTTTTGGGCGATGTGGGATACTCCCACTTTTCCAATTTTTTGTGTTTCAAGTGTCTTATTTTGAGACACGATATCTCATTCATATCAACTCCATTTTTGACACTCTTTAGCTCGTTCTTGAAGCTCGTTAAGGAAGAGCATAAAGCTACCAAGAAATATAAATATATATAACATATACATATATTAAATAGTGTCTAAATTTTGCAAAACCAATTTTCCAACACTAGAAACATGAGGAGAGGGTGATTTGTGCTGAGTTATAGGTTCTCGTATTATAGGAAAAAAGTGCTAAGGTAATACCACTTTTCTATGACACCACCCCTACGGCGCCAACCGTACCTTATGCCCTAATGTTGCAATATTGTGGTCTCAATGTCTTATTGCCATCCATTTCAATATATTCTCGCAGTTTTATGTAAAAATGCAATCTATATTTCAAAGTATAGCTAGATATTATTACTGCTTTATACCAGTTTCATTACAGTTGTCTTTTCTATACATGATAAAAAAGGTGAGAATGATTAAATGTTATGCTTAATGAAGAATTGAATGTTATCACTGGTTGGGTTGAACATTATTCCATTTAGAAAACATCCAATGCAATATTGTCTAAGGCTACATATATATACTTGGGTAGTTGTATGTAAAGTTATCAAAACTGTGATCTTGCTTGTATCACTGTACGATCATACAATTTTAGATCTTGATATCTTTAAACTTGTCCAGTTAATATAATACGGAGTATCATTTTGGATATAGAATCAATTGTAGGAGATACATTAAGAAAGATTATAAAACTTTATAGAATAATTTAGTTTCTGTTTAAATAAATCTTATTCATGTTGAAGTCTTTGACTTTGATTACACTGACACTATAGTCCAAATTGTTTTATTTTATGCATAACATATCAACAATCTTATTCATGCAATTACAATACCATAAAATACACAGTTGATCACCATCAATATCATATCCTAACCCTGGACCGTTAACTATTCGGAAACAATCGGTTCACTTTCTTCACCATGTATCCATTCTCATTTTTATACCTAGACTTTAGGTGTCTTTTTTGAGCATTTATTAAGAAATATAGTTGTGTGTGTGTGAGTGCTCCACTTGTGGCCACATTTGTAGTCATAAAAAAGGTTTTCAATATAAAAGAATATGTATACATTCATAACAAACAATTGATAATTATTAATTCCTCCGTCTCAAAATTTTAGTCACTTCTTGATTTTTAATTTTCTTTTCAACTTTGACCTTAAGTATTTTTGTTTGTATTATTAAGAGTTGTCAATCTAGACCCGTTTGGGTCTAGATAGGTATATACAAAAAGTGATAACTTGTAGGTTGAACTGTTGAAGTTAGTCTAACGAACCGGGTAGACCCAACATATTTCTTCTAACAACTTTAAAATTGACTCAATTAGACCCATGAGATGTTTAGACGACCATTAATACATAAGTTTCACTTTTCATATAAACCCATCTAGACCCAAACGGGTCTAGATTGCCAGCTAATATATGAATGAATTTGGTTTTTAATTATATTTTTATTTGGTATAATTTTCATCAACTATTGTATAACATAGATAAAAATATTTAAGATAAAAATTAAAAAAAAAATACCAAAAAAGTCAAATGAGGATTATAATTTTAGGACGAAAGTATTATAAGAAAAGTTAAGCATGTCTAGAATCCCACATCGGTGAAAATAATAAACGATAGGACTTTATATACCAAGTGTGTATTAAATAGTTGTCTTTAAGATGAGTAATTGGCTTTCTACTTGCAGTATACCATGTGTTTGAAGATAACATGCGATTCTTGAAAGTGGAAAACTTTATATGAAATCTTAACTTTTTTATATACTATTTCAATTGTAAAAACTTTTTTTTAACAAGGATTTCATACGTTTATCTACTGTTAATCGTGAATTTTATATAAAATCTTCATTTTTAATATACTATTTTGACTATATAATTTTTTTTTTTTTTTTAATTTACCCTAATTTGATCTTCGACTTTTTCTCCCAAGCTTCTCACTCCTATGGAGATTCCAGGTAACATTACCACCATAATCAAATCCAAATTTACTCATTTTTAGGTAACAACAGCACCATAACCATAAACCAAATCTAAATTCAGTTTCACCAAATTAACCCAAATTAAAAATCTTGATTGTTAGGTCATATTTTGAGAATAATGGATTGATTATTAGTTTAACCCACCTTTTTACATTAAACTTCAATTCCTTCAAAACCCATTTTCAAAATTATCAATTCATCATTTCCCCTAATTCAATTTCACTAAATTATCCATGGATTGAATTATTAAATTTAGTTAGGGCTTTTCGTACTTCTTGTCTCTTTTTCGGAAGAAGATGTTTTAAACACAATTTTGGATAATTTGGCTGCTAAAATTAAAAAAGTTGAAGGTAATATGAGTGATAAGGTAGACCATACCGGTAATGTAGACACGAATATGCTTAATATGGTCCAAGAGTCGACTTGGGTTGACAAAGTGGGTAATCAAGTGTCTTTTGCTAATGTTGTCGATAATCAGAAACCAAAGCTCAAGGTGAATTTCAGAAAGCTTGAAGCGACTAGTTAAAGCAGGTGAATTCGAGCTATGATACCGGTATCTCGTCGATGTGGGTATGTGATCGTCTTAGTTACACGATTTATGGCTACTTTATTGGTAAGAGGATCGCATTCCCTTTGGTCAAGAATTACGTGTACAATGCTTGGGCCAAATCGGTATCCGAGAAAGTGATGTTGAATGCAAAAGGGTTCTTCTTTTTAAGTTTGCAACTAAGAAAGGAGTAGAAAGGGTTCCAATGGACCTTGGATGATGCGTACGCGGTACCCATTATACTTAATAAATGGTCTCCAACGTGAGTTTAACAAAGAAAAATACTACGAGTGTACTGTATGGGTAAGATGTATGGCGTGCCCATGGTCTGCGTTTCTGGTAGATGGGTTGAGTATTATTGCTACAAAGATTGGTAATCCTCTTATGCTCGATTCTTATACGTGTACTATGTGCAATGACTCTTGGGAAGAAGGGTAGCTACGCAAGAGCTATGATAGAAATTCAAGAAATTTGAAAATGAGCTAAAAGGTGGATTCACGATTGGGGACATTCCAAATCTTGATGGTGAGGGGTACTCTTACGAGAAAGTGACTATCGGTATGAATGGCAACCTAGCGTTGCTCTACTTGCAAAATCTTTGGACACTCGAATGAACACTGCCCTCATGTTGTTAAAGAAGTGCCAGATAAAAATGTTGAAGTGATGGAAGATGGATTTCAAACTGTTAAACCTCGTGATCAATGCCCAAAGAATGTGAAGCCTGCTAGTGCAAAGGTTGTGGAAGATGATGGTTTTGTGGCTGTAGGAAGAAAAGGTGGAAAAGGGAAACAATCGACTAGGCAAACTACTCGGGTTATTGAAGGTGTAAGGTTAAACAAACCTAAACCCAACTTTCAATATAGGCCTAAAAAGACTACTAAAGATAATGGATCAGCGGCCACTACATCAACAAAAAAGGTGCATAGGAATAGTGAACAACCTATTAATATTGTAGATTTAAAGAATGCATATGAGGCTTTAGAAGAGAATGATAATTTGTTTGAACCTGATGGTGATCTCTCATCTTTGGACCATAATAAAAATCAGACTAGTTCGAGTATGGGTCATATGAGTGACAGTGAGGATGAGGTAGAGGAAAATTTTGATGAAAATGCTAACTATATGGATATGTGCAGTGTTGAAAAGAACAAGAAAGGGTCAAGCACTCATGTTACTGTAGTTTCCAATGTATAGCATCGGTTCATGGAACATAAGGGGTATGAACCAAACCCCTAAGCAAAATGAGGTTCGTGAGGTAATATCGGAGAACAAGTTGTCTGTATGTGCTATACTAGAGTCTCATGTTGCTACTTATCAGCTTGTAAACTCATGTTCGCGGGTTTTTAGGAGGTGGGACTGGACTTCGAATGGTAATTTACTTAACAAAGGTTCCCGTATTATTTTGGGTTGGAATCTGGATGATGTTGATATTATGGTCATTGCTCAAACAAACCAAGTTATGCACACCCAAGTCTATTTCAAAGCAGATAAGAAGACTTTGCTTTGTTCGTTTGTTTATGCTCATAACAGATACACTCGTAGGAGAGAATTATGGCAGAATCTAACATCTCATAAGGTGTTTGTTCGTGGTAGGCCATGGTGTTTGCTTGGAGATTTCAATGCTGCACTCAACTTGGAAGACAAAGCATTTGGTTCCTCGATTATAGATATATCCATGAGGGAGTTTAAAGAATGTGTGGAAGAAATAGAAGTGGTGGATGTGAATAAATCGGGTCTCCCCTTTACTTGGAACCAGAAACCAAAGGGAGACCATGGTGTTTTAAAGAAAATTGATCGTGTTATAGAATTTAATGACATATTTGTCGGGTCACATGTTTTATTTCAACCATATAGGATTTCTGATCATGCTCCGGCTATCTTGAGAATTACTAAGCACGTCAAGTTTCATCCCAAGCCGTTTAAATTCTCAAATCTGTTGGTGTTACAAGACAAGTTCAAGCAGGTTGTTCAGGAAAACTGGAGTTTGCATGTGCATGGGTATGACATGTTTCGAGTGGTTAAAAAACTGAAGTTCTTAAAAAAGCCGTTTCGAAAGTTGGTATATGAAAAAGGAGATCTTCACGAGCGAGTTAAGCGTCTTCGATTCGCGCTTGACGGGGTCCAAAAAGCACTTGATATTGACCCGTCTAATATTGTCTTACGTGAAGAGGAAGCTCTTTATTTGCAAGCTTTTAATGATGCTCTTCTTGAGGAGGAGAGATTTCTTAAACAATGAGTTAAGGTAGAATGGCTTCGCGTGGGTGACTCTAACTTGGCCTACTTTCATAAAGTGGTTAAGAGCTAAGTTTCTAGCAATCGTATAGATAGAGTTACTGACGTGCATGGTAACTGTTATGAGAGAGTGAAAGTGCATGAGGGTTTTGTTGATCACTTTACTCACTTCCTTGGTCACAATGATACTACTACTGATCTTAATGTTCAAGATTTATTTATGAACAGGTTATCAAGTGGCCAAGCAGAGTTCATGATCCGTGATGTGTCCAATACTGAAATTAAAGAGGCTAAATTTTCTGTGAGTGATGATAAATCTCCCGGGCCGGATGGTTACTCGGCTTCATTTTTTAAAGGTGCTTGGGATATCATTGGAGTTGACGTGTCTAATGCGGTTCGAGAATTTTTTGTAAGTGGTAAGCTTTTCAAAGAAGTTAATCACACTATTATTGCTCTTATCTCAAAGGTTTCATCTCCTACTCGTGTGACTGATTATAGGCCTATTTCATGTTGTAATGTTCTTTTCAAATGCATCAGCAAGATTATCTATAACAGTATTAAGGACAGTCTTTCTGATTTGGTTAGCATTAATCAATCAGCTTTTGTTCTGGGAAGACGGATCACGGATAACATTCTTTTAACTCAAGAACTAATGCATAATTACCATCTTTATAGAGGGCCATCGAGATGTGCTTTCAAAGTTGACATTCAAAAAGCATATGACACCGTGGATTGGGAATTTCTTCGTATTATTCTTCTTGAGTTTAGGTTTCATACTCGGATGGTCTTATGGATTATGGAATGTGTTTCTAGTACCTCATTCTCCGTGAGTGTTAATGGCTCGTTACATGGTTTCTTCAAAGGGAAGTGAGGGCTTCGCCAAGGTGATCCGTTATCTCCTTATCTTTTCACTTTGGTTATGGAAATTCTAACCCTTATTTGGAAGCGAAAAGTGGGAGAATCCGATGATTTTGCCTTTCAACACCATTGTTCTAGTCTTAACATTATCAATTTATGTTTTGCGGATGATTTTTTTTCTTTTTGCTCATGGTGATATCAAGTCAGGTCGTGTTATTATGGAAGCTCTTGATGAATTTAAAGGTGTTTCGGAGTTAGTTCCTAGTCTTCCTAAGAGCACGACTTACTTTTGTAATGTATTGAACCACACAAAGATGGCAATTTTGGGTGTTCTCCCTTTTAAAGAAGGTACTCTCCTTGTAAAGTATCTTGGAGTTCATTTAGTTTCTTCTAGACTTGTCTATAGAGATTGTAAGGAGGTTGTGGAGAAGGTTCAAAATCGAATTGGTAGTTGGAAGAACCAATTCCTATATGTTGTTGGCCGCTTGCAACTTGTTCAAACAGTTATTTCATATATGCATCTTTATTGGTCTTCAGCTTTTATTCTCCCGACTCGCATCCTTTGGAAATCGAACAAAGCATGAGAGGCTTCTTATGGTGTCAAGGAACTATACGTCGTGGGAGAGCTAAGGTTGCGTGGGAATATGTTTGTCTCCCTAAATGTGAAGGCGTTCTTGGAATTAGAAGTCTTGAGCTTTTTAATGTGGCTCTTATTTCTACTCATGTTTGGAGTATTCTTACTCTAAAAGAGTCGCTTTTGGTGAAGTGGATCCATACTCACAAACTTCGTGGTCGTAACTTTTGGGATTTTCCTTTTAGAGGTAGTATGACGTGGGGTTTGCGTAAGTTGCTTCAAATCCGACCTATTATTCGTAAATTTATATGGCATAAACTTGGAGACGGGGCGTCAACTTTAGCATGGTTTGATCATTGGTGTAACTATAGCCCTCTTATGGATTCGTTAACAGCTAGAGCTATCTCAACAGCGGGTTTATCTCTTGAGACTAAGGTTTGGACACTGGTTTTAATGATTCTTTGGGCGTGGCCTATTGAATGGGAAACAAGGTACCCGAAACATTTATCACTCTCTTGTTCTACTTTAAATTTTAATAAAGATCAATTGGTGTGGAAGGATGCGTCTAGGCGGGGGATAGGGAGTTCTCTGTTAGAGTTGTTTGGGAGGATATTAGTCCCTCATGGTAATGAAATGGCGTGGACCTATGTGGTTTGCTTTGGCCCTTGTATCCCGCCATGCTTTTCATCTTTGGTTGGTTATTCTAAAGAAGTTGAAGACTCAAGATAGGCTTAGACAATGGGATGTTAGTCCCTCGACCGACTTAAACTTGGCAAGATGCGTTTAATGCGAGTGGTACGGTCGCACCACCATTTGTTTTTCAAGCTGCTTTCGAATTACGTTACAAGTGTGGACCAATGTGAAGAATAAAGCCGATTTGCAAGATATGCCAATTTCATTGGACCAAATTGTTGATTGGTTAATCCGTTAAGCGGTCTGCTCAAGTGTTATTGCAAAACTTCGTTTTTTGCGACTTCGCATATTTTATTTGGCAAGAAAGGAATGGGAGGTTATTTAAGAATAAGAAGAGGTCTGTGAGCGTGCGAGGTGATTGTATCTATAATTAGATCTTAAACTCCTCACATTTCATTTCAAGAAGACTTCGATATTGATAGAGTTCTTGTTGTGCGGAAGCCCCGTGATTGTTAATCAAGAATAGGGTAACGTAATGTGTTGATGAAACCTAGTTGAGTCATGGTTTGTAATGTTATCTTTTGTCCTCGTCTAGGTTTTCTTGTAGAGTATTGAGATTGGCATGTCAATCTCTTGGTTTGTTGTTGGAAGCACTAGTGGTGCGTGTATTTTTCTTCAAGTCAATTTGGTGCTCTGCCAATTTGCCTGAACTTTTTTGTGTGATTATTATATTTTACCAGGGTAAAACCCTTTTACCCGAAAAAACTATATAATTTTTTTTTAACATAGATTCCATATCTTCTCTTTAACAAAGATTGGGAGTAACACACATTAGTCATAATTTAGGTTGCATTAATTGAAAGCGAAGGTCTGTTGTATAATTTCTATTAAGTGAATTAAAGATGATCACTTTGGACAATCACAATATGTTCGGCTTTGTTTTATAAGTAATGTGTTTGATACTCCTAAGTCGAAGTCGGATTATTATCACTGCTTCGAATGGAATCAGTTTTTGTTTTCTACATGGTAGAAAAGGTGAGAAAATTTTACAACCACTACAAATAGGTTATGATTGGTTGTACGTTATGCCATTTCTAAAACATCTTATGCAATGTTTACTACGCTACATATATACACTGGGGGTAAAAGGTCGCAATATTGCTTGTAAAGTTGTATAATTTCAAGATCTTGATCTCATAAAGCTAGTTCGATCAATTCAAGCTCGTTTGAACATAGAAGATAAATATAGGATTGTTGGGCCGTCATAAGATCTTAATAAATGATCTTTTTGAACATTTCAAAAAGTTGCCATGAATTTAATTAATACTACGTACTTGCTATAAATTGAAACCCTTGTGAAACAAACTACTTTATCATAGTAGTATCTCACGATCCGCATCTTATGATAATGAATACGATCCTCTCTCGATCTTGATAAATTGGTAGCTAAACATAACTAAACAACAAACTAATGTGTAAATTGTGTACAGAAAATAAGAGAAAACAAAGGTATATCAGTAGACGATTTATGGCATCATCTTTAAAAAACTTCTATATTAAACTAAAAGCGGTCTAACATTCCAGATATGAAACCTTTTGTTTCACAAGATGCTATTGTGCTATGTTATTTTGGTGATTGTTATCAAGTCGGACAAAAGAAGTTCACGTATTGTCATTTTTCTTGTGGCTTTCAGCAAGATGAAATGTTGGCGTGTTTGATTATGACTAAACTGACACAATGATCCAGTATGTTTTATTTAAGTACAATTGGTCAACAATCATCTTAATGCAACTACAATAGCATAGAATACACAAAGAACATTTTTGTATTCTTATATTATTAGTCAGTTACATCAAGAACAGTCTTATATTCTCATGTTTTTATTTAAGCATTTACTAAGAAACAACGTTAGTTATCAAAATATGCTTAATATAAGTAGTCGTGTAGTAACAAAGTCTTTCCACTCCTCAAGAGAATAAGTATACATTTAAAACAAACAATTCAGAAATTTAAAAGTAAAATATCTTAGCTGGAATCCCACATCGGTTAAAGGGAAGAAATAGTATCGCCATAATATACAACATTGTACATAAAAATAATGTTTCATGACTAGTATCAAGTTCTCAAACTCGTTGTTGTTGTTTGCCAATATTAACCGGATCCTTGTGAATTGGAAACCAAGTTTATACAATTGTTATTTTTTTTTTTATCTCTATTCAAACTGTATAAAATTTTCTAAACAAGGATGCTAAGTTCATTACAAAGATTGTGATTCCTGCAGTCTCGGCAGATAGTCATGTTTTGATAACTCTTAGTATTAAAAAGTGAAAGGTTTTAATATCTTTCTCGACACGTACAACTCTTAAAAGTAAGTATAATATGATGTTATATCCGCCCTAAACTTTTGAAGGTTAGATTTGCTTGGCATAACGTTAGTCTATTTCGAAAACATCCTATGCAATATTTTCTATGCTACATGAATACACTTGGGTTGTATGCGAGTTTACAATCTTGCTGGTGGATTCGTGCCAATCTAACATCTCGATGTCATAAAACTAATCCAATAAGATCAATAACGTTTTGGACGTAAATTCGTTTGTTGAATTGTTCATATAGTCAATTACATTAACATACGGTACAACTACCAATTTTTATATCTTCATCACCTAGAAACAATAAGCACAAACTTTCACCATCCGTATATGTTATCTAGATTTTATACCTTTTTCCCAATCATTTATTAAGAAACATAGCTGTCTTGAAGTGCTTAAGATGTGGCCAAAATCCTGTACTCTTAACAACGTTTGCTTGATATCCAGAAGCATACAATTCTATACATTCAAATACAAGCACCTTTAAATTTATGGGAAAATATCAAGAAATGTTTAGAATCCCACATAGGTTGAAGAGAAGTAATGATGTAGCTTATATACCATGTTGTTTACTTACTGTACAATTTATGATAATTGATAAGTATCAAGTTTCTGGATATGACATGAAATATGTTGAAAGTAAACAACGCCAAACTTTTTTTTAACAAAGACTCTGGAGTCCTAGTATGTAGTCATGTTTTAACACTTTTATAGCTATTATGAGAAAGTGCCAACAAATATATTTTCTGTCAAGTTAAATAAAGTTAATCGATTTCTAAGTCAACGTGTATGTGTTTAGTTTCTAAGAAATTTGAGTTTTACTTTAGGAGTTTATTCACTTATGTATAAATCTAAAACAAAATCACATTTAAGTATTGAACTTGTTAAATATGAACATGAACTCAATAAATCAAATGGAGTTACCTGGCTTACAAAATTCGAGTTTGTAGTCATACTCTTTTGAATTAAGCAAAGGTTATTGTAATACAAAACGAGTGATTAATATCATCAGACACATGAAAGATACAACCAATTGTTTCATGATATGCTAGCCAAACCAGGTACGAAGTAGATCACTTAAGGTCATTTTTCTTGAGCTTTGAATGAGTAGACATGTTGATGTCTTGTATTTGGAAAAATTGGCACAAAGGTTCGGATTGTTTTATTTAAGCACAACAAATCAAAAATCATATTCATGCAATTGCAAACACAATATGCATCAAGAACATTCACGTAACCTAGAGATAATCGGACCACTTCCTTCACCATCGGTATCCATTTTATACTTATATCTAGATTTTATATGTGCTCTTTTAAATCATTTACTAAATCAACATATATACTAAAGTGGTTAAGTTGTGGCCAACATTTGTACTCGTAAATATGGTTTTAAAAGATTCAAAAGCATACAGGTAAAATCAAAACAAACACACAAGAATTATTAAAAGAAATATATAATCGTCTAGAATCCCACATAGGTAAAAGTGGAGATATACTCCTAGTTAATATACCATATTGTGTATGGATCAAATGTTTTAGGATTGGTATCAAGTATTCGAGTAGATGTTAAATGAATGTTAAATGTTCCTTTATAATCTCCTGGAATTCGTTTATACGAATTCTTTATTTATGTACTTAATATAAATTCCCAAGTTTTAATGGTATTTTGACTGTATAAGTTTCTCTTAACCAAAATTTAAAAGCCACGTCTATTAAATTTAGTCAACATGCATAGCTTCATTTTCTAAGAAATGTTAATAGCTTCATTGTCTAAGAAATGTTAAATTTGATATTATTATGAATTGGAAATTCCATAGTGAAGTGTCGATTAGCACATTCCTATACACCTTAGTGGCTAAGTAGGCATTTCGTTATTTACGTATTTATTAGTTAGTTATTAGCTTAGTTTAGTTTAGAGTAACACCGTGGAGGAAGGGCCAGTCTTTCACGTTGTATCTCGATCATGTACCGACGAGGAGAGTATTGTTTGTAACTATATATACCCCTTCCATCCTTGGAAGGGGTGGTGCTTTTCATTCTTAATCTAACCTTTCTCCTTTTGTTTATCTCTCTAGAATTACCCTCTCATCTCTTTCTCTCTCTAAACCATGGCATACTATATTCATCATCATCCAAGACCACCCGAATCATCAAACACAATATATGTATGATCCTACAAATGGTATAAGAGCCAAGGTTATTGTGTTGCGTTGATTTTTTGTGGTTTTTTGAATCATGTTAAAACTGTTTTTGTTCACTTTTATGGTCGGAATTATCTTTTCCCTACTTTTTCTCAAAACAGTTTTATACAAGTTTTAATATCCTTTATTTGGTCAAATGTCATATGGTCTATACATGGTTTGATTTCTGTCTTGTGTCATTTTTTTTTGGCCCAAACAGTCAGGTCAATAATATCACTTAATATGACTTTTGTTCCAAATTCGTGAAAACGTGGTCAATATGGTGAGTCAATCAGTGGTCCAACAACAGTCAAAGAAGCAGTTTTTAGTCATGTATTTCTGGGTATCCTTGCAGATGGTCGGAAAACATGGTCGGAAAACTCATCGGAAAAATGGTCAAAGGGTCAAAACCCTATTTTTACACCTAAGGATACATCTTCAGAGATATTTACGCATAACTGTGAAGTTATGCGTAAGAAAATTGTTACGCATATGTCTTTACGCATAAGCATATGCTTACGCATAAACTAGACCAAATTTACGCTAAAGCAGAAAGGTTACGCGTAAGACTATTTTACGCCTAAGAAGTTGGCCTACGCGTAAAGAAATGAAAAAGTTACGAGTAACAAACTTGTTCTACGCATAAGGTTTCAAAGAAAAAAAGTTACGCGTAAGTATGACATTAGTTTCCTTACGCGTAAACTAAAAAGAAGAAAAGGTTACGCGTAAACTTAAAGACCACGACCACAAATACCTTATACCATTTACCAAACTTCACTCGACCTCAACCACAATGTTGCATCATCAGTCCATGACCCAAAAAGAAAATGAAATGAATCGAAAAAGTTTCATCACATCCGAAACAAAAACTCCATCAACAAATCCAAATATATCCTAACCTCATACCATTCAACTCCAAAACCTTCTATCTCATCTCCAATCTTATCTAAGACTCAAAAAGGAAAAATTATTAAAAATTCTCAGATTCATATCGTGCATATTCAGATTTACATCAAACCCAATGATAGGTTTAGCACGAAAAAATCATCACTGATCCGAAATATTGAAGCATAGCTTCATTAATTATTCGAAAACAAAGATAAGGTATATAACTACTATGTTATACCCTTTTTCTTTAGCTCGTTCAAAGACCAAAATCAACAATAATATCACGTAAAGCAAACCTACCTTAGACCCTCGTGGATCTTGAAGACGTATGACAACTTAAAGACTCCGATTGTGTTGATTAATTTTGATTCGGATTGGTGTTTTGATTGATGATATTCGTTGAGATGACTTGTGTTTTTGATGATGTATTAGAGATAAAATGAGATTTGTGAGGAGATCAATGAATTAGATTTGATGGGAGATGAGTATGAGAAGTTTGGTGAGAGAAGAAAATATGTGGTAGGCGTTTCATTTTGTGTAGGGTTAGGGTTGAGATAAGGTAATAAAATGATATGTTTTATAACCGGATTTGTGGAAATTTTGTTGGATCGGATAATTAATCTAACTGGATCGGGTCTTTTAATTCGTAACCTGGGCTGAAGAAGTTAATCCCTTAGACTGGGCTGCACATTAAATGGATATGGGCTGGACTTATGTGATTAAATCCGAATGTTATATCAAAAACTAAACGGGCTTTGTGAATTTGGATAA
>OU343223.1:81813197-81873494 GCA_910596185.1 Chrysanthemum makinoi
ACATGACTACTTTTAAGATGTTGCGTGCATAGGCATCAAACACATCACGTATTAAGTCCGAGTGAGCTGCGTGTTGAGACAAAAATAAAATCAAGTTTCAACAAAATAAGAAAAAAAATTAGCTGCAAACCATATCTATGCTAAGTATAATGAAAAAACCTACAAAGTGAAAAGTGAAACCGGTTGAATCGTCCGGGTTGAACCGGGGTATCAAAACGTTATGTTTAAATAATAAATCCTCAAACTTTTATTATTTTTCGTTTATAACTTATAATATTTTTTTATCATTAAAACTATATGCTGCTATAAAATTCTATTGCTATGTACAAATACTCATTTAGCTTAATTAAATGGGTTGTGATTCTAAAAAAATGGAAAAAGTTTAGAAGACATGAAAAAAGAATAGTTAATCAAAAAGTGTCATCTTTAATTTTTGTCAGTTTCTTTGTGCTATTTTCATTATAAACTGAGTGATAAAATACAGTTCTTCAAAAGAAAAACTAACATATAATGTGACCTAATTAATAAACATTTTGATATTGTTTATCAAAAGAAACTGATTGTAGAAAACTAGAAGGGGGGTTGAATAGTTTACCGATTAAAAACTTTGTTTTGAAACTTATTGAAAGATCAATTGATATTGATCTTGAGTATGTTAATGAAATATGCAAGCAATATGTAATGAGTAAATAAGGAAAGAAATGATCAAACCACAACAAGTTGTTTATAGTGGTTCGGCCTACAAGGACTCTTTTTCCTTGCCCTACTCCACTCCCGAGTCTCACACTCGAGAGTTTAACTTCACTAGTCAACAAGCTCCTTTCACCGGCGGAGAAAACCTTTACACTTACACTATTTCCGACACTAAGCTAGATGTCGAGTTCTTTCCAAGGGTACAACTACTCCCACACACAATGTATTTTGAGGACTAAAATACTAACCACTCACACTCACAAGATTATGATGGTTTGATACAACAATGAAGTATGAATCAACACTAGATCATACAACACTAAACAAACAAGACTTCCAACTTCGTGTTTGAAGCTTGAATGTGACTTGATCTTCTTTGCTACAAAAGAGATCACTAATATGATATGAAACCGAGTTAGAAGGGTTAGAGAGAAGATATGTATGAGAGTATGTTAGAAAGGGATGAGAAACTACTTGGCTTGGCATTGCTATTTATAGCCAAATTGGACGAGCGTCCGGACCGCGGACCCCTAAAAGGGTTCCGCCCGTGTACCAAATTGGTACCGCCAGTCTGACAGTCAAGATATCAAATCTTGTCTAAAGTCAACTCTATCTAAGTAAGATTGTGCAAGATATGAAGAGTACAAATCTTCACAAAATATCTAATGGAATCTTCCAATGATCTCCATGATGTAATACATGATGTCAAATGTTGTATTACTATTAATAGAAATATGCAAATGCTTAAGTAGTGTTTGGTTTTAAGAACCTAACACATTCTACAAACTATTATCATACATAATGATTAGAGTCATATCAAGATGTTACTAATCATAAATGTAAATGCTTGAATGATGAATATATTGTTTAAGAAAGCTTGTTTTAATATCTAATAAACTTGACAAGCTTTAAGCTTTTATAAATTAAATTTACTTTTGTCGTTAACAAAACTTAGGCAAAGATCAAAAATATAAATAACGTTTAATGACGATATTTGTATTAACAATCTCCCCTTTTGTTGAGGACAAAATATAAATTTTATTTTTATAAAAGAAACAAAGTTTGTACAAGAGTTATAAAAATATTAGTTTTAGAGCTTGAAAAGAAAATGATAATGCAAGTGTATGAAATTTGACTTTTTATGAAAGTCAAAGAATTCACTAGTTGATGCATGATGTTGACTTTTTAAGAAAGTCAAAGTATGCAGTTTGACTTTTCAGAAAAGTCAAATATAAATAATTTCCAAGTTCTATATTTTCTCCCCTTTTTGTCTCAACAAAAGAGAGGCTATCTTGAATGTAATGAGCCCGAGCTATTATCTCCCCCTTGTTCAAAGCTCCCCCTAAATTTGGTGCTTTTGTGGGAAGATACATGGATTGTGAAAATAAAGCAAAAAAAAATTGTTAGTAATAATGATCATTCACAAGCATTTCCAAACACTATGTAATGACACCAACAATATAAGAAACAACATTCATTAGTTAAAATTTTTCATGAGTAAAGATCATGAAAAGAGAACACAATGATGTGTTTCTAGTACAAGAAAATGAAAATTATCCTAAAAGAGCAAATAAAAGAAAGACTATTTTAAAACCATCCTAAAGTGATGGTGGATGGGAAAGAGCGTTGAGACGCTCAAGAATGTGGTTGAGGATGAACCTCATTTCTTCGTGGAAGTCATGGACCATAATCCGGTCCGATCCACGGTTTGACCCGGTTGCTCACAAGTAGAGCAACCATGCCTTGGAGGGTAGAAAGTTTGCGGAGGTTGTGGTGGTGGAATGGTGGATGTGTTGGTGGTGTTGGGGATGTTTGGAGTGGTCATGATGGATGCAAGCAAAGCACTTTGCATTTGCATTGTCTCACTTAAGTGAGAATCCACCATGCCTTTGAATTGGTGGAGGTTGTGGAGTTCGGCTTGAATCTCCTCTCTAGTGGGATTGTCATCCCACATGCTCTCCGGAATGTCCTCAATATGAGGGAACATTGATGATGGAAGTGGATGATCCCCGTATAAAGGACCATGAATGTCCTTGTGAATGGGGTGGAAAAGGAGAGGTCTTGGCCCTAATGGGGCGTTTGGGTCAATGGATGACCGAGGGGATTCATGAGCGATTCGCTCAATGGTGCCAAAGGATGGCAATGGTGGTGGATGACTTGGCCTAGGAGGCAAGTCTTCCAAGTCCTCTAGGAAAGGATTTGGTGATGTTGGTGGAGTTGAAAATAACTCCATGGGGGTGAGAGTGGGAGACCTTGGTGAAGGTGGTGAGGGTGTTTTGGATGTTTGGATGGGTGCGGGTGGAGGTGAAGTAGGTGTTTTTATTGGTGGTGGAGTGGTGATCACAATGTGTGATGAAGTAGGTGTAGCTAAGGTAAGGTGTGTATCATCTCTAATGGGAGATGAGATTGTGAGTGGTGAAGATTCGGATGATGAGCTAAGATTGACAAAACAACAAGGCCTTACGCTCATTCTAGCGGTTTTCTTGCAAGGTTTTGGTGATGATTTAGTCATTTTAACTTGGGTTTTGATTTGCTAGATAGTAATGAGAATGAAGAAGGTGTGAGGATGATCATGGTAAAGCCTTTCAATTTATAGAGGTAAGAAATTGTTGAGAAAAGGTTTGATTTGATGTTGAACCATTGAAGAGATGAGGTTCCTAATGATTTGGAAGTGGGTTGAATGCTAGTCATATCACCCAAGTCAATCCATACAAAGAAGATGGAGTGAAGAAGAAAAGATATGCAATTAATGTGTTCTAGTGAGTGGAATTTCCTAATATTCAGATTACCCACGGATTTGAAGGTACCAAAAATTTGGTTCCTTCCTTTATGCCAAAGGGCTCCTTGGGTGGATTTTTCAAATTTTTGAATTTTGGTGGGAAATGGATTTCTTACATCCCTTAGTGAATAATACTAGTTCTAATAACAGTATAAACTAGTTAAGGTTGATTTTTAAGTGATGGAAGATAATTTGGAATCACGAAAGAGTCGAAATTAGAAAATTACCGGAGGATCCACGGCACCAAAATCATACACGGACGGAACCCAAAAAGGGTGCCGTCTGTCCGCCTGTCAGATATGGCGGTACCAAATTACATAAAGGACGGTACCAAGATAATGGTGCCGTCGATCCGTGGAGTCTTGAAATTTGGACGAATGTTTCTTAAAACACGAAATTTTGAAACACGAAATTTTTCTCAAAAGCTGTTATACTAAACATTTCTAGTTAGGAAAAGTAAATAACACATATGTAAACACAGTGGAGCATAGATTAAGAGCAAGGCTTATTGATTTTCACAATATAGTGAAAATGGGTAAAATTTGATAGCATACTTGTGCTATCCCTCTGCATGAGTTTGTTAGCATACACCATTGTTTTAAAACAACTAAATAGTATCAAACATTAATGATAAAGCATTGTTCCAAACACTCCTTAAAGTACCCTTATTTGTTCAATTTCTTGTAAATCTTGTTCATCATCCTACCAAGGCACTTGAACATTCCCTTAGTTTGCTTGAATTCTGCTGATTCATTCTCAATCTCGGGAAGAGATGCGTAATACTCATGAGGTGGAAGACGAGAGCTTGGAAGACCATCCTCGGAGCTATTTGATGATGATGATGAAGGAGTTGGAGGTTTAGCTCTCTTGCCTTTAGTCTTAGCAACTCGAGCATCACTCAAAGGTACAAAGATGTGAGGGATGAGTTCATAGTGAAGGAGCATTCCTTTTGGGGTTGGTGGAATTGGAGCGAAGTTTCTATAGAGACGGGTGAGAAGCATCCCGTATGGAAGAGCAACGGATCCTTGAGTTGGAATATCAATCATTCTCCTAGCTATGTAGTAGGCTAAGTTGAATGGTTGTCGGGTGGACAAGTTGTAAAGCATGTGACAAAGACAAGCGTTTATGTGATCCCTATTCCCTATGGTGCTAATGACGTTTGCTCTAAGTAACTCCTCCCATTTCTTAAATTTGTGCTTAAGTTCATTGAGCTCCATTCCATATGGATCTCGGTCTACCTCTTTTCCCTTTCGGGTTACTCGGGTTGTATCCGTTTTTGGGTTAAAAAGGTGTTCACGGATGACATCCTTATCGGCTAAACGGGTTATGTAGGGAAGAGAGCGGTCATTGATTGCATCAAGGGCGGTGAGTGACCACTTATCCGTGTAGACACAAGTTCCTCGGTTGGGAATTCCTAGTACTCTAGCAAATTCACTTAAAGTGATGGTGTAGTCATTTTGGTTGATTCTAAAGCTAAGACAAAACTCATCATCTTCATCACTAAAACCGGTCACACTAGCATAGAATTCTAACACGAACCTAGGACAAATTGGTTCATCAATGTCAAGAAGACAATCGAATTGAATGGCGGCTAGTTCTTCACGAAGATTGGTATGCTCAAGGAAGGATGAGTGAATGGTTCTACCCTCGTGGAAATACCTTGATTCTAGACCCCTAAATATTTCTATTTGTTCCTTGGTGAGTCCTTTGGTTTTGTGGTGTTTGGGAATGTAGTTAAGAGTGTCTTTGTGATCATAGAATCTTGCGGCTACCATGGTTATTCCTAAGGACAAGAGTTAACATGTTAAAAAATTAAGATAAATTTTAACGTTTTTGATTCTAGTGTGTGCCTATATGAAAACAATTTGGAGTTGCGGTTATCTCGACTCATTTTATGCACAAAATGGTTTTAGTGGAGTGTTTGGAAAATACCATGAGATAACCCAAATGCTCCTAATTCAATGTGGCTATATTTGAATATACCCGGGAGTGCATATTAGTTATGCAATACCTTTAGTATTCAAGAGCATGCAAGTGATGAAAATTCTAACGTTTCTATTTGTATTAGCAATGAAAAAATGTTTTCCTATAAGTGAGAAGCTTTTCAAAACTTTTGACATGGGGTGTTTGGTTGTTTGAATAAGGCCTTATATTTATTATCTATCAATTAGTGGGAAACATGATTTTGTTTATGCAATATGATAATGTAGTACCTAATTTGAATGACTAGTTATGCAATTTGCCAATTGAATTCATATTTGGTATAGAAGCATACATAAAACCCCATGTAATGATTTGTGATAGTTTTGTGCATAAATAAGAATCCTAGACTCAGAATTAAGAGATGAAATGTAGTTAGGATACTTACAATGATGTTATCTTCAGTGATTAGTGAGTGGGAAGATGACAATAATGAGCTTGGTTTAAGTTTTGCACGTTTTGGTAAAGTGGGTTGTGAGGAAGAAGATGTTATGTATAAAGCGTTTTGCTTCAGTAGACACCACGGACTAGACGGTACCAAAATTTTGGTTCCGTCCGTGTTGTCGTTTGGTGCCGTGGCTACATGAGCAGAAACAAGACAATTGTTTTGGTTTGACTATTCTAATGTTTTAGGCTATGTTTATCCTACATGCTTGGTTCCATTAACCCTAAACCAAGTCTAAGAAGATTAAAAGGTTCTCGTTTAAGAGGTTTAGTAAAGATGTCGGCAATGTTGTCTTGGAGGATACTTTCGATTGAAATGTTTCCTGTTTGAACATTGTCGCGAAGAAAGTGATGACGGATTTCAATGTGCTTTGTACGAGCATGTTGAACGGGATTCTTGCTGAGATCGATGGCTCCTTTGTTGTCGCAAAGTATCACAATGTCGTTGAGATGAATTCCGTAGTCTACGAGAGCTTGCTTCATCCAAAGAGCTTGTTGACATGCTTTTCCAGCTGAGACGTATTCGGCTTCAGTAGTGGAGATGGCTAAAGCCGTTTGCTTCTTTGCAAACCATGAGGTGAGACAATGTCCAACAAAAGTGCAAATACCACTTGTACTTTTTCTATCGACATAATCACCGGCATGATCCGAGTCGGCATACACTATGGTTTCTATACCCGTTCCTTTGGGATACCATAATCCTAAACACGTTGTTCCCTTAATATATCTAAAAATCCTTTTTAATGCTTCTAAGTGTGATGCCTTTGGGTTTTCTTGAAAGCGAGCACATAGACAAACACTAAACATAATGTCGGGTCTACTAGCCGTAAGATAGAGTAGGCTACCAATCATTCCTCTATATTTAGTGTTATCTACGGATTCACCTTCTTCGTCCTTGATGAGTTTAGTGTCCGAGGACATGGGTGTTTTAGTTGGTTTGGAATCTTCAAGACCAAATTTCTTAAGCATGTCTTTTATATATTTAGATTGATTAAAGAAAATACCATCTTCTAGTTGTTTAATTTGAAGTCCTAGAAAGAAGTTTAACTCACCCATCATACTCATTTCAAACTCGTCATGCATGATTTTAGAGAAATCATTACATAGTTCTTGACAAGTTGATCCGAATATAATGTCATCAACGTATATTTGAACAATAATAATTTGTGATTCCTTTTCTTAGTAAAAATAGTATTATCTACTAATCCCATAGTATATTTGTTATCAATAAGAAAAGTCTTAAGACGGTCGTACCAAGCTTTAGGTGCTTGTTTAAGGCCATATAATGCTTTCTTGAGTTTGAAGACATGATGTGGTTTCTCAAAGTCGGTAAAACCGGAGGTTGAGCAACATACACTTCTTCGTTAATAAACCCATTAAGGAAAGCACTTTTAACATCCATTTGAAATAATTTAAAATCATAAGCACATGCATAAGCAAGTAATATTCTAATAGATTCAAGTCTAGCTACCGGTGCATAAGTTTCATCATAGTCAATTCCTTCTTGTTGATTATAACCTTGTGCAACAAGCCTAGCTTTGTTTCTAGATACTACACCATTTTCGTCCATTTTGTTTCGAAAGACCCATTTTGTTCCAATTATAGTTTGATCTTTGGGTTTTGGAACTAGTTTCCAAACATCATTTCTAACAAATTGGTTTAATTCTTCTTGCATGGCAATTACCCATGATTCATCTTTTATTGCTTCATTTATGGTTTTTGGTTCAATGGTGGATACAAAACAAAAATGATTACTTTGATTTTGAGCTTGTGATCTTAAGGTTCTTTGATTAAGTTTTCCTATGACCTTTTCTAATGGATGACTTTTAGATTCTTTATATTGATAATTTCTTTATTTAATGGTTCATCCTCCTTGTTATTATTAATTTGACTTTCAATTATTTGACTTTCAACTAAGTCATCATCTACCAAAGGTGATGTTTTAGAGGGAGGTGGACTTTCGTCAAATGTTATGTTCAACGATTCCTCGACTATCATTGTTTCTTTATTTAGGACAATGTAAGCTTTACTAGTTTGAGAGTAACCAAGAAATACACCTTCATAAGACTTTGGGTCAAACTTGGTGAGATAATCCTTAGTATTAAGAATAAAGCATTTACAACCAAAGACTTTAAAATATCCTAATGTTGGCTTTTTACCTTTATAAAGTTCATATGGTGTTTTGTTTAGGAAAGGACGTATTAGGACTCTATTTAAAATATATGTAGAAGTGTCAACGGCGTTACACCAAAACTTTTGAGGAATGTTTTGTTCATTAAGCATTGTTCTACTCATTTCTTGAATTGTTCTATTTTTACGTTCTACTACTCCATTTGATTGAGGTGTTCGTGGAGCGAAAAAGTTATGTGTTATACCATTTGTATCACAAAAGTTTCCAAATTGAGTTTCGTTGTCAAATTCGCGACCATGATCCGTTCGGATCGACACAATTTTGACACCTAGAAGATTTTGAATTTTCTTGCTAAGTATTTCAAATTTATCAAAAGCTTCATTTTGGTTTTCAAAAATAACGTCCAAGTAAACCTTGAGTAATCATCTACTATGACCAAAGTGTATAAGTTGCCTCCATAGCTTCTTATAGCGGATGGTCCAAACAAGTCCATATGCAATAATTCTAGACACTTAGATGTGGATACCATATTTTTAGATTTGTGACTACTATGTGTTTGTTTACCAATTTTGCAAGCGTCAAAAGTGTTGGTCATATTTAAGTTTTGGTAAATTCCTAACCAACTCTTTTGAAGATAGGTTTTGTATAAGTCTCATATTAGCGTGACCTAAGCGCCTATGCCAAAGAGATGAGCTATCGTCTAATGTTGTTAGGCAAAGTTTGTCATTATATGTTTTATCTATTTTCATGACGTATATGTTATTTTTCCTAACTCCTTTAGCTATAGTGATACCATCTTTTAGTATTTTACTACCATTTTCATCAAATAGTACTTTATACTTTTTATCACATAGTTGGCTAATACTAAGTAGATTAAATCCTAACCTATCCACATGAGCAACATTTTCAATAGTTAGAGAGTTATGAGCAATCGCACCTTTGCCAATGATTTTGCTTTTGAGATTGCTACCGAAAGTGACATTACCTCCGTCATACTCTTGGTATGATGAGAAGAGACTTTGTTGCCCGTCATGTGTCGTGAGCATCCACTATCTTTTATCCATTCATCGGGTTCCAATCCAACTTTCAAGCATACCTAAGAAGCAAATAACTCAAACATTTGGTCCCCAATATCTCATGGGTCCGTTTGGGTTAAACATACCATTTATTTGATTCATGTATGGAAATGATGGGTAAGGGTTCCATGACATGTAATCTGGAGTTTGATATGGTCTAGGAAAGTTTTGATTCCAACCGTTGTGTTGGTAGTTAGGTTGAACGTTGTGGTTGCTCTTAGGAAAGGGGTGTTTGGCAAAAGAAGTTTTATATCGTTGTTGAGTAGTTTTTGATCTAAATTCATTTTTAACAAGTCCTACTCCAGATATAATGGCTGGTTTTAGTTTAACATTATCATTGGTTTTCTTTGTTATTTTAACAAATTCAAGACGGTCCAGTATTGCGAACATTCTGTTTCTGCTGAAGTACCAGCGGTACCATTTTCATAACGGACGGAACCCTTATTTTGGTTCCGTCTGGTCCGTGCTGTTATCTGCAGCATTTTGAGAATGTTCTTCTTTTTCGACCGTTTTGTTTTGACTCTTTGGAATTAATACTTCATTAAAACCTAGCCCATTCATGTCTCCGGGTGTTTTATGAATTTTAACTATTTCATCGGCAAGAGCGATGTTTTTGTTAAACCTTTTAAACTTAGAATTATTTTCTATTAAAACTTCTTGTGTGAGCTTTAGTTTTTCTATTTCAAGATTAAGCTCTTGACATGATTTACAATCATCGTCATTTGCTTTTCCTTTTCTAGTCGTTTTGCTTTTTCTTTTAACTCATATACCTCATTTTCCAAAAACTCCTTTTTGGTTTTTAGAAATTTATTTTTAGTTATGATTTTTAGACTTAGCTCACACAATTGATTATATTGTTTTTGCAAGGTGTCATCATCTATAGAAGAATAAGAAGAGTCGGAAAGTACCTCATTTGACTCATGTGCCATTAGAGCGATCTCTTCCTTGCTTGTTTCCTCATTGTCTTCACTATCACTCCAAGCACCACTTACAAAAGCTCGTTGAGTTTTGTTTTTAGGTGGCTTGGGACATTCTCCTATGAGATGACTTGCATCACCACATCTAAAACACTTTCTTTCACCTTTAATCTTTTTATCATCCCGATCTTTTCGGAATGGCTTCTTTTCTTCTCGAGGTTGTCTTACAAACTTTCCTCTTCTTCTAAAGAACTTCTTGAAATCTCTAACGGCCATAGCATACTCCTCATCTTCACTATCGGAACAAGATTCACCATCATCGCTTGATTCCGCCTTTGCCTTAAGAGCAACGGATTTGATCTTCTCCTTTCTTCCTTTGATGATCTCAGAATCTTTCTCCATTACCATTTCGTGAACTTTGAGGTTGCCAATTAGCTCGTCTAGTGACATTATTGAGAGATCTTTTGATTCTTCAATAGCGGTCACTTTAGCTCTCCATTTGGGATGGAGTGCTCTAAGAAATTTCATGACAAAGTTCTTACTACGAAAAGATTCATCAAGTGCTTTAAGTGATGTAATGATAGTGTTAAAACGAGCAAAGCCACAATCAATGGTTTCATCTTCAGGATAACAAATTGTTCATATTGTTGAACAAGAAGATCAATTTTGTTATCCTTGACTTGTGAATTACCTTGATGTGTAACAATTAAAGATTCCCAAATATCTTTAGCGGTTTCACACATAAAAATTCTTTCATATTCTTTTCTAGGTAAAGCATTATAAAGCATCATTTTAGCTTCATTATTTTTAGCAACTAATTTCTTTTGTTCATCAACGAAAATATCCTTTGTTGTAGAACTAAAATCTCCTTTAACAATAATAAACCAAAGATCTATATCTTTTGATTTTACATATGTTTCAAAACGGTTTTTCCAATAGATAAATCCATTGGTTTCAAAGAGTGGTGGTCTTTGCATAGATTGCCCTTCTTTAAAGTTTTCAGAATCCATGGATCGTTTCAAGTTTATAAAATACAAGTTATTTTAGAAATTATTGAGCAACGAGGCTTTGATACCAATTGTAGAAAACTAGAAGGGGGGTTGAATAGTTTACCGATTAAAACTTTGTTTTGAAACTTATTGAAAGATCAATTGATATTGATCTTGAGTATGTTAATGAAATATGCAAGCAATATGTAATGAGTAAATAAGGAAAGAAATGATCAAACCACAACAAGTTGTTTATAGTGGTTCGGCCTACAAGGACTCTTTTCCTTGCCCTACTCCACTCCCGAGTCTCACACTCGAGAGTTTAACTTCACTAGTCAACAAGCTCCTTTCACCGGGGAGAAAACCTTTACACTTAAACGCTACACTATTTCGACACTAAGCTAGATGTCGAGTTCTTTCCAAGGGTACAACTACTCCCACACACAATGTATTTTGAGGACTAAAATACTAACCACTCACACTCACAAGATTATGATGGTTTGATACAACAATGAAGTATGAATCAACACTAGATCATACAACACTAAACAAACAAGACTTCCAACTTCTCGTTGAAGCTTGAATATGACTTGATCTTCTTTGCTACAAAAGAGATCACTAATATGATATGAAACTGAGTTAGAAGGGTTAGAGAGAAGATATGTATGAGAGTATGTTAGAAAGGGATGAGAAACTACTTGGCTTGGCATTGCTATTTATAGCCAAATTGGACAGAGGCGTCCACGGACCGGACCCTAAAAGGGTTCCGCCCGTGTACCAAATTGGTACCGCCCGGTCGGCAGTCAAGATATCAAATCTTGTCTAAAGTCAACTCTATCTAAGTAAGATTGTGTAAGATATGAAGAGTACAAATCTTCACAAAATATCTAATGGAATCTTCCAATGATCTCCATGATGTAATACATGATGTCAAATGTTGTATTACTATTAATAGAAATATGCAAATGCTTAAGTAGTGTTTGGTTTTAAGAACCTAACACATTCTACAAACTATTATCATACATAATGATTAGAGTCATATCAAGATGTTACTAATCATAAATGTAAATGCTTGAATGATGAATATATTGTTTAAGAAAGCTTGTTTTAATATCTAATAAACTTGACAAGCTTTAAGCTTTTATAAATTAAATTTACTTTTGTCGTTAACAAAACTTAGGCAAAGATCAAAAATATAAATAACGTTTAATGACGATATTTGTATTAACACTGATGAATATCGTAAAATTATACTTGCAGCCTATGTAAACTTTCCCTTGATCGGACCTTACGCATTTTACATGCTTGTTTTTAAATCATCATTAGCCTTTCCTGACAAATCAGTAACCCCAAAAAAAATCATATATTATACATACTAGACGAGTACCCGCGGCATCGGTGTCTGATTTCGACAAAATTTTAGCGGCGAGTAAGTTTATTTCGACAAAATACTAGACAAGTACCCGCGGCATCGGTATCTGGTTTCGACAAATTTTAGCGGCGATTAAGGAATCCATTTTGAATGATTATATTATTTTTCCGATAGCGTTGTTTTGAATTTGAGATTGTCTTTTTTGATAGCATTTTTGTAAGTTGCATTAATCAATTAATATTAAAACAATAATAACGCTATTTTTTGTTGGAAGGAGCAATTAACACCATTTTTTTTTGTCCATAGAGAGCAGTAGTACATAAATAGTTAGTGCACATAAATAAAAAAATACGAATACAAACATTTATATTTCGTATTTATGTCCCAACCTTTCACTTTTATATCGTAAAATTTCAGAGATTAGCATTCATGTGAATATGGTATGTTGGAGTCAATTTTGCATTTTAGGAAGAGAATGCATTAATCTCTCCGAGATTAGCAATAGTTTTCTTTAAACGCCATGGTTGAATACAACTTTTAAAGTTTCTATTAAATGCCTAGGCATGGTTGAATACAAGTTTTAAAGTTTCCATTTAAACGCATAGTTATTTAAACGCCATAGTTTCCTTTCTCACCACAATAGTTGACCGAATTCAGTTTTAAAGTATTGACCGAAATTCGTTTTCCACATTCAAGAAAGACCATTTTTTTATTTATATTTAGTAGAGAAGAGATATAATAGAGCTTAAATGGTCTACTGCAAAGTTGACTAAAATTCAAGAAATTTGAATTTTGAATTCTTATTCTAGCATGATAGTTTTGGGTTCTCACATTTTTCAATGTACGGTGATTTCCATATCATCATAACCAATAAAACCACTTTGAAACATCAACCAAAAATCAATAAACAAAACAACCTAAAACAAAACCATGAACTGAACTGATTCTACAGTATATCCTGTTAAAATTCCGGCATATCTACCGCAACGAAACCACCAAAGACTTACAAAACGACAATATAACAAACTCAAAATGCCTAAGTTTACATACACTTACAAACTACCAACAAACATACAAATTACTAACAAAATTACAACTACACATAATAATTTACTAACTACTTAAAAAGAAACTACACATTTATTGGCAACAAAAGCAAGTTCGATTGCGGCGGCGACACACATTCAGGCAGCAGCGGCAACAATGGTGGACTCCGGCAACAATAACAAATCTATAGAAAAAAAAAAATCAAAAAAGTTATATAAACACAAAGCTGAAAAATAATACATATATAGGTAGATCTAAAAGTAACCACAAAACTTGATATAAATCTATCAAATACTAAAAATAATTAAATAACAATATTAACATAATCAACTTTATACAAATATTAACAACAATTAAAATAAGGCATACTATAAAGTGCGATAACAGCTCTTTTCGGTAACTCAAGCCATGCAGCCGCGACAGTAATTTTTTCTGGCGAGACAGCGGTGAGCGCCCGTTCTATTTCCGGCAAAGCAGTGGTGGCGGAACCAATTTCCGGTGAGTCCTCGACGGCGGCTGTAAAAAAATTATAAAAAACTTAGATCTACAAATAAAATCTATAGATCTGTAAAAAAAATTATAAAAAGCTTGATCTATTAATAAAACTCCAAGAAATTACCTAAAAACATGATGGTCGTGAGTCGTGGTGGTTATGGGTTTCGGTGGTGTTTTGGTTTAGTTGGTGGAGTCGTCCAGTGGTGGTGACGACTGGTGGAGGTGACGTCCGGTGGTAGGGGTTCGGTGATGGGAGTTGTGGTGGTTGGTATGGTGGTATTATTTTGTCTGTGTGTTTTTAGTGTGAGATGAAATGGGGTGTGCGCGTGAGAGAGAGATAAGTTTTCTAAAGTTACATTCCACTTTCACTTTTGATCATTTTTCTATTTTATGTAGTTAAGATAAGTCTTTCGAATTTAAAGTGTTAGCGTGCCTATTATCTAATCCCTACTGCTATATCGTAGTTAATTATCTATACTACATATAATGAAGAGATCATATTCTCTCTTCAAAAGCCTAAAATAAGATAAACAATTTATTGAGCTTTTGGTATAAACCGATTAAAGACACATTTTAAAATCTGAAAATTAAATAATACCACATTAGTTGCACTCAAAAAAGATATACAACTTATAGAGATTTTGATACAAACCAAATAATGTGATCTCTATTAAATGCTCACACTACACATCTAATGAGAGCGTTAGGATGCTAATGATTAACTCACGAATCACGAACAAGGCACGAATACTTGTCGTAGAGAAGAAACGAAGGCCATACCCTTACAAAGAGTGTTTGCTCGATCGTTTATATGAAGTTTTGGAAGTTGTTAGATCTTACATGCTCCTACAACATATAAGGACTTGCACCCCGAAAGCTCAATACTCACCCTAACACACACATTTAATACACACTTAGGTGTATTAGGTGGTATCATCGATTTTCCTTAACCGATGTGAGATTTTTTACAAGCTTAACTTTTTCATAATAGTTCTCAATTGTTTGTTATGAATGTATACATATACTTTTATATATTGGAAAAACTTTGTTACGACTACAAATGTTGCCGCAAGTCAATCACTCATAGGCAATTATATTTCTTAATAAATGCTTATAAAACACCTAAAGTCTAGACATAAAAATGAGAATGATGATGGTGAAGAAAATGAGCCGATTGTTTCTAAGTGGTTGTACTTAAATAAAACAATTTAGACTATGTGTCATGTAATCAAAGTCAAAGACTTAAACTTGTCATCTCGATATCTCATTAAAAGTCATAAGAAAAAATATCATAGGTGAACCTTCTCCATCAATTTCACCTGAAAACATTACCAAAAGAAACATAGCATATCGTGTAAGTTGTAACAGAAGGTTTTAACTTTTAATTGTAGACTTATCAATTGCTTGTTTTTTGTAATATATGTTTTGATTAGTTAAAAAGTGTATAGCATGCAGTAAACTTGACTTTTGTAAGCCAACTAAACTAAGTTTGTGTTGTGATTTATGTTCATGCTCATATTTACACTTCACACATTAGTTTGTTGTTTGGCTATGTTACGATATCTGTTTTATCGAGATATATTTATTTTATAAGATCGTAAGATGCTGCTACATTATGAACTAGCTTGTTTCATAGGTGTTGAAATTTATAGCAAGTATAAATTTTAATGCAAATATTTGATACGTTCAAAATGATCATAAGAAAAACTGTACGATTTTAGTACCGATCTTGTTAAAATCCTACATTTAGCTTTATGTGTAAACAATCAAAGATTGATTGACTAATTTTATTAGATAGGATCATAAAAGCATACAACTTCACGGTCAGGATCGCGACTTGTTGTGACTATTATAAGCCTATAACGTCGTCTTGCCTGACCTCTTAAATAATTATAGAAAACAAAGTGTAAATAACTCTAATAATTGAACAGGGGGTAATTGCTACTTTGCGAGACATCAAAATTTATATTTCTTAGAAAATGAAGCCATGCAATGTTGACTAAATTTAACATGATTGACTTTCAAAAACTGGTTAAGAGAAATTTATACAGTCAAAATGCCATTTAAAATTGAGAATTCATATCAAGTACAAAAAATAAAGAATTCCAAATCTAATATACAAGTTAAAATGTATACTAGTTAAAGATGAAAATAAATTAAAATAACAAGTTTCAATTAACAATTTATGAATTCAAGTCATTAAAGAAATTAATGAATGTATACTAATGAATTTTATGAGGTTTAAAACATTGAAGAAATTGTGGATTTTTTTTTTAATAATTATTAGTTTATAATTTCGTTGGGACTAATATGTATACACTTGGTTTCAGAAAAAATATTATCTTATTATTTTATCGATTGGTCTCCAAATTTGTACCGGTCCCAAGTTGGGACTAGGCAAAATATAAATTTTATCGAGGTTATTAATTTATTGAGTATTAATTTATAAAAGTTTTACTGTATAAAAGAAAAACGGTCAAATTTTGAAAAGTAAAATGTTGAAATTCAAATGTGAAAGAAATGTATGGTTTAATTAATATTTTTATTAAAACACCTAATTACTTAAAAGTACAATAATTTATTCATATTGTACAACCAATTAAAAGCATATCTATCAAATAAAAAACAACCAAATAAAACAACCCTTACTAAAAAGTATTATAAAACTTTCACAATGTATAATTTAAACAAGATACAACATAATCCAAAATATAAAATAATTAAACACATTAATTAATGTTATTTTTAAAACACCATAAAATGAAAAGTTCATATTATTATACACGTTATACAAATTAATAAAACACACAAAGCTTCATACAAGCTAACAAGTTGATGGTACATATAGTTTTGAAAATCAGACCGGACCAACGGGTTCAACCGAGAACCAGTGTCGCCACCAGTTCGGCTAACCAATAAAAGTCATCCGAAAATGAACTAGAGAATACCCGTTAAAACTGATACAAACTGGTGAATCAGGTCTTATCGAGATCTATTTCTCCGGTTAATCGTCACAGGGTACCCGCCACCACAACGCACGGGTACCCTGCTATACTATATATAAAGAAAAAACAAAAAAGTAAAAAGTGAAAAGTTGAAACTAAAAAGAAAATGTTGAAAACATATATTTCAAAAGAAAATTATTAATACATGTCAAAAACCGGGTTAACCCGGGACGCTTCAAACCCGGTGGGTTGACCGATTTAATTTGACCCGTTTTTGACCCAACCCGTCGGGTTGACTCGGTTTAAATCGACCCGTTTTTCGACCGGAACGATTCAACCGGTTGAACCACCCGAGTCGAACCGGGTTTCAAAACATTATATTTAATCTCCAAATCTTCAAACTTTTATTATTTTTCGTTTATAACCCATAAACTTTTTTAACAGAAAACAATTTGTCGCTATATAAGTGTATTCTATATATAAGATTTTCTTCAAAAACGATTATAATCTTTTACAATTTAAAGAAAATATGTGACCGTTAGTGTCCATTTAACTTTTCAATAGGGTAAATATGCCCATTTCAAAAAAACAAAAGATTTGGCTAAATGTGCCAATAATCTTTTACAAAGTAGCCAAAATTAGTCAATTTTTTTATTTTTATTTTGGGATAATCACATCCATACTAATTTTGGTACTTGCGTTCTTCTTAACAACGGCACCATTAATCCCATCATTGTTAGTTTTTACGCGACGAGTAACGTGTTGTTAGTTTTTATCTCATAACTGATGTAATGTTTACTTTTAGTTTCATTAAATGTTTTTATATGTTGTTTGATAGATGTTAATTTTTTTTTCTAGACTTTAGTTATCGTATAGTACAACCGTTTGAAATTGCATTTTCATCGGTTCACGTTCTATTTTAAACGTTACACAAAACACTCACCACAATATCACAAATCATTAATTATCTGACGCTAGAAACCGCTACCGCTAGACGCGGATACTCGCCTAATTACTATATATATTAAAGAGCATTTGAAACGACGTCACTTAACTTACATCACTTAACCTTGCCCATTAAAAAAAGTTTTTCTTGGGCTTCTTTGGTGGCCTGTCTGTTTCGCAATATTTGGCCCAAGATGTTCGGTTACTCTAAGGTTTTCTACATGCTTCTACTGCCTTCCACATAACCAAAGTACCAAACCAAACCCTTCACATCACTTTGTCTCTCTACCTCAAGATTCTAGAGAGAGAAACAGAAGCACAAATTGAAAACACAGACACAAATGAGTAAGTGAACAAGTGCTAAATAAAACCACAAGATCAATTCATCTTTTGTTTTTTGTCATCAAATAACCCACCAAAAGGTATAATCTTTTTTACCTTTTTCCTTTTTTTTCTATTATAAAAAGTTTATTTAAAGATTTCATTTTTCATCATATGTTTTATCGTCAATTATTGTTAGAACATTGATATTTGAGCAATACCCATTTGCTAATTTTGTCTATATTATCTGATTGATTGATTTAAAAAAAAAAGGTTGGCCCTATCCATCTCCTGCGATTGTTTTAGATGTTAGGAATGGATAAAGGTTTATGAAGAAGTTGATGAAATGGTGATTTTAGCGGCCATTGTTTTTGGCATTTTTGAAATGGCTGTTGTGTTTTTTTGGGTATGAAAGAAGTGGCAGTGAAGCTTGGTAGCTTATTGCCCATTTTTTTTTTTTTTTTTTTTTTTTTTTTGTAACCACAAGTCTTTATCTGAGGCTTTTTATATTTAATTAATGTCTAACAATGGATATTGCAGGGTCTACGTGCAGTGGTTGAACCAATAAGCTCATAAGCAGGAGATGATGAGTTAATGAGCCTATCAAACCGTCATCAAGTTTATAAGCCAGCCAAATAAGGTATGACAAACAACCCAAAAAACATGAAAATAAGCTCAAACCAGTAAAAAGTCAAAAAATGGGCTTACGATATATAAGTTGGGTCCAATAACCTCATAAGCCTATATATAAGCTTAAACAAACATCCAACACTTTACACCATCATTGGAATTTTAATTTTTCCCAAGTCTGTTTTTATCTAAATTGTTGTGCCTGACATCTAAGTTGAAGTTTACATACTTTTAACGTTTTTTTCGTTACATAAATTACCAGATAAAAATGTCAAAAAAAAAAGCTCCGCCGCAACGCGGCGGATGGTCGCAATACTCGTTTATAAAATATGCTAAAACAACATATGTGTCAATTACGTAAAAGAACCTAAAAAACATAAAGACAGTTAATAAAACTTTAATTATTAAATTTTAAATAAATTATCTATACTATTTATAATGAAGGAAGACACTTCCTTCATATTTGTTACTTTAAGACCACCATAAATAAATTTTTAAGCAAATACTACTCTATAAGCATTATTTACAAGTATATAAATCACACATAAAACTAAAAACACTACTCATATAATACAATTAATACACTATTCAAAACACCCTTTTTATCCAAAAAGGCAAAAATACAACTTTTTAACCACAAAGTACAATATAATTAAGCTACCACACATGAATAAACTAAAAATAGATTTTTAAACAAATACAAATAAATAAGCATAATTTACAAGTATTTAAAGGACAAAAAAAACAAAAAAAAATATATATTTAACAAATACAATTAATACACTATTAAAAACAAATCTTCACCGAAATATACAACTATTTAACCACAATGTACAATCTAATTAAGCTTCCAAAGCATAAATCTGAAATCCAGCAGTCCAAAACAAAATAAAATTTGTTCGCCAAAATTTTTTGTCACATGATACTCGCCGCCGTATCACGCGAGTACCCTCCTGCTAATGTTAGAAAATGAAGCCATGCATGTTGACTAAATTTAACACACGTGACTTTCAAATTTTGGTTAGAGAAACTTATACAGTTAAAACTAGTTATAATATCTGTGCACGCACGGGGTTTTGACAAAAGAAATTATTCTGTATTAATACTGAATATTGTGTCTTTAAATGTAATTGCATACAATTATATAGTTATAAGTTTCGTGCACGCACGAAGTTTACACATAAATCAAATTTATTTTAACATTTTAGTTCAGTATATACACATATAAGAATTTGCTCATGAAAATTGTGATATAAGTACAACTATTACTTATGCACGAGTTTTTCATTATGCATTAATATCCATTAGAATTTGGTAAAATATTTGTAAAAAATTCTGTTAGGTAACTTAAGATTTAATTTTATTTAGCTGACAAATATGTTGATGTTGTTATTTAAATTTCACTACTGATATTATGTTGTATATATGATGCAAGTTTAATAGCACATAATGAGCGTTGATAATGTTAAAGTATACTCCTTAAAGTTTTTAAAAAAATGATTTTCTAGATATCCTTATATAAATAAATAAGAATTACATGAGTCATTGTTATAAGTACAATCGCTTATATTTATTTTTATATTAAAGTAACCCGTGCTTACAATTTGATAATTATATTCCTGTTTTCGGTAATTTAGTCGTATTTAAAAAGTAAACTTGTATCCACATATGTTAAACTTTTAAAAATGAAATAAATGAGTCCTTATTTAACGTATATAGTAAAAAAATTGATGCTTATAATCTTATGCAAATGTATATATTGTTATTTCAAAACAGCATATACATTGTATTTTTTAAGATATAAAATATAAAGGGTATAAAGTATAAGGGGGTATTTGTTTATAATCCAAAGTTATTAAAAAACATGGAGACTTATAATATTACACTTAACTCTATATAATTTTTAAAAATTCAACCACCAAAGTTTTATTAATTATTTCTTCTATTTTTTTAAGTTTTGTTTTTTTTGTTTTTTTTTTTTCACAAATATGACACCTATATTTTTATGTGTTTTTTTTATCAACCAAATTTCTCCACCAAATTTATTAAAAATTGACCAAAATCAATTTAATTTTGACTTTTATTAACCTATCACATCACACGATTTTGCTTACGTGGTGAAATCGAGCTCTCTTATTGGCCCAATTGTTTTTTCAATAAGAATGAATTAACAAAATCACTTCGAAATGATGTAATTTTTTTATTATATAAAAGATATACTATTAAAAATTGGAAATTCATATTAAGTACAAAAAATAAAGAATTCGTATAAACGAATTCCAGGAGATGGTAAATGAATGTTAACCTAACATTTCACATTCATTTAAGATCTACTCGAATACGTGATACCAATCCTAAAATATTTTATTTATACACAATACGGTATATTAACTAGGAGGATATCTTCACTTTTACCCAAGGTTGCAAAAATCGTGAATCGGTAGTCGGGCGGTCGACCACCTTGTAGCTTGTAATCGGTCTAGACGGGATTAATCGGTGATTAATCGGATTGGCTATTTTGGAAAAAATTTTGAGTACTTCCGTCAAGTTTTGTGTATTTCTAGCGAGTTTTATGTATTTTCGTAGATTCTTTCTAAAACCCACTTGTAATAGATTAAAGCATTACTATAAGTGATCAAAATAAGTTTACGGTGAGTTTTGGGTACTTCTGGCAAGATTTGTACGTTTTGACCGCCGTTGACCACGATTGACCTATCTGTTTGACCCAGTTACATAAATCGGCAAGGTTGGAGGCCCTGTAGCGCCTAAGCGGCGATTAATCGGCCTTGTAAACCTTTTTTTGCAACACTGCTTTTACCTATGTGGGATTCTAGACAATTATATATTTCTTCTAATAATTTTTGTATTGTTTGTTTTGATTTTTATGTATGCTTCTGAATATTTTAAAACCATATTTACGAGTAAAAATGCTGGCCACAACTTAACCACTTTAGTATATGTGTTGATTTAGTAAGCGATTTAAAAGAGCACATAAAATCTAGATGTAAGTATAAAATTGATACCGATGGTGAAGAAAGTGGTCCGATCATCTCTAGGTTATGTTAATCTTCTTGATGCATACTGCGTTATTGCAATTGCATTAATATGAACTTTGATTTGTTGCTTAAATAAAACAATCTGAACCTTTGTGCCAATTTTTCCAAGTACAAGACATCAACATGTCTATTTATTCAAAGCTCAAGGAAAATGACCTTAAGTGAACTGCTTGGTTTGACTCCAAAAAGGTGAAGAATGGTGGGATCACCCTGGTCCCATGCATCTTAAGGATGCCAACCGGACCCTCCCCGGGACCCGGCCGGCAATGAAATGTCCAAGTGTGTACTTATCAAGAGGTTGGGCTTTGAACCCGGCGATTTTCTCCAATAGGCCTCGTTGACCATCAATCTGAGCATTTGCGGTGGGGGGATGGTACCAATTGAAAGCTTTTAGGCCAATGGAGAGATTCGAACCCCAGTCTATTGACACAAGGTTGGAAGCTCTTACCATTGGACTAAAGGCCCATTGGTAACTGCTTGGTTTGACTAGCATATCATAAAACAATAAGTTGTATCTAGGGCTGAGCATCGGTCTAAAACCGAACCTACCCGAACCGAACTAACAAAACCGATAACCGAAATTCATGAAAAACCTAAACCGAACCGACGGGCCGTCGGGTCTGTTCGGTTTTGGGTCGGGCTGTCGGTTCGGTTCGGTTTAGGTGTATTTAGGTATGTTTTTTTTAGGTTTTGGGCCGAACCAAACCGAACCGACCTGACCCGAAACCGAAAACATGTAAAACATGAAACCGAAACCGAACCGACGGGCTGTCGGGTCGGCTTGGTTTTTGTCGGTTCGGTCGGTTTTGTCGGTCCGGTTTGATTTTGGACCTTTGATGTTCAGCCCTAGTTGTATCTTTCATTTGTCAGATGTTGGTATTTTATTACAATAAGCTTTGCTTAAATTCAAAAGTGTATGACTATAAACTTGAATTTCCCAAGCATGCAACTTCATTTTGCTAAAATGAGTTCATGTTCAGAGTATGTACACTCTTTGTGTGTTGTTGCCGACTGGTAAAACGTGTAATTTACACGGGTTGGCCCTGCCGACTACTTTGATAGACGTTTTTACTTGTTTAGTTCTTCTAAATTTTATCAAGTTTTTTTTTTAAAGTTTTTTCAAAATAAAAATTTTATATTTGAGTAATGAGCTAGCAAATAAAGTATTGCTGCAACTAGTTGTGGAGTGTTATTGTTATTCATTTGATTTATTTCATTTTTTATGCTTATACGGTGTATACTAGAAACGAACGAACGAAAAAAAAAAAAACTTGGAAACATAACCCCAAATGTTTAGCTGTTTACGCCGAAAACATTATCTTTTCAATCAAAAGAAATGAACAAAAATCTTTGTATTTGATGTTTTCTAACACTACGTTATAATGTTATAACACTATGCTTAACCAATCATAACCTACTTCATTGGACATTTGGACATGTCATATTTACCTTGACGCGGTAGGCCGGTAGTAATAAAACATAAACTCCTAAAGTATAGCTCAAATTTTTTCGAAACTTAACAAATACAGGTTAACTTACAAATCGATTAACTCTATTTAACTTGACATAAAATATATACATTGCACTTTCTCATAAAATATATACTTAGAATCTTTGTTAAAAAAGATTGGAGTTGTACGTTCTAAAGATTCAATAAAGAATGTTAAGAATTCATATAAAAGATTGTGAAATACATTTGCTTTGAAGATACATCACGTCATATCCGGAAACTTGATACTCATCATAAACTGAATAGTTCACAAACAAACATGGTATATAAGCTACATCATTTCTTCTCTTTAACCTATGTGGGATTCTAAACATGTCGTGATTTTCCTCATAAATTTAAAGGTGCTTGTATTTGAATGTATAGAATTGCATGCTTCTGGATATCTAGTAAACGCCGTTAAGAGTACAGGTTTTGGCCACAACTTAGGCATTTCTAGACACCTATGTTTCTTGATAAATGATTGGAAAAAACACAAAAAATCTAGATAATATATACGGATGGTGAAAGTGTGCTGATTGTTTCTAGGTGCTGGCGATATAAAAATTGTTAGTTGTACCATATGTTATTGTAATTGACTATATGAACAATTCAACAAACAAATTTACGTCCGAAACGTTATTGATCTTATTGGATTAGTTTTATGACATCGAGATTTTAGATTGGCACGAATCCACCAGTAAGATTGTAAACTAGCATACAACCCAAGTGTATTCATGTAGCGTAGAGAATATTGTATAAGATGTTTTCGAAATAGACTTACATTTATGCCAAGCAGATCTAACCTTCACAAGTTAATGGCGGAAATAACATCATATTATCCTTACTTTTAAGAGTTGTACCTGTCGAGAAAGATATTAAAACCTTTCACTTTTTTACTAAGAGTTATCATAACATGACTATCTACCGAGACTGCAAGACTCATAATCTTCTTAACGACCTTTGCATCCTTGTTTAGAAAATTTTATACAATTGGAAAAGAAATAAAAAAGTTAAGAATTCGTATAAACTTGCCAAACCCGCTGCGCCTGCTTGTTAATATTGGCAAACAACAATAGCTAGTTTGAGAACTTGATACTAGTCCTAAAACATACTTTTTATGTACAATGTTGTATATTAGGTGGTACTATTTCTTCCCTTTAACCGATGTGGGATTCCAGCTAAGATATTCTACTTTTAAATTTCTGAATTGTTTGTTTTAAGTTGTATACTTACTCGGCGAGCGAAGTGACGTGAGGCGAGCGTCTGAGTGAGTTGAGTGAGGAAGCGTATTGGAATTCGTTACTACACCACAACTTATATTAAGCATATATTAGATAACATTGTTTCTTAGTAAATGCTTAAATAAAAACATGAGAATATAAGACTCGTCTTGATGTAAATTGACTAATAACATAAGAATACAAGAATGTTCTTGATGTATCTTATGTTATTGTAATTGCATTAAGATGATTGTTGACCTATTGTGCTTAAATTAAAACATACTGGACCATTGTGTCAGTTTAGTCATAATCAAACACGCCAACATTTCATCTTACTAAAAGCCACAAGAAAAAGGACAATACGTGAACTTTTTTTGTTCGACTTGACAACAATCACCAAAATAACATAACACAATAGCATCTTGTGAAACAAAATGTTTTCATATTTGGTATGTTAGATAGCTTAGACTTAATTGGACGTTATCAGTCAGTTGTGATTATATAATTATAATTTAGTTTAGTTTACTATAAAAGTTGTTTGAAGGTGATACCATAAATTGTTTATTCATTTACGGTTCTTTTCTATTATTTCCTGTACACATTAGTTATGTTTAGCTACCAATTTATCAAGATTGAGGGAGGATCCTATTCGTTTTCATAAGATGCGGATCTTGAGATACTACTATGATAAAGTAGTTTTTTTCACTAGGGTTTCAATTTATAGCAAGTACTAATTAACTTCAATGCAACTTTTTGAAATGTTCAAAAAGAAAATTTTATCTTCTACCTTAAGATCTTATGACGGCCAAACAATCCTATGAGCGATTCTACGTTCAAACGAGCTTGAATCATGGGCGGAGTTAAAGAGGGGGGCACAAGGGGCATGTGCCCTCTTAACGAAAAAATTGTAGTGTAAATTTTCGAAAATATTAAGTTTTTTTTTTTTTTCTTTCCGTAATTTGCCCCCTAAAGTAACAATTTATAGTGTAGTTGGCACAAGGGGCATGTGCCCCCTTAGCGAAAAAATTGTAGTGTAAATTTTCGAAAATATTTAGTTTTTTTTCGTAATTTGCCCCCCAAAGTAACAATTTATAGTGTAGTTTCTAAAATTTATCAAAGTGTCCCCCCTCCGATCAAATTTTCTAGCTCCACCACTGGCTTGAATTGATCAAACTAGCTTTAAGATCTTGAAATTATACGACTTTACAAGCAATATTGCGACTTTTTATGACCTTGCATACCACTACCCCCGTGTATATATGTAACGTAGTAAACATTGCATATATAAGATGTTTCCGAAATGGCATAACGTACTCCCAAACCAATCATAACCTTTTTTATCGTGGTGGTTGTAACACATTTATTCTCACCATTTTTTACCATTAAGAAAACAAAGCGTAAACAAAAACTGGTTCCATTATAATAATCCGATTTCGACTTAGGAGTAACAATCGCATTACTTATAAAACAAAGTCGAACATATAGTGATTGTCCAAAGTGGTCATCTTTAATTCACTTGATAGAAAATATACAGACCTTCGCTTTGTCCAAAGTGATCATCTTTAATTCACTTGATAGAAAATATAAAATGACCCTCGCTTTCAATTAACGCTGCCCAAATTATTCCTTCTTTGTGTGACTCCCAATCTTTGTTAAAGAGAAGATATGGAATACATGTTAAGAAAAATTTATATAGTTAGTATATAAGAAAATTAAGATTTTATATAAACTTCACGATTAACAGTAGATAAACGTATCGAATCCTTGTTAAAAAAGAATTTCTACAATCGAAATACTATATAAAAAAGTTAAGATTTCATATAAAGTTTTCAACCAACGAATATCACCCGTTATTCTCAACGGGTGAAATACTGTTAACCGAAAGCCCATTACTCATCCTAAGACAACTATTTAATACACACTTAGCTATAAAAGGTCGTATCATTTATTCTTTTTAGCCGATGTGGGATTCTAGACATGCTTAAACTTTTTTGGGTAAAGGCTTACCCGGTAAATACAATTATTATATATTGGAAAAACTTTGTTATTAATGTATAGACATTATGGGAAAACTTTGTTATTTTTTTTTTGAACGGCGGCAATATATTAAAAGCTAGCAAAGACTAGCAAACCAAAAATTACATAGTATGAGTATTAATAGGATTTCCTAACCAATCTATCCAACTTAAGTTGTACTTGGGATTTCTAGATGAAATCCACAAGAACGAGAGATGAACAATATTATCCCACATAGTCGCCGTATTAGGCTTAGACGTCGAGAAAATCCAAGCATTACTAAAATTCCAAATGGACCACATCAATGTAGCAGCCACCCCTTCAATAATAATCTTGGCACACTTGGACATAGGAGAAGCATCTAACCATGTGTACCAGTCTTGAGTAGATGAAAATCCAAAGAACACCACCTAGCTAAAAGGCCCCAAAGATCTTTCGCCATCCCACACAAGAAAAACATATGGGAAAACTTTGTTATTAATGTATACACATTCTTTTATATACCGGAAAAACTTTGTTATGAATGCTTAAAAAACACCTAAAGTCTAGATATAAAAATGAGAATGGATACTGTTGGTGAAGAAACTGAGCCGATTGTTTCTACGTGGTTAATGGTTCAGGGTTAGGGTTAGGATATGATATTGATGGTGAACGTTTTGTATTCTATGCTATCGTAGTTGCATGAATAAGATTAATTGTTGATATGTTATGCTTAAATAAAACAATTTGGACTATGGTGTTAATGTAATCAAAGTCAAAGACTTCAACATGTGATCTCGATGTATCATTGAAAGCCACCAGAAAAAGAACCATAGGTGAACCTCTTCGGCTCTTCCTTTGATTTAACCTGATAGCATCACGAGTTGACATAATTATCAATCATTGGTTTTTGTAATAAAACAAAAGTCAAGAGTTTATATAAACTTTCATAGTAGTGTGTCCATGTTTATTAATTTTGATAGACTACCACACGACTAGAAAAGTTATTACTAATCCTAAAACATGTAACTCATACACACCTTAGATATTCGTATTTTTCTTTTGATAATTCAAAATTGTTTATTTTGGATGAGCTCTTGTGCTCGAGAAAACATTGTTGTGGGTACAACCTTTGGCCATGACTTAAGCAGCTTCTAGACAACTGTATTTCTTCATAAATGATTCAAAAAACATGATATCTAGGTATAAAAATAAAATGGATATGAGGAAATGATATGCGTGAGACGACTATGTTATCGAACATAATTCTGTAGTAGGATATATGCATTTTATTGATGTATTTTATATACGTCATTGTAATTGCATAAAAATAATTGTTGATCTATGGTGTTTGGATAAAACAATTTGGACCATTGCCTTAATGTATTCAACGTCAAAGAGTCACTACAAGTTAAAATGAGGAGTACTAAACAAATGTTTAACTCGATAAGACTGATAGTAAAAGGATCACACCAAGATCACAAATAACCTTTTTATATCAGCGTCAATTCAGCTTTTTCTCTTATAGATCAAACATATACCAAATACAATGGACCACGCTCACAACAAAAAAACATACATCACAAAATTAAATAAAAACAAAAAACACACTCACAAACCAAACAATTCGTTCGATCCAACAGCAGACCAAATAAATGAAATGGTCTATGGGGGAACGCGAGCCATATTGTTTTGCACTAGCTCTATATTGTTTTGGTTTTTGCTGCTATGTAGCCTCTGTATCTTAGGTGGATTGGGACATGTCTAGTTCCATTTTGTTATTTAGTTTGTTGATATTAATATATAATTACCGTTTTTCATAAAAAAAAAAATATTTTTTTTTGCAATTTATACCAAGTATTGATTTTATGACATCTGTATGAAATGTTATCATATGGTTAGTGTGCGATCTTATATTCGATCTTACGATCGTTTAACCTATTCTATATCCAAAATGATCATGCATTGATAAGACTAGTTTTATGAGATCGAGATTATAAACTCGTACGGGTCTACAAGCAAGACTGACTTTTGACGAGCTTGCATACAACTACCCAAACGTATATATGTAGCATAGAAAACCTTGCACATGATGTTTTTGAAACGGAATAACGTTCTGGCAAACCAATATAACCTTCATTAGTTTGTGGTGGTTATAACGCCATGTTGATCCCACCTTTTTGACCATGTAGAAAACAAAGTGTCTACATAAACTGATACCCCGAAGCTTTCATAATAGCTTTAAAAGTAGAATCACATTTCTTAGAGATTAAGAGTTGTGATAAGGATTATAGAGGCCATGTCTAATCCTCTTGTTAAACATGTATTTAGTCACAATTTTAAGACATGAGAATTATTTTAATAGCTACCAATACAAGACAAATCTTTGTTAAAGAATAACTACATATAATACCCGCGCACGCGCGGGTTTTTATATATTGTGTTTTTTAAGAATCAATTACTAATTTATTTTTTACATTGCACAAATATTTTAAAATCGCCCCACTTTTTACTTAAGTTTTTTCTTGACTATATATAAGAACTTTTTTTTAACTATTGCCAAATCCGGAATATTTGAGTTTTTTTTAGTAAATATTTTAAAATAAAAAAATAATAATAATAAATGAATAAAATATTACCAAATAAGTTATGAATTGATTTTTTTGAAATGAAAAATTCCCACTAAAAGTTTTGTTTTATTATATAAAAGATATACAATTTTTATTAAAAACATATTTATTTAGTTGGAATAGTATATATTAAAACTTAAGATCTTATATAAAGTTTTCGATTTTGATGAACGTTGTTATGTTTCTACAACATACAAAGGCCACCAAATCAAAAGCCCATTACTCATCCTAAGACAAACGTTTAGTGCACACTTAGCTACATTAGGTGGAACAATTTATTCTCCTTAACCGATGTGGGATTCCAGACGTTGTTTGTTATGAATGTATCCATACTCTTTTGAATATTGGAAAAAACTTTGTTTTTTCGTGGCCGCAAGTCGAGCACTTATAGACAACTACATTTCTTAATTAATGCTTCAAAAATACCTGAAGCATAGAGACAAAATGAAAATGTGCTGATGGTGAAGAAAGTGAGCCAATTGTTTCCAAGTGGTTGAGGGGACCGGGACCATGATTTAAACTTGATTGTTGTACTTAAATAAAACAATTTGGGCTGTGTGTCATGTAATCAACGTCAAGATCATCTCAATATCTCATAGAAAGTCACAAAGAAAAAAAGCCATGGGTGAACATATATCTTCCACGATTTCGTCTATCGTGAAACAAAAGATTTTAACTTTCAGTTGTAGATTTATCAATAGCTGGTTTTGTATCTTTCATATTAAATGTATTTGAATTTTCAAGTCTTTATTTTACAACTTTGACTTTAAATATTTTTGTTTGTGTTATATAGTATTAGATAAAAATAATACGTAGTGAAAAACCATTTAAAACTCGATCTATTCATATATTTTGCATCAAATATTATATAACACAACTAAAAATATTTATGGTCAAAGTTAAGAACTAAAGACTTTGAAAATTCAAACCGGACATTTAATACGGGACGGAGGGAGTATATGTTTTGATTAGTTAAAAAGTGTATAGCAGTAAAACTTGACTTTTGTAAGCCTTTGTGATTTATGTTCATGCTCATATTCGTGTTCAGTAAGTTACATGTGCTTATTTGTTTCAGATCTTCAATTTTAACAGTCTTTTGATGTAGATAGTTCACACATTAGTTTGTTGTTTGGCTATGTTATGATATCAGTTTTATCGAGATATATTTATTTTTATAAGGTAAGATCGTGAGATCGACGCTGCTACATTATGAACTAGCTTGTTTCATAGGTGCTGAAATTTTTACCAGGTATAAATTTTATTGCAACTCTTTGATACATTCAAAATGGTCATATGAAGACTATGCGATCTTATGCTCGATCTTGTTAAAATCCTACATTTTTATTAGATCGATCATAAGAGCATATGACTTCACGAGCAAGAATCGCGATTTGTTGGGACTATTATAAGTGGGAAAATAACTTAAAAAAACATCATACTTGTCCAAAAATATACTTCTGGGTATCGAACAAATTTTTTTGCTTATATGCGCACTGAACTTTCAATTTTAGGCTTTCTTGAGGTACTAAACTTTCAATTTCGGATTTTTTTTGGGTACTTTTGTGACATTTTTGCCCCTAGATTTTTAATAATTTGAGGGGCAAAAATGTCATAAACTACCTCAAAGAGTCCGAAATTGAAAGTTCAATACCCATATAAACAAAAAAAATTGTTCAATGTCCAGTGTATTTTTAAACAAGTATAATGTTTTTTTTAAGTTATTATCCCATTATAAGTCTATAATGTCGTCTTACTTGACCTGTTAGATAATTATAGAAAACAAAGTGTAAATAAGTCTAATAATTGAACCGGATGTAATTGCTACTTTGCTAGATATCAAATTTAACATTTCTTAGAAAATGAAGCCATGCATGTTGACTAAATTTAACAGACGTGACTTTTAAATTTTGGTTAAGAAAAACTTATGGGAATTGATACTCACACCACCTTTTTTGATTATTGCACCACAATATGTGCATTATAGTTTGATGCTGCATGCACAAGTTTGTGATGAAATAATCAAAAAAGGTGGTGTGAGTATCACCTCCCAAAACTTATACAGTCAAAATACCAAGGTTGCAAAAATCTTGAATCGGTAGTGAAGCGGTCGACCCCCCTGTAGCTTGTAATCAGTCTAGGCGGGATTAATCAGTGATTAATCGGATTGACATTTTTGGCAAATTTTGGGTATTTCCGGCGAGTTTTGGGTATTCCCAGAAATATTTTCCTTAAAAACATCTTGTAATAGATATAAACAACGACTATAAGTGATTACATTTGTTCAAGGTTGCAAAAATAGTAAATCAGTGATAAATCGTATTGGCATTTTTGGCAAGATTTGGGGATTTACTGAAGTTTTGGTATTCCCGGCAAGATTTTCATTGAAAAACATCATGTAATAGATATAAACAATGACTATAGGTGATTAAAACTTATTTACGATGAGTTTAGGGTATTTCCAACAAGATTTACAAGTTTACGGCATGTTTGACCATCGTTAACCACCGTTGACCATGGTTGACCGATTTGTTTGAACGATTTATGAAAATCGGCAAGGTCGGTGGCGATAGCACCTAATCGATTAATCTTGTAGACCTTTTTGCAACACCAAAAATACCATTAAAAACTAGGAATTCATATTAAGTACAAAAAAAATAAAGAATTCTGAAGATAGTAAAAGAATGTAAACCAAACATTTAACATTCATTTAAGATCTACACGAATACGTGATACCAATCCTAAAACATTTGATCTATACACAATACGGTATATTAACTAGGAGCATGTCTTCACTTTTACCTATGTGGGATTCTAGACGATTATATATTTCTTCTAATAATTCTTGTATTGTTTGTTTTGATTTTATCCGTATGCTTCTAAATATTTTAAAACCATATTTACGAGTACAAATGTTGGCCACAACTTAACCACTTTAGTATATATGTTGATTTAGTAAAGGATTTAAAAGAGCACATAAAATCTGGATATAAGTATAAAATGGATACCGATGGTGAAGGAAGTGGTCCGATTATCTCTAGGTTACATGAATGTTCTTGATGCATATTGTGTTTACAATTGCATGAATATGATTTTTGATTTGTTGTGCTTAAATAAAACAATCCGAACCTTTGTGCCAATTTTTCCAAGTACAAGACACCAATGGCGGGCGAGGAAATACAATTACTGGGGCATCGAGTAATGAGTGGATTTTTAATGTAACTTGAAACAAGTCGGGTCGGGTTTGATTTAAGGCAACAAAAATGTTATTTTTAATGCCTTTAGCACTTATATCTTAAATCCGGGTGATAAGGTGAAATTGTTTATAGAATATTTGTTTTGTAATTTCAACTAGCTTTTTCTAAAATCATATAAAAAGTTGGGCTGTATATTACAAGTGAAACACAAATACTTTAAAAAATTAGATTAATCATATCCCGTTCAGGCGGGATTGGATATGTTATTGTGGATGAGATTAGATATATTGTTGTATAGGGAAGATTCATGCGAATTTTATTAAAGCACTTGGTATTTCATACAACTCTAGTTTTAAAAAATGTGATTATTATGTCAAAACCATAACATAAAAAACAGTATAAAAAACCTTATAATGTTAAATATTCCGTTAGAAAACCTATCATAATAATCATATTTTACATTAAAAAAATTAAAAGCACTAGATTGGTGATGATCATGAAAATTCTAATCTCCAAACGTAATAAACATTTATGTTATCTAGGCAATGAAGACAAAGACTATATACCTTTTTTTTTACAACATAAATAACTTTAATAATTAATACGGAGTACTTTAACAAACTTTTTAATAGCCCCTTGTCAGAGACCCACCCACCCACCTTACCCCAGTGTATAGATGTAGCGTAGTAAACATTGCATAAGATGTTTTCGAAATGGCATAACGTACTCCCAAACCAATCATAACCTTCGTTATTTGTAGTGGTTGTAAATTTTTCTCACCTTTTCTACCATATATGTAGAGAACAAAGCGTAAACAAAAACTGATTCCATTCGAAGCAGTGATAATAAACCGACTTTGACTTAAGAGTAACAACCACATTACTTATAAAACATTTACATATCATCCTCAACTTAAATTACATATTTCAAAGATGTTTTAATAAGCATTATACATGCATTAAAAACTTGTGTTTTGGGGAAATATGTAATTTTTGAAGTTTCCTTGGGTATATATGAAATTCCCCCTTACTTATAAAACAAAGCTGAACATATACTGATTGTCCAAAGTGATCATCTTTAATTCACTTGATAGAAAATACACAGACCTTCGCTTTCAATTAATGCTGCCCAAATTATTCCTTCTTTGCGTGACTCCCAATCTTTGTTAAAGAGAAGATATGGAATACATGTTAAGAAAAATTTATATAGTTAGTATATAAGAAAATGAAGATTTTATAAAAAATTTATATTGCATGAATAAGATTAATTGTTGATATGTTATGCTTTTTTTTGGAAGGCAAGTAATCGATGTATCATTGAAAGCCACAAGAAAAAAGACCATAGGTAAACCTCTTCGGCTCTTCCATCGATTTAACCTGATAGCATCACGAATTAACATAATTATCAATAGTTGGCTTTTTTAATCAAACAAAAGTCAAGAGTTTATATAAACTTTCCTGGTAGTGTGTCCGTGTTTATTAACTTTGATAGACTACCACACGACTAGAAAACTTATTACTAATCGTAAAACATGTAACTCATACGCACCTTAGTGTATCAGGTACCACAATTTCTTATGTTTCACCTATGTGGGATTCTAGATATTCGTATTTTTCTTTTAATAAATTCAAAATTGTTTATTTTGGATGAACTCTTTGTGCTCTAGAATACTGAAAAAACATTGTTGTGGCCTTGTGGGTACAACTTTTGGCCACTACTTAAGCACTTCTAGACAACCGTATTTCTTCATAAATGATTTTAAAGAACATGAAATCTAGATATAAAAATAAAATGGATATGAGGATATGATATGCCTGAGACGACTATGTTATTGAACATAATTGAAAATGATCAAATGTAGTAGGATATATGCATTTTATTGATGTATTTTATATATGTCAGTGTAATTGCATGTTGATCTATGGTGTTTGGATAAAACAATTTGGACCATTGTGTCAATTAGGGGTGTCATTCGGGCTGACCCGACCCGAGTCAATTCGGGTTGGGTCAATCGGGTTCAAAAATCTATTCGGGTCAATCGGGTCAACCCGAATTGACCCGACTTCTAAACAAAGTTGGGTTCGGGTATATTTTTTTATCCTTGACCCGACCCGTACCCGACTAACCCGGTTCAACAACACTTTTACAATGTAAAATACTCGGGTTGACCCTGAACCCGAATTGACCCGACCCGAGTTGACTCAAACCCGAGTTGACCCGATCCGAGTTGACCCGAGTTCTAAACAAGGTCGAGTTCGGGTATGTTTTTTTAAAGCTTGACCCGAGTTGACCCGAACCCGACCGGGTCAACCCGAATAACACCCCTAGGTCAATGCATTCAACGTCAAAGAGTTCAACATGTCAACTCACTGAAAGTTAAAAAAAGAGGACTAAACAAATGTTTAACTGGATAAGACGGATAAGGATCCTCTAATGTTTACCCTCTCATGTTGATCATGTTGAACCAATCATCAATAAGAAAATAATAAAATAGGACCACAACAAATTGAAACAAGGGACCTATTATTTTGTTTTATCTCACAATATAACTAACATGAGAGAGATAAACTTTAAAGGATCTCAATTCGGATAAGACCGATAGTAATAAGATTACACCAAGATCACAAATTACCTCGTTATATCAGCGTCAACTCAGCTTTCTCTCACATATATTAAACATATACCAAACACTTGTAGCAAAGGGACCACACTCACAACAAAAAACATACCCCAACAAAATTAAATAAAAACAAAAAGCGCACACACAAACCAAACAATTCGTTCGGTCCAACAATGACCAAACAAATGAAATGGTCTATGGGAGGAACGCGAGCCATATGATCTCTGTAGTAGGGGAGACGAGTCCGGTTTGGATAGACCAACCACACCGTTCGATCTTATTACGTTTAGTCTAACATTTATCATATCATGAAACAAAATATTTTGACCTAAATTACTAAATGAAAAATCACGTAGTTTGTTAACTCTTATGTAGTTATTATTTTTCCCCACTTAATAAATTAGTCATTGTTTAGAACTTCAGATAATCAAGAATACAGTGAACTAGTTTGTTTTACCAGTATTGCAATTTATACCAAGTATAAATTCTTTAACAAGTTTTTTGAAACGTTCAAAGTGATCATGTGGTTAATCATACAATCACATATTCAATCTTACGATCTTGTGAACGATTCTACAATCCTCCAAGGAGTTCTATGTCTAAAACGTGTTACAAATAGAATGTCAATGTCTGTTAACTTTACCACATGGGGTTATATTCGAAAACTTGATACACATAAAAAATATAATTTCTATGAACTTTTCGTATTGCAATCACTACGGCTGGTTTATAACCAAATAGCACTTCTTCTCTTTTATCTATGTGGGATTCTATTCGTGCATATATATCTCATAAAAGTTCTGAATTGCTCACTTGAATGCATTTGTTTAATCTTGAATACTCAAAACTTTGATGCTGGTACACATGGCCACAACTTAAGGCACTTTCAGAAAAGTGTGATTCTTAATAGAGTGTTAAAAAAAACATGAAAATGGATACTGTTATGACTCATTCGTTTCTATAATGATAAGTTTGGTATAATCTATAAGTTTATGACAACAAACTCATAGTCTTGTAAGCTGAGTGAGTTTCTAATTCAATGAGGTCATGGTCATATTCAAGGGACCATGTAATTAAATGATTTAACTTGCTGTAAAACTTATTTTTATTTAAATCAAATGTATTTTTAAAATGACTCATGTAGGTCATTCTATATTACATTATTACTGTATGATCTTATCCATGACGTAACATCTCGGTGACACATTCGCTGCACTGATTTGGGGTGTTACACTATATCTTAGGTGGATTGGGACATGTCCAATTCCATCTTGTTATTTGTTGTAAGTTTGTTAATATTAATATATATTCACCCTTTTATCAGAAAAGAAAAGAAAAAAAGGAAAAAAAAAAAAAAAAATTGCAATTTATACCAAGTATTGATTTTATGACAGCCGTCTGAGATGTTATCATATAGTTTATATGATTTATTTGTGAGATCTTATTCTCGATCTTCCGATCGTTTAACATTCTATATCCAAAACGATCATGCATTGATAAGACTAGTTTTATGAGATCGAGATTAAAAAATTGTACAAGTCTACAAGCAAGACTGTAACTTTTGATGAGCTTGCATACAACTACCCAAATGTATATATGTAGCGCAGAAAACATTTCACATGATGTTTTTTGAAACGGAATAATGTTTTGTCAAACCAATATAACCTTCATTAGTTTGTGTTGGTTAAAACGCCATGCTAATCCCACCTTTGTGACCATGTAGAAAACAAAGAGTGTAGATAAACTGATACCTCGTTTGAAGCTTTCATAATAGCTTTATAAGTAGAAATCACTTTTTTTAAAGATTTAGAGTAGTGATATGGATTATAGAGGCCTAAAATTTACGTCTAAAAATATTAGTCGATTCATTACTTGACATGTGTTTTATTCATATTATCTTTCCTCATTTGCACTTTCCATCTTGCCACATGTTTAAATCAATTTGTTAGACATTTATTTAGTTACAATTAGAATCATTTTAATAGCTACCATTACAAGGCTATTTTACTCCTAATCTTTGTTAAAGAGAAAAAATAGATCTTTACTAAAGAAGATTTATATATTTGGAATACTATATAAAAACTTAAGATATTATATAAAGTTTTCAGATAGAGAGAACACTTTTATGTTTCTACTAACACACTTTTATGTTTCTACAACATATAAGTGCCTCCAAATCGAAAACCCATTACTCATACTAAGATAAACATTTATTACACACTTAGCTATATTAAGTGGTACCATTTATTCTCCTTAACCAATGTGGGATTCCAGACGTTGTTTGTTATGAATGAATACATACTCTTTTGAATATTGGAAAAACTTTGTTTCGAGTACAATTCGTAGCCACAAGTCGAGCACTTATAGACAACTACATTTCTTAATAAATACTTGAAAGATACCTAAAGCATAAAGACAAAATGAAAACGGACGGATGGTGAAGAAAGTGAGCCGATTTTTTCCAAGTGGTTCAAGGTCCGAGACCATGATATAAACTTGGTAGTTGTACTTAAAATAAAATAATTTAGGCTATGTGTCATGTGATTGAAGTCAAAGATCATCTCAATATCTCATAGAATGTCACAAAGAAAAAAAGCCATAGGTGAACAGCTTCTATCGATTTCGCTGATAACATCACCAAAAGAAACATAGCATATCGTGACACAGAAGATTTTAACTTTCAATTGTAGAAAATGTCTAAAAAAAGACGAACACGTCTAAAAACGGATGAATACGTATAAAAAAATACAAAAACGTAAGAAAGCGGGTGAAAACGTTAGAAAGCGTATAAAAATTGATGAAAACGTATAAAACAGGAGAAAAACGTATGAAAATGTAAGGAAACGGGCGAAAAGGTATGAGTACGGAAGAAAACGGACAAAAACGTAAGAAAACAGGCAAAAACGTATGAAATCGGACGAAACGTTAAATACTAACGATCGTTGGCAAAAAGGACAAAACGGCAAAATTTACTATAATTGGGATGATTTTCTTTTTGGTAAAGGGTTTTAACCGGTAAATATATTCACACCAGAAAATCTTTAAGTAGAGAGGAATATGTCTGAGTGCCATATTAACCTAACGCACTACACTTGCGTAACCTATTACATGGATCGCCAAGCCATTGACCATGTTAATCATATGTGCTAATAACAAAGGAGTAGAACCGCCAAAAGACATAACCTAGAAACATGCACCCCCATGCATGCGCTCCCACAAACAGCTCAAAGACAAAAAGTAGAAATGACCAACTCAACTTCTCCCTTGCCATCAGAACTTATTTCATTCGAGATCTTCCATACATCCAGATACTTTGCCACCTTCATAGACTTCTTGAAGTGAAGACATATAACCTTTAAGCGAACAATAGCAATAATAACATCCCTAACTTGCTCAACTTTCCAGGACTTCTTTTTGAAAATGCGATTATTACATTCCTGCCATATAAAATAAGTTGAAGCAACAACCACAAAACAAGCACAAATACTTTTAGTGGATAATGGGTATAACCAAGCAAGGATATTTGTCATTCTTGAGTCAATGTGTTCCATAGCAACATATTTTCTAACCAAGCTCCAAACCTGAAACGAGAACTGACTATTTCGAAAAATAGGTGTGAGTGAGAGTCCGGTTGGGCATTACAAAGCGGGCATTGGAGCAGGTTTAAGTTAGTGTCACTACTAACATCCCATTGCCTCAAAACATCTTGAGTCTAAGTTTATTTAACATCACGTGCCATATATGGAAAGCATGGCGCGGAATGCATTGTGAGAACCACACAATATTCGCGCAAGGAACTAAAGCACTTCTTGGCCACATAGAGTCCTAAGCAAGACTAACTGAGAAGGGTTTAAGATTACCATTTACATCTTTCCAAAACAGCACGTCATCCTTATTAGGATCAAGTAAAGGAGGTTGTATATCGATCCAATCAGTTTGCTATCTCCAATCACCATTAAGAATAACGTCCACCACTTTGTCATTCATGGAAAAGCCATGATTTGTAATTTGGCGAACAGTCTTGAGCTAAGAAAGAGGACATTCCTCACACCATCGATCAAACCACACAAAAGCCTTCGACCCATTACCAAGTTAATACCATATAAACGGTCTTATGGTATCTCGTATTTGAAGTAGCTTATGCCACCTTCAACTCACACACGATCTCATAGGAACATCCCAAAACTTCATCCCATAAGCTTGTAGGAATGAATCCATAACCCATAAGGACTCTTTATTCGTAAATATGCTCCAAATATGGGTAGCCTTAAGGGAAATATTGAACGTGTCTAACCTTCGGATACCAAGACCTCCCTCATGCTTTGGAAAACATATAGATTCCCAAGGAACTTTCGCTTTGCCTCTCTTCATTTCACCTTGGCACCAAAGAAAACCATGCATTTATTGTTCCAAGTCTTGAATAATTCGAGCAAGTAAGATCAAAACCGAAGCCCAATAACATGCATAGAGGATAGAACCGATTGAACCAATTGAAGCCTATCGTCAAAAGATAACGATTTATTCTTCCAATCACTAATTCTATTTTCCACTTTCTCAACAAGGATTTTATAATCCTTATAAAGGAGGCAGGAAGGAATAAGAGGTACGCCTAAATATTTAACGGGGAGAGTATCTTCATTGAAAGGCATCCTACTAAGATTGACGTCTTAACATGATTAATAACATTGCAAAAAAATATCATACTCTTAGGTATGCTAGGAATGAGCCCCGAAGTCATTTTGAACTCCTCCAGTGCTTCCATCAAAACCATGGTTGAATTAACATTTCCATATGCGAATACAAATAAATCATCCGCGAAGCAAAGATTAATAATCTGTTGTCTTTCACATTGCTTATGCTATCTATAAACAGTCGACTCATTCACTTTCTTTCGAAGGATAAGAGTTAAAACTTCCATCACTAGAATAAATAAGTGTGCGGGGACATTGAATCCCCTTGACTTAAACCTCTTTTTCCTTTAAAAAACCCATGTAGATCACCATTTATACAAATAGAAAAGGAAATGTTGGAGACACATTCCATTATCCATGAAACCATCTTAGGATGAAAAGCAAACCCAATCAAGACTGTGCGAAGAAGAAAATTCCAATCGGCCGTGTAATACGCCTTTTGGATGTCTATCTTGAAGCACATTAGGAGGGCCTTTGTCTCTATGATAATCATGCATGAGTTCTTGTGTCAATAATATTATCGGAGATACGCCTACCCAGAACAAAAGACGACTGATTATCACTAACAATAAGCCCTAGCCCATTGGCACATCATGTAACTTGACCCAAACCGGCACCTTGGTCAAATCCTCCTTCATTAGAGTAGTTTTTGGCGTCCAAACATTGAGAATGATTGGATTGTTACGTATCATCCAATGTCCCGCTTCCAAGACATCCTCCATTCCCTTCTTCGTAGCAAACTGAAAGAAGAAAAAGCCCTTGGTATTCATCATTACCTTTAAAATGCCAAATTTAGACCAAGCATTCCAAACGTAGTTTTCAACGATTGGGAAAGCCAACCTCTTCCCAATTGAATACCCATACAAAGAATTTCCAAGTCGCTCATTCACTTTTTCCACCGATGCTTTTGGGATTTTCAAATCAACACCCACAACCGACTCCTGATTTTGTAATTCACGAAAGTTAATTATTTTCGACCTAGTTTCAGAATTAAGTGCATTTACATATGAAACCGGCTTCGCATTAGATGGCACATCATTTTTTTTTCTCATAGGTATGTTCCTGCAAAGTAATAACATTCTCATTCTTATTCTCCATATGCTTGTTCACACCACTGTTCTGAGATACTCCCCCTTCCACCTCTTTAATCTTATCAGCCAAAGTGTCCAAAATTGAGCTTAAGTCCTCCTATTCCGGACCCTTTTCCATCAACACAACAATAGACAAGAAGTACAAAAAGCCCTAGCGTAATTTAATAATCCAATCAACCAAGATCAAATTTGACCTAAAACTCAAGATTTTGAATGGGTTAATTTAGTGAAAACTGAATTAGGGGAAATGATGGATTGATGATTCTGAAAATGGATTTTGAAAGAATTAAAGTTTAATGAATTAAAAGTGGGTTCCATTGATGTTCATAGTTTAATCTATACTATCTTTTAATGTATTTAGGACATTTATATTTAAAAGTCTTAAATTTTTTAAGACCAAAAACATTTCTTTAATAGGAAAGGTATATACACATATAATTAAAAGCCTTAAAATTTAAGTGTCTTTAAAAAGTTTGGGTTGTTACAAGTATAGCTTTCAATGTTGTTGATGATGTATTAAATAAATAGCTTGTATCATACTCATAAATAAAAGTAACCCATTAAACTTACCACCATTTTAATAATTTGCAAAAAAATTGAACATTGAACGACTATTAACTTGTAACATTCGTGTATATTAATGATAGAAATTGCAAAATGAAACTGCTATCAATTTGCTCTATTATTAATTTAGACTTTTTGCTTTACAAAAAAGATATATATGTGAAACGTCGATAAGGTTATCATCACAGACACGCACGTTAATAAATTTATCATCATGAATAACATATAATCGAAAGACATCCATTCGCCGTTACATATCTGTGTGTTCATTGGATTCGTTCGCCTAAACATATAAATGAAAAACATTTGTTCGTCACAAATTTAGTCACAGGGTACCCACCGCCGCATTGCACGGGTACCATGCTAGTAGAATAAAAATGGGTTAATTTGAGGAAATGATGGATATGGAAAGGTGCGTTTGGAGTTTTGGAAGAGGATTTTGAAGTAATTGAAATTTTGGGGTATTAAAAGTGAGTAATTTTGGATTTGATTATGGTGAGGTTGAAAGCTGGAAAGTTATGATTGGGATAATTCGTGAGAGAAATTTGAAAAAAGAAACGAATGTGACTTTGTGTGCAAATCAAAAGAATGTAGCTTGTAAAAAACTGAAAAGAAAATATAAATGAGTAAATTGCATTTTTGGTCCCTATAAAAAGAGGGGGTAGTTTTGTCATTTAAGTTTTAGGAACCAAATTTACAATTTGGCCATATCACAGATCTACTTGTCATTTAAGATCTACTTGAATACGTGATACCAATTCTAAAACATTTGATCCATACACAATATGGTATATCAACTAAGAGCATATCATCACTTTTACCTATGTGAGATTCTAGACGATTATATATTTCTTGTATTGTCTGTTTTGTTTTTATCCGTATTCTTCTGAATATTTTAAAACCATATTTATGAGTAAAAATGTTGGTCACAACTTAACCACTTTTAGACAACTATATATGTTGGTTTAGTAAATGATTTAAAAGACCACATAAAATCTAGATATATTAAAAAAGGAATACCGATGGTGAAGGACGTGGGCCGATCATTTTATTTCTAGGTTATGTGAACATTCTTGATGCATTCTGCGTTATTGCAATTGCACGAATATGATCTTTGATTTGTTGTGCTTAAATAAAACAATGGGCAAATCACTTGAAAATGTAGTTAACTTGCCACTGTTTATGGTTATGTGTAGCTATTTTTATTTTTTCACATTCTATCAATAAACCCGCATCGTTAGTCCTACCTGCTAAACATTCATCGTTAGTTCTTTATACTAACGGCCGTTAATAAATAACTTGAAATTTGGTTTTCTTACGCTGAACTTGCATCGCTAGTCCGATTTTCTACGTTTTCGTCCGTTTTTGCACGTTTTCGTTTGTTTTTGCACGTGTTCGTCCGTTTTTGCACGTTTTCGTCCGTTTTTCCATGTTTTCATTTTTTATACGTTTTGATCCGTTTTACCGTTTTCCGTTTAACACGTTTTTACCGTTGTCGCGTTTTTTCACATTTTTGTCCGTTTATCGTTTTCATCCGTTTTTACCGTTTTCTTCATTTTATCGTTTTGTTTTGTTTTATCACGTTTTTGTTCATTTTTTCGTCCGTTTTCCAAGTTTTCGTTCGTTTTTGCACGTTTTCGTATGTTTTTGCACGTTTTTGTCCGTTTTTCCATGTTCTCTTTCGTTTTTATACATTTTCATCTCTTTTACATGTTTTCGTTCGTTTTTACACATTTTTGTCCATTTTAACACATTTTCGTTAGTTTTTGCACGTTTTTGTCTATTTTTACACATTTTCGAATGTTTTTGTACATTCTTATCCGCTTTTAGCTGTAACTTAGATGTACAAAAATGTATAAAAACATATAAAATGTAATAATGATTGGTTTTCTTACATTTTCGTTTGTGTTTGCACGTTTCTTCTGTGTTTACACGTTTCTTCTGTGTTTACACGTTTTCGTTTGTTTTTGCATATTTTTGTTTGGTTTTGCACGTATAGAAATGTACAAAAACGTATAAAAATATATTCATTATGGGTTTTCTTACGTTTTCATCCGTTTTTACATATTTTTGTCTAATTTTACATGTTTTTGTCTGTTTTTTCACGTGTAAAAACAGACGAAAACGTGTAAAAACATATGAAAACATGTAAAAATGAACGAAGATGTAAGAAAACCAACAAATAATACACTTTTATATGCTTTTGTATAGCTAGAAATGGATAAGGGTGTATAAAAACGGACAAAAACGGACGAAAACGTGTAAAAAAGTAAGAAAACGTGCAAAAAAGAACGAAAACGTGTTAAAACATGTAAAAACTAACGAAAACGTGTAAAAACGAACGTAGACATGTAAAAACAGATCAAACGTCAAAATAGATGAAAACATAAAAAAAACATATTAAAACCTGTAAAAACGGACGAAAACATGTAAAAACGAATGAAAACGTATAAAAATGGACGAAAACATAAGAAAACCAATAGTAAATACGTTTGATACATTTTTATATATTTTTGTACATTTCTATACGTTTTTATATAGCTAAAAATGGATAAGAATGTACAAAAACGTATGAAAATGTGTAAAAACGGACAAAAACGTGGAAAAACGGATGAAAACATGCAAAAACAGACGAAAACGTGCAAAAATGAACGAAAACGTGCAGAAACGGACGAAAATATGTAAAAACAGACGAAAACATGTAAACACGGACGAAAACATAAGAAAACCAATAATTAATACATTTTTAAACGTTTTTGTACATTTCTATACATTTTGTACATCTAAAAACGGATAAGAATGTACAAAAACATACGAAAATGTGTAAAAACGGACGAAAACATGTAAAAACGAAAGACAACGTGATGAAAACGTATAAAAACGGACGAAAACGTGGAAAAACAGACGAAAACGTTCAAAAACGGATGAAAACGTGTAAAAGCTAACGAAAACGAGAAAAACGAACGAAAACTTGCAAAAACGAACTAAAACGTGTAAAAACGGACGAAAACGTATGAAAACCAAATTTTAAGTTATTTATTAACGGCCGTTAGTATAAAGGACTAACGATGCAATTTTAGCAGGTAACGAGTACACACAAAAGACTAACGCTGTCTCAAAAAGCAAAAGTGTTAACCACTTGATACAAGCATCTTTCTCATAATATCTATAAAACTGTTAAAACATGAATACATACCAGGTTTCCAAAATCTTTGTTAAAAAAGGTTTGGAGTTGTTCTAAAGATTTATACAAAAAAATGTTAAAAGAATTCATTTAATAAAGTTGGCAGATAAAGACCTTTACTATGTTTGCTTCCAATATATTTCACGTCATATCCGGAAACTTGATATACTTATCAAAAAAACTTCATACTTCATAATAACAAACATGGTATATAAGTTATATTATTTCTTCTATTCAACCTATGTGGGATTCCAAACATTTCCTGATTTTTTCCCATATTTTTAATTGGTATGCATCTAGATAACGAGTAAACGTTGTTAAGAGTAGGGGTGGCAATTTCTGACCCAACACGAAACCCGACCTGAAATCGACACGAAAATTAACAGGTTCGGGTTGTGCTAAATAGATTCTGGGTCAGGTTTGGGTCGACCTATCTAACCCGTTTATTAAGTCGGGTTGGGAATAAAATAAGCAGGTCGACCCGCCGACCCGTTTAAGATTTTTTTACATAAACTCAAAATTATTTATATTTTATTATGCAGGTTAAATGTGCTAAACGGGTCGACCCGACAACCTATTTAACTCATGTAATGTGACAACTTTTGTATATAAAAAAGGTTAAATGGGTCAACCCGAAACCCGCTGAACCGATTCAACCCGTTTAACATATTCAACTCGTGTAACCTATTTTACCCGCCAACCGAAGTATATATAGGGGTTAAATAGGTTAGGTTCGGGTTATATCTAAACAGGTTAGGGTTGATATAGCTGACCCGATGATTTAAATGGGTCAGGTTTGGGTTGGGATTTTCTGACCCGCCAACCTGACAACCCGAACCCGCCAACCCGAACCCGAACCCGACCCGAATTGCCACCCCTAGTTAAGAGTACAGATTTTGGCCACAACTTAACTACTTAAGCACTTCTAGGCAGCTATGTTTCGTATTTTAATTGACTTTTTGAACGTGGAAGAATATCTAATTGTTCTTGATGCATTCTATGTTATCATATCTCGTAATTCCATGATAATGATTGTTGATATACTAATTTGGACCATGGTGCCAACCTATTCGAAGTCGTCTAAGACTTTATCATGTTGTCTCACTGAAAGCTCGACAACAATAACCATAAGTGAGCCTCTTAGATTTGAGTTGATAACATTTCATATGTTACAATTTACAATTAACTACTTTATTTCGTAAGTGTTGTAAATTATACCAAGTATTTAATACTATGACAAATTTTTTAATTGTTCTAATCTACCATGTGGACGATCCTGTGATCTTATGCTCATTCTTACCATCTTACGAACAATTCAACAACTGAATTTATGTCCAAAAGGTTATCAATTTTACTGGATTAGTTTTATGACATCGAGATTTTAGAATGGTACGACTAAAACTAGAACGATTGTGAATTTTTTTAAACTCGCATACTACCCTAGTGTATTTATGTAGCTTAGAACTAGTATAATGCATAGGATGTTTTCGAAATAGATTAACGTACGTTATGCCAAGCAAATCTAACCTTCACAAGTTTATGGTGGATATAACATCATATTAATTATCATTTACTTATGAGAGTTGTACGTGTCGAGATATTATTGCCTTTCCCTTTTTAATACTAAGAGTTATCAAAACACAACTATCTACCAAGACTGCAGGACTCGTAATCCTTGTAACGAACTTTGCGATCCTTGTTTAGAAAATTTTCTACAGTTGGAAACTTGGAATAGACATAAAAAATTTAAGAATTCATATAAACTTCGCAGACCCGTTGTCATTGCTCGTTACCATTGGCAAACAAAGACAATGAGTTTGAGAACTTGATACTAGTCCCGAAACATACTTCTCCCGTACAATGTTGTATATTAGGTGGTACTATTTCTTCCCTTTGACTTATGTGGGATTCCGGCTAAGATATTTTACTTTTAAAATTTCAGAATTGTTTGTTTTAAGTGTATACTTGCTCTCTTGAGTATTGGAATTTGTTACGACACCACAACTTACATTAAGCATATTAGATAACACTGTTTCTTAGTAAATGCTTAAATAAAAACATGAGAATATAAGACTGTTCTTGATGTAATTGACTAATAACATAAGAATACAAGAATGTTCTTGATGTATATTATGTTATTGTAATTGCATTAAGATGATTGTTCACCTATTGTGCTTAAATTAAAACATACTGGACCATTGTGTCAATTTAGTCATAATCAAACACGCCAACATTTCATCTTACTGAAAGCCACAAGAAAAATGACAATACGTGAACTTCTTTTGTTCGACTTGATAACAATCACCAAAATAACATAGCATAATAGCATCTTGTTCGACTTGATAACAAACACCAAAATAACATAGCACAATAGCATCTTGTGAAGCAAAAGGTTTCACAGGATGCTATTGTGGATTCGAATAACACTACAAAGCCGGTTTCGTATGTGAATGCACTTCACACTACAAAGCCGGTTTCGTATGTGATCCAAAAGGTTTCATATTAGGTATGTTAGACCAGCTTAGACTTAATTGGACGTTATGAGTCAGTTTTGATTATATAATTATAATTTAGTTTAGTTTAAGAGTTAATTACATAAATCGTCCTTGTGGTTTAGTAAAAATTACGGATCTTGTCCCTGTGGGTTTTTTTTAGCGGGTTTCGTCCCTGTGGTTTACAAAAGTTACGGATCTTGTCCCCGTCGACCGGTCCCAAAAGGGACCTCCCAAATACTTTCTAGCGTGAGGGGCTAACGTCATATTTTGGTTTTAACGATCGGAGTTAATTACATAAATCGTCCTTGTGGTTTGGTAAAAGTTACGAATCTTGTCCATGTGGTTTATTATAATATTTTTTTTAAAAGCTGTTTTCTTTTAAAAAAATAATTTTATTAAAAAATTAAATTAAAAAACTTTTAATTTTATTATAAAACGAATGAAGGCATATAAAAACGCGTTTTTATACAGATTTCTCTATTTTTACGTTTCATTTGTTTTTATACGGTTTCGTTCGTTTTTGTATGAAAATGTATGAAAACATTTTTGTATAAAAATGTACGTTTTTGTATGAAAATGTATGAAAACATTTTTTCATACAAAACGAACTAAAAATGTATTTTTGAATGAAAATGTATGAAAACATTTTCGTGCGTTTTTGTATGAAAAGCGTACATTTTCATCAAAACGCATACATTTTAAACACAAAAAAAGAATGCGGTTTTGTTTAAAATGTACGTTTTGTATGAAAAAAGCATACATTTTAAACAAAAAAAAAAACGTACGGTTTTGTTTAAAATGTACGTTTTTGTATGAAAATGTACATTTTAAACAAAACGCACGTTTTTTATAAAAAAAAAAACGTTTTTGTATAAAAACAAGTGAAACGTATAAAACGGACAAAACCGTATAAAAACGTTTTTTTATACGGCTTCATCCGTTTTATAATAAAATTCAAAAAAAGTTTTTTTTTTATTTTGTTTTATTTTATTTTATTTTTTTTTAATAAAATTATTTTTTTGAAAGAAAAAACAGTTTTTTTTTAAAAAAAATATTATAATAAAATTAAAATTAATTTTTTTTAGTTTTATTATAATTTTTTTGATTTTTTTTTAAATTTAAAAAAAAATTAAAAATAGTTTTTTAATTTATTATAATAAAATTAAAATTTGTTTTTTTTAATTTATTATAATAAAATTAAAATTAAATTTATAAAAAAAAGTTTTTTTTTATTAAAAAATTTAATCGTTATAAAATTAAAAAAAAATTTGAATAATAAAATTAAAAAGAAAAAACTTTTTTTTAAAGGGTAAATTACATAAATCGTCCCTGTGGTTTGTATAACGGTCGTTAAAACCAAAATATAATGTTTGCCCTCACGTTGGAGAGTATTTGCAAGGGAGGTCCTTTTTTTGGGACCAGGTTAGATCAGGGACAAGATCCGTAAGATTTGTAAACCACAGGGACGCTAAAAAAAACCACAAGGACAAGATCCGTAATTTTTACTAAACCACAAGGACGATTTATGTAATTAACTCTTAGTTTAATATAAAAGTTGTTTGAAGGTGATACCATAAATCATCTATTCATTTACAGTTCTTTTCTATTATTTCGTGTATACCAATTTATCAAGATCGAGGGAGGATCATATTCGTTTTCATAAGATGCGGATCATGAGATACTACTATGATAAAGTAGTTTGTTTCACTAGGGTTTCAATTTATAGCAAGTACTAATTAACTTCATGGCAACTTTTTGAAATGTTCAAAAAGGTCATTTTATCTCTATCTTACGATCTTGTGACGGTCCTACAATCATATGAGCGATTCTACGTTCAAACGAGCTTGAATTGATCAAACTAGCTTTAAGATCCTTTACAAGCAATGGTTCGATTGTTCGTGAGTGTGGTGAAAATAAACACAATATCAAAGTATCAAATTAACCGTAAAACCCGACAAATTAACCTTTTAGGAAAAGGGTTAACGTGCCAAATCTTACGGGTGTCATAAAAGTGATACCGGGAAAGTGATTTACCCGGGTCGTGTCCCAACGAGGTGTGAAATTGACGGTGTCGTTGAGTTTTGTGATTATGGACTTGAATCGGTTAAACGAATATTTGGAATTGTGATTACGCTAATCTACAAATTAAAGAACGGGAGTGAACATAAAGTACATAAAACAATGTTAATACTAAATAAACTATTACTAAGCCTAAGAAACAATAAAACGAAGCTACACTACATCCTAGGGCATTAAAAAAAAACGCGAAAACCGGGAACGCACCGAGCCTAAAACGTGAAATTGTTGAAATTTAAGGGCTACGGGCACAAAACCAATTTTCCTACATTCTAAACGACTAAAAATAATTTTAGGAAAAAGCCGGGATTATTTTTCGACTTTAATTTTATTTTCTATGAATTAAAAACTAAATTAATCTAATTAAATAATTAAAAATACTAAACTAATTTATGAAAATCTGCAAAAATTACGAAAATTACTTTACATTATGGGGGACCTAAGAAAAATAAAATGGGGCCAACAGCTGATACGGATAAGCTATTAAAAATAAGCTAAGTCTAATAAGCTACAACTACAAACGACCTTGAATAATAAATGATGCAAGAATTTACCAAGACACGACCCAAGGGCAGTTGGATTTGTGTGATGAATGTGTAGCGTGGCAATGCTGTGGGAAGTAGGTATTGGGTTCGAATCCCACCCCACGCCATTTTGGCAATTTATTCTCTTTTTGGTTTTTCTTTCTAAACCTGATTAATAGACATAAATAAAGATTTTTAACAAAGACTTAAGCTTGGAAAATCCAAAATGAGTCAGAAACAACTTCTTGAAACAGAATTGGAAAATCAAGAGCAAGGGTCGCTTGGTTTGGACAAGTGACTAAAAGACATAAAAACTACACAAAAGCTAAACATAAGCTACTCCTAATGAAGACTAAGCTAAACACCTAAAAGCACTTAAGGAGACTAAATAAGCAGAGATAAGTACATGAATAGCCAAAAAAAATGCAAGCCGCTATTGGGACAAACCCAACCAAACACCCTTTGGTTTAATTGAGCAAAACTAATCAACTATGAAAAGCTTCAAGATAAGCAATACTAAGGGTGATCTAATAAGCACACTAAATTAAGTAATATACTCTTGAAATAATCTACCTAAACAAGGGAATAAGCAATGTAACAGTTAGCTATTCTAGGGAAATCCTAAGCTAAAATACAATTGAAAAAAAAATGTTCTAATAAGCAATAAGGGACACCTAATAAGCTAAGTCCTAAACTCTATAATCTATACTACCTAAAAAGCTTTTATCTTAACTAACTAAGCTGAGAATTTAAATGGTTAAGCTATATGATAAGGCTGACCTGTGTAGATGATTTGCAGGTAATAATGCCTTATGAGGCTTCTTTGGAGCTTATTTTAAACCACAACAAAGCCCTCCTAACAAAACAAGCTAAAACTTATCTAACCAATCTCCAACATCTTGAGCTAATTTAAACTTGTTAAAAGATGTTTGACTGGGTGAGTCAAATGGGTAAAACTTGGTTTTTTTTGGTTGATTTAGACCTTGACCCGGACACCCTTAACGGTACCAAACACTTGAACATGTTTCAAGAAAAACTTAGAACTTGAAAACATAAAACCGACTTTAAAACTAAATTAAGGGTGCCTCATTAAGCTGAAATCACTCAAACTCCAAATCAGTTTAAACAAAAGTTACAAGCAACTTTGAAGCATAAACAATGGAATTTAAGAACATAAAATTGAAAACTCGCATAAACTTCGAAGTGAACTGGAATAAAAAAGAAAGTAACTTGCATTCAAATTTAAAATTACAGGAAATATAAATAACAGGAAAATTAAAATGGGGACTAGAACAGAATTTCTAGACAAAAGTTACACTAATCCGACATGCTATATTTATACAAGAAATAAAAAACAGTATTCTTGTCTTCTTCCAGGTGTGTTTGTTTTGTGAGAGGGAAAAAAGGACTTGGATCCATTTGTGCTTCTTGGACTTTATCCTGGCCATCCATCTTGTGTTGGGAAAGTACCCATTGATCCACACCAGCGATGCTTGATGCTCCAATGGGGAAACCACGGATTGCCACCATGGCTGTCACATGAGGGCTTCTTTGACCTTCTTTTTGTAGTTTCAATGTTGAGAGAGCGGGGAAATAGTGGAGGGTGAGTAGGATTATGGTGGGATAAGGTGAGAGTTTGGATGTATTCTGGTTTTGGGATAATGGGAGGAAAAAGGTAAAAAGGGGTGGGTGGAGTTGGGGAAAGGTTTGGATTTATCAAAAAGGTTTTAAATAAAATTTATTTTCTTGTTTTTGAGTTTTGTAAACTTTTTTTTTGAAAACTAAAAATAATTGGTTTTAGAAAAATAAAATTTTACAAAAGTGGGTTTTTAAAATGGATTTTGATTAAAAGGTGTTTTGAATATTTTGGTATCGGAAAGTGTAAATGGAATTTTTGGGTTTGGGTTTTAAGTTGTTTTTCCCCCTGATCACTCTCAAAACGTGTCTCGGGATTCTGAAATGTAGAAAACTGCTTCCGGCTCGTCTTGACCGCACTTTTCCATTTATTTCGATTTTTCACGTTTTAAGCTCTGTTTTCAATCCTTTTGTACACGAAAGACATAAAAACACACTCGAGGATATTTTAACATATTTTGAGTATAATTGGGTGTTTTTAGTCATTTTTAGGTCTTAGGTGGGTAAAAACGATGAGTGAACAAGCACTCATCAAATTCCCCCACACTAGGCAATTGCTAGTCCCTAGCAATCAATCATGAAGTAATGAAAGACTCAAGATTACCAAGACTACCCCGTTTAGACTTTTTTATTTGATCAGAAACTTAAACAAAACGTAAACAACATGTTTGATTATCAAAAAATAAGCGGTATCATGGAACGGGATTCACACAAAATGGGTGTCTCCAGGGAATTATAATCGTCATCCTCTTTTTTATACTCCCAAACTAAGTCTAGACTTATTGTGCAAATGTTTTTGTAAAATGCTAACACTACTTATACAAATAATCTATGTAAGTCAAGACTTAACTTTTTACTCCCACAGTTTATACAATTTAAGTTCGTGTGCTCATTTTCAAAAGTTTGATCATTAAAATCGACCTTGGTATGGTTGTTATCCATTTAACTAAAGTACTAACCCACCGGAAACGATGAAAGTCTAAGGATCGAAAGGGCCTCTTCCATGTAGCGGCTTTCTTTTCGGCACATCCCAAAACATTAGTTTTAAGTAACCGGGCTTTTGACACCTCACAGAGAATAGTACCGGAATTAGCGGGAATTGGATTCCAAAGATTTACGAAGCTACCGTTAAGTTAAAACTAAACCTAAATGGATTACAACCGACGATAATTTAGAAGTTCGAGATTCAAAGGTGAGATCACTCCATGTAGCGACTTTCTTCTCAGCTTGTCCATTTAAGGAGGCTAGGTTTTCACCCTTGAGAATAGTATCGGAGCTTTCGGGGTCTTTGACTTGAAGAATTTCTAAATCACCGTCAAGCTTTTAGACAACTTTGACGAATCCTAGTTCAACTTCCGATTTAAATTCAAGAAAAAGCAAGTTTCGCACATTTATTCATAAGCAACTTTATACTTTTATTTGAGGACTCACATTTTTCATTTTTTTTTTTTTTTTTTTTTTTTTTTTAACTTTTGACTTTAACTTGCGATTTATTTTTGCATCATTCAAGCACTTTTACGATACTTTCATTTTGTAATATTATTCTGATTTTAAGAAAGTATGCTTTTTCAAAAATTTAAATAAAAAATTGAACTTGAGGTCTACATCAATTTTGCTTAAAAACTTTTTGTTGTAACAAGATGATTTGAATGTTCAAAAGTTTAACAACGAGCACGTATTTTAGGTCCAATTAGTTAGCTTCTAGGAGAAAAAGCCATAGATTACTTGTATAAGCTCTAAAGAGAACCAACTACTCCACGCTTAGCATTTTCATTTGCACAACTCGTAAAAACTTAGCCTAATTGTTAAGAGAGCAGCTAGATCAACACTCTAGCAGAGTCGGGATTCCCTTTGTTCTAACCTAATCAAGACTAAACTACCATTAACACCGAAGCATTAACGCTTTATTTTCGTGCAAAATTTTTTAAATTTGGGTAAAACGGGGTACTAGGGACTAAATGGTACAAATGTGACAAAATTCGACGAATTCCCCCACACTTAGAATTGAATATTGCCCTCAATATTCAAAGTCCGGCGGCCGATACTATCGAACGGAAAAAGGTAATACCACTAACAAAGGGTGTGGACGAAATCTGTTATTTAACACAAAAAATGATTTTTGAAAACATATCCCCAGATAAACGTTAGCAAAATTGATCGGATATTGGGCTTTGGATTGAAAACAGCATCAATCATCACGATCAAAGGGATTCTGAAAACATGAGCAAACACACAAGAAGCAAACAACGTGGAGGTTTCCCCACACTTAGTTGTTAGAAAATAGAAAGAAAACGAAACATGGGTGGACACCCGTGGAATGCTACTGTTTTTGTTAACCGAGTCGCTAGCTTGACTCGACCCCGAATTCATTGGTCCATGGGGGAGCAAGTGGAAGGAAAAATCTCCATCGGACTTTCATTCAAATGGTTTGGAGAAACATTGAATGTGATGAAAGTTCCACTCCGATGAGATATAACCGGCTCAAAAGAAGAAGAAATGCCTGGGTCAAAGATGGTATCTTCACTCCCGTAGGAGTTAAGACATGGAGAAGAAATGGGATGAGAAGGCAAAGTGACAATGAATTGAAAACGGGTGGGATGGGTGGGTAAAAGATTAGATTGAGGAACATTAACGGAATGTTCAGAAATCTTATCCATCACTGAAGCAATGAAAACATCCGTGTCGGGCTTAGAAGAGGTTCCATCATCCGGCGGTTTCGCAGGCGGACGAGTGGATGATGGACCTAAGCCATAATCGTCACTCACAAAACCCGAAGGTATCGAGTCATCCAAAGAAAGAATTGAGTCGACCTCTTCCATACGAGTGTCACTCGACGAATTATCAGAAGACCAATTGTATAAAAGATTTTCCAATTAAGTAAGGTCGACTTCAAAGTCGAAGTGAGCATCATCATCTCCCGGTGGAGAATGATCAACGAGAGCGAGTTCATCGGCGAACTCCTCAAGAAGGTCTAACGTTGAAGTAGGATTGCCACTATTCTTATCTTCGGGTAAAGATGGAGATATAACGAGATTCTCCATGTAAAGGTCACTATCCTCATTCTGAATATCAAAGATGGGATTATCTGAGAGTAGAGTGAATTCAGAATCAAAGTCAAATAGAGGATTAGTGAATGCCATAGCAAAAGGTTTCTCGGACACAACGAGAATATCTTCATCATCCGTTTCGAAATCAGTGTCCATATCAAGATCTTCGGGATCAACATCTCTCACTTCTTCTAAGCTGACAAGCTCAGAAGGTATCTCCTCAACATACTCGACGTCTCCACAGGATAAAGAATCATCAAACGACGTATAGTCATTTTCAGACTCGAAGATCATCTCAACATAAACTTTTGAGGTGGGAGAAGAATCATCATCGAGAGGCTCATCACACATATCACCAGAGATGACCTCGGATTCACTTGGGGTTGGGACGAGGTTCTCAACACAAGACGATTCCGTTTCAGGAATAGTGCTAAGATGCTCATCCCCCATTAAAAGGTTATCCGATGGTTCTATGGTAGATAGGCAATGTGAGGGTGGAGAGTGGACATGTGAGGTACTTTGTGGGCTTGAAATATGCACCTTGTCCTTTGTCATCTCCCAATCTTCCTCATCCTCGTCATCGAGACGGCAAGCTTCGTTAAATAGGAGCGCTTTTAGCTTCGCTCTTGAATAGTAATATTTCGTTGCGAGCTGCTTGTTCTTCGGCAAGAAGTTCTCCATATGTTTTCTGATGAGACTCTTCTTGGGCACTTTTATTAGCCAATTCTTTTAAAATTGTGAGTACATCTAGACAATTTTGGAGAATTTCTTGAGGAATTTGTGGAGGTTGTGTTTGAATCGTTTGGTACTGTGGAGGTTGGTCATGATAAGAATACTCATAATTGTTACAAGGATCATGCTCATAGACAAGCGGATTCCTCGTTTGACAATCAGCGTTATAGTGCGGACCTCCATAGTACTCACAACTTTATGATTGATGTGAGTGATTCGGTGAATCATATGGATATTGGTCAAAACCAAAATTTTGATTGTTACATGGACCTTGCTCATAGACAAGCATGCTCCCTGCTTGACACTCAAAACTAGGGTGAGGACCTCCACAATACTCACAGGAATATGTCTCCATCTCATGGTGCGGGGGTTGGTTAAAGAAATTTGTTGGTTCATTGTACGGAGTGGGATTTTGTTCATAGACAAACCTACAACCGAGGCAATTTGGAGGTCCCCCACACCATTTACAACCATATTGGTAAGACGAAGACATAACGAAGAATTAAACGGATAGAGGGTAAAAGAAATAGAATTATGCGATCGAGAGGATAACGAAGAATAGAATCAAACGGTAAAAGAGGGTAAGAGAAATAGAATTATACGGATAAGAGGAACGAGAAGAATATTTTTGGGGTTTTGAAAACGAGTGCACATGCACTATCAAAAACAACACTTTCAATTAAAACAAGACCGAGGCAAAACACAAGGAACTTAAACCAATAATCACAAGCGAATTCACGCAAGTGACACAAAGGCAAGTTTTGAATCTTTGGTTCGGGAACTTATTATGATAACACTCAAGTTGAGAAGTGTTATATTGATTGTGTGTTCTATTTTGTTTAAAACAACAAGCAAAAATCTTTTTGTATTTTTATCTTTTGCATATATATACAAAGAAAAGAAAAATATTTTTGTATTTTTGTATTTTTATAAAAACAATAACTTCACGAGGAAGGTTCTTCAAGTTACTAATCGCAAAAATCACGATATTGTCGCAACACACCTCCCCGGCAGCGGCGCCAAAATTTGATTCGATCGTTGTGAGTGGTAAAACAAAACACAATATCAAAGTATCAAATTAACCGTAAAACCCGACAAATTAACCTTTTAGGAAAAGGGTTAACGTGCCAAATCTTACGGGTGTCATAAAAGTGATACCGGGAAAGTGATTTACCCGGGTCGTGTCCCAACGAGGTGTGAAATTGACGGTGTCGTTGAGTTTTGTGATTATGGACTTGAATCGGTTAAACGAATATTTGGAATTGTGATTACGCTAATCTACAAATTAAAGAACGGGAGTGAACATAAAGTACATAAAACAATGTTAATACTAAATAAACTATTACTAAGCCTAAGAAACAATAAAACGAAGCTACACTACATCCTAGGGCATTAAAACAAAAAGCTGAAAACTCCAGCAAAACTAGCGCAGAGCCTAAAAGCGTGAAATTGTTGAAATTTAAGGGCTACGGGCACAAAACCAATTTTCCTACATTATAAACGACTAAAAATAATTTTAGGAAAAATCCGGGTATTTTTTCGACTTTTATTTTATTTTCTATGAATTAAAAACTAAATTAATATAATTAAATAATTAAAAATACTAAACTAATTTATGCAAATCTGCAAAAATTACGAAAATTACTTTACATTATGGGGGACCTAAGAAAAATAAAATGGGGCCAACAGCTGATACGGATAAGCTATTAAAAATAAGTTGTTTCACGACTCATTTTAAGTGGAGGTATTGGGTTCGAATCCCACCCACGCCATTTTGGCAATTTATTCTCTTTGGTTTTTCTTTATAAACTGATTAATAGACATAAATAAAGATTTTTTACAAAGACTTAAGCTTGGAAAATCCAAAATGAGCTGTAAAACAACTTCTTGAAACAGCAGAATTGGAAAATCAAGAGCAAGGGTCTGCTTGGTTTGGACAGCTGACTAAAAAGACATAAAAACTACACAAAAGCTAAACATAAGCTACTCCTAATGAAGACTAAGCTAAACACCTAAAAGCACTTAAGGGAGACTAAATAAGCAGTAGATAAGTACATGAATAGCCAAAAAAATGCAAGCTGCGTTGGGACAGACCAACCAAACACCCTTTTCAGTTTAATTGAGCAAAACTAATCAACTATGAAAAGCTTCAAGATAAGCAATACTAAGGGTGATCTAATAAGCACACTAAATTAAGTAATATACTACTGAAATGATCTACCTAAACAAGGGAATAAGCAATGTAACAGTTAGCTATTCTAGGGAAATCCTAAGCTAAAATACAATTGAAAAAAAAATGTTCTAATAAGCAATAAGGGACACCTAATAAGCTAAGTCCTAAACTCTATAATCTATACTACCTAAAAAGCTTTTATCTTAACTAACTAAGCTGAGAATTTAAATGATTAAGCTATATGATAAGGCGACTGTGTAGATGATTTGCGGTACAAACAGACCTTATGAGGCTTCTTTGGAGCTTATTTTAAACCACAACAAAGCCCTCCCGAACAAGACAAGCTACAACTTATCTAACCAATCTCCAACATCTTGAGCTAATCTAAACTTGTTAAAAGATGTTTGATAGGTGAGTCAAATGGGTAAAACTTGGTTTTTTTTGATTTAGACACCCTGCCAGACACCCTTAACTGGTACCAAACACTTGAACCTGTTTCAAGAAAAACTTAGAACTTGAAAACATAAAAACTGACTTTAAAACTAAATTAAGGGTGCCTCGCAACTGAAATCACTCAAACTCCAAATCAGTTTAAACAAAAGTTACAAGCAACTTTGAAGCATAAACAATGGAATTTAAGAACATAAAATTGAAAACTGCATAAACTCGAAGTGAACTGGAATAAAAAAGAAAGTAACTTGCATTCAAATTTAAAATTACAGGAAATATAAATAACAGGAAAATTAAAATGGGGACTAGAACAGAATTTCTAGACAAAAGTTACACTAATCCGACATGCTATATTTATACAAGAAATAAAAAACAGTATTCTTGTCTTCTTCCAGGTGTGTTTGTTTTGTGAGAGGGAAAAAAGGACTTGGATCCATTTGTGCTTCTTGGACTTTATCCTGGCCATCCATCTTGTGTTGGGAAAGTACCCATTGATCCACAGCCACTGATGCTTGATGCTCCAATGGGGAAACCACGGATTGCCACCATGGCTGTCACATGAGGGCTTCTTTGACCTTCTTTTTGTAGTTTCCAATGTTGAGAGAGACAGGGAAATAGTGGAGGGTGAGTAGGATTATGGTGGGATAAGGTGAGAGTTTGGATGTATTCTGGTTTTGGGATAATGGGAGGAAAAAGGTAAAAAGGGGTGGGTGGAGTTCAGGGAAAGGTTTGGATTTATCAAAAAGGTTTTAAATAAAATGTATTTTCTTGTTTTTGAGTTTTGTAAACTTTTTTTTTTTTTTTTTGAAAACTAAAAATAATTGGTTTTAGAAAAATAAAATTTACCAAAGTCGGTTTTTAAAATGGATTTTGATTAAAAGGTGTTTTGAATATTTTTGGTATCGGGAAAGTGTAAAATGGAATTTTTGGGTTTGGGTTTTAAGTTGTTTTCCCCCGATCACTCTCAAAGCGTGTCGGGATTCGAAATGTATAAAGCTGCTTCAGGCTCGTCTTGATGCACTTTTCCAGTTTCAGCTCGATTTTTCCGTTTTCTCTGTTTTCAATCCTGTTGTACCTGAAAGACATAAAACACACTCCGAGGATATTTTTAACATATTTTGAGTATAATTGGGTGTTTTTAGTCATTTTTTAGGTCTTAGGTGGGTAAAAACGATGAGTGAATAAGCACTCATCAAGCAATATTGCGACTTTTTATAACCTTTCATACCACTACCCCAGTATATATATGTAACGTAGTAAACATTGCATAAGATGTTTCCGAAATGGCATATCGTACTCCCAAGCCAATCCTAACCTTCGTTATTTGTGGTGGTTGTAACATAATGATATTCTTGTTAGTTAATAATGCATATAGGCCCGACCCACTTGTTTAGGCGCTTTTACTAGTTAGGGTTTGGTTCATTTCTTTTCTATTTAATGTCTTGTAATGTCAATTGTTTAGTTGAATCGATAATATACAGTTTTCAGTATTCCTTTGATTTCTACAATTCTCACCTTTATTACCATGTAGAAAACAAAGCGTCAACAAAACGATTCCATTCGAAGCAGTGATAATAATCCGAATTCGACTTAGGAGTAACAATCACATAACTAATAGAACAAAGCCGAACATAATGTGATTGTCCAAAGCGATCATCTTTAATTCACTTGATAGAAAATATACAACAGACCATGGCTTTCAATTAATGCTACCCAAATTATGACTATTGTGTGTGACTCCCGATCTTTGTAAAAGAGAAGATATGGAATCCATGTTAAGAAAATTTCATATAGTTAAAGTAGTATATAAAAAAATGAAGATTGTATATAAAGTTCACGATTAACAGGAAATACGCGTATGGAATCCTTGTTTAAAAATAATAATAACAAAAATAATAATAATAATAACGTGGTGCGTGATACCTTGGTTGACATCTGTTCTCGATCGGGGATTTCAGCTCGTAAAGAAGTTGACATTGGGCTTAGTGGAGAAAGGGACAAACCCTTACGTCCAGCTGATATGTTGCTCTACTCATGGGATAGAGGACTTGATGTATGTGTTGATTTGATGGGTCTTCGCCCTGACGCAAACTAGTATGGTTGATTTTGTGTCGGCGTGCGGTGTCTGTCGCCGCACACGCGTAAACGCGTCAAGTATGAGGCCAAGTGCGCGGGTATTGGATATGGGTTTCTCCCCTTTTCATTCTCTTCTTTTGGGAACTTGAGAAGGATCTGTGACCTTCTGAAGCGAATCCGAAGATCTCGATAACCAAGACATTTGAGCACGTCTGCTTCTCATATCTTTAGTAGGATTAGCTTTTCTATAGCTAGAGAAGTGGGAGCCCAGTTAGTATCTCGGCTTCCCACTAACTTCTTGTAAATCCTTTGAGTTTCTAATAAAATAATATTATTATTATTAAAAAATAATAATAAAAAAAAAATTAAAAAAATAATAATAATAATAATAATAATAATAATAATAAATCTGCAGTCGAAATAGCATATAAAAAGGTTAAGATTTCATATAAAGTTTTCGACTTATCAAGTATCTCGCATTTTCCTCAACGCGTGAAATATTGCAAATCGAAAGCCTATTACTCGTCCTAAGACAACTATTTAATACACACTTACCCATATAAGGTCGTATCATTTATTCTTTTTAGCCAA
>OU343223.1:81873594-81973736 GCA_910596185.1 Chrysanthemum makinoi
TTTTGTGTCATTTAAGTTTTAGGAACCAAATTTACAATTTTGCCATATCACAGATCTACTTGTCATTTAAGATCTACTTGAATACGTGATACCAATTCTAAAACATTTGATCCATACACAATATGGTATATCAACTAAGAGCATATCTTCACTTTTACCTATGTGAGATTCTAGACGATTATATATTTCTTGTATTGTCTGTTTTGTTTTATCCATTATTCTTCTGAATATTTTAAAACCATATTTATGAGTAAAAATGTTGGTCGCAACTTAACCACTTTTAGACAACTATATATGTTGGTTTAGTAAATGATTTAAAAGACCACATAAAATCTAGATATATTAAAAAAGGAATACCGATGGTGAAGGACGTGGGCCGATCATTTTATTTCTAGGTTATGTGAACATTCTTGATGCATTCTGCGTTATTGCAATTGCACGAATATGATCTTTGATTTGTTGTGCTTAAATAAAACAATGGGCAAATCACTTGAAAATGTAGTTAACTTTACCACTTTGTTTATGGTTGTGTTAGCTATTTTTATTTTTCACATTCTATCAATAAACCCATCGTTAGTCCTACACGCTAAACATTCATCGTTAGTTCTTTATACTAGCGGCGGATTATCATAACTTGAAATTTGGTTTTCTTCTGTGAACTTGCATCGCTAGTCCGATTTTCTACGTTTTCGTCGTTTTACGCGTTTTAGTTTGTTTTGCATTGGTCCGTTTTTGCGTTTTAGTCCGTTTTCCATGTTTTCATACATTTTTATACGTTTTGATCCGTTTTTACGCGTTTTCGTCCGTTTAACACGTTTTTACCGTTGTGCGTGCGTTTTTCACATTTTGTCGTTTTTATCGTTTTCATCCGTTTTTACCCGTTTTTGGTTTCATTTTATCGTTTTTAGTTTGTTTTATCACGTTTTGTTCATTTTTTGCGTCCGTTTCCAAGTTTTGGATTCGTTTTGCACGTTTCATTATGTTTTGCGTTTTTGTCCGTTTTCCATGTTCTCTTCGTTTTATACATTTTCATCTCTTTTACATGTTTTGGATTGGTTTTACACATTTTGTCCATTTTAACACATTTTAGTTAGTTTTTGCGTTTTGTCTATTTTACACATTTTGAATGTTTTGTACATTCTTATCAGCTTTAATTTTGTAACTTAGATGTACAAAAATGTATAAAAACATATAAAATGTAATAATGATTGGTTTTCTTACATTTTCGTTTGTGTTTGCACGTTTTTTTACGTGTTTACCGCGTTTCTTACGTGTTTACACGTTTTCGTTTGTTTTTGCATATTTTTGTTTGGTTTTGCACGTATAGAAATGTACAAAAACGTATAAAAATATATTCATTATGGGTTTTCTTACGTTTTCATCCGTTTTTACATATTTTTGTCTAATTTTACATGTTTTTGTCTGTTTTTTCACGTGTAAAAACAGACGAAAACGTGTAAAAACATATGAAAACATGTAAAAATGAACGAAGATGTAAGAAAACCAACAAATAATACACTTTTATATGCTTTTGTATAGCTAGAAATGGATAAGAGTGTAGCGGACAAAAGCAGACAGCGTGTAAAAAAGAAAAGCGTGCAAACAGCGTGTTCAACAAAAACAACAGCGTGTAGCGGCGTAGACAATGTAAGCGGACGCGTGCAAAATAGATGAAAACATATTTGCTAAATGAAACGCGGAGCAAAAGCGAATGGCATTATAAAATGGGCGAAAACATAAACCAATAGTAAATACGTTTGATACATTTTTATATATTTTTGTACATTTCTATACGTTTTATATAGTAAAATGGATAAGAATGTACAGCGTATGAAATGTGTAAAAACAGGACAAAAGCGATGGAAAAGCGGATGAAAACATGCAAAAGCAGAGGCAGCGTGCAAAAATGAGCAGCGTCGAAGCGGGCGAAAATATGTAAAAAGCGAATGTATAAACACGGGGCCGAAAACATAAGAAAACCAATAATAAATACATTTTAAGCGTTTTGTACATTTCTATACATTTTGTACATCTAAAAGCGGATAAGAATGTACAAAACATACGAAAATGTGTAACGGACGAAAACATGTAAAAACGAAAGACAACGTGATGAAAGCGTTATAAAAAGCGGACGAAGCGTGGAAAAGCGGTGAAAGCGTTCAAGCGGATGAAAGCGTATAAAGCTAACAGCGAGAAAAACGAGCGAAAACTTGCAAAAAGCGAACTAAAAGCGTGTAAAAAGCGGACGGCGTGTATGAAAACCAAATTTTAAGTTATTTATTAGTGACCGTTAGTATAAAGGACTAACTTATGCAATTTTTAGCGGTAAGCAGTACACACAAAAGACTACTTATTTGTCTCAAAAAGCAAAGTGTTAACCACTTGATACAACATCTTTCTCATATATCTATAAAACTGTTAAAACATGAATACATACCAGGTTTCCAAAATCTTTGTTAAAAAAGGTTTGGAGTTGTTCTAAAGATTTATACAAAAAATGTTAAAAAATTCATTTAATAAAGTTGGCAGATAAAGACCTTTACTATGTTTGCTTCCAATATATTTCACGTCATATCCGGAAACTTGATATACTTATCAAAAAAACTTCATACTTCATAATAACAAACATGGTATATAAGTTATATTATTTCTTCTATTCAACCTATGTGGGATTCCAAACATTTCCTGATTTTTTCCCATATTTTTAATTGGTATGCATCTAGATAACGAGTAAACGTTGTTAAGAGTAGGGGTGGCAATTTCTGACCCAACACGAAACCCGACCTGAAATCGACACGAAAATTAACAGGTTCGGGTTGTGCTAAATAGATTCTGGGTCAGGTTTGGGTCGACCTATCTAACCCGCTTTATTAAGCAGGTCGAGGTTAGGGTTGGGAATAAAATAGCGATCGACCCGCCACGACCCGTTTAAGATTTTTACATAAACTCAAATTATTTATATTTTATTATGGGTTAAATGTGCTAAGCGATTCGACCGACAACCTATTTAACTCATGTAATGCTGACAACTTTTGTATATAAAAGGTTAAATGGGTCAACCCGAAACCCATTGAACGATTCAAACGTTTAATATATTCAACTCGTTGTAACCTATTTTACCCGCCAACGGAAGTATATATAGGGGTTAAATAGGTTAGGTTGAGTTTACTAATGAGTTAGGGTTGATATAGCTGACCGATGATTTAAATGGGTCGGGTTTGGGTTGGATTTTCGACCCATGCGGCCGACAACCGAACCGCCAACCCAACCCGAACCCGACCAATTGCCACCCCTAGTTAAGTCTGATTTTGGCCACAACTTAACTACTTAAGCACTTCTAGGCAGCTATGTTTCGTATTTTAATTGACTTTTTGAACGTGGAAGAATATCTAATTGTTCTTGATGCATTCTATGTTATCATATCTCGTAATTCCATGATAATGATTGTTGATATACTAATTTGGACCATGGTGCCAACCTATTCGAAGTCGTCTAAGACTTTATCATGTTGTCTCACTGAAAGCTCGACAACAATAACCATAAGTGAGCCTCTTAGATTTGAGTTGATAACATTTCATATGTTACAATTTACAATTAACTACTTTATTTCGTAAGTGTTGTAAATTATACCAAGTATTTAATACTATGACAAATTTTTTAATTGTTCTAATCTACCATGTGGACGATCCTGTGATCTTATGCTCATTCTTACCATCTTACGAACAATTCAACAACTGAATTTATGTCCAAAAGGTTATCAATTTTACTGGATTAGTTTTATGACATCGAGATTTTAGAATGATGGACTAAAACTAGAGCGATTGTGAATTTTTTTAAACTCGCATACTACCCTAGTGTATTTATGTAGCTTAGAACTAGTATAATGCATAGGATGTTTTCGAAATAGATTAACGTACGTTATGCCAAGCAAATCTAACCTTCACAAGTTTATGGTGGATATAACATCATATTAATTATCATTTACTTATGAGAGTTGTACGTGTCGAGATATTATTGCCTTTCCCTTTTTAATACTAAGAGTTATCAAAACACAACTATCTACCAAGACTGCAGGACTCGTAATCCTTGTAGAACTGCGATCCTTGTTTAGAAAATTTTCTACAGTTGGAAACTTGGAATAGACATAAAAATTTAAAATTCATATAAACTTGAGACCGTTGTCATTGCTCGTTACCATTGGCAAACAAAGACAATGAGTTTGAGAACTTGATACTAGTCCCGAAACATACTTCTCCCGTACAATGTTGTATATTAGGTGGTACTATTTCTTCCCTTTGACTTATGTGGGATTCCGGCTAAGATATTTTACTTTTAAAATTTCAGAATTGTTTGTTTTAAGTGTATACTTGCTCTCTTGAGTATTGGAATTTGTTACGACACCACAACTTACATTAAGCATATTAGATAACACTGTTTCTTAGTAAATGCTTAAATAAAAACATGAGAATATAAGACTGTTCTTGATGTAATTGACTAATAACATAAGAATACAAGAATGTTCTTGATGTATATTATGTTATTGTAATTGCATTAAGATGATTGTTCACCTATTGTGCTTAAATTAAAACATACTGGACCATTGTGTCAATTTAGTCATAATCAAACACGCCAACATTTCATCTTACTGAAAGCCACAAGAAAAATGACAATACGTGAACTTCTTTTGTTCGACTTGATAACAATCACCAAAATAACATAGCATAATAGCATCTTGTTCGACTTGATAACAAACACCAAAATAACATAGCACAATAGCATCTTGTGAAGCAAGGTTTCACGAGGATGCTATATTAATAATCAACACTAAAAGCGGTTTTAGTATGTGAATGCACTTCACACTACAAAGCCGGTTTAGTATGTGATCAAAAGGTTTCATATTAGGTATGTTAGACCAGCTTAGACTTAATTGGGCGTTATGAGTGGAGTTTTGATTATATAATTATAATTTAGTTTAGTTTAAGAGTTAATTACATAAATCGTCCTTGTGGTTTAGTAAAAATTACGGATCTTGTCCTGTGGTTTTTAGCGGGTTTCGTCCTGTGGTTTACAAAAGTTACGGATCTTGTCCCCGTCGACCGGTCCCAAAAAGGGACCTCCTTGCAAATACTTTCTAATGTGAGGGGCTAACGTCATATTTTGGTTTTAACGATCGGAGTTAATTACATAAATCGTCCTTGTGGTTTGGTAAAAGTTCAATCTTGTCCATGTGGTTTATTATAATATTTTTTTTTTAAAAACTGTTTTTCTTTTAAAAAAATAAATTTTATTAAAAATTAAATTAAAAACTTTTAATTTTATTATAAAACGAATGAAGGCGTATAAAAACGTTTTTATCAGATTTCTCTATTTCACGTTTCATTTGTTTTTTTACTCACGGTTTCGATTCGTTTTTGTATGAAAATGTATGAAAACATTTTGTACAAAATGTACGTTTTGTATGAAAATGTATGAAAACATTTTTCATACAAAAGAAACAGAAAATATTTTTTGAATGAAAATGTATGAAAACATTTTCGTGCGTTTTGTATGAAAAAAGCGTACATTTCATACAAAAAGCGCACATTTTAAACACAAAAAAGAATCGGTTTTGTTTAAAATGTGCGTTTTTGTATGAAAAGCATACATTTTAAACAAACAAAAAACGGTTTTGTTTAAAATATACGTTTTTGTATGAAAATGTACATTTTAAACAAACGTACGTTTTTATAAAAACGTTTTTGTATAAAAACAAGTGAAACGTATAAAACGGACAAAACCGTATAAAAACGTTTTTTATACGGCTTCATCCGTTTTATTATAATATCAAAAAGTTTTTTATTTTGTTTTTTATTTTATTTTATTTTTTAATAAAATTATTTTTTGAAAGAAAAAGCAGTTTTTTAAAAAATATTATAATAAAATTAAAATTAACATTTTTTAAAAAATTTTATTATAATTTTTTGATTTTTTTAATTTAAAAAATTAAAATAGTTTTTAATTTATTATAATAAAATTAAAATTTGCTTTTTTTTAATTTATTATAATAAAATTAAAATTAAATTTATAAAAAAGTTTTTTTTTAAAAATTTAATCGTTATAAAATTAAAAAAATTTGAATAATAAAATTAAAAAGAAAAACTTTTTTTAAAGGGTAAATTACATAAATCGTCCCTGGTTTGTATAGCGATCGTTAAAACCAAAATATAATGTTTGCCCTCACGTTGGAGTATTTGCAAGGAGGTCCTTTTACAAGGTTAGATCGAGGACAAGATCCGTAGATTTAAACCAGGGGTAGCAGCGCTAAAAACGGCAAGATCAATTTTACTAAACCACAAGACGATTTAATTAACTCTTAGTTTAATATAAAAGTTGTTTGAAGGTGATACCATAAATCATCTATTCATTTACAGTTCTTTTCTATTATTTCGTGTATACCAATTTATCAAGATCGAGGGAGGATCATATTCGTTTTCATAAGATGCGGATCATGAGATACTACTATGATAAAGTAGTTTGTTTCACTAGGGTTTCAATTTATAGCAAGTACTAATTAACTTCATGGCAACTTTTTGAAATGTTCAAAAAGGTCATTTTATCTCTATCTTACGATCTTGTGACGGTCCTACAATCATATGAGCGATTCTACGTTCAAACGAGCTTGAATTGATCAAACTAGCTTTAAGATCCTTTACAAGCAATGGTTCGATTGTTCGTGAGTGTGGTGAAAATAAACACAATATCAAAGTATCAAATTAACGTAAAACCGACAAATTAACCTTTTAGGAAAAGGGTTAACGTGCCAAATCTTACGGGTGTCATAAAAGTGATACCGGAAAGTGATTTACCAATTGGGTGTCCCAACGAGGTGTGAAATTGGCGGTGTCGTTGAGTTTTGTGATTATGGACTTGAATTGGTTAAACGAATATTTGGAATTGTGATTACGCTAATCTACAAATTAAAGAACGTGAGTGAACATAAAGTACATAAAACAATGTAAATACTAAATAAACTATTACTAAGCCTAAGAAACAATAAAACGAAGCTACACTACGTCCTAGGGCAATAAAAAAGCAGCAACGAGGGGCATACGAGCCTAAAACGTGAAATTGTTGAAATTTAAGGGCTACGGGCACAAAACCAATTTTCCTACATTCTAACGACTAAAATAATTTTAGGAAAAAGCCGGGTATTTTTTCGACTTTAATTTTATTTTCTATGAATTAAAAACTAAATTAATCTAATTAAATAATTAAAAATACTAAACTAATTTATGAAAATCTGCAAAAATTACGAAAATTACTTTACATTATGGGGGACCTAAGAAAAATAAAATGGGGCCAACAAGCGTCACGGATAAGCTATTAAAAATAAGCTAATTCTAATAAGCTACAACTACAAACGACCTTGAATAATAAATGATGCAAGAATTTACCAAGACCACGACCAAGGCGGTTGGATTTGTGTGATGAATGTATGGCGTGGCAATCTTGTGGGAAGTAGGTATTGGGTTGAATCCCACCCCGCCATTTTGGCAATTTATTCTCTTTTGGTTTCTTTTCTAAGCTGATTAATAGACATAAATAAAGATTTTTAACAAAGACTTAAGCTTGGAAAATCAAAATGAGTACGTAAAACAACTTCTTGAAACAACAATTGAAAATCAAGAGCAAAGTGCCTTGGTTTGGACAAACGACTAAAAGACATAAAAACTACACAAAAGCTAAACATAAGCTACTCCTAATGAAGACTAAGCTAAACACCTAAAAGCACTTAAGGGAGACTAAATAAGCAGTAGATAAGTACATGAATAGCCAAAAAAAAAAAGCTGCTATTGGGACAAACCCAACCAAACACCCTTTTCAGTTTAATTGAGCAAAACTAATCAACTATGAAAAGCTTCAAGATAAGCAATACTAAGGGTGATCTAATAAGCACACTAAATTAAGTAATATACTACTGAAATAATCTACCTAAACAAGGGAATAAGCAATGTAACATTAGCTATTCTAGGAAATCCTAAGCTAAAATACAATTGAAAAAAAAATGTTCTAATAAGCAATAAGGGACACCTAATAAGCTAAGTCCTAAACTCTATAATCTATACTACCTAAAAAGCTTTTATCTTAACTAACTAAGCTGAGAATTTAAATGGTTAAGCTATATGATAAGGTGACACTGTGTAGATGATTTGCGGTACAGCTTACTGAGGCTTCTTTGGAGCTTATTTTAAACCACAACAAAGCCCTCCCGAACAAAACAAGCTAAAACTTATCTAACCAATCTCCAACATCTTGAGCTAATTTAAACTTGTTAAAAGATGTTTGACTGGGTGAGTCAAATGGGTAAAACTTGGTTTTTTTTGGTTGATTTAGACCTGCCCGACACCCTTACTTGGTACCAAACTTGAACATGTTTCGAAAAACTTAGAACTTGAAAACATAAAGCCCACTTTAAAACTAAATTAAGGGTGCCTCTTAGCTGAAATCACTCAAACTCCAAATTAGTTTAAACAAAAGTAACAAGAAACTTTGAAGCATAAACAATGGAATTCAAGAACATAAAATTGAAAACTGCATAAACTTGAAGTGAACAGGAATAAAAAGAAAGTAACTTGCATTCAAATTTAAAATTACGAAATATAAATAACAGGAAAATTAAAATGGGGACTAGAACAGAATTTCTAGACAAAAGTTACACTAATCCGACATGCTATATTTATACAAGAAATAAAATATTCTTGTCTTCTTCGGTGTGTTTGTTTTGTGAGAGGGAAAAAAGGACTTGGATCCATTTGTGCTTCTTGGACTTTATCCTGGCCATCCATCTTGTGTTGGGAAAGTACCCATTGATCCACGACCACGATGCTTGATGCTCCAATGGGGAAACCACGGATTGCCACCATGGCTGTCACATGAGGGCTTCTTTGACCTTCTTTTTGTAGTTTCAATGAGAGAGCGGGGAAATAGTGGAGGTGAGTAGGATTATGGTGGGATAAGGTGAGAGTTTGGATGTATTACGGTTTTGGGATAATGGGAGGAAAAAGGTAAAAGGGGTGGGTGGAGTTGGGGAAAGGTTTGGATTTATCAAAAAGGTTTTAAATAAAATTTATTTTCTTGTTTTTGAGTTTTGTAAACTTTTTTTTTTTTTTTTTTTTGAAAACTAAAAATAATTGGTTTTAGAAAATTAAATTTTTCAAAAGTGGGTTTTAAAATGGATTTTGATTAAAAGGTGTTTTGAATATTTTTGGTATCGGGAAAGTGTAAAATGGAATTTTTGGGTTTGGGTTTTAAGTTGTTTTCCCCGATCACTCTCAAAAGCGTGTCTCGGGATTCGAAATGTAAGCGCTTCCCGACTCGTCTTGGCGCACTTTTTCGATTTATTTCGATTTTTCACGTTTTTCTCTGTTTTCAATCCTTTTGTACCGAAGACATAAAACACACTCGAGGATATTTTAACATATTTTGAGTATAATTGGGTGTTTTAGTCATTTTTAGGTCTTAGGTGGGTAAAAGCGATGAGTGAACAAGCACTCATCAAATTCCCCCACACTAGGCAATTGCTAGTTCCTAGCAATCAATCATGTGAAGTAATGAAAGACTCAAGATTACCAAGACTACCCCGTTTAGACTTTTTTTGATCGCGAGAAACTTAAACGAAGCGTAAACAACATGCTTGATTATCAAAAATAAGCGTATCATGGAAGGATTCACACAAAATGGGTGTCTCCAGGGAATTATAATCGTCATCCTCCTTTTTATACTCCCAAACTAAGTCTAGACTTATTGTGCAAATGTTTTTGTAAAATGCTAACACTACTTATACAAATAATCTATGTAAGTCAAGACTTAACTTTTTACTCCCACAGTTTATACAATTTAAGTTAGGTGTGCTCATTTTCAAAAGTTTGATCATTAAAATCGACCTTGGTATGGTTGTTATCCATTTAACTAAAGTACTAACCCACCGGAAACGATGAAAGTCTAAGGATCGAAAGGGCCTCTTCCATGTAGCGGCTTTCTTTTGACACATCCCAAAATTTAGTTTTTAAGTAACGGGCTTTTGACACCTTACAGAGAATAGTACCGGAATTAGCGGGAATTCGATTCCAAAGATTTATGAAGCTACCGTTAAGTTAAAACTAAACCTAAATGGATTACAACCGACGATAATTTAGAAGTTCGAGATTCAAAGGTGAGATCACTCCATGTAGCGACTTTCTTCTCAGCTTGTCCATTTAAGGAGGCTAGGTTTTCACCCTTGAGAATAGTATCGAGCTTTCGGTCTTTGACTTGAAGAATTTCTAAATCACCGTCAAGCTTTTAGACAACTTTGACGAATCCTAGTTCAACTTCTGATTTAAATTCAAGAAAAAGCAAGTTTCGCACATTTATTCATAAGCAACTTTATACTTTTATTTGAGGACTCACATTTTTCATTTTTTTTTTTTTTTTTTTTTTGACTTTAACTTGCGATTTATTTTTGCATCATTCAAGCACTTTTACGATACTTTCATTTTGTAATATTATTCTGATTTTAAGAAAGTATGCTTTTTCAAAAATTTAAATAAAAAATTGAACTTGAGGTCTACATCAATTTTGCTTAAAAACTTTTTGTTGTAACAAGATGATTTGAATGTTCAAAAGTTTAACAACGAGCACGTATTTTAGGTCCAATTAGTTAGCTTCTGGGAGAAAAAGCCATAGATTACTTGTATAAGCTCTAAAGAGAACCAACTACTCCACGCTTAGCATTTTCATTTGCACAACTCGTAAAAACTTAGCCTAATTGTTAAGAGAGCAGCTAGATCAACACTCTAGAGCGATGGATTCCTTTGTTCTAACCTAATCAAGACTAAACTACCATTAACACCGAAGCATTAACGCTTTATTTTCGTGCAAAATTTTTTAAATTTGGGTAAAAACGGGGGTACTAGGGACTAAATGGTACAAATGTGACAAAATTCGACAGAATTCCCCCCACTTAAGAATTGAATATTGCCCTCAATATTCAAAGTCCCGGCAAGCTTGATACTATCGAACGGAAAAAGGTAATACCACTAACAAAGGGTGTGGACGAAATCTGTTATTTAACACAAAAAATGATTTTTGAAAACATATCCCCAGATAAACGTTAGCAAAATTGATCGGATATTGGGCGTTGAAAACAGTAGCATCAATCATCACGATCAAAGGGATTCTGAAAACATGAGCAAACACACAAGACAAAAAACACGTGGAGGTTTCCCCACACTTAGTTGTTAGAAAATAGAAAGAAGTCAGAAACATGGGTGGACACCATGGAATGCTATTGTTTTTGTTAACCGAGTCGCTAGCTTGACTCGACCCCGAATTCATTGGTCCATGGGGGAGCAAGTGGAAGGAAAAATCTCCATCGGACTTTCATTCAAATGGTTTGGAGAAACATTGAATGTGATGAAAGTTCCACTCCGATGAGATATAACCGGCTCAAAAGAAGAAGAAATGCCTGGGTCAAAGATGGTATCTTCACTCCCGTAGGAGTTAAGACATGGAGAAGAAATGGGAGGAGAAGGCAAAGTGACAATGAATTGAAGCGGGTGGGATGGGTGGGTAAAAGATTAGATTGAGGAACATTAACGGAATGTTCAGAAATCTTATCCATCACTGAAGCAATGAAAACATCCGTGTCGGGCTTAGAAGAGGTTCCATCATCCGGCGGTTTCGCAGGCGGACGAGTGGATGATGGACCTAAGCCATAATCGTCACTCACAAAACCCGAAGGTATCGAGTCATCCAAAGAAAGAATTGAGTCGACCTCTTCCATACGAGTGTCACTCGACGAATTATCAGAAGACCAATTGTATAAAAGATTTTCCAATTAAGTAAGGTCGACTTCAAAGTCGAAGTGAGCATCATCTCGGTGGAGAATGATCAACGAGAGCGAGTTCATCGGCGAACTCCTCAAGAAGGTCTAACGTTGAAGTGGGATTGCCACTATTCTTATCTTCGGGTAAAGATGGAGATATAACGAGATTCTCCATGTAAAGGTCACTATCCTCATTCTGAATATCAAAGATGGGATTATCTGAGAGTAGAGTGAATTCAGAATCAAAGTCAAATAGAGGATTAGTGAATGCCATAGCAAAAGGTTTCTCGGACACAACGAGAATATCTTCATCATCCGTTTCGAAATCAGTGTCCATATCAAGATCTTCGGGATCAACATCTCTCACTTCTTCTAAGCTGACAAGCTCAGAAGGTATCTCCTCAACATACTCGACGTCTCCACAGGATAAAGAATCATCAAACGACGTATAGTCATTTTCAGACTCGAAGATCATCTCAACATAAACTTTTGAGGTGGGAGAAGAATCATCATCGAGAGGCTCATCACACATATCACCAGAGATGACCTCGGATTCACTTGGGGTTGGGACGAGGTTCTCAACACAAGACGATTCCGTTGGGAATAGTGCTAAGATGCTCATCCCCCATTAAAAGGTTATCCGATGGTTCTATGGTAGATAGGCAATGTGAGGGTGGAGAGTGGACATGTGCGGTACTTTGTGGGCTTGAAATATGCACCTTGTCCTTTGTCATCTCCCAATCTTCCTCATCCTCGTCATCGAGACGGCAAGCTTCGTTAAATAGGAGACGCCTTTTAGCTTCTCGCTCTTCGAATAGTAATATTTCGTTGCGAGCTGCTTGTTCTTCGGCAAGAAGTTCTCCATATGTTTTCTGATGAGACTCTTCTTGGGCACTTTTATTAGCCAATTCTTTTAAAATTGTGAGTACATCTAGACAATTTTGGAGAATTTCTTGAGGAATTTGTGGAGGTTGTGTTTGAATCGTTTGGTACTGTGGAGGTTGGTCATGATAAGAATACTCATAATTGTTACAAGGATCATGCTCATAGACAAGCGGATTCCTCGTTTGACAATCGTTATAGTCGGACCTCCATAGTACTCACAACTTTATGATTGATGTGAGTGATTCGGTGAATCATATGGATATTGGTCAAAACCAAAATTTTGATTGTTACATGGACCTTGCTCATAGACAAGCATGCTCCCTGCTTGACACTCAAAACTAGGGTGAGGACCTCCACAATACTCACAGGAATATGTCTCCATCTCATGGTGCGGGGGTTGGTTAAAGAAATTTGTTGGTTCATTGTACGGAGTGGGATTTTGTTCATAGACAAACCTACAACCGAGGCAATTTGGAGGTCCCCCACACCATTTACAACCATATTGGTAAGACGAAGACATCACGAAGAATTAAACGGATAGAGGGTAAAAGAAATAGAATTATGCGATCGAGAGGATAACGAAGAATAGAATCAAACGGTAAAAGAGGGTAAGAGAAATAGAATTATACGGATAAGAGGAACGAGAAGAATATTTTTGGGGTTTTGAAAACGAGTGCACATGCACTATCAAAAACAACACTTTCAATTAAAACAAGACCGAGGCAAAACACAAGGAACTTAAACCAATAATCACAAGCGAATTCCATAAGTGACACAAAGGCAAGTTTTGAATCTTTGGTTCGAACTTATTATGATAACACTCAAGATTGAGTGTTTATATTGATTGTGTGTTCTATTTTGTTTAAAACAACAAGCAAAAATCTTTTTGTATTTTTATCTTTTGCATATATATACAAAGAAAAGAAAAATATTTTTGTATTTTTGTATTTTTATAAAAACAATAACTTCACGAGGAAGGTTCTTCAAGTTACTAATCGCAAAATCACGATATTGTGCAAACCTGCTCCGGCGTGGCAAAATTTGATTCGATCGTTGTGAGTGGTAAAAATAAACACAATATCAAAGTATCAAATTAACCGTAAAACCCGACAAATTAACCTTTTAGGAAAAGGGTTAACGTGCCAAATCTTACGGGTGTCATAAAAGTGATACCGGGAAAGTGATTTACCCGGTAGCGAGGTGTGAAATTGACGGTGTCGTTGAGTTTTGTGATTATGGACTTGAATTGGTTAAACGAATATTTGGAATTGTGATTCGCGCTAATCTACAAATTAAAGAACGGGAGTGAACATAAAGTACATAAAACAATGTTAATACTAAATAAACTATTACTAAGCCTAAGAAACAATAAAACGAAGCTACACTACGTCCTAGGGCATTAAAACAAAAAAGCAGCAGAGTGGCATAGAGGGCCTAAAACGTGAAATTGTTGAAATTTAAGGGCTACGGGCACAAAACCAATTTTCCTACATTATAAACGACTAAAAATAATTTTAGGAAAAATCCGGGTATTTTTTCGACTTTTATTTTATTTTCTATGAATTAAAAACTAAATTAATATAATTAAATAATTAAAAATACTAAACTAATTTATGCAAATCTGCAAAAATTACGAAAATTACTTTACATTATGGGGGACCTAAGAAAAATAAAATGGGGCCAACAGCTGATACGGATAAGCTATTAAAAATAAGTTGTTTCACAGCTCATTTTGGGCAGGAGGTATTGGGTTCGAATCCCACCCCACGCCATTTTGGCAATTTATTCTCTTTTTGGTTTTTCTTTCGCAAACTGATTAATAGACATAAATAAAGATTTTTTACAAAGACTTAAGCTTGGAAAATCCAAAATGAGCTGTAAAACAACTTCTTGAAACAGCAGAATTGGAAAATCAAGAGCAAGGGTCTGCTTGGTTTGGACAGCTGACTAAAAAGACATAAAAACTACACAAAAGCTAAACATAAGCTACTCCTAATGAAGACTAAGCTAAACACCTAAAAGCACTTAAGGGAGACTAAATAAGCAGTAGATAAGTACATGAATAGCCAAAAAAAAAAGCAAGCCTGCTGTTGGGACAGACCCAACCAAACACCCTTTTCAGTTTAATTGAGCAAAACTAATCAACTATGAAAAGCTTCAAGATAAGCAATACTAAGGGTGATCTAATAAGCACACTAAATTAAGTAATATACTACTGAAATGATCTACCTAAACAAGGGAATAAGCAATGTAACAGTTAGCTATTCTAGGGAAATCCTAAGCTAAAATACAATTGAAAAAAAAATGTTCTAATAAGCAATAAGGGACACCTAATAAGCTAAGTCCTAAACTCTATAATCTATACTACCTAAAAAGCTTTTATCTTAACTAACTAAGCTGAGAATTTAAATGATTAAGCTATATGATAAGGCTGACCTGTGTAGATGATTTGCAGGCTGCAAACAGCCTTATGAGGATTCTTTGGAGCTTATTTTAAACCACAACAAAGTCCCGAACAAGACAAGCTAAAACTTATCTAACCAATCTCCAACATCTTGAGCTAATCTAAACTTGTTAAAAGATGTTTGACTGGGTGAGTCAAATGGGTAAAACTTGGTTTTTTTTTTGGTTGATTTAGACACTGACCCAGACACCCTTAACTGGTACCAAACACTTGAACCTGTTTCAAGAAAAACTTAGAACTTGAAAACATAAAAACTGACTTTAAAACTAAATTAAGAGTGCCTCGAAACTGAAATCACTCAAACTCCAAATCAGTTTAAACAAAAGTTACAAGCAACTTTGAAGCATAAATAATGGAATTTAAGAACATAAAATTGAAAACTGCATAAACTTGAAGTGAACAGGAATAAAAAGAAAGTAACTTGCATTCAAATTTAAAATTACATGAAAGATAAATAACAGGAAGATTAAAATGGGGACTAGAACAGAATTTCTAGACAAAAGTTACACTAATCCTACATTCTATATTTATACAAGAAATAAAAAACAGTCTTCTTGTCTTCTTCCAGGTGTGTTTGTTTTGTGAGAGGGAAAAAAGGACTTGGATCCATTTGTGCTTCTTGGACTTTATCCTGGCCATCCATCTTGTGTTGGGAAAGTACCCATTGATCCACAGCCACTGATGCTTGATGCTCCAATGGGGAAACCACGGATTGCCACCATGGTTGTCACATGAGGGCTTCTTTGACCTTCTTTTTGTAGTTTCCAATGTTGAGAGAGACAGGGAAATAGTGGAGGGTGAGTAGGATTATGGTGGGATAAGGTGAGAGTTTGGATGTATTCTGGTTTTGGGATAATGGGAGGAAAAAGGTAAAAAGGGGTGGGTGGGTGGAGTTCAGGGAAAGGTTTGGATTTATCAAAAAGGTTTTAAATAAAATTTATTTTCTTGTTTTTGAGTTTTGTAAACTTTTTTTTTTTTTTTTTTTTTTTGAAAACTAAAAATAATTGGTTTTAGAAAAATAAAATTTTACAAAAGTGGGTTTTTAAAATGGATTTTGATTAAAAGGTGTTTTGAATATTTTTGGTATCGGGAAAGTGTAAAATGGAATTTTTGGGTTTGGGTTTTAAGTTGTTTTTCCCCCTGATCACTCTCAAAACGTGTCTCGGGATTCTGAAATGTAGAAAACTGCTTATCGGCTACGTCTTGACTGCACTTTTTCCAGTTTCAGCTCGATTTTTCTCGTTTTCGCTCTGTTTTCAATCCTTTTGTACCTGAAAGACATAAAACACACTCCGAGGATATTTTTAACATATTTTGAGTATAATTGGGTGTTTTTAGTCATTTTTTAGGTCTTAGGTGGGTAAAAACGATGAGTGAATAAGCACTCATCAAGCAATATTGCGACTTTTTATAACCTTTCATACCACTACCCCAGTATATATATGTAACATAGTAAACATTGCATAAGATGTTTCCGAAATGGCATATCGTACTCCCAAGCCAATCCTAACCTTCGTTATTTGTGGTGGTTGTAACATAATGATATTCTTGTTAGTTAATAATGCATATAGGCCCGACCCACTTGTTTAGGCGCTTTTACTAGTTAGGGTTAGGTTCATTTCTTTTCTATTTAATGTCTTGTAATGTCAATTGTTTAGTTGAATCTGATAATATACAGTTTTCAGTATTCCTTTTATTTCTACAGTTCTCACCTTTCTCACCTTTATTACCATGTAGAAAACAAAGCGTCAACAAAAACTGATTCCATTCGAAGCAGTGATAATAATCCGAATTCGACTTAGGAGTAACAATCACATAACTAATAGAACAAAGCCGAACATAATGTGATTGTCCAAAGCGATCATCTTTAATTCACTTGATAGAAAATATACAACAGACCATGGCTTTCAATTAATGCTACCCAAATTATGACTATTGTGTGTGACTCCCGATCTTTGTAAAAGAGAAGATATGGAATCCATGTTAAGAAAATTTCATATAGTTAAAGTAGTATATAAAAAAATGAAGATTGTATATAAAGTTCACGATTAACAGGAAATACACGTATGGAATCCTTGTTTAAAAAATAATAATAACAAATAATAATAATAATAATAATAATAATAATAATAACGTGGTGCGTGATACCTTGGTTGACATCTGTTCTCGATCGGGGATTTCAGCTCGTAAAGAAGTTGACATTGGGCTTAGTGGAGAAAGGGACAAACCCTGACGTCCAGCTGATATGTTGCTCTACTCATGGGATGGAGGGCTTGATGTATGTGTTGATTTGACTGGGTCTTCGCCCCTGACGCAAACTAGTATGGTTGATTTTGTGCCTGGCCGTGCGGTGTCTGTCGCCGCACAACGTAAACGCGTCAAGTATGAGGCCAAGTGCGCGGGTATTGGATATGGGTTTCTCCCCTTTTCATTCTCTTCTTTTGGGGAACTTGAGAAGGATCTGTGACCTTCTTGACGAATCCGAAAGATCTCGATAACACAGACATTTGAGCACGTGCTGCTTCTCATATCTTTAGTAGAATTAGCTTTTCTATAGCTAGAGGGTGGGAGTGGAGCCCAGTTAGTATCTCGGCTTCCCACTAACTTCTTGTAAATCCTTTGAGTTTTTAATAAAATAATATTATTATTATTAAAAAATAAATAAATAAATAAATATAATAATAATAATAATAATAATAATAATAATAATAATAATAATAATAAATCTGCAGTCGAAATAGCATATAAAAAGGTTAAGATTTCATATAAAGTTTTCGACTTATCAAGTATCTCGCATTTTCCTCAACGCGTGAGATATTGCAAATCGAAAGCCTATTACTCGTCCTAAGACAACTATTTAATACACACTTACCCATATAAGGTCGTATCATTTATTCTTTTTAGCCAATGTGAGATTTTAGACATGCTTAAACTTTTTTGGGTAAAGGGCTACCCGGTAAATACAATTATTATATATTGGGAAAACTTTGTTATTAATGTGTACACATTCTTTTGTATGTTGGAAAAACTTTGTTATGACTATAGTATTTCTGAATAAATGCTTAAAAAACACGTAAAGTCTAGATATAAAAATGAGAATGGATACCGTTGGTGAAGAAAATGAGCCGATTGTTTCTACGTGGTTAAGGGTCTGGGGTTAGGATATGATATTGATGGTAAACGTTTTGTATTCTATGCTATCGTAATTGCATGAATAAGATTAATTGTTGATATGTTATGCTTAAATAAAACAATTTGGACTATGGTGTTAATGTAATCAAAGTCAAAGAGTTCAACATGTGATCTTGATGCCTCATTGAAAACCACAAGAAAAAAGACCATAGGTGAACCTCTTCGGCTCTTCCATCGATTTAACCTGATAGCATCACGAATTAACATAATTATCAATAGTTGGTTTTTGTAATAAAACAAAAATCAAGAGTTTTTATAAACTATCCTAGTAGTCTGTCCGTGTTTATTAACTTTGATAGACTATCACACGACTAGAAAACTATAACTAATCCTAAAACATGTGTAATTCATACACACCTTCGTATATCAGGTACCAAAATTTTCTTATGTCTCACCTATGTGGGATTCTAGATATTTGTATTTTTCTTTTGATAATTCAAAATTGTTTATTTTGGATGAACTCTTGGTGCTCTAGAATACTGAAAAAACATTGTTGTGGGTACAACTTTTGGCTACAACTTAAGCACTTCTAGACAACCGTATTTCTTCATAAATGATTAAAAGAACATGATCAAATGTAGTAGGAGACATGCATTTTCTTGATGTATTTTATATATGTCATTTTGATTGCCTAAAAATACTTGTTGATCTATCGTGTTTGGATAAAATAATTCAACATGTTAATTCACTAAAAGTTAAAGGACTTAAGAAATGTACAACTCGATAACATCAGTGAAACATTTATCATATAACTAAACAGGATATATTCGATCTCAATCACTGAATGTAAAATCATTGGTTTTTTATACTTTCTAGATCGATGAGTTAGGTTTAATCTAAAAGTGTATGATCACGGTCTCCAAATCTTGTGAGCTAAGTGAGTTTGTGATTAGTTCGAGTATATTTAGTAAGCTATACACATACTTATTCGCTCTAGATCTATTCGAACATACATAACGTTGTTTGACAACTCTTCTGTAGTTATTCCCCACTTAATAAATTAATCATTGATACTACTACAGTGAACTATGTTTTACCCATGTTGCAATTTATACCAAGTATAATTTTTTAACAATTTTTTTGAAATGTTCAAAGTGATCATGTTGTTAATCATACAATCACATATTCAATCTTCTGATCTTGTGCATACAATCCTCCAAGCAGTTCTATGCCCAAAACGATCTTGAATTTTGTTATATGAGATCGAGATCTTACTATCCGGAGGCAGAGATCGACAGAAGGGGGCAGGGTGGGCATGTGCCCCTCTAGCGAAAAAGTTCTTCTAATGTAATTTTTTAAAATATCTGGTTGTTTTTGTAATTTGCCCCCTCTAACTAACCGATTTGTAATGTAGCTTCTAAAAATTGTAAAGTTTGTCCTATCGACCATAACTTTCTGACTACACCCCTGTTAAAATCATAAGACGACTTTTCAAGCAAGATTGTGATTTTTGATGACCTTGCGTACAACTACCCAAGTTTATATATATGTAGCATAGAAAGCATTGCCTAGGATGTGGTGGTTATAACATCATATTATTCTCACCTTTTTGACAAGGTAGAAAACAAAGCATAAACAAAAACCGATACTCCATCTGAAGCGGTGATAATAAGTACTAACATCAAATGATAATCACATTTCTTAGACAATAAAGCCAAACATTTTGTCTCAAATGAATTGATCATCTTTAATTAACTTGATAGGAAATATATTCACCTTCCATCTTATAACATTAGCTACTAAATTATGAGTGTTGTGACTCCCAATCTTTGTTAAAGAAAAAGTATGAGTTCCTAGATAGAAGTGGTGATGCAGGAGGTGCTAGTAAAACAAATTATGGGGGTAACAATGAACAAGAAACTGCAAAGGAAGCTCCTAAAAGCCCAAATGCTATGAGGAATTTGGACAAGGAAAGCATGAAGGATATTAGAATAAGTGCTAACAAGTTTTCCATTTTGGATGAAATCTCAGATTCTGACCTACATAGAAAGAGCATAATGGAAGATCCAGATCTAATATTACAATGCGAGAAAGAGTTGAAATTTATTGATAAGCTTGTGGATGATAAGAGGATTCCTAATGTTGAAGAATCAAAACTATGGTTTAAAAGTACAAAACAACTTCAGTACTACAAGAAAAAACGGGAAGTAAAATGGAAAACTGGAAGCCCCATATGAGATAGATGTATCTGTTAATTACTGAAACTTCATAAAATGAATATAGTAGTGAATTGGAAGTCTGGACACTGATGTCATTAGTATAGTCTTTGTTTGTATGAGTTTCATGGTTTGTATGTTGTATGGTTGTTTTGTTTTAGCTCCAAGTTCAGATGCTATGGCTTGTCATTAGCTCTGTTTTGGATGTTTTTCATGTATCTTGGTTTTGAGCTAATATATTTTTCACATTTGCACCAAAAAAAAAGAATGAGTTCCTTGTTAAGAAAACTTTATATTAAAATAGTATATAAAAAAGTTAATATTTGGTACATTATAAATTTTTCGATGAGCATGGTATTATGTTATTAACAAGGGGATTGCAATTTATGTTTTAACAAGGGGATTGTCATTTATACAAAGTATTGATTTTATGATAGTTGTATGAAATGTTATCATATGATTAATTGTGCGATCTTATGTTCGATCTTATGATCGTTTAACCAATGCTATATCCAAAACGATCATGCATTGATAAAACTAGTTTTATGAGATTGAGATTTCAAAATCGTACGAGTCTACAAACAAGACTGTGATTTCTGATGAGCTTGCATACAACTACCCAAATGTATATATGTAGCCTAGAAAACATTGCACATAATATTTTCGAAACGGGATAACATTCTGCTGAACCAATATCACCTTCATTAGTTTGTGGTGGTTATAACGCCATGCTATTCGCACATTTGTGACCATGTAGAAAACAAAGTGTATACATAAACTGATACCCCGTTTGAAGCTTTCATAATAGCTCTAAAAGTAGAAATCGCATTATTTTAAAAATTAAGAGTAGTGATATAGAATATGGAGGTCTAAAATTTATGCATAAAAATATCATTAATTTATTCATTACTTAACATGTGTTTTATTCATTTCATCTTTCATCATCTTTACTCTCTATCGTACCACGTCTCAATCTTTTTAGGTATGAGAATTATTTTTCTTTCTAATAATAACTACCAATACAAGACTACCTTACTGTGACTCCCAATCTTTGTTAAAGAAAAAATAGATAATATTTGTTAAAAGGGATTTATATAGTTGGAATAGTATATATAAAAAGTTAAGATTTTTAGGTATGAGAATTATTTTTCTTTCTAATAATAACTACCAATACAAGACTACCTTACTGTGACTCCCAATCTTTGTTAAAGAAAAAATAGATAATATTTGTTAAAAGGGATTTATATAGTTGGAATAGTATATATAAAAAGTTAAGATTTTATATAAAGTTTTCGATGAGTGACATATACATATGTTCCTACAACATATAAAGGCCAGCAAATCGAAAGCCCATTACTCATCCTAAGACATACATTTAATACACACTTAGGTATATTAGGTGGTAACATTTATTCTCTTTAACCGATGTGGGATTCTAGGCATGCTTAACTTTTAAGTGGTTAAAGGTCCAGGGTTAGGATATGATGCTGATGGTGAACGTTCTGTATTCTATGCTAACGTAATTGCATGAATAAGATTAATTGTTGATGTGTTATGCTTAAATAAAACAATTTGGACTATGGTGTCAATGTAATCAAAGTCAAAGACTTCAACATGTGATCTTGATGTCTCATTGAAAGCCACACGAAAAAAGACCATAGGCGAAACTCTTCGGCTCTTCCATCGATTTAACCTGATAGCATCACGAATTAACATAACAAATAGTGAAACAAAACGTTTTAACTTTCTTTTACTAGATTTATAAATCGTTCGATTTTTGTAATATAAGTTTTGATTTGTTAAAAGGTTTATGGCAGTGAATTTTGGGTAACTAAGTTTGTTTGTGATTTAAGTTCATCTTCATATTCATATTCATCGCGACTACCTTATGGATTACTTGGCGGTATCGTAACAACGTCACTTTTAACTCTCAATCCTTGAGGAAAAGTGACATTTTTGATAGTATTCGTATGTTTTCGTTTTTTTGGCTTAAGCATAGAGGTCGTATGTTTTGTAATTGGTATGATTGGCTAAAGTTTCCTTTGTAATGCTAGCTCTTTGCTAGTTTTTAATAATATGCAGCCGTTCAAAAAAAAAAAAAAAAAAAAAAAAAAAAAAAAAACAAAAAAAAAACAAGTTACATGTTGTTATATTCTTTAGATTTATTTAAACAGAAATTAAATTATTCTATAAAGTTTTATAACCTTTCTTAATGTATCTCCTACAATTGATTCTATATCCAAAATGATATTATATTAACTGGACTAGTTTAAAGAGATCAAGATCTAAAATTGTATGATCGCACAGTGATACAAGCAAGATCACAATTTTGATAACTTTACATACAACTACCCATGTATATATATGTAGCCTTGAACAATATTGCATTGGATGTTTTCTGAATGGAATAATGTTCAGCCCAACCAGTGATAACATTCAATTCTTCATTAGTTTCTCGTGGTTTAAACTTTCTGTCATTCTCACCTTTTTGAAATGTTCAAAAATATCATTTTATCTTCTATCTTAAGATCTTATGACGGCCCAACAATCCTACGAGCGATTCTACATTTAAACGAGCTTAAATTGATCGATCTAGTTTTATGATCTTGAAATTATACAACTTTACAAGCAATATTGCGACTTTTTATGACCTTTGCATACCACTACCCCAGTGTATATATGTAACGTAGTAAACATTGCATAAGATGTTTCCGAAATGGCATAACGTACTCCCAAACCAATCCTAGCCTTTGTTATTTGTGGTGGTTGTAACATAATGATATTCTCGCCTTTATTACCATGTAGAAAACAAAGCGTCTAACAAAATCTGATTCCATTCGAAGCAGTGATAATAATCCGACTTCGACTTAGGAGTAACAATCACATAACTTATAGAACAAAGCCGAACATATTGTGATTGTCCAAAGTGATCATCTTTAATTCATTGGATAGAAAATATACAACAGACCTTCGCTTTCAATTAATGCTACCCAAATTATGAATAGTGTGTGTGACTCCCAATCTTTGTTAAAGAGAAGATATGGAATCCATGTTAAGAAAATTTTATATAGTTAAAATAGTATATAAAAAAAATGAAGATTTTATATAAAATTCACGATTAACAATAGATGAACGTATGTAATCCTTGTTAAAAAAAGTTTCTATAATCGAAATACTATATAAAAAAGTTATGATTTCATATATAGTTTTCGAGAAACCAATATCACCCGTTATTCTCATCGGATGCTACCCGAAAGCCCATTACTCACCCTAAGAAAACTTTTTAATACACACTTAGCTATATAAGGTTGTATCGTTTATTCTTTTTAGCCGATGTGGGATTCTAGACATGCTTACGCTTTTTTGGTAAAAGGTTACCCGGTAAACACAATTATTATATATTGGGAAAACTTTGTTATTAATGTGAGGAGAGTTATTTTACATACTAAACTTTTCTTACATGCCAAAGGACTCATCTTCACCATTCATTTAAAAATAAATCAATGGATGAGATTAAAAGCATTTTATTATTTCACCTATTTTTTATAATTTAAATATCTCTTAAACCGTTAATCGTTAAGTGAAAATATTTACACCGTCGCGAAGAGCATTTAATTAACTTTCTATAGACGGGCACTTTGATTTACTTTTGAAAAAAGAAAAAAAATTCGTTTTTTTCACGTTTTTTCATCTTTTTTTACGTTACATGAAATTTGCATGAAAAAAATCATATATGATTAAACACTAATTTTATTATCACATGTGATATTAGTGTTAAATCATATATGATATGTGATATCACATGTGATATTACACTAATATCACATGTGATATTACATATCATATATGATATAACACTAATATCATATATGATATAACACTAATATCACATGTGATATTCAAATTAGTGTTTTATCATATATGATTTTTTTAATGCAATTTTCAGTAACGTAAAAAAACAAAAAAACTTAAAAAAAAAAAGGTGAAAAATACGAAAAAAAACATTTTGTCGAAAGTATATCAAAGTGCCTATCTATAGAAAAATAATTAAATGCTCGTCGAAATGATATTTTTTTTTTCGCTTAACGATTAACGGTTTGAAAGTTATTAATATTTAAAAAAATGATGAAAGTGGGTTTTTTAAAATGTTATGATTAATCTCATCCATTAGATCAAATAAATTTGGATGGTGGAGATTGATACCTTGGTATGTAAATAATCCTTTGTCCTCAAATGATCTTAAATCTTAATGTATACACATTATGGGAAAACTTTGTTATTAATATATACACATTCTTTTATATATTGGAAAAACTTTGTTATAACTATAGTAATTCTTAATAAATGCTTAAAAAAACACCTAAAGTCTAGATATAAAAATGAGAATGGATACTATTGGTGAAGAAAATGAGACGATGGTTTCTAAGTGGTTAAGGGTCCAGGGTTAGGATATGATATTGATGGTGAACGTCTTGTATTCTTTGCTATCATAATTGCATGAATAAGATTAATTGTTGATATGTTATGGTTAAACAAAACAGTTTGGACTATGGTGTCAATGTAATCGAAGTCAAAGACCGCAACATGTGATCTCGATGTCTCATTGAAAGCCACCAGAAAAAGAATCATAGGTGAACCTCTTCGGCTCTTCTATCGATTTAACCTGATAGCATCACGAATTAACATAATTATCAATCGCTAGTTTTTGTAATAAAACAAAAGTCTGTTGGCGTGAGTTGCCCAGCAGCAGGGTAAAGATAATCAATAACTGTTCAGCAGAAACAAAGAACAAGGTCAGCAGTAACAGATACCACTAGGTGGTTACCGGATATCATTTGGAATCGTGTGATCACTTTCCAAAGTAAACTATTCGACCCTAATGCCTGGGTATCACGAATATCTACTTGGGATAAGACCAAATTCAGTTAGAGAATTAGGCACAATTCTATAACCCTTTCGCTAATAAGTGTTTACGTTTTCTGTGTGTCTTTCATGCATAATCAGATCTCCTATTTATAGGAGGTTACTCTTGAGCTATTCCAATGGAATTATGAGTATTAATCGGCCCATTAATAGCCTCATAATTATCCCCATTATAGCCATTAGTGGTTACATGACCAATTAAACGTGGTCATAATGCAGTTGTAACTGCCATTTAGCAGTACTTTCCATAAGCAGTACTTTCCACTAGCAGTACTTTCACTTGTAGTGGAAATACAGCCTATCAGTGGAAACACTGCCTATCAGTGGAAACACTGCCTATCAGTAGAAACACTGCTTATCAGTGGAAACCACAAGCAGTACTTTCCACAAGCAGTACTTTCCACAGCAGTACTTTCACCAAGCAGTACTTTCTACTAGCACTACCAATACAAACCACTATTAGAGTCAGGGTGTTCATGGACCTTATGGGTGTACACTCCGTACCTCCTAACCCATTTCAAGGTGTGAACTAATCCCACAAGTGCACTAAATTTTCCAACAATCCTCCCCAAATTTAGTTCACTTCCTTTGCATGAAAAATAAACATCAAGCAAAACATGTGCATAAACGAAAATGTCCTGAGGATTGAATTTCCATCTTAGTAATTACACGTTCAAATATTCGAGAATCAGGGTGTTCTAAGAATTGAACCCTTCAACCCATTTGAATACCTGAAGATAAATACACACAAGTTTTCAAACACTTAACAGCTCTTGACACTATACAAGCCATGTGTCCATATCCAAATTCATAAATGTTGTAAAGCTAAAAGTCCAAAGCTTCCTGAAGCGGCAAAACTTCAACATTTACATAGGTGGTTCCTCTTTAGTCATGCTTCTGCCAAGCACTTTTTCAAAGAAAATTAACCATTAAGAAGTAAAGACTTCATCCTCCTTTCAGCAGGTTCTGAGCACAACCTTGGGATGTAAATAAAACATGTGCTCCAGTCCACTGAATGTTCAGCTTTCCACATTGAACTCAGCTCCCAAGTTTCCTTAGGAGGGAGTTGGGTGTCCTAGCATTCAGTGACTAAGTTGGACTTAAACCCATCCCTTTAGCAGACTTTATAACCAAGTCTCTAGCCAGCCCCTTCGTCAAGTGATCAGCTAAGTTCTGTTGAGATCTAACAAACTCTATAGATACCACCCCATTCATGATAAGCTCACGAATCATGCTATGTCTGACACCTAAGTGTCTAGACTTACCATTGTACATTTGGCTATAAGCCTTAGCCAATGTAGCTGCACTATCACACCGGATAGAAATAGGTGCTATAGGTTTAGGCCACAATGGAATCTCAAGAAGCAAGTTTTTCAACCATTAAGCTTCTTTACCAGCAGCCGCTAGAGCCACAAATTCAGATTCCATTGTTGAACTGGTGATGCAAGTTTGCTTCTTGGATGCCCAAGAAATTGCACCTCCACCAAGTAGGAATACCCAGCCACTGGTAGACGAGTTGTCTTCAGTGTTACTGATCCAACTTGCATCAGTGTAACCTTCCAACACTGATGGGTAACCAGTATATGAGAGACTATAATCCATAGTTCTCTTCAAATACTTCACCCTTTGAACTGCTTGCCGTGATGAGCACTAGGATTACTAGTATACCTGCTCAATTTTCCCACTGCAAAACCAATATCAGGTCTCGTACAAGTCATGGCATACATCAGGCAGCCAATTACCCTAGAATACTCAAGTTGAGATACAACCTTGCCATGATTAGGCATCAGCTTCTCACAAGTATCCATAGGAGTACTCACTGGAGTACAATCAAAGTAATTGAATTTCCTCAGTACCTTCTCAATATAATGAGACTAAGAGATAGAAATTCTATTACTTTCATGTTTAATCCTTATACCAAGGATAACATCAGCCTCCCCCATGTCCTTCATGGAGAACCTTGATGACAAAAATTCCTTTGTCAAGTCAACCTGATTTTGGTCAGTGCCAAAGATCAACATCTCATCAACATATAGACAAATGATGACTCCTTTACCAGATTCATCAAATTTGCTATATACACATTTGTCAGCTTGGTTAAGAACATAACCACTAGACAAAACCACTTCATCAAATTTTTGATGCCATTGCTTAGGTGCCTACTTTAGTCCATAAAGAGACTTAATCAGTTTACACACCTTGTTTTCATTGCCAGGCATGATGAAGCCATGAGGTTGGTTCATATAAACCTCCTCTTCCAATTCACCATTCAAGAAAGCTGTCTTCACATCCATCTGATGAATAACCAGATTGTGAATTGATGCCAAGGCAATCAGCAGTCTTATGGTACTGATACGAGCCACAGGGGCATAAGTATCAAAATAGTCTATTCCTGACTTTTGTTTAAAGCCCTGAATGACTAGTCTAGCCTTGAACTTTTCAATAGTTCCATCTACCTTCATTTTCCTTTTGAAAATCCATTTGCACCCCAGAGGTTTGCAACCTGGTGGTAGATCAACCAACACCCAAGTGTTGTTGCCCATGATGGAATCCATCTCATCATTAATTGCTTCTTTCCAGAAAGCAATATCCTGGGACTTCATTGCTTCTTCAAATGTCTTGGGATCATCCTCAACAATGAAGCAATAGGAGTATTGGTCTGAGACCTCATCCCTGGTGCCTTCAACTAAGTATAGTTGAAACTCAGGTCCAAGTGACTTTGGAGTCCTGACCCTTTTGCTCTTCCTGAGCACAGGTTCAGGTTGTTGAACCACAACCTCATCAGGGACCACGGATGGTTCATCATCAGGGACCTCTGATACACCAGTGTCATGAGTTCCATTAGGAATCCTCTGACTTGGTCTAGGGACTGATGAGAATCTATTCTCATCAAAATCTGCATCCCTTGATTCAATTATTGAGTTAATTGAAACATATTCATTAGGTTCAATAACATAGAACCTAAAAGCCTTGGAATGCTCAAGATATCCAACAAAGATGCAGTCAATGCCTCTTTCACCCAAAGTCTTTAGCTTTGGATCAGGGAGTCTTACAACAGCCCTACAACCCCAGACCCTGAGATATTTCAGGTTGGGTTTCCTTTTAGTCCAGAGTTCATAAGGGGTAACCTTGTTCCTTTTGTTGGGAACCCTATTTAATAAATAGCAAGCTGTCAACATAGCTTCACCCCAGAACCCTTGACTCAGTCCTGAATAGGACAACATGGAATTAACCATCTCCTTCAGCACCCTGTTTTTCCTTTCAAAAATACCATTTTGCTGAGGAGTATAAGGGGCAGTCGTTTCATGGATTATTCCAACAGACTGAAAGTACTGAGTATCCATGTACTCACCTCCCCTATCAGTCCTTAATCTTTTGATCAAAGACCCAAGTTGTAATTCAACTTCAGTTTTAAACACTTTGAATTTATCTAATGCTTCATCCTTGGTATGTAACAGATAGACATAACAAAATCTAGAAGCATCATCAATAAATGTCACAAAGTACTTCTTATTCCCCAAAGAAGGAGTGGCATGCAAATCACACAGATCACTGTGAATAAGCTCCAAGAGATTAGTCTCACGACTAACACCCTGAAAGGGTTTCTTGGTAATCTTGGTCAACATGCAAGTTTTACACTTTTCAGTGTCCATGTCAAAAGCAGGGATTAAACCATCCCTAGACATATCTTGCATTCTTTTATAATGTACATGGCCAAGTCTTGCATGCCATAGGCTAGAATCAGTGTCAGTAGTGGTCACAAAAGCTGAATTAACATTGTCAGTAGAAATATTAAGCCTGAACATTTGATTACATAAATAACCAAAACCAATAAAAACACCATGCTTGGAAAGCACAAATTTATCAGACTCAATAACTTGTTTATAACCATAATTATTCAAAATACTACTTGAAACCAAGTTCCTGATATCAGGAACATGAATAACATCAAACAAAGTTACAATCTTTCCTGAACTAAACCTAGGATCTACACAACCACGACCATGCACCAAGGCTGTTGACTCATTTCCCATGTGAAGAATAGAACCATCATTCAGTGACTCATAAGTCTTGAACCAGCTTCTATCTTTACACACATGAACTGTTGCACCAGAGTCAACCCACCACGCAACATCATCATCCTGCACATAATGAGATTCAGATACATATGTAACATAATAAATTTGAAAAGACTTATTAACCATATTCTGACCTTTCAGTGAGTTGGAAGAACCACCACTCCCTGAACCATTAGTGTCTGATCCATTGGCTTTACCACCAACTTTAACACCCTTGCAGTCCCTTTTAATGTGACCAGTCTTGCCACATTTCCAACAAGTAGGTGTTGCCTTCTTGTTAGGATCTGCCCTTGTGTTATCATGATATTTGCGTTTGCCTTTGTTGTCATTGTACCTGGTGGAGTTGTTATGTTCCACCATATTGACAACAGATGGTCCAGCAGCATTGCCACTCTTTGGCTTGTCATTATCCTGCACCTTGAGAGATTCCTCAATGTGCAGATGACTGCCCAACTCAACAAGAGTTAACTCCTCCTTCATATGTTTCAAGGTATGCTTGAAATCTTTCCATGAAGGAGGGAGTTTGTCAATGACACAAGAGACTTTGATAGCCTCATCCATGTTCATTTGGTGTTGTGTAAACCTTCCAAGTATTCCAAGAAGTTCATTGTAATGTTCCATAACTGGTCTTGAATCAGTCATTTTGTAATTTGTGAAATTACTAACAAGGAACTTCTTACTTGATGCATCCTCACCCATATATTTGGCATCCAAGGAATCCCATAGTTCTTTGGAAGATTCAAAGTTCTGATAAATATCAAACAGAGAATCAGACATACCATTGAGAATAAGACCTCGGCATATGTAGTCATCATTCTCCCATTTGCTCCTCCTCCTGATCTGCTCAACCGTAGCATCATCCCCATCATCGGAATTGGAGTAGTCACACATAAACCACACTCATGCTTGACAAAGAAGAAATGCATCTTCTTCTACCACCTCCTAAAGTCCACCCCTTCAAACTTGTCCAGCTTAGCAAAGTTTGAAGCCATATGTTTCATTGTAGCAGCAGCCATTGATTATCACAAAATAGTTTACTTTGATTGTTGGCGTGAGTTGCCCAGCAGCAGGGTAAAGATAATCAATAACTGTTCAGCAGAAACAAACAACAAGGTTAGCAGTAACAGATACCACTAGGTGGTTACCGGATATCACTTGGAATCGTGTGATCACTTTCCAAAGTAAACTATTCGACCCTAATGCCTGGGTATCACGAATATCTACTTGGGATAAGACCAAATTCAGTTAGAGAATTAGGCACAATTCTATAACCCTTTCGCTAATAAGTGTTTACGTTTTCTGTGTGTCTTTCATGCATAATCAGATCTCCTATTTATAGGAGGTTACTCTTGAGCTATTCCAATGGAATTATGAGTATTAATCGGCCCATTAATAGCCTCATAATTATCCCCATTATAGCCGTTAGTGGTTACATGACCAATTAAACGTGGTCATAATGCGCTTGTAACGCCATTTAGCAGTACTTTCCATAAGCAGTACTTTCCACTAGTAGTACTTTCACTTGTAGTAGAAATACATCGTGGAAACACTGCCATCAGTGGAAACACTGCTATCGTGGAAACCACAAGCAGTACTTCCACAAGCGAATACTTTCACCAGCAGTGCTTTCTACTAGCACTACCAATACAAACCACTATTAGAGTCAGGGTGTTCATGGACCTTATGGGTGTACACTCCGTACCTCCTAACCCATTTCAAGGTGTGAACTAATCCCACAAGTGCACTAAATTTTCCAACAAAGTCAAGAGTTTATATAAACTATCCTAGTAGTGTGGCCGTGTTTATTAACTTTGATAGACTACCACACGACTAGAAAACTAATATGTAATTCATACACACCTTAGTATATCAGGGTACCACAATTTCTTCTGTCTCACTCTCACCTATGTGGGGATTCTAGATATTTGTATTTTTCTTCTGATAATTCAAAATTGTTTATTTTGGATGAACTTTTGGTGCTCTAGAATACTGAAAAAACATTGTTGTGGGTAGAGGTGTTATTCGGGTTGACCGGGTCGAGTTCGGGTCAATTCGTGTCAGGTAAATTCGGGTCAAGGCTCAAATAAACATACCCGAACTTGACCTTGTTTAGAACTCGGGTCATTCAGGCCGGGTCAATTTGGGTCGGGTCAACTTGGGTTCGAGTTTAGATCGTTTAAAAATAATATAATTTTGGTGTTTACATACAAATTAGAAAGAAACAAAATGAAACTCAGGTCACTCGGGTTGACCCGAACCCGAGTAAGAGTTAAATGTTATAGCCGAACCTGACCTTGTTTAGAACTAGGGTCAATTCGGGTTGATCCGATTGACCCGAATATAATTTTAAACCCGACCCGAAAAGCTATATTCGGATTCGGGTTCAGATCGGGTTTAGGTCAAGTCGACTTTTATGACACCCCTAGTCGTGGGTACAACTTTTGGCTACAACTTAAGCACTTCTAGACAACCGTATTTCTTCATAAATGATTAAAAGAACATGATCAAATGTAGTAGGATACATGCATTTTCTTGATGTATTTTATACTAGTTATTATATCTGCGCATGCTCGGATTTTTATATATTGTGTTTTTTTAAGAATAAATTACTAAAATTTTTACATTAGACACAAATATTTTTAAGGGAAAATGACGCAAATAGACCAGGCGCCCTGAGGCTTATCACTTTCCGGACTACGCTTTTTTTTAATTTGAAACTAGACCGGTTGCCCACCGATTTTCTTGGACCCAACCAGGGGCTGCCACGTGGCCGACAACTTATGACACAAGTACGTATTTTGAAAGTATATGTCATGTATTGTAAGGTATTGTTTTTTGGGCAACTTGTATTGTTTTTTGGGCAACTTTATATTTTTTGGCAATTTGTATTTATACACAAGGATATTTTGGTCATTTTACATTTTAAATTAAAAAAAATCACTGCACCCACACAAAATCCAACCAAGTCTTGTCTTCTGGATATAATTCATTTTATTCTTTTTAATTTATCTCCCCATGTTCATCTTGTTCTGGATCCATCTCCATTTTCATCTACCGACCAACTCCCCAAAATCTAATCCAAGTACACAACAACACTCGCCAAATTCAAAACCCGATTCTTGATCTAACCCGTTTTGAGTTTTTTCAGAAATTAACGGTTTTGAGACCTGGTTTTTTTTTGGGTTTTCTGGATTCGTGCAATTCGCGTTGAGTTGAATCCGTACCCGGGTTTAATTCGGGTAAGTTTTAGTCTGTTTGTATTATGTTTGAATAACAAGGCCAAGACTCAATCGACTTCCCACCCACTCTCACTGAAATTGATTTAACTAGTTATGTTTGTACATTACTAGTCTAAGCATGTAGTTGATGAATAAGATTAAACCATTGATTTCTGAAATACTACAGGGGAAGATAACTTAGGGCATTGGAGAAATGGGATCTTAAGCGCATTGGCTATGAGCCAGGCTCCTGGTCCAGCGAATGACCCGACCGGGACACTTGTGTTGGCAGGGTCAAGAACGAATATACTTGATCATTTTAAACGGTACCATGGTAGATGGGACATTACTAATAAACATTACTGGGCTGTAAGTTTCTAAAATCATAAAGTTGCTTACTTTAGCACTAAACTACTATAACATATGAATGTCGACATAGTCGGTATTCTTACTGGGTCACCCCTTGTAGTTAGAAATTGATTATTATTGCAAAATGCAGATAACAATATTTGAAAGAAAAAAAATATGATTATCTGCTTTTTCTTTCAATAATCTATTTCAAAACGCAATCCTATAGCTAATAGGAGCTAGCTGATCTAATGTATGAATGTTGTTTAAATTTTGTTGGTTGCACAATGTGATCCTGCATAATATGGTGTTTATAAATGCAAATGCATGACAATTAGCTAGTTGGACCTGATTTAATATTCTTCTGTTTGATTGTATACATGAATAATTGATTTCGGATATTAGCAACTTTTTTAGTATTATTGGTTACGGTTAAGCGAATTCGCGTCTTTCGGGATTCTAAGTGTGGGCGAGATTGAGGATCTATACTTGTAAATTATGAGAACCTCGTGGGCAGATGCTGTTGATAATGCAGCTTCAGGCTCCGACGGTTATGGGGTTGGCGGGGGTTCTAGTAGACCTGCGTATGTTCCACCTCATCTTCGTAACAGGCCACCCACACCCGAACAGATTGTTGGACCAGCTGTAGTAAATAATGGGCCGGTACATGTTAATGATAGGTTAGTATATAGTGGGCAGCCGAGTGGGTCACGGTGGGCTGGCCCTAGGTCTGACTATGGCAGGCAAGGGTATGGTGGTGGTCGAGGGGGTGGTTGGGGAAATAGAGGTGGTAGTTGGGGTGGTAGGGAGTTAGAGGCTAACCCGTTTGGTAGCGATGAGATAGAGGCTCCTGAAGATATTGCATCAGATCAAGAAAGTAACGGAATTAATTTTGATGCTTATGAGGATATTCCCGTTGAGACTAGTGGAGTTAATGTACCACTGCCGGTTAATACTTTTGCTGAGATAGATTTAGGGGAAGCTTTGAATCTTAACATTAGGAGGTGTAAATATGTTAAACCGACACTGCAGCTACACAATTCCTATTTCACTTGTGGGACGAGACTTGATGGCTTGTGCTCAGACAGATCCGGGAAAACGGCGCTTTTGTTTTCCTATAATTAGTGGGATTATGAGGGGGCAAGCTGTACAAAGGCCGCATGGATTTAGGACAGTTTTTCCACTTGCTCTCATTTTATCTCCTACAAGGGAACTTTCTTGTCAGGTTTGATTTATGACCAACTTTAGCAATTTTGTAATACCGATTTTAGTATTTTATCTTTGTTAGAGTGTTGGATTTTGTGTAGTTAATGTGTTTCTGTGTTTAACTACACGCATATACACTTGGAAGCTCGGAAGTTTGCTTATCAGACTAGTGTCAAGGTGGTTGTGGTTTATGGAGGAGCCCCGATCAATCAACAGGTAAATTATCTCAAAGCTGCCTACATGAATAATTAGGCCTGATCGAAAACTGTATGTTTTGAAGTTGAATAATTGTGCAACTTTTTAGTGTTTGAACATGGTAGTTACGTGGCTCAAAACCTGCATACCTCACATGCTTTGCTATTATATTTCGTGAAATCTTTCTAGAGGAAAGGCGCCAATCATATATGTTGTAAACATTTCTGTAGAATTAATTGTGCTCCATATCCAGTAACTTTCCGTTGAATGAATTTTATTATACTGTTTTTATTTGCTTTTGTAGTTACGAGAGTTGGAGAGACGAGTTATATCCTTGTGGGCACTCCTGGGAGATTGGTTGATCTGTTGGAGAGAGCAAAAGTATCATTGCAGATGATAAGGTACTTAGCTCTTGATGAAGCAGATCGGATGTTGGATATGGGATTTGAGCCCCAGATAAGGAAGATTGTGGAACAAACCGACATGCCTTCAACTGGTGGAAGACAAACAATGTTGTTCAGTGCCACGTTTCCTAGAGAAATCCGGGTTTGTTGCTATATAACTTCTCTTTAACTGGTTTAAAATTCATAATGGCATATTTGCATTTTTCAAATTCATAATTTATTATTACTTATGTCACATTTTATTATTGTTTTTTGAAATTTGCTTGTATTCTGCAGAGACTTGAGTCTGATTTTCTATCAAATTACATATTTGTGACTGTCGGACGTGTTGGTTCAAGTACTGATTTGATTGTTCAAAGGGTGGAATTTGTTCAAGAAACTGATAAACGAAGCCATCTTATGGACCTTCTTCTTGCACAAAAGGATAACGGATCTGGCAAGGTAACATTGGATACCCTTTAATGCATTATTGCATATTATACAGATAAAATATGAGTGTTTCTATTGTTAATTTTAGTGTAGCATACATTAGCAACGGTTTAATGTTTGCGTTGGTACCTATTCGCAGCAACCTCTTACACTTGTATTTGTTGAGACAAAGAAGGGAGCCGATTCACTTGAATATTGGCTATGCAGCAATGCCTTTCCTGCTACTACAATTCATGGTGACAGAACACAGCCGGTAATATAACTAGAATTATGCACACACAAAAATTGCTACAAAGTCTTATTTTAAATGAAATGTTTTTTGTTAATAAAACGGCTGCAAGAAAGGAAGTTAGCATTGGGGTCATTCAAGAGCGGAAAGACTCCAATTCTTGTTGCTACTGATGTGGCAGCTCATGGTCTTGTGATAACATCAAATAGTCCTGAGTTTCTAAGCATTAATTTCCCCCTTTATTATCACATTTTGAATATATTATTAGTGAAAACATCCTTATTCCTTGTTATTTCATTCCAGGACGCATTCGAAGTAAGGAAACTCCAACTGGACGTTTTCAAGAACTATTGATTCAACTTTCTCGTAATTACGGCGTAACCAAGTGATGAAGTTACGACGCAACTAGAGATTTCGAAGACTCCGGCGTAACCCTCAGAATAGGTTACGCCGTAACCACTGTTTACAAAGACTACGGCGTAGCTATCAGCTTAAGTTACGCCGTAACAAATATTTACACTGGATTATAGCAGCTACGGCGTAACACCAAATTAAGTTACGCCGTAGCCAATGGATAAGCACTAAAGATTAAAGAAAGTTACGGCGTAACTAGCTAATTAGGTTACGCCGTAACTATTTTGAAGCCTATAAATAGTCGATGATTTCATCGGTATTAGATATCTCTCCTTTCCCAAACCTTCTAGGGTTTGGGGAGATCAAAACACAGAAGAAGAAGCATGGTTTAGGAGCATGAATAACGAAGTCCTCGTCTACGATTTCCTTTTATTCGAGTTTGGATTCTTTTTATATTTTTCTATATCTTATATTATGAATTCATGTTATTAATTAAAGTCTGCATTTACGTTATTATTCTCTATAGTTCTTTATAGACATTTGCTAGTCTTTTCATAGATCGCTAGCCTTGGTAGTATCTAAAGGACTGGGAGATATGACCAACTGACCCCAGTTTGATAGATAGCGAAGTATGAGAGGAATTGGCCATAGTACGACCACTCTTCGTGTGCGAATTGACCAAAGGATCACGCATCAAGTGGAGGTATTTAAGAGGTTAGGGGGAATCTAAGTTCCTAACGGCCGGGTTCCCACCGTCTAGATCTAGTAGATTTGGTGCTTAATGACTGCTATTAGATTGCCGAATGATCCCGGGTGACCTGCTCATCTTGGTGAGGAATCTAAGAACCATAGGCCATGACGAATCGACCAAAGGAGTCTGGTGATAATTAACCACTATATTGAATATTCTTAACGAGGATCTTTTCATATTTGCGTTCTTTGTTAAGCTTTGTTTATCTGTCTCTTTTACCTAAATTTCGGGTGTCTGTGTAAGCGGAATATTGGCATATCTATGGATTATAACAACCTTGTTTACCATACATCATCTATGTTTTATCTAATCATCTTAGTTCTTTCAAGGTCACAGCTCTCTTGAGACGATACTCGGATTTACCTAAGGCTTTACTACATCTGATCGGGTACTCTGCCCGTTAGTATGTGTCTATCCTAAGTTATTCAAGTTTTATAAATATTAAAAGCAGGATGAAATAGCACATCAGCTTTTTGGCACCGCTGCCGGGGAACAGTTAATGAAACGATCTAAGGTATTTCATGTTTACCTCATTAAGAGATTTGAGCACTCCCATAAGGTACGTTTTTAATCTCTCCTATTACAATATTACATAATTAAAATTCTGACGCTATTAGTTACGGCGTAACTATTTCATCTAGTTACGACGTAACCATATTGCAATTTATTAAAATAAAATCTTTTTGACTATTTAGTTACGACGTAACCTCTTTATTAGAGTTACGACGTAACTACTATATAATCAGATTTATATATAAAAATCTGACCTTTGATTAAAATTAATTACGGCGTAACCCTTATTTTGGATTACGACGTATCCCTTTCACAGCCTATTAATATTTTAATAAAAATATTAGTTGCTACAGTAACTATAGTTTCGAATTACGCCGTAACTTTCGAGGTGATATAAAAACCTTACGGCATAAAACTAGGTTTTACACATATTTTCACCGCCCACACAAACAGTAAAATTTTCTCTCTAAAAATTTTTCTTCGTAATCACTTCATCTAATCATTCACCATGGCTGGTAAGATCTATCACTACTCTTTTTTGATTTGTTTCTTTTGATTATTTCAATTAGGGTTTTATTTTAATATTTTAGGGATCTTGCCCATTCGAATTAATTTTTGATATTGGAATGATTAATTGATAATTTTGATAATTTCCCCATGATATTTTGATTCGTGTCCTTTCACTACGGGTTGATTTGGGTGTTTTGGCTTTATTAAAATAGGGTTTTAGGTCAAACACAAACTTAGTGGGTTAGGCGCGGTCCCTCAGCACTATTAGGTTAAAAATATCTCAAACTTTTCACCTCTTGATAAAAATTGTTGGTTCCGGCGTAATCTATAGCGTAATCAAAACATCTGTGGTGCTGTTTTTCTGGGGAAGTTATGGCGTAACTGGGTATTCCGTTACGCCGTAACCAGTATATCTGTAATTACGGCGTAGCTGTTTGTCTTAACTACGCCATAGCCATTGAAATTTTCTAATTACGGCGTAACTCTTATGCTGGTTACGCCGTAACTTGACATCAGTAAGGTCTGCACTTAGTGTTTCTTGTCTTATTTTCAGGTGCAAACAATCCCGCGAATTGGCCTAGGTTTTTGGCACACCCTAATGCTGGTATTAGGCAACTGTGCGTGGAGGAATATGAGAAATTGATGGCAAAGGATATCAGTCAGCCCTAGGCGCTTAACTTTGAGGCATTTGGTACTTTGGCAAATGGTAAAGCTGGTAGGAGATTGAGAAAGTTTTGCAAAATCAAGTTCACATGTACTGCTTGGTTGAGGTTGTTTCGTATCACGGAGCCGGTCATTCCGGAGTACGTTCGTGAATTCCTTGCTAGTGTAGAGTTTAAGACTGAGGTTGATGATGATGAAGTGGATTCTATGTTTTTCCAGCTTGTGGGCGTTTGGAGGAGATTTACTCTTAGGGAGTTTACTATGCGTATGGGTTTGTACATGGAGGAGGAGATGGAGACTGAGGCTTTTAAGCGGTTCTATAACACATGCTGGAGAAGAAGGGACGAGAATCAGGACCTTGCTGCTTATTTTGATCGATCGCTGTCTCGGGGGTATAATCCGAGGAGCCCTCCGTCGTATGTTATGGTGAGGAGCCCCATTCGGCGACTTGTGCACCGCCTAATTGCTTGCTCTATCCGAGCAAGGCACTCAGCCAAAGAGCAGATGACCATGGATGATCTTTATCTGATGCAGGGAATGGAAGGAGGGAACAACATTGATGTTCCTTTTTATTTAGCTAAGTTTATGGCTGTGGGTGCTAAGGGGTTTTCTGGTAGGAGACCTTTGCAGGGGACACATTTCATCGGGAGATTGGCTAGGAGTTTTGATCTCATGACCGATGCTGCTTTGGCTCAACTGACCATTGGTAGGGATACTTATTTGATTGGCCTACCTAAGCTAGTGGAGCTTGGGATTTGCACTCAAGATGTTTATGGTGCGATTCAGCTAGCTGGATTACCCCTAGAAGAGAAGAAGGGGAGGCCAGCGGTGCAGGGGGTGAAGCTGAGGGAGAAGCCGAGGAGCAGGTGCCAAGAGGACGTAGAAGGGCACATGTGAATATTGGGGAGAGGTTGCAGATTATTGATGAGAGGCTCGAAGGAATATCGACCCATTTTAGCGGGGAGATCGAAACCCTCGAAGTTGGTCTATATGCTCTTAGTAACCAGTTTGAAGGTTTTTCAGGTACTTTGAATCAAATGAACCAGGCCCAGCAGGATTTCTTCCGTTGGAATGCGGATCGGACGAGCCAGATGCTGCAACATATGCACTTGAGTCACCCCAGGTGGGAAGGTCCTGAGTACGTGTACCAACCCGATATCCCCAATCTCGGAGTCCAAGGAGGAGTGGCCTACATGCATCCCGGCGCCACTCCTGGAAGCACCACGAGCACTCCATATGAGCCCTCCCAATTCCACTCCATGGATCATGATCTCCCCGGGGACGAGTGATTTCCCCATTTGATGAAACAATTTGAAACAATTTTAAAACTATTTGAAGCCCAAGTCTATAATAACTTAACTATGTGGATATTTGCTTGTTTTATCGTTAATTGTACCCGTCGGGTACATAATTTTCCTGGTATGCTGTGCAGGTTTTGATTCTGTGACACAGTTACGGCGTAACCTTATGATTTAGTTACGCCGTAACCCCCTAATAGGCAATTTTGGAAGCAACACAATTAGTTAAGGCCAATTCCAGATTCAACACACATTAGCTACCCCATAACCCACCTTCAACCTTTAGTAAGACATCTTGAGCAACCATTCGAGAGGGAAGTTTATTTCTTTCTTGATCATTTTTCATTTCTATCTTATTTTTCCTTTTTCTTCGTACAAATGGGACTTTGTACATTTCAAGTGGGAGGATAGGAATAGAAATGAAGTGTTTGATTACTTAGCTTACTTTCCCTAATTTTCTAGTTGGTTTTAAAAATTTTTAGCTTATTTGAAAATTTTTGTCATGTTTTTAACCAAACTAGAATCATATAAAAGCCGAGCACACTTTTACCCTTATTGCCATTGGTGAGGTTTAGCCCTTCTGTTTCCCCCATTTTACCCAAATCTACCATAAATTGAGTGTGCCGATAGTATTGTAAACTTTAGAACTTGACTTTTACATCACTTCGAGACCATAGACGAGTAGTGTATCAAGTTAGCTTGGTGCATTTGGAAAAGGCAAATTGAAAAAAGTAAATGTTTTAGGATTTCACCCAAATAGCCTATATATGTTCACTTGTGTGCGTTTATCGATTAGTCGCATTGGCTTTTCGACCCCCGTGTTTACCCTATTTGTTGCACTCATCTTTAGTGCAAGATAACCCTAGTTACACCCTTTTGAGCATATCCTTTCATTTCATAACCTTTATTTTCATTACAACCTTACACCTTAGCCTACCGTGTAGTTTTACCTTTTTACCTAGAAGCCATTGTTCACCCCAATTTGAGGTTTAAATAAAGAAGCGTATATCATCACATCTCGCTAAAGATCTCTGAAGACCCCTAGTAATCACCTAATGCTCAGTTCAAGTGGGGGGAAATATATCATTGTATCTTAAGCATATCGTAGTATATGCAAAATATATATATATATATATATATATATATATATATATATATATATATATATATATATATATATATATATATATATATATATATATATATATATATATATATATATATATATAGTTTATAGCGAAGAAGCATAAGCACTACATGAATTGGCATTAAGAATAATCTTCTCAATCGCGTTCAAAGGTTGGAAGAATAAGTTCAAGAATAATTTTGGAGGATTCCGGAGGCATGTACTGACCATATGAAGACGAACCTTGAATTATTGGTTGAATGATGGCAACTCGTTTTTAAGCTAAAACTATTTATTTTCTTTTTCTTTTCACCCATTATATATCCCATGCCTTTCCTTACCCTTTTTTGTCGTGAAGCGTGTCTAGGTGATGCAGCGAGCAATCCTTGATATCTTGGCCATGAATTTGGTCATGTATCATTAATTTTGTCCACTTCGCCGTGACACGTTAGTAATGACACTATCCCATTAAGCCTTTTATACTTAACCCAACATTACTTTCTAAAATTTGTCTTAACCTTAGCTCTAGTGGTGGAGTTGTGTGTAATTGCCAAGCTTATGATAGAATACTTACTATGTCCGTGCAATTGAGTAATCACCCCGAAATTAACACTTAGAATAGGAAGAGTGAGAGTGTTTTAGTTCCCATTTCGTGTGGTGTTTGGTTTTTATTGATATTCTTGCATGGAATTAATTAACTGCGCATTCCTCTTGGATGTATCTTTTACAGTCTAAATACTTGAGGGCAAGTAGAGTTTAAGTGGGGGGATATTTGATAACATCAAATAGTCCTGAGTTTCTAAGCATTAATTTCCCCCTTTATCATCACATTTTGAATATATTATTAGTGAAAACATCCTTATTCCTTGTTATTTCATTCCAGGACGCATTCGAAGTAAGGAAACTGCAACTGGACGTTTTCAAGAACTATTGATTCAACTTTCTCGTAATTACGTAACAAGTGATGAAGTTACGACGCAACTAGAGATTTCGAAGACTCCGGCGTAACCCTCAGAATAGGTTACGCCGTAACCACTGTTTACAAAGACTATGGCGTAGCTATCAGCTTAAGTTACGCCGTAACAAATATTTACACTGGATTATAGCATCTACGGCGTAACACCAAATTAAGTTACGCCGTAGCCAATGGATAAGCACTAAAGATTAAAGAAAGTTACGGCGTAAATAGCTAATTAGGTTACGCCGTAACTATTTTGAAGCCTATAAATAGTCGATGATTTCATCAGTATTAGATATCTTTCCTTTCCCAAACCTTCTAGGGTTTGTGGAGATCAAAACACAGAAGAAGAAGAAGGATGGTTTAGGAGCATGAATAGCGAAGTCCTCGTCTACGATTTCCTTTGTATTCGAGTTTGGATTCTTTTTATATTTTTCTAGATCTTATATTATGAATTCATGTTATTAATTAAAGTCTGCATTTACGTTATTATTCTCTATAGTTCTTTATAGACATTTGCTAGTCTTTTCATAGATCGCTAGCCTTGGTAGTATTGTAAGCTTGGTAGTATCTAAAGGACTGGGAGATATGACCAACTGACCCAGTCTGATAGATAGCGAAGTATGGGAGGAATTGGCCATACGAACTCTTCGTGTGCGAATTGACCAAAGGATCAATGTATCAAGTGGAGGTATTTAAGAGGTTGGGGGAATCTAAGTTCCTAACGGCCGGGTTCCCACCGTCTAGATCTAGTAGATTTGGTGCTTAATGACTGCTATTAGATTGCCGAATGATCCCGGTGACTGCGCTCATCTTGGTGAGTAACCTAAGAACCATAGGCCATGACGAATCGACCAAAGGAGTCTGGTGATAATTAACCACTATATTGAATATTCTTATCGAGGATCTTTTCATATTTGCGTTCCTTGTTAAGCTTTGTTTATCTATCTCTTTTACCTATATTTCTGGTGTCTGTGTAAGCGGAATATTGGCATATCTATGGATTATAACAACCTTGTTTACCATACATCATCTATGTTTTATCTAATCATCTTAGTTCTTTCAAGGTCACAGCTCTCTTGGGACGATACTCGGATTTACCTAAGGCTTTACTACATCTGATCGGGTACTCTGCCCGTTAGTATGTGTCTATCCTAAGTTATTCAAGTTTTATAAATATTAAAAGCAGGATGAAATAGCACATCATCTTGATATCCCACACATTTCTCATGTGGTCAACTTTGACCTCCCTAATGACATTGATGATTACGTACACAGGATAGGACGAACAGGAAGAGCTGGCAAGACAGGACTGACCACAGCTTTTTTTAACAAGAACAATACGTCACTAGCTAAACTGCTAGCTGACCTGATGCAAGAAGCTAATCAAGAGGTACCTCAATGGCTCACTCATTATGCCAGCCGGGCGGCTTATGGTGGTGGATACGGAGCTCCAGGTGGGTATAGTGGCGGTAGTTATGGTCAGGGTGTCGCTAGTGCCTGGGATTAGTTACTGTCAGTTTGGATTACAACTTATTCCTTTTTTTACCCTTTATGGGTAAGATGGGTAGCTTTTTTTTATATGTGAACCGAAGATAGATAACGTCAACTAACAGAGTAGGGTGCGTCCAGTGCGGTCGGGTTGAGTCTTGACCCATTTGGTTTATTTTTCGTGGTTAAATTTGGTGGTTGATGGGTTGTGGAAATTGGTCTGTTTTTGGTCGGTTATAACGATATACGTTTATTTCTGCAACCCGAGTTGATGGTCTGTAGATTATTGCGGGCGTCGCATTGTGTTTTTCTGCAGAGCCTTATTGGTATGGTTAAATGAAAGTGTGCTTGTTTACTTTAACTTGTGGTTATGTGTACGCGTTGGCATTTTCGCTATTTGGATATAACTGTCCGGTCTAATTCGACATATTTGAACCAAAATATTACTCCCTAACATCACTTGTTTGACATATTGCATCATCATATCAGATTAACATTATAATGAGTCTGATTACAGTGACAAGTTAGATAATGATACTAATGGTTTTCGACAAAACAAAACCATTTGATGTGAACTTAAAAACCGAAAACACCTTTGAAAACGCTATCGATGAGGTGATTTATATCGTAAGTATATAAAGTTTGTGTTACGGATCTCTACCGAAGTAGGAAGCCTTAACCGAATGTGTATGGTAATAGGTGAAAGCTGTTTCGGACCCTTTTAGGGGAGATGCCAAGTTGCCAACCATCTCTCCAAACACATCCTAAATAACATCATTTTGTAGTGGTAAGAACTTGGTTTATTTCAACATGTACCGACGTGGGATCGCAAATGCATAGACATCACAAACTGCATACTTTATGTTTGGTTTTTCGTGCACACCAAAACTGGTAATTTGGCTTTGCAGAATGGGCTGGAAAAGTTTTGTTCAGCAGATGGAAGTGGATAGTCAATATGGTCATTTTGAGAAACATGTCACGCGGGATAATCCAAAATGCAGACATCACAAACTCCATAATGATGTCTTACCTATTCAGGTTGAATAAGCAGAGGTCACTTGTTACCACTGTTTTGGTGATTGAAATTGAAGTATGGTGCATATTTTCTACGTTGATTGCAAAGAATGGGCCGGGAATAAGTGTTAGTTCCGTTATTTTGGCTGTACTTGTTTTACCATCTCTTTTTTTTAGCATATGTGCTAAATCGGTTCTCAGAGATCTATAAACTTTGGACAACTCAACAGTAATTCCATATCGAAGTTGTTTGAAACTGTTCATGAACAGTTTTATTTTACATAAGGCAACCTGAGTATTGGAGGTGAATTACATAGAAATTTGTACTACCAATAAAGCATAGAAACGTCAGGTACTTAAACTTGAATGGTCCACACACCTTTGATTTTGGTCAATTTATACATATGACCATTCTGTGAAAAGTAACGCAGGATAAGTACAGGAACAAACAAGTAGAAAGGTCGAAACCCATATCCAGAACTGACATATATCCGATGTACACATCCTAAAAGCCACATACACGAACAAACCAAACATGGCTATATCACAACGTACTGATAAGAGGTCATTAAGAGGTAGCTTTACTTATTAGTGAAAGTGACCCACATTACATATGCTTGTATAAAGATGAATGCAAACAAATATACCCAAAATAAGACTATGAAGCATTCCGTAATCAAACATAAAATCGTAATTCGACTCGAATGCTAAAAGTAAACCCCTTAATTATATCCTAATCCTTTGATCCTCCTTTGGTCCGCCATCAAAAGAACTTGTGACAACTGCATGCAATCTACGATCTGTTACATTTATGAGTTATCAAGAATTTCAAACTGTGTTAGATTTTTACATTTAGTGCAAACAAAGTGCAAAATGACTAATAAACTTGAGCTTGCAAAGATTCAACACAATCCTTATGAGAAATTACTATCAATATCTAGAAGAGGCTTCAAATGAACTTGATTTGACAACATTCGGAACCACGATGGAAGTTTAACAACTGCTTACGCCTCTTTGAATGAATGTGAAAAGCATAAATTCTGAAATTCTCCAAACTAATCGAATTTTTTAGTAGATACTTTATAAAGGTGAACTCCTCTTTTTTAAAAGATCTGTCAATGCGTACTACGATTTCCTTCATCTTAAAGCGCAGACAAACCGGTGGTTCCTCTGGTAGGTCCCGTTCTGCGATGCAAAATTTATACCACTAACCATTAAAAAAATCAGTTAGTAGCTATGAGCCTATCAAGAGTGACACCTCTCAACTCTTGAGGTCACACACATACACAATTACTTTCAATACCCAAAAGTGATAGCAACTATGCCTATATAAAAATCCATGATTATTAGTATATAAAAAAATCAAGTTTGCGACAAAGAGAGTGTTCAAATACCAATGGAGCATTAGTCCAATGGTTGGAGCACTTGTGCTTGAGTCAATTGACCCAGGTTCAAGTCCCATCCTTGGCATTTGCTTCATATAGGTACCCACCTCCACAAAACCTATAGGCACACTGGAGAGACTTTGTGGAATAAGAGCTCAAGGGTCCGAGTCTTGGCTCGTGCTCACTCCAGTTGGTGCCCCACTAGGTCAGGAGAGTTGCCGTAGCTATTCCTTGTAGGGTGGACAATGGCTGGTGCCAAAAGGCACCCGGGGTCAGGGTGTTCCCGCCAATCTACACCTTTTTGTGGAAAGAGAGTGTTCAAATCAAATGTGTCTTTTGAGAATGAATATACCAAAGACTCAAAGAGGTCATCATTATGAATAATATAAAAAAGGACTAGAAATTGTGTTTTTAAACGCTAACTAACTATCTAATTATATATAACAACAAATCCATCTCACATGTCCTAAGTAGGACTTGAACACAACAGGGGTACAATTCGGACACAAGCCCTTTGGTAGAAGTAATATTGTTAGTTTGATGTGTGTATTATCAGAAGAAGAAACTGTTTATCCAAACACAAATGCATAGTCGCAAGTATAAGAAAATGAGTTTAAAAAAGCTAACTCAAACACCCTAGAAGTCCAACTGAAAAGGAAGTATGAGGAGTCAAATTTGACTTCAAATTCACATATTTTTGTTCTTGTTATTGGATTTCTAAGTAAAGTTCAAGGTACACATAAACTTACATAGGATAGGGTAATATGCTCAAGATTAGGCATCTTGCTTAACAAAACCGGCAGAAAATCGAATCCCCAACCAATCACAAGTCTGACTAAGTTAGGGAATATGGGCATATCTAAACTACGAACATGGTCCAGAACCTGCATAAGCCAAACAATATCTTCATTGCGGAAGTCAAGAGGTTCTTCAGTCGTTTCATGTCTGGTTGAACACTTGAACCTTGACAACAGTATGATATTGATAGCATATTATCAAATTATCCCAACTTAACTTCAGCTCATTCTACTAATTAACTTGTAAAAGAATAAAGATTGACGTTATATCACAATTCAAGAACATAAGAGGAAAACAATTATACCTATTTCTTTGAGACATTTCATCAAACACTTGTTGAACCCTTCGCAAAACTCCAATATTACACATGATATCTGAAACTAAACATCCATTAATTGGCTTGGGGACGCTGAGAGTTAATGGTCTCAAACGAGTTTCGAATCCTCCAACAAGAATGAGTGCCTTCATTTTGAGAAGCTTCTGCTGCAAAACAAGAATTATCAGAAACTAACAGAGAAAGTGCAATGGAAAGCCATTCGGTAGAGTCGTGTGTGTGGGTGTGTGTTTTTTTGGATAATGGGTGTTTAGAATTTTCTAGGATTGATGGAGTCGTGTGTGTGTGTTTGAATCTTTATTGAGAAGAAGCGGTATTATGAGAAGAAGAAGCAGTGTTATGAAAAGAAGAAGCAGTGTTATGAGTTTTACCCAATTTTTATTATATAGAACTAGCCTATAAACCCGTGATAAATCACGGGTGGCTTATAGAGAGTTTGAAAACAAAGGTTCAAATACTTAAAGTAACAAATAGTAATTCTCAAACAATAATCAAAATTTTTCACAAGTCAAGGCGAAAAGAAACTTGCATATATAAAATCATAACATGAAACAACAGTTTGCATTAGATGATAGAAAGAAAATGGGAAACTATCTTCGTTAATCGTCAATAGAAACCTCTTGTTGGAAGGACTAAGTTTCAACCTCGAGATGATAGCGGTGTTACACACATCGATTCTTGTTATTTTTTGTGCCTCCATGGGAATTATTTGCAACTCTTTATCCTTGATTCATAAATATGGGACGGTTTAATTGTGTTAGTAGCATTCAAATATGATGGCTTTCTTGCTAGGGGAACCTGGTGGCAAGGTAATTTATATGCAATAGAAATCTATTATATTAGAAGCAATGAAAACTAATACACAGATCTTCAAAAAATATTGGCATTCAGAGGGTCTTAGGAGGTGTTTGGATTCCAACAGATTTATTGAGGCACACATGAGATGAAAATGATAGGAATACTATGAGATGAGAATGATAACTAATGACATGCTATTAGTCACCCATTTATAATTTCCATAAGAAAAACAATTACAAATGAAAACCTGAGACCTATAGATGCTCTCGTCCTTTGCCATGAGATAACCGTTAATAAAGAGCTTGATCTTCTTCTAATATCTTCTTTGAAAGCTTCCATTTATCTAACATCCTAACCACTTGTGCTGATGAGTTGAACTTAAGTTTAGAAAACTTCAAACGAACTACTACATATATGGCTTCAGTTATTTGCATTACCGTTCTAGGTCCTGTATTGACAGTGCTATCATTCCTATATTGCAAGACACAATACGCTTTTTCACCAAGTGTTAGTCTAGTAACAACACTCCTTATGGTTTTCCAATAAGATAATGGTATCAATATTGATACTATATCAGGTATGTTTGGTAATAAAGTAGATTCTTTTAACTCTTGACCAAACTTGATTGGTGAAAGGGCATTAAAAAAAATGATCAGGTGAATCTTGTACCTGTTTGCATAGTGAACTCCGAACATCCGTCGTGTTTACTGAATCCGCTACATCCCATGGCTTGACTCTGCCTGGTGTTTTTAAGCATTGACCCATAATTAGCCACATTAAAAATGCACTCGGCCGGATAGATTGCCATAATTTACTAACTTCAAACTTTATCAACTACTTTTCTAACAGCCACTATGCATTGAAATTTGTTGGCAGTAGAGAGCTTCTACGTACAAAAAAGAGTATAACAGCAGGCAGAAAGGATATTGGTCTATGGTTCATTGTATTCTGCACAGAATGGATAGCAGTAATGAGAAACTGAAAGAAAAGCTAGTAATACCAAAATCAAGAGTGGGCAAAGAACCAAACACTGGAATACTTGAGGCAGTAAATGCTGGAGCGCTAATAGCACCAGCCACTAGGGTAGTCGGAGGTCCGAATGTTAATGTGATTAAAACACCAAAGTGATGAAATGGGTTGCTTTTCTATGGGTCAAATGCGTCATTTCTTCAGTATGGCTCAAAAGCGAGCTAGGTGAAATTGTGTGGAGCCGCAAACCCTTTGTGTACAGCAAAAAAAATCTATCAATTATAAATTTTTTAAGATATTAGATTAATTCCACACATATCTTACTCCCACAGTAACATCAAAATTTCTAACAACATCAAAATAATTTGTAACACCAAACAGTGGTACTTTAGAAAAATTAATCATACAAAGTATTAAAACCTTAAACATAATCCAAGCAGAAGAGAGTGTTACGAAGTATAAAAAGTTCAAGTACTTACCACATGGGGGATTTTTTTTTGTTGCGACTGCTGAGATAAACTCGGGTGTGTGAGGTTCATTTGGTGTTTTACCCTGGATAATCATTAAAAAAGGTTACTTGAAGGGTGTTTGGAGAAAAGCTTATTTCACCAGCTTATTGCTAATTACACGCTCAAAACAAAACAGACTGCTTTGAGCACACAAACAACCAATAACTACAGGCGTTAAGCTAAAAGAGCTCATAAGTGTAAGTTCTAAATGCAAGCATTGCAGCAAAATAACGTTACGTAAGTTCTAAATGCAAGCATAAGCGTAAGTTCTTAAAGAGCTTATTATCTATGACATATGAGTTGTAATTTGGCAAGTCCTAAGTTAACTGTTACCAATATTAAAATTAAAACTTTCGAAATAGGATGTGTATCCTACAATAACTTCAATTTAAAGTAGTAAGTGAAAGTTGAAAATATGATGTCTATCCTACGGCTGTGGAACCAAATGGCGAAAATTTACTAACCTTTCATAGTTAGCCAACACTTTGAAATTTATCTTCAATTATCAATTATCAACCATACACTTGACGGAACCTACCAAATAATCAATGATAGCAATCATAAGTACCAAACATTTCCCTTGCTAAATCAAAAACTAATGGTGCATCAGAATTCAAAAGCCGTGTCTTTACCATAAAAAATTAAAAATGCAAACCGCTAATAAAGGGATTTTGTATGTTTTGCGTGTGTAGACCGTAGAGTATTAATGTGTTTCACTTATGACATTGGTCATATTTGTTCACAATGCCTGATCTTGTTAAAGTAAACAATGTAAAAGTTGATAGAAGGTCACTGTAAGTACACAACATGTTGCAAGAAAAATTGCGCACAAGGTAAATGACAGTAACCTGAAAGAGGAATAGCTGGCATATGGTTATACTACGATTGCCACATCTTTATGTATCAAAAATTAAACCTCTTTGGTACTACACATGCCTGCTTTCAAAGAAAAAAAAACATTAATCATTATTATGTTATGAAAAAAAACACACAATATAATGCATAAAATTTAGATGCATCAATTAATATAACCCAAACCAAATGTCGTCTGAATTGTAGACTTATATATCAATTAAACTCGCTCAAAATTTCATATTCAATTTGTAGAAGCAATTTAAGAAGTTGAGATAAGAATTTGATAGATAATTTGTGGAAGCAACCTAAATTAGAACCCAACATCAGTTTGAAAAAACTTAAAAAAGCAACAATCAATTTAATTTACAATTTTGATACCAGAAATCGAATGAACGACATATCAATTAACACCCTAATATTGGATTTCGTAATTACAATTCATCAAATAAAACACTAAATTAGAACCCTAAATCTATCAATAACATGAATCCGATCCAAATTTTAAACATTTGTTGAAGAATCCGGTTAACACAAACAATTAAACACGAGTTATAAAAGCATTACATACCTTATGAAATTTCGAGTTGAAGAAACCTTAAAATTTAATGATTAAAAATGAGATGTAATAGGTATTTTTAATCAATAAGTGTCGTTTGATAGACAGAGAGACAATGTCAAAATATGGCTGTCAAAACTAAACTTGTGCATACGTGGAATAGATGAGCCGGCTTTGTTGACGTGGCCAAGTGTCCAAGTGGATTTAATGAGATGTCAAAATTTTAAAAAACATTTGTTTATTATATATATAGATAATTTATTTATGTAAAAAGTATGTGTACTTGACTTGACAAGTATTATGTAAAATGACCAAAAAACCCTTTTTAAAAAATACGGTTGCCCAGCGCTTTTTAGTTGCCCAAAAAACAATACCTTACACATACGGGACACTTGTCACAATTTCGATGAGTTGCCCAATGACAGCGGTTGCCCTCGGTCCATTTTCAAATAAAAAAAAAAATTGTCCGGAAAGTGACTTGCCTCAGGGCGCGCGGTCTATTTGCATCATTTACTCTATTTTTAAAATCACTCCCACTTTTTACTAAGTTTTTGGGGTAAAAGCCACAAAATAACAACGTACTTTCTAAAATGTACCGACTTGAAACACTTACTTTTTATTAACATATACATCCATGTACTTTCAAATTTTGTTCCGACTTCACTCATATGACCGATTTATATTAATATAATATCATATTAAATAATATTATTTTATTACAATATGGGTAAAGTCGAAACAAAATTTGAAAGTACGTGGGTGTATATGTTAATAAAAAAGTAAGTGTTTCAAGTCGGTAAATTTTAGAAAGTACGTTGTTATTTTATGGCTTTTACCCTAAGTTTTTTTCTTTATATTTTTTACACTTAAACTTTTATGTTTACTTTTTTTTTCTTGACTATATATAAGAACGCTTTTTTTTAACTATTGTCAAATCCGAAATATTTGAGTTTTTTTAGTAAATATTCTAAAATAAAAATAATAATAAATAAATAAAATATTACCAAATAAGGTATGAATTAATTTTTTTGAAATGAAAAATTCTCGCTCAGAGTTTTGTTTTATTATATAAAAAAGATATGTCATTTTGATTGCATAAAAATACTTGTTGATCTATGGTGTTTGAATAAAACAATTTGGACTAACGAGTTCAACATGTTAATTCACTAAAAGTTAAAGGACTTCACAAATGTACAACTCGATAAGAGAAGACGGAGTCGTGCTCGGGTAGGCGGGCGGGTAGCTGAACCCGAGCGGCTACACCGTTCCGCCCTGCTCGGGTTCGTGCTACGGGTTGTTTTTGCGAGCTCCGAAGCCGAGTGTGAACGTTGGAAAAAATGGACCGTTGCTTGTGATTTTATGGTATTTAAAAAAAAATGGAATTCGGGTACTAGGGTACCACTCCCACTTGTTAGGGTAGTGTTAGGGTAGTATTGGGGTAGTTTTGAGTTGGAAGGTTTTTATTGGATAGAGGTGGCGTGGCACCCTTAGGGTATTAGGGTTCAAAACTTCCACTCCCTCCCCCCTTAACATCAGTAAAACATTTATCATATAATTAAGAGTAAATTGCAAAAATCGTCCCTAAACTTTGGCCAAATTGCACGTTTCGTCCCAAATCTTTGGAAAGTGCAAATATCGTCTCCGTGGGGAAACTTTGGGGCAGAAATCGTCCCTGGCCTAGATCAAATGACTAAAATACCCTTCTCTCTTTATTACTTTTCAGTTTCTTGCGCAAATGGTCCCTGTAATTCGCCGGATTTTGCAAATTTAGTCCCTTTTTTTTTAATTAACTATTAATATTAGTATTATTTTTTTTACGTTTTAGTCCGATTTTTTACGTTTTCTTCCGATTTTTTACGTTTTCGTCCGTTTTTTTACATTTTCGTCCGATTTTTTACGTTTTCGTCTGATTTTTTACGTTTTCGTCCGTTTTTTTACGTTTTCGTCCGATTTTTTACGTTTTCGTCCGATTTTTTACGTTTTCATCCGTTTTTTGACGTTTTCGTCTGATTTTTTACGTTTTCGTCCGATTTTTTTACGTTTTTTTACGTTTTCGTTCGATTTTTTACGTTTTCGTCTGATTGTTTACGTTTTCGTATGATTTTTTACGTTTTCGTCTGATTGTTTACGTTTTCATCCGTTTTTTGCGTTTTCGTCTGATTTTTTACGTTTTTTTACGTTTTCGTCCGATTTTTTACGTTTTCGTCCGATTTTTTACGTTTTCGTCCGTTTTTTTACGTTTTCGTCAGATTTTTTACGTTTTCGTCATATTTTTTACGTTTTTGTCTCTTTTTTTACGTTTTCGTCCTTTTTTACGTTTTCGTCCGATTTTTTACGTTTTCATCTGTTTTTTTACGTTTTCGTCCGTTTTTTTTTAACGTTTTGCTGATTGTTTTACGCTTTCGCGATTGTTTACGTTTTCGTCGATTTTTACGTTTTCGTTCGTTTTTTTACGTTTTCGTCGATTTTTTCGTTTCGTGATGATCGATTTTTCACGTTCTCGTGCGCTTTTTACGTTTTTGTCTCTTTTTTACGTTTTAATCGTTTTTACGTTTTCGTCAGTTTTTTTACGTTTTCGTCAGATTTTTTACGTTTTCATCCGTTTTTTTACGTTTTCGTCCGTTTTTCGTTTTGTCAGCGATTGTTTACGTTTTCGTGCTGATTGTTTTACGTTTTCGTCGCTTTTCGTTTTCATCGGTTTTCGTCGTTTTGTTTTTGATTTTTTCGAAAAACGTAAAAAGCGTAAAAACTCTGACGTTGAAAAACTGATGAAGCGTAAGAACAGCACGTGAAAATGGGCAAAAACGTAAAATAACGGACCGAAAATGTAAAAATCGATTTAAACAACATAAAAACGGAGAAAACGTAGGCGAAAATGGGCGGCGTAAAAAATCAGCGAGACGGGAAAACGAAAATGCGGGGCGTGAAAAACGGAAAAACGTGAAAAAATCGGACAAACGTAAAATGCGGCGAAAACGTAAATATGGACGTTAAACGAAAAATATGACGGACACTTAAAACGTAAAAATCGGACGAAAACGTAAAAAAATCGGACAGCGTAAAAAAAAAAATCGGCATGATGAAAACGTCAAAAACTATGAAAAACGGATCTTAATTTAAAACGTAAAAATCGGACAGCGTATTAAACGGACGAACAAACAATCGATTTAAACGGCAAAACGTAAAAAATCGGGCGCAATTTAAACGTAAAACGGACATAAGGACGAACGGCAAAAATGGACGAAAACATAAACAATCGAGGCAGACGAAAACGTAAAAATCTGACGGGCAAAAACGTAAAAAACCACAAAACGTATAAACTCGGGCGTGCTATCGTAAACAATCGGCAACGAAAATCGGACGAAAAATCGGACTAAAACGTAAAAAAAATAATACTAATATTAATAGTTAATTAAAAAAAAAAATGACTAAATTTGCAAAATCCGGCTAATTACGGGGACCATTTGCTTAAGAAACTGAAAAGTATTAAAGAGAGAAGGGTATTTTAGTCATTTGATCTAGGCCAGGGACGATTTCTGCCCCAAAGTTTCCCCACATGGACGATATTTGCACTTTCCAAAAATTTGGGACGAAACGTGCAATTTGGCCAAAGTTTAGGGACGATTTTTGCAATTTACTCTATAATTAAACAGAATATATTCGATCCCAATCACTGAATGTAAAATCATTGGTTTTTCATACTTTCTAGATCGATGAGTTTGGTTTAATCCAAAAGTGTATGATCACAGTCTCCAAATCTTGTGAGCTAAGTTAGTTTGTGATTAGTTCGGGTATATTCAGTAAGCTATACATACTTATTTGCTCTAGATCTATTCGAACATACATAACGTTGTTTGACAACTCTTATGTAGTTATTCCCCACTTATACCAAGTATAAATTTCTTAACAACTTTTTTGAAATGTTCAAAGTGATCATGTGGTTAATTATACAATCACATATTCAATCTTACGATCTTCTGAATGATTCTACAATCCTCCAAGCAGTTCTATGTCCAAAACGATTTTGAATTGGCCGGACTAGTTTTATGAGATCGAGATCTTAAAATCATAAGACGACTCTTCAAGCAAGAAAACACAGCGTAAACAAAAATTGAAACTCCATTTGAAGCGGTGATAATAACATCAAATGTAAAAATCACTTATTCTTAGATAATAAAGCCAAACATTTTGTTTGAATTGATCATCTTTAATTAACTTGATACAAAAAATATCGACCTAACATTTTATAACAATGGCTACTAAAATACGAGTACTCTGACTCACAATCTTTGTTAAAGAAAAAGTTTGATTTCCTTGTTGAAAAACCTTTATACAGTAAAATAGTATATAGAAAAGTTAATGTTTTGTATAAATCTTTCGATGAGCATGGATTTATGTTATTAACAAGGGGATTGCAATTTATATTTTAACATATGTTTTAACAAGGGGATTGCATAATGATAATTTAAGTCAGACTATTTTAAGGAAATGTAGCTATAAGGTTATGGTTTGGTGAATTAAGTGTTAAGTGTTTGGATGAATAGCTTATTTGCAGTAGCTCTATGTTGTTTTGGTTTTGGCTGCTATGCAGTCTCTGTATCTTAGGTGGATTGGGACATGTCCAATCCATCTTGTTATTTGTTGTAAGTTTGTTGATATTAATGTATATTCACGTTTTTTCAACAATTAAAATATATATATATATATATATATATATATATATATAGAGCTTGGATCATTTAAAAAGTTGATCTCAAGAGAAAGTGAAAAGTAATCTCAACCATTGGATCACCCCTCTTCCCTTTTTTTCACACCAAACTACAGGGACCTAATTGTATTTTCCTTCATTCTTTAAGGAATTTTTGTAAATTCGCAAGTCCAAGGGCTTCTTTGTTACTCTTTGTATTTCTCAAAGGTTGTTTTGTAACTTCTTAAGCATTTAAACTCAACATCTTTCAACAGGTGCTACGTTTATACTAATTTGAAGATGCAAGCTGAAAGTAGTCAAATAATTTACTAATTTCTGATTGGATCATTCTATTCCAAATATGCATTTTAACATCACGGTAGAATCACGAACAACAAATATTATCTGAAAGTAAAATGTTTGTTTCAAAAAATACAAACACAACACAAATTACAACGATATCAGGACTTAAGAACAGAATCACTTGACGAATCTATGGTAGTTGGACGTTTAACCTCCTTTGTAAAGGCCGCGTTCTTTCCAGCTTGTTTTTGTGGCTTAACATCTGAATCACTAGACGAATCTATGGTAGTTGGATGTTTAACCTCCTTTGTAACAACTGCAATTTTCGAGCTCGTTTTTGTAGCTTTACATCTGAATCACTGGAATATTCAGGTGCCTTACCATCCACTGAAGGTGTATCCTCCTCCTGATCCAAATCCTTGTTTTTGGACCTTCCAGGCTTCTTCAAACAGCTCTCATCAAAAGGGTCCCACTTTTGAATGGGGAAGCGACATTTTCAGTGTCGACTTCGTCTTGTTGAGGTACCCATTTCCTTTAGTGACAGAAAAGCCTTCTTAATACGGCTCACATCTGGAAGGCTGTCACTTTGAGATGAGCAAGAAACATTTGCAGTTGCAGACTTTCTATTGCTTTTGGTGACGAGACTTGTACATCATCATTATCTTTTTCAGTTTCGATTGGTGGTGCACTAATAGCGGATTCTTTAACATCATTATTTTTTCATCTTCTCCGGCATTAGGTAAGGCTTTAGCTTTTCTGCAGATTTCTTTAGTACATCTTCCCCTAACTTTTGAGCAACTTCCAGAACTCCCTAAACAGAGTAATTAATACAAAATCATGAGAACAAGAAGGCAAAATGAGAGTGATTATTTAAGGTATTATAAACTTTGTACCTCATTACGCTCAAACATCTCTACAATCATCCCATCGCATTCCATATCAAGCATGATCACGCATGATCAGACTTTGGAAACAGTCTCAAGAATCAAGGCTCTTTTGATACAAGATCGGCTGGATTGGTCAACTAAATCCTCAAATGATGAAATAAACATCCTATGAATAAAAAATAAATGCTAGTACCAAATCTTCAGAATCCATAAATTTTGTATAACCGTTCTTGGTTGTATACCTAGAGTGAGTGATTGACAGCTATAGTGCTATACAGCAACCACAACTTATCATGAACTCTTTTCTGTGAGCAAAGATCATGCCTTAACAGAAGCCATTATCAGCCAGAAGCCGCTATCGAAACACTTAAAATACAAATAGATGCAGTAATATGTCCAAACAGATGCTTTAAACATGGAAATGGATGCACTAAACATTCAAACAGATGCCTTAATAATTCTATGTGCAAGATCTTCCCATGCTTTAACTCTAACTATTATTATACTTGTATCAATTCGATGTTTATATAATTCGCGTGTTTTTCAAGCTTCCAAATAACTAAAATGAAAACATGCATCCTTATGCAACTTTTGTCTCCAAAACTGATAGATATGAGCTTTTATATAAACTATGAACTTTAATAATTTGACTCACTCAATAACAAACAATTATTGTGGCCAATACTATGATAAATGTCCCCGGCAACATACAAATGAAATACTAGCATTGAAACAACTCTGTATAGAGCACGTGCTGTACACATTCAAAACTAACATAAATCCTCAATCTGCTACTTTTAACTAGGAACCTAAAGGAAAACCACATGCTATAACTTATGTGCTTTCAAAGATATTTAACCAGGCTACACTACTTAGTCAGCTATGATTAAAAAAAAAGAAAAAAAAATCAAAAGTTAGAATTACAAGACAATAAATTGATATCATGTAGGCAAGTTAAATTACCTTCAGAGTTAATCTGGTAGATCCCACAAGTTTACGGCAAATTAGAATTGGGAGAGATTTAAATAGAGGGAAAGTAAAAACATTAGTTACTACTAGTGAAGAAAAAAGGCAGCTTTAGTACTTTTGATGCTTGCACTAGCAGGTTAAAGCAAGGTGTTCGTGCTTGCCAAGTAGCTTTATCATTAACAGAACATACATGCACGGGTATTAAAAGAAAAGAAAACCATATGAGGAAGACCGTGATAGCAAAATTCTCTACCGTTTTCTCATTACAACATGATCAAGTTCCTCGAATAAGTCCTCATGAATTTCAACTTGATCAACACTAGAAGGCTTCTAGTAGTTCAGGAGTTGAGTTTGTTCACATGAGGCACTGTCAGACCTTTCTTCACTCGCATCCACATCAAATTAAAGATCCTGCATTATGGCCTTTTAAAACTTAATAAAAGGTAGTCGGTACAGAAAAACTAGTTACCTGGCCAATAATCATCTTAGAAAGTCGCATATGACAACAAACATGTAACCGTTTAATAGTTACCATTGATAGTGATAACCTAATAGATCGTCTTTACAAACTACACTCTAATTGATTACTTAACCTTAAATGATTGAAAATGATTAATGCACCACGACATGAAAAGATAAAAAAGACTCACCATAACAGCAGTTCCATCAATAGCACTATATCTAATAAAAGCGAGCAATGTGAATATATATGAGCGTCAATGTGTGATTAGGATAGCTTAGTATAGCTATTTATGCTTAATCTCCACTAGCGGTTTTAGGGTGTTTAGGATTGCTTATCCAAACTGCTCGTCATATTCTTTGAGATTAAGAGAAGCAGTCTTTAATAATCGAGTTTAGAGTAGCTTATTAAAATTTTCTTATCGTATTATACTAAAACCATAAAAAGTTGTAATAAGCAATCCAAAACACCCACTAATGGGCACAATCACTATAGTGGAAAACAACAAAATCATCTAAATGCAAGTCAACACTCAACACTCTACCAAAGAACTCAATGATCGTAGCCTCATACAAATGGATGCCCTACTATGATTAGCCATGCACTAAACACAAAAACGGATACACTAAACATACAAATGGATACCCTACTATGACCAACGATGCACCAAACATACACACTGATGCCTTAATATGTCTCATGATGCATTACAGTAATTATACTCATTGATGCCCTAATGTATTCATTGATGCACTAAACATAGAAACAGATATACTATACATACACATTGATGCCTTACTATGTCCAACGATGCACTAAACTAATCATCGATGCACTAAACTTACAAACAGATGCCCAAGTAGTTCTAATGATGCACTAATAATACAAATGGAGGCTAAACTATAACCACGATGCACTAAACATTACACTATCCAACCGGACTACCTAATGCACTTTTTTATAACAAACTACAGATAATTTGACTAATTATGACACTATCCAACCAGACTAGCTAATGACTTTTTAAGAGATTTCGTATTGTTTATTTGAGATGTGTAATGTTATATCAACTATCTTGATGCATTTTTTTTACAAATACAGATGCATTAACGACAACCTAGTGCTCTAACCAATCATTTTCATGCACTAATTTTGTAACATATGAAGGTATGCCTTAATTTTTTTAAACCTGATGCTATATTTATTATAGAACACATAAGCATACAACAAAATAATGTAACAGATGTTGTATTGTTGATTTCAAATGCCCTGATCATATACTCAGATGATGCAAAAATTGTTGCTGATGCCTTAAACATACATACATACAGATGCAATAATTATTCGATATAATGTTGATTTCCTATTGCCTAATCATACATTCAGGTGCCCTAATCATACATTCTGATGCGCAATTTTTTTATATTTATTTTCAGATGCTCTGAGCATACATTCAAATTCATTAACAATTGATGTTGATGCTATATAGATACATTAAGATGCTCTAATACATATGCTATACTCTAATTTTGTAACCTGATGATATAATAATCATGTTTGTTTCCTCTTTATTCAAACAAGCATATACCTTTTAGGAAATCCATATCATCAACACAGATGCACTAAAATTAAATCTCACAACAAGAATTCAGTAATTTAACAAATTGTTTCATATTACTAACATCATGCTATAAGAACACAGATGCATTAAAAATGCATATGCAACAAAAGATGCTATATCAATGTTATCAACAATGCTAAACATACATAATTTAACGATCTAAAGTACTATTAAAAAATAAATATATAAACTTTTAGCCTGATATATTCATAATCCACTATACAACGAAAATCGAGCTTACATTCAATCTCTAGTAAACTTGGTGATCATAATTGAATAATCACCTTATGCTTTAATGAACACATAGTAAATCATAATCTCAAATACGATGCACTAAACATACAAATGGATGCCCTATACCAACGATGCACTAAACATACAAACATATACACTGAATATACACATTGATGCCTTAATATGTCCAACAAAGCACTAAACTGATCATCGATGCCCTAAACTTACAAATAGATGCACAAGTAATTCCAGCAATGCACTAATAATACAAATGGATGCCCTACTATAACCACAAATGCACTAAACATACAAACTGATCCCCACGTGTTTTCAACGATGCACTAAACATACAAGTGGATGTCCTACTATGACCAACGATGAATTAAACATAGAAACAGATACACTAAACAGAAAGTGATGCCTTTATATGTCTAACAATGCACTAATCATAATCAATGATGCCTTGATCATACTAAATGATGCTCTAATATGTTAAACGATTCACTAAACATATTTTTGATGCAACAGTCACAAATACAGATGCCATAACATGTCATTTGATTCCTTATTCACACTAACCTATAGATGTTACAACTATTCCTGTTGCGATAATCATACAAACAGATGATTCTCAAATCATTCTAGCGGATTCATAACACTAGTTCCTGATGCATTAATCAAACAAAAAAATGATGAAACATGTCACACATTGCTGTAATAATCTCACAAAAGATGCTCAAATCATATAAAATGGATTACATAATGTATTTCATCATGCTTTTAATCAAACAAATAGGTTATCTAATCATGAATCCAATGTCCACTAATCTCGCTAACAAGTATGCCCTAATTTTTTAAACTGATGCGTTAATTCTTATAATAGATCCAAACATTAATCTTATATACTGATGCCCTAATCTATCAAAAAACATGCTATAATATATTATATACACAGATGTTGCGACAAATATTGTTTACGTAATAATCATACAAACATATGCCGTAACATCTTTTTCAGATGACTTAAATTAATTCAAACAATCAGATGCTATTTTATTAAACAATCATATGCCTTAAATTGATTCATGATGCTTTTAATCTCACAAATAGATGCTCTAATCATACAAAAATATATTATGTCCTAATTTTTAAACTGGTGCTTTAATCCATAAAACAGGTTCCAAAATTAGGGCACTTAAGTGCCTATGATGCTTTAATCAAACAAAAATATGATTTAATCATGAATAAGTTTTTCACTAATCTTGCTAACAAGTATGCCATAATTTTTTAACATGATGCTTTAAACCTTATAACAGATTGCAAAATAAGATACACAGATGCACTAATCTATCAAAAAGGATGCTATAACATATTATATACACACATGCCCTAAAATGTGATTTTATAATAACATATGACATTATATAACACACTTATGCTAAAAATTATAGAATATATAGAAAATACTTACTATTGTTCAATCTTTTTTGTTTGATTTTTCGTTAAATCGCCTTCGTCGTGGACTATCCCTAGTTGTTGAACAAATGAAAATATAGAATTAAAATATATTTAAATAAAAAACGATAAATACAATAAATTGGGCACTTACAATTGTTAAATTTCTTTTTTAGTCATATTTACGATGATCAGAATGAAGAATTAGTGCATTCACGAGTGTTTTGATCTGATATTACGGTTCAATTAGCGGTTTTTGATCGAATTTTGATCGGAGGTTTAAGAGATTGAGAGAAATAATGAAGATGGGGTGGTGGTGGTGACGTGCTGCGAGCGGTGGTGGTGGTGGATTGACTGTGGACGGTGCAGGATGGTGCAGATGGAGTCATCTCTATGTTTGTGAATGACGATCTATTGATATCCCTTTTTTGTTTATTTGTTTTTATTATTTACCCTAAACTTTCAATGTTATCAAAATCTACCCCGTAACTTTTTTCTCTCACTTTTCCTCTAATTACACTTTTCTCTAGAACCGCACTATATATATATATATATATATATATATATATATATATATATATATATATATATATATATATATATATATATATATATATATATATATATATATATATATATATATATATATATATATTGGGAGGTTAATGTGAGATCAAACTTAAAGTTGTAAAAATAAGATCAAGTCTAAAAACCACTAAAACGTTTATAAATAACAATTTTAGCAATAATACACAAAAATATAATATTTTAATACAAATTAACATTTTAGAAACTAATAACCAAATGATACATGAGTTTGAATTAGTGATACACTGATACATTACACTAATAAATACTCCAAAATCTGATACACATACAAAAAAAACGATACACATTACACTTCTAATCAAAGTGTATCACCTAGGTTTCATAATTTTAAAAAGAAATCTATCAAAACTTTAACATTTTTAGTTGTAGCTAATAAAAAAATTATTTTTTTTATAAGGAGAGTGTCACTTGTCAAATTTTAGATTGATCTCATTTTAACAACTTTAAGTTTGATCTTATTTGATCTAGATTATATATATATAACAGGAGGCATTTGATATTAATGTCACCTCAATGCCAAATAATCAAATTTCATGCCACATAAGCATTTGTTGTCCAACTAAGCAATATTTTTGTCCACCTAAGCACTAATTTTTTAATTTAATTATATTTTATATAAATTTCGGATTTTTAATAATTTGCATTTGTTGTCCAACTAAGCAATATTTTTGTCCACCTAAGCACTAATTTTTTAATTTAATTAGATTTTATATAAATTTCGGATTTTTAATAATTTCTTTTGTAAATTTCGGATTTTTAATAAATATTTTTGAAAATTATTTATAAAAAAGGGGCCTTGCAAGGATTGAACCTTGGTCATTTGGATAAATAACTTGTGTGTTTACCACTTAGGCAACAAGTTATTTTGATAATTATGTTGCATATTATAATCTATAAATGCCTATAATTATATTGGAATCCTATACTAAATACAATTTATCTACAAAAATTATATTAAGTAATTATCTTTTTAAAAACTTATTATACATATTAGGTAACCTAAAAGAATATACGTAAAAAAAATCTGCACTTTATTCATAATATACTTTTTCTCAAAAACCCTAATATCATTTTTTTCCTCACAATCTCTTCTAATGTTCGTTCACTGATTTTTGTGTTTTCTTCATCACAGGTTTGCAACCATGAATTGGCACTGCAAGATTCAAGTTTGCTTGCACAGGTAATGTGAGTTTGGATTTTCTTATTTTCTATTTGTGCATGTAAGATATGTGTCTGTAGCGACGTCATTGCAGGAATTCTTGGATAGGTTTATGCCAATGCGAAAAGGAGGAGTCAGTTTTGCATCGACGATAACACTGATATTCTTCTAATTTGGTATGCGTTGAAAGTAAACATCTTAAATCTGTTAGGATTTAGTAAATCCAATTATTAAAGAGTCGGTCACCTCAAGTATATGTAATTGTTAGAAAGCTCGTAGTCGTAGATTATTACAAGTTGGGTAGTATTTAGTTTAGTAACACCGTGGAGGACGGACGGGTCTTTACCCACTGTATGCCTGATCCACAGCCCGTAGGTGGCGTTTTATGTAAGTACTATAAATACTCTCTGCCTTCTAAGGTAGAGAGTTGGAGCTCATAATAAGATTTTTCTTTCTCTCACTAAAGTTCCCAAACCTCTAACTCTTTCTCTCTCTAGAAAATCATCTTGTACGCCTCATGTGTTAATGGTTTGATGTATATGTGAAATCCTATATGTTACAAATGGTATCAAGAGCCATGGTTAGATCATCTCTTACATATCCTTGGATTTCTAGTGGTTTTTAGATGGTTTTTGAGGTTGAAAAGGTTTAGTGGTTTTTGCATCATTTGATTCATTTCTAGTGTTAAAGTTTGAATTTTTGGTGTACTTTTGTGTTTAGGATCATTGTATGTGATTGGGTTTTGATTTGGTAAGCTTGAATCACTGTGGTTGAGCTTGTTTTGGATTGAAAAGTGTGTTTTGAAGTTTTTCTTGGTAGCGACTTGGTTCTCGTAGTGAATTTCATCTTAGCGACTTGCTTCAGTAAAAGTAGCGAGTTGTAGTGTATGCTTTTGATAGCGACTTGGTCCTAGCGACTTGTCTATTGAGACAAGCCGACAAACAGTATACTTAGTGGATTCTCCACTACGGGTAGCGACTTGGTGAAGGTAGCGACTTGCTTTCAATTTTGTTAGCGACTTGTACTTAAGTTTCTTAGCGACTTGGTGTTAGCGACTTGGACCTTAGCGAGTTGCTATTTAGCGACTTAACGACTTAGCGACTTGGTGCTTAACGACTTGTTATCATAATTCTCAGCGACTTGGTGTTAGCGACTTGGATCTTAGCGAGTTGTTCTTTAGCAACTTGACTGTGTCTTAGCGACTTGGCATTATAGCGACTTGATTTCATAATACTTAGCAACTTGGTGCTTAGCGACTTGGTTGAAGTTTTTGTTTGTAATACGGTTTTCTCTTGATTTAGTAAAATCTCGTGAAAGAATCTATTTCCTGGTTTAATCATTGAGTTATAAAATCCCGTGTAATCTTTAAACATGTCCTACCACGTACCTACAATTATCTCCATTTGCAGGGATGTTCAAGCGGTGGTTCAGATACTCGCCCACCCATGCTTGACAGAACTGACTACGACTCTTGGGCACAACGAATCAGATTGTACTGTCTTGGAAAGGAAAACAGTCAACATTCTCAAATATTGATGAAGGACCTTATCAGGTTGAGACTACAAGAGACTTAATTGATACAGCTGAAGATGGAACAATGATCTATGGAATAGATAGACAAAAAGACGTATGATGAACTCAATGATAAGGGAAAAAAGAGGTTCGATGCTGATATCGGGGCTTCTAACATTATACTTCAGGGTCTTCAAAAGACATCTACAAGTTATCAATCACAACAAAGCGGCAGTTTGAGATAATGTCAAGATGCTTCTCTCGGTTCGAATTAACCAAGGAAGTGAGAGAATCACAACTGTACGATGAGTTTGAGCACTTCAAGATGAAACCTGATGAGAGTATCTATGAGTACTATGTGAGATTCCACAAGCTTGTGAATGACATGAGGAACATCAAAATGACCATGCCAAACATTCAGTTGAACTCAAAGTTTGTGAACAACATGAATCCCGAATGGCACAAATTTGTCACTTTTGTGAAGCTAACCAAAGGATTGAAGAGACCAACTATGAGCAACTGTATGCCTTCCTTCTCGAGAATGAGAACATGCTATGTTTGAAAAAGGATTCTAGAACAGTTCAAAACGGGAGAAACAAGCTCACCAAATGATTCTCTGACCCTTCTACACCAATGTTGGTATTATTACCACCAAGCGTCTCTCAAGTTATTCCCATGGGTGATAGTAATTACAAACTCATCCCGGATCCAGCATATAGGCCACCCGGACCAAACACATTCATGGAAAACTTCATAACTCTGTCTCTGGTGGTCAAAACATGAACTCTCTTCAACACACTAACCTCGAACAACATCCAATCCACATAATCAAGCAACTTTCAGAGATGGGAAGGTTATGGTGCAACCAGTTCAAAGGCATGAGAACAGGGGAAGAGGTGGGTTGGTAGAGGTTATGTGGCTAATCAAATCGGGGAAGGATTGGAAATCAAGGACAAGCAAAGCCAATTAAGTGCTACAACTGTGGTGGTGGGAGGACATATTGCTAGGAACTGCACATCTCCAAAACGTCCACAAATGCAGAATACTTCAGAGACAAGATGTTGCTTGTGCAAGCTCAGGATAATGGAGCGACTTTGGATGAAGAGGAGTTGTTGTTCCTTCTGAGGAAATGCGAACCTATGATGCTGGTGTTGATGAGCGGCGGAGATAGGTAATAATCATCAAAATGCATTTCAAGTAGGTGACTGTGATGCATTTGACTCTGATGTCGATGATGAACCTACTGCCCAAACAATCTTCATGGCTAGCATCTCACCTATGGTCTCTCCACCACCAAGCTAATCCATCCAAATACAAAATCATTTCAGAGGTATTAAAACTATATGATGATGTTGATGAGCAAAAGATGCATAATAAAGTACAAAATCTTGAAACTTATGAATCAGATATTGATGATGAGGGTAATAGCAATATTGTCCCATATGATCAATATGTGAAACAAAGTGAAAGTGAGGTTGTACCAAGTAATGCATCTTCCACAGTCAATGAGGACTATGTCTTTGATGAATACACTGCATGTGCCCCTGATGATTACGTTATCTGAACGAATATAAAGAACAAGTTGCTATTTATGAACAACGTGCTAAGTTTGAGTTGACCACCCGTGGCGAAATGGATGACCAAATGCGCTGCAATTATTAGAAAAAGTTAATTTAGAGAAGAAGTCTTAAAACAAGAGTTAAACTCCTTACAAGAAAAGCTTTCTAAAACTGCTAAGCAAAAACAAGAACTTCAAGAAAATGTTAAAATGCTTAAGCAAGAATTCAATGCTAAGGAATCAAAACTTTTGAATGATTTTTCCAATCTAAAAACTTTGAAAAACAAGCTTGAAAATAAGTTGTATGTACAATGGAATACCATTCAGACTGCTCACATGATCACTAAGCATATAGTCTTAAGCGATAAGCATAGCATTCCCCTTGTTGTGGAACCAAATCCAGAGGTCATTAAAAAGGCTAGAGCTGCTAATAATGTGATCTATGATGGAAATGAGATTCTTAAACCTAGACAGAAACCTAGTTGCGTTGAGTGCACTGAGGAAGATAGAAAACTAGATGATGCATCTAGGGAGAAAATGAATAAGAAGCTACAAGATCCTGAATCTAAAGAGAATAACATAACGATCAAACCCCATGATTACAAGAAGGAAAATTGGATTTCCTTGAACAGGTTTAAGCCTCAAACTTTGTTAACACCCGAACAAGTGTTTTGGAAAAAGGATTTAGATAAGCAAAAATCAGAGAATCTTGTTGTAACAAACCCTCCCCTTAGGAAAATGCCTGCAATGACTGTGTATCCTCCAAATACACCAATGCATTTAGTTCCTAGAACTATTGCCACTAAAAGCAAGACCTTAATCAGTCAATATGTTATCTTTCAATTATTTGTTGATTTTGAGAAAACTTGTAAGAAAAGGATCACACCCCCTGGGATAACTGAAGGGGAAAAGGGTTTTGAGCAAACTAAAGAATGCTATTTAACTAAGGTCATGCCTTTCTTTAAACAATTAAAAAGTCAATTTGAGAGTCTTAAAAAGGGGATGGACTTAGATATTAAAAAATGGAAAAGGAATTTGATGCGATGATTGTTGAGGTTAGTGACTATGACCGAGAATTAAAATATAATGAGATTGAGAGGAAGAACTTGCATACCTTGAATGAGAATCTTATGTCTGAATGTATTGCTCAAGATGTGTTTTACACTGCTACAAATTGTTCCATTAATGCTTCTCAATTTCATGAATTATCAGTTGCTCTGAAAGTCTCCCATGATCGTGTCATTGAGCTTGAAAAACTAACTCTAAACTGCATGATAAAGTTGAACAGGATGATCATGATAACCTGGTAAAACAGTTTCTAAATTGGAAGTTGAGCATCTTGCTTTGCAATTAAAATATCAACATCTGAAAGAAAATGTTAAAACCTCAAATATCAAGACATCCTTGGATGCTCCTGAATTTGATGCATTTTTGAAATTAGCGTGATGACGATTCGAGCTCATTGTAACACGATCATAAAGTTGAAAGCCCAAATCTCTCAATTAAAGGGTGAAAAGAACAATGTGACTGGATCCCAAATGCCTCCTCCTTTAGATTCTCAGATTTCTCAAACTTTTCATCTTCAAAACTTAGTTAATGCCTTACAAAAGGAAAACGAGAGTTTTCTAGAAAAAAAATGAAAAAGTTAAACGACACTTTAAAGAGTTATATGATTCATTGAAAGTCACTCGTGACCAAAACAACAAAAAAATAACGTCTTTACAAAAGGAAATTGAGAATCGGAGTGGGAAAATGGAAACTGCCACTTGTTTTTAATGAGAATGTTGCATCAAAGTCATTCCTCCTCATCTTAGGAATAATGAACTTGTGTTTCATGACTATTGTGCTCACCTTAAGGATAGTCTAGAATGTCTCCGTGAGATTGTAGAAGAGGATTTCATTAACAAACCTCTTGATAGAGAAATTAGGTTTGCTTGCATTCAGGCAAACGATCTCAAGAGCTGCTAGAATGTGTAATTGCAACATGTCCTAAATCCTTAGGTGCCAAAGGTAAAGCTGTGATGCCTTGTTCCATGCCTAGTGCCAAGCATACAAATCATTCTATGCCCAGTTTAAAGAAAGTGAACACTAATGTGCCTTCAGTAGTTAGATCCCGCATCTAGTTCAGAATGCAAAAAGTAGATCAACCAACTAATGTTCCCATAATTCCCTCTACAGGTATCATCGACATTAAAGCAAGCGTGTCAAAGCCTCCAGGAAATACCAAGCAAGATAGGACCTCGCAAGCTAAGAATGTGCATTGGAAGAGAGTAGAAGATCACCCTAGGAATATTAAGTTTGAGTTGAATAAAACGAATCGTGTTGATTCTAGTATTAGCTATAAGCCTCTTTATTAATTAATTATGCTACTATTACAAAACCATGTAATGATGATTGCTTGATTTCTATTACTAATCATGAATGTGGTGTGAATGTTTTGTCTAATGCTGTCAAATGCCTGATAAAATTAATGTTAAATCAAGCTAAAAGAAGGCTAAAAGGCAAAGAAAGAAGAAAGTTAGAAAACAGTGGAAACCCATAAGAAGGAAATTTAGTAATGTAGGTTATCAATGGATACCTATTGGCCGTAAGATTAATGAGCTTTGCCCTAAAGTTGCTAAATCAATGCCCACTAGAAAATGGATGCCTACTGGTAGAACTATTCCCTTAAAGTGAACATACTTTGAATAGGTCAAATATGGACACTAGCACTGCATCTATTTCTAATGATTCCATTGTTTCTACTTCGATGGGTGTTCCAATTAATGTTACTAACCAAATGGAACCCATTCTTGCATGGGGATCCCAATTATCAGTTATCCATTCTTGTCTGCGTGTTCAACTGCAGATCGTTCAAATCGTTCGTGGTACTTGGACTCGGTATTTCCAAGCATATGACATGAGACCGGTCGCGGCTCATGAACTTCGTGAGTAAATTCATCGGGACTGTTAGATTCGAGAACGACCATTTTGAAGCAATTATGGGTTATGGTGATTATGTAGTTGGCAAAAGTGTAATCTCCGGGTATATTATGTGGAAGGTCTTGGTCATAATTTGTTCTCTGTTGGTCAATTCTGTGATTCCGATCTAGAGGTGGCCTTTAGAAAACATACTTGCTATTTAGAGAACTTGATGGTGTAGAATTATTAAGAGGTAATCGTGGTTCTAACCTATACACCATCTCTATCGAAGACATGATGAAGTCTTCTCAAATCTGCTTGCTGTCAAAGGCTTCAAAAACAAAGTCATGGTTATGGCATCGTTGTCTCAATCACTTGAACTTCGGCACCATTAATAACCTTTCCAAAAAGGATCTTGTCGAGGCTTACCCAGTTAAAATATGAAAAAGATCATCTTTGTTCAAACAATTGGGTAAAAGCACGAACCAAACCCAAAACAAACCTACAAACATTGAAGTTCTTCATACCCTTCATATGGATTTATGCGGACCAATGAGTACAAGCGATAAATGGGAAGAAATACATTTTAGTTTGTGGATGACTACTCGATTTACTTGGGTTAAGCTTTTGAGGACAAAGGATGAAACTCCAGATGTCATCATCAAACTTATCAAACAGCTACAAGTTCGACTCAACAATGTTAGAATAGTTCGTGAACAATACGAGTTTGTTAACAAAGACTTAATTAGTTTTATGAAAGTGTTGGAATCAGTCGAAGTGTTCCACGAACTCCTCAACAACGGTGTAGTGAAAGAAGAAATCGAACTCTTGTAGAAGCCGCAAGAACAATGCTAATTTATTCAAAGGTTCCAATGTTTCTATGGGCTGAAGCCATTGCCCTGCTTGCTACACCCAAAATCGTTCCCTTATTCACACCTCTCATGGAAAAACTCCATATGAACTTGTTCATAATCGAAAACCTGATCTCTCCTACCTTCGTGTGTTTGGTGCTTTGTGCTATCCACCGAATGACGGTCAAGACTTAGGTAAATTAAGAGCAAAGGCAGATATTGGAGTTTTGTTGGTTATGCACCAAACAAGAAGGGTTACCGAATCTACAACAAGAAGAACCGAAATATCATGGAAACCACGTTCACGTTCGATGAGTGACCGGTCAAATGGCTCCAGGACAAACCAGTTCTGGACCGCAACTCAATTTTCATCAAGTAGTCCTATCAGTTCTACTCTTGTTTCTAATCTCTCTCCAGCAACTCCTTATGTACCTCCTTGAAGATGATTTAAAAATTGTTTGATCAATGTTTGATGAACACTATGAACCAAGTTTTGATGAAATGTCAATTCCATCAACAGAGGCTGCTCTATCCTGTGAATGAAGTCATCAGTCTCAATATCATTAAGTCAAGAAGCGCCTGCTGCTGATCACTCTGTCTCATCAACAAATCATCAATCATCGAATGTAAATCATGGAATTATTTCTCCTGAATCACTCTGCCCCTTTGCTACTCCCGAAGATGCTCCATTTGAAAACATATTTGCTCCTGAATCATCATCAAAACCATCTTCATCAGGAGATATCGACTATGCTACATCAGTTCCTCAACAACAGCCACATGAACACCTCAGAAAATGGACACATGATCATCCATTGGACAACATCATTGGAAACCTCTCTCGTCCATATCCACACGGACAACTTGCATGCCGATGCCTTATGGTGCTTCTTCAACTCCGTACTCTCTAAGGTCGAACCAAAAGATGTCAAAACCGCCATGAATGAAGACAGCTGGTTCAATGCCATGCAAGAAGAAATTCATGAGTTTGATCGACTTGATGTATGGGAATTAGTACTGCTCAGTTGTGCTATGATCATTACTATAAAGTGGATCTTCAAAGTGAAACTTGATGAGCATGGTGATGTTTTAAAGAACAAGGCTCGATTGGTTGCAAAGGATATCGTCAAGAGGAGGTATTGACTTTGAAGAATCATTTGCTCCTTTGCTTGCATGTCGAGGCAATCAGAATTTTCTTGGCTAATGCTGCAAGTAAGAACATGGTAGTCTATCAAATGGATGTAAAGACGGCGTTTCTTAACGGAGATCTTAAAGAAGTCGTATCGTCACCAACCTGAAGGCTTTGTGAATCCAGAACATCCTACTACTCACTATCGTTTGAAGAAATCTCCTTACGGTTTAAAGCAAGCTCCAAGGGCATGGTATGATACGCTATCAAAGTTTCTTCTATCCCTTGGATTCACAAAGGAGCATTGACCGACATTGTTCACCAGGTAGTCAGGCAAACATTTAATTCACGTTCAAATATATGTTGATGATATTATCTTTGCCTCGACGACCCCAAATGAGTGTGACGTTTTCTAATGAAATGTGCTCAAAATTTCAAATGTCAATGATGGGACAAATGTCATTTTTCTTGGGATTACAAATTTCACAAAGTCCGGAGGCATTTTTATAAATCAATCTAAATATGCAAATGAGATTTTAAAGAAATTTGGATTTGATTCTAGTGACCTGTTGACACTCCCATGATAGAGCGTACTAAACTAGATGAGGACCACTCAGGGATCATGGCACCACCTCACGGCTAGTAGACCGGACATCTTGTTATTTACTTTTATGTGTTGCTAGATACAGGCTAAACCTACCAAAAAGCACCTTGAAGCGGTTAAACGGGTCTTTCGGTATCTCCAAGGAACCATCATAAATATGGGACTTTGGTACGAAGGACGGGAATGTCACTACTGACCTATCTGAGATCTGCGATCATGCAGGATGTCAAGATACTCGTCGAAGCACGTCGGAGGTGCTCAGTTTCTGGGTGATAAGCTTGTGAGTTGGTCTTCAAAGAAGCAATTGAGTACTTCTATTTCCTCTACAGAGGCTGAATACATAGCCATGTCATCTTGTTGTGCTCAAATCCTTTGGATGAGATCCCAATTATCGGACTATGGCTTTGAATTCAACAAAATCCCTCTACATCTTGTGATAATAAAAGTGCTATTGCTCTCTCATGCAACAACGTACAACACTCAAGAGCAAAGCACATCGACATACGACATCATTTCATCAGGGAGCAAATAGAAAACGGTGTGGTGGAACTTTATTTTGTGGAGTACAATTAGCGGAGACATCTTCACCAAAGCCCTTCCTAAAGAACGTTTTGAGTTTATCCTTCCACGACTTGGTCTTAAGAGCCTACAACCGAAAACACTCAAACGTCTTCAAGAGGAAGAAGAGGAGTAAAAGGTTTTCCTTCATCTATCTCTTGTAAATATCTATTCGAAAAGCAAAATACAAAATTGCAAAACCTTCAAAAAGCAAAGAGAAAAATATAAAACTTTCAAAAACCCATTAAAAAAAATTAAATTAGAAAATTTTGAAAAATTCTAAAAATATTGTTATTTTGTCATGTTTTTCCTTGTTCGATATCATCTACGGACTTTGTGTTGACTTTCAAAAAATGTCACGGGTCTTTAGATGTTCTTGAATATACATAAGATCGTTTCTTAAAAACTTTTGAGAGTGAAACTATGGTTTATTGTCATTTTGAGCATTAACCGTATTTCAAAGAAAGAACGAGCCATGCTTTATCTTGGTTTTCAAATCTCATGCTCTAATTCTATAAACAATTACTTACTATCTTATGAAAACTAATTGCTTTGAAAAATAACTCGGACTCTATTTTTGAAAATTATCTGGACTTAACGTTTGTCAAAATATCTATCTCAATCAACTTATTTCATTGATTGAGGGGGAGAATGATTTCAATTAAATCAAAAAGGTTATTTGTCATACAATTGTTTTTCAAAAGATAATCATGCATGTTTAATCAATGGAGTTTAAAGTCTCAAAATCCCATCCTTATCGGTTAAAAACGTTTCATAATCAAATCACAATTCTCCTAAAAGCTTTCAAAATCAATAAGAGATCACAAATCTCAAATGATTTGATAATTGTGATCGGGGAAGAATTTGTGATTTAAATTGGATTTATACTGATAATTCGGTAAATGGTTTTATAAGGATGTACAAGCTCTCCTTCCCACATGTGCCAAACGATTTCAAATTTCCATGCACATGTTGAGGGGAAGCATCTATCTTAAACCACTAAGATTTGAAACGTGATCAATTTATTTCAATATGCAGTCTTTTCCTAATATTAAAACATTTTTCAAATTTCCATGCACATATTGAGGGGGAACAACTATTTTGAAAACCACATTCTTCATATAACTACTCTTAGATGCAAGCCAATCCCTCAAAGATGAAAAAATTATTTCATTACAAAATGATGCGTGATGCACATGTTGAGGGGAGCTGTTTCAAAAATTATCAAAACAATTCAGGTACAAAATGCTTTGATAATATATCACAAGTATGCGGATTGATTTTCAAATGGTTTTCAATTGGTTCCAATGGCAGATGAGCAATACCAAATAGACCGACCAAATTTACTTTATGTATGGTGATATAAGGATGATAAGGTTAGGTATTTGTTCCCATGATCCACCCGAACAGGAGGGGATCTACCCAGGGGACAATCCACTAGATAGTGTAGAGTCCTTAGGTATGATGAAAAAAAGAAAAATGAGATATGAGAAGAGTGCGGATGAGACAGGCTAGTAACTGGAATAAACCCAACAAGGTTCTAGTTATGAAGTCTCGGTAAGCATCGAAGGGATGAATGAAAAGAAATGAATGTGAAAAGGGTGAAAAGAAGCCCTCAATAATTCAACCTTAGGGTAGAAACGGGTTCAATACATATGCTACGGGTGTTTACTAAGGTAACACTGGTATTGAAGACAAGACATCATGGACCCAAAGATGCCTTTGCACTAAACTTCCCAAAACTACTCAAGTTCCTCTTAAAAGGACTTGTTTCATTCTCACGGGGAACAGGCATATCTATCGACTTTCTCCTAGAGATTGTTGATATTGAAGAAGGAGACCCTCTCCCTACTCTCCGGCATAGGAACCAAATGTGCACAATTGAGTCTAGAGCCACGAGATCATCTATAAATCTCATTAGGACACTTTCAATGAAGACTCTCTGTTTCACACAATGTGGAAAGAGAGATTATATCTTGAGTCCTACGCATTATCCTTGTGGTATTGCCAGAACATCTGAGTAATATGCAAACATATTCACAATGAAGATGGAAAGCCTTCTGGAGTCAACATCAAACAAGCTCCTGGTAGGTGGCATGTGAGATCTATTCAATAGATCAACCATGTGACAACTGAACAGAAACAATGGGGCGATTCAAGTTTTTGAATCAATCCTGGTTCAGGTTATGGATTGACAGATACCTTTGAAAAACCGGTCGTTGTGCTTAAGAACTCTTTTCTTTAGCACATCGACTGTGTACAAATATTTCAAAATAAAAAGGTGTTTATGATTGATAATTGATTTTCATTAAAACCTTCGTTGTATTGCAAAACAATTTTCATTGAGCGGTACACGTTTGTTTTTCAAATCTCTTTTCATCAATCAGTGAATCTCAATTCGCTGGTTCACTCACTCCGTGTTGTCTTCTTTGAGACGTTCCGGTTTGAGAACAGCTAGAGCAGCTGCGAAACCCTGTTAAGGAAATTCTTCGGAATTTTACCTGTTCACAGGCAGTACTTGTACTGATAAACGGGGAACCGTGGGCCGTGTACCTCAATTCAACAAAAGTGATCAAAGACACTTTCGTGCGCTTTATTGCTAACTGTTGTATGCAGGTACGCCCGACATTTGCAGCTGATCAGAATGATGCGGTCAACCCATAGCCGCATGCTCACACAATACATTAATTTCTAAAGAAATCATGATTAGTGCATCAATGACTATGATATTCTCACTCCATGCTTCTGCTACGCTGCTGCCTATATCATGAATCAAAAAAAGCTTCCGCTACTCTGATGAGAAGAAATCATGATCCAAAATGCGAGCATGTCGGTCCAAAAGTCACAAAATCACATAATACCAACACCACAATGGATGAGTCAGAGATTTATGATTGCTGATGATCTCAAAGCTGGCTCAAAACTCATTATCACGTGGATCAGATAAAGACCTCCACTTGGATTAGCCAAACATGCAATAATGAAGAATCGATGACTACGAGCTTCAGAGCAAAGTCCTACATCAAGAATGCAAGAACAATTTCTAATGTAATATCTGTTTGTATTCAATGTATTTTTTAATGTGTGTTTGAGGTGACCTCCCTTAGGGGGAGATTGTTAGGATTTAGTAAATCCAGTTATTAAAGAGTCGATCACCTCAAGTATATGTAATTGTTAGAAAGCTCGTAGTCGTAGATTATTACAAGTTAAGTAGTATTTAGTTTAGTAACACCGTGGAGGACGGACGGGTCTTTACCCACTGTATGCCTGATCCACAGCCCGTAGGTGGCGTTTTATGTAAGTACTATAAATACTCTCTACCTTCCAAGGTAGAGATTTGGAGCTCATAATAAGATTTTTCTTTCTCTCACTAAAGTTCCCAAACCTCTAACTCTTTCTCTCTCTAGAAAATCATCTTGTACGCCTCATGTGTTAATGGTTTGATGTATATGTGAAATCCTATATGTTACAAAATCATGTTATTTTTAGTTTATGTTGGAAAGATCCCAACAGAATATGTGATATCACATTATTCAGCATTACAGGGTGAAGTTTTTTACGTTGTATCTGGTGTACACCATCAAGTTCCCTTATGAATGTGATGAGACTAACAATTGGAATATATGCATTCAGTATTCCTGTTTTCTATAACTTATTTTTCGTTTTTATGAAATAATTTGCAGCTTCTCTTTGCATCAGTGGAACTACTTTGCGAACTTTTTTAATGCTTGTAATGCACCTTTAAGACATTTTATGTGTTTTATGTAATGTATGGGTCAAAATGGGTCTAGTCCGTTTGGGTCAAAGCTCTTAACCCAAACAGCCCATTAGTATTAGTTAAAGTAGTTTGACAGTTATGTATTTGACAGTTACAAAAAACGGTTATCTTGTTGAATCGACACATTGGTTGACTTATGAAAGGTTGTGTCGTTTCACAAGATATATATAGTCTAGGATTATGTCAATGTAATTAAGTCCTTTTAATATTTTTACTGTTTCATTGTTTTTGCTCACAATACAAACATACACAAACCAAACGTTATACTTAGAACCAATGGCTAACATCAAACACTTGTTAGAATGCAATTGTCTTCGACCAAAACCTGTGATGAGATACCAACAATGGTATCAGAGCACATGTTCTGATTCTTGGAGGAAGCAATTGCAAAAGAAAAACATAGCACCCCTCAATTCGCATTACTTAAAAAAGGAAGCCCAACCCGATACCCCAAAAAGGCCTAAACACAAAAAATACATATCCCCTGAGGGAAAACAGTTACTTAAGAAGAAAATGGAAGAGGTTGTATCGTTTAACGCCACAAAAACAAAACACCCACTGGGAAGCAGTTACAAACAAACTGGAGAAACAAGCAAGTTGTCAAGAAAAGAAAAGCGTGCACGTTGCTATATTTGCAAAAGAAAAGGGCACGTTTATTGGAAGTACACAAAGGAGAAGAAGGCTTGTGAAACAGAAAATATGGAATCAATCACCACGAATACTGCAAACCTAGAACCATTCAAATACCAACCAGAGACTGTGCATGTAACATCAGACTATATGGTTGAAGGCTCTGATTTGAAGAACTGGGATGACATATGGTATGTCAGTACTAAATACAAGAAGCATATGTGTCCCATGAAGCACTTGTTCAAGCGAATGATACAAAGGTTCAAAGTGGAGGGGACAGAAGAGAGGGAAAAGAAATTCATAGTTTCATATGGCATAGGAGAAGCATATGTGGAAACAAGAGAAGGAAGGTTGGTGATACCAAATGTGACTTTCACACCAGAAGTTACATTGAATATTCTAAGTTTAGAGCAATTGAAAAACCAAGGTTTCATGGCAAGAAATGAAGGAAACAGATGCAGGATTGGGTACATGTTTAACAACATGGAAGAAGACTTCGAATATAACAACACCATAAAAGCAGAAAATGAAGAAAGCATCAAAGAAAGTCATGACAAATTCTTGGATGGGTACTTTAGATCTTTGGATCTTGACGAAGAATGTTCCTTGATTAAAGGCATGGAAGAAATGAATATGGACAGTAAAGGAGATCATGATTATGTAGATAGTGAATATCTAAGCATGAATGGGACTTTGTACTACATGAAGGTAAACACTTTCAAAAGATTTATTGCATTTCTAGATTTATTGAAATAAGATACATTGGTATATGCAAACTGGGAAGTGTTTAATGGGAAATTCATGGAGATGCTAGACTGGTTTTACATAGGATTTTTAAAGCAATAAGAATTAGGAGAATTACCACCATATATAGGGCCAATTAAGATTGATTTATTAGCCTTATATAAGATTGTTGATACACTGGGTGGGTTTATGAATGTCACTTTCAATGGAAATTGGCATCAAGTTGCATGGATATTAGGATTGGCACATGAACATTGTGAGGCAGTAAAGGAGATGTACAAAGAGTATATTGGCATGGTTAAAGTCTATTTTGAAGAGGCAAAGAGGGTGCAAGGAAAGCCAGATGATGAGGCAGAGAATGGCAGAGATGCTGCAGACATTCAGTGGCCACAGGTTGATGCACAGATTATTACAGGTGTAGCAGAGATGCCAGAAGAAAATCAAATGAAATGGAGCAGGACTGCTGAAGGAGATATATTCATGGAAGATGCCAACAATGGAAGCAAATATGCAAACACAGTGGAAAGAATGGATGCAAGTAGCAGTGATGATTTTGAAATCATTACTTGAAGATTAAAACCAGGAAGCAAGTGAAACTTGGCATTAACGCATTAGGAGGGAGAATGTGAACCTTTTTAATGCTTGTAATGCACCTTTAAGACATTTTATGTGTTTTATGTAATGTATGGGTCAAAATGGGTCTAGTCCGTTTGGGTCAAAGCTCTTAACCCAAACAGCCCATTAGTATTAGTTAAAGTAGTTTGACAGTTAAAAAAAACGGTTATCTTGTTGAATCGACACATTGGTTGACTTATGAAAGGTTGTGTCGTTTCACAAGATATATATAGTCTAGGATTATGTCAATGTAATTAAGTCCTTTTAATATTTTTACTGTTTCATTGTTTTTGCTCACAATACAAACATACACAAACCAAACGCTATACTTAGAACCAATGGCTAACATCAAACACTTGTTAGAATGCAATTGTCTTCGACCAAAACCTATGATGAGATACCAACATACTTTCACATCAACAGAAAATCATATTGTAGGGTAAGGTTTTTGTTAATGTCGAGGTATAGATCACGACATATAAGTGTATCACTACGGTAGTGGTTGTAAACCTGCTACACAACCCTAATCTGTTTGATTTTGGAATCTTTGCTTGATTGTATTCCTACTACATTCATTCTATTATTGTTTTGTTTTCTAATCTAATATATATTTAATTGTTTATCAGGTCTGAGTCATCACACGTGTTAAAAAAGATGTAATAAGCGGTTTAGCACCAGGCCTGCCTTTCGATGAAAGAGGGGAGAGCAATGCAACCGAACAAGGCTCAAGTGGTTTAGCACCGATACTTACCTGGCGCTTTAGCCATATCATTATCTAAAGTTGAGTTTTTTTTTGGTTTCTTCGTGGACACGATATTTGGGATGGAGGGTGTGTATTTGAGGGCCTGCGTGCTTCTAATCATAGGATGATCTGATTTGATGAATTGGCTGCCCTCTATCGTGCAGGAAGCACTGAGATCGAGTATGGAGGGCTTTATTGTTCCTGCACTGAGATCAAGTTGGTACAACAGGTCTCACCTAAGAGTTACAATAGGTATTTGCTGAAGTGTATGTGACACAAAATTTTCTAGAGAAAATTTTCTGGTGACCAGCTACTTTTAATTAGTGTCTCATGTTCTTTGAATTTTATGAAACAGGTGTTTCTTAAAGTCATGGCTGAAGCTGGTCAAATTAAGTTTTTTGTTGAACAACCAACTTTGACCGAAACCGCACTTTACAGAGCTAGGAAGCATCTATATAAAAAAGAAAGGAATATAAAGTAGAAAAGATTTAAAGTGGTATGCGTATTATGTAGGTTGGAGGCCGAACATGAAAGACTGGAAAGAGATGGTCTGATAGCTTACTATTCAGAATGGGTTACAACATGGAAAAAATATACATCACGTGAAGCTATTCAGAAACATTATAAGGAGACTGGTGAAGATGAAAACACTCAACTTATAGAAATGTTTTTGTGTCAAACTGCTCGGGAATATCGTGTAATGATGGGAACTGATTATCGTATTTCTAGAGATCCATTGGCTATGCGAATTGTTAAATTTTGGGGTATCAATCTGTGGCAAACATATCATTCTATCAATTGCTAATGGCTTTCAAGTTATGTTCATTGCAGAGATTCTACAGGGGTTAATCATGGACAAAGAATAAAATGTTTAAAGTTCCAAGATTCTCGTTTCTGCTGAAGCTATACCCATTTCTGCTGATGAGTCATTTATAGCCGTTAGAGGGGTCTTTGTGTAACTTAATCTCCTATTTAATAAGTCCCTTAATCTAGGGTTAGATACACTGGTGTGTGCAGTCATTGTATCACACTCTTCTCTTCTTTCTGATCATTTCATTGATTTTGTCTTGTCTTTGTACTTACATGATTATTGTCTCATTGACATTAATCTAACCTTGTAACATTTTGAATACTATTGTAAACTTAATCTAAGCTGACTATTGTGGCTTAGGTTTGAATAAAGGTTCTATTGTTCATCTTGTGTTGCTTATACTTTCGTACATGGTATCAGAGCTTCAGGCTCATTGATTCTCTCGGCAAAATTGGTGGTTTGGGTTATTGTATGGCGTAATCACTGGTTATCTTCTACTTACAATTAGCCCTAGACTAAGTGAATCTAGGTAATTGTGATTTGTTCTTCCGCTGCATATTTCTCTGTAAGTCTAAGTCTTATCTCTTCTTCAAACATACAGTACTTAAGTCTTTGTGGGTGCAAACGGGTAGACTAACATCTTGATCTGCCACCTTTGAGTGGTATGAATACTGCTTGGTTACCCTAGTCCACATGCTTGGTGCTTGTTGTTTCTTATATACAAAGTCTTATTTATTTGTCTATTTGCTCTTATTATTATCTCTGTCTGTGATTCCTTGTCTGTCTTATTATATCTGTCTATCTTATTGTTTGCATTATGGCTATTGGTGATGACAATATTGGTGGTGGTGGTTCTTCCACTGAGAAAAGCTTATCCTTTGGTGATGCTTTGTATTTACACCCCAACAATACCAATGGTACTCCCATTATTTCTATTAAACTCACTGGAACTGAAAATTATAAAATATGGAATATGGCCATGACCTTTGCTTTAAGGAACCATAATAAGTTGGTTATTGATGGTACTTGCATAAGAAATGATTCGAACCCTAGTCTTGCTAATCAATGGGATACTTGTAATTCTGTTGTGGTTACTTGGATTCTTAACTCTCTCAGCCCAGAACTATTTGCTGGTGCTATCTATGCTAAAACTGCTTATGAAATGTGGAATGATCTTAAAGATACTTATGATAAGGTTGATGGTTCAGCTATATTTAACTTGCATAAAAATATAAACTCTCTTAGTCAAAGTGGGTCCTCTCTTGCTGATTATTATAACAACCTTAATTCTTTATGGAAACAATTTGATTGTATGATTAGTTTGCCTCCCTGCACTTGTGAGGCTGCAAAACATTTTGAAAAACACAATCAGCTAATCAAGTTAATGCAATTTCTTATAGGTCTTGATGATTCCTATGTCCCCATCAGAAGCAATATTTTAACCAGAGATCCTTTACCTAATGTCAAAACTGCTTTCTCTGTTGTCTCTGGAGAAGAATCTCACAGAAATGTTTCATCTGGGAATAGCTCTGCTAAACCCAATGCTACAGCCTTTGCTGCAAAAACTTCTGATGGTGGAAAATTTTTTGACAACAAAAAAGGTTTTAACAACAAAGTTTCTGGTTTTAATTCTGGTAACAGCTCAAATAGCAGAGAACCAAACATGAATCTCAAATGTACTAATTGCAAAAAACCTGGTCACACTGTTGATAGATGTTATGATCTTGTTGGTTATCCTGCTGGATATGTTAAAAGGAATTTTAATGGTAAACCTTTCAGCAGTAACAATGTTTCTGCTGAAACTAATCATGTCACTGATAATCGTACTATCAACTCTCCTGTTTCATTGTCTAATGAACAGCTCTCCAGACTTATGAGTCTTGTCAATGACAACAATGTGTCATCTGCTAATGCCAATGTAGCATGTAAAATTTTTTCAGGAACCTTCTTTAATGGCAGTGTCAAGTTTAACATAAACTTTGATAAATTTTTTAACAACAACACTAAAATCTTATCTGGAAACATATGTCTTGGTTGGATTGTTGATTCTGGTGCAAATCAGCATATTACTGTTTCTACAAAATTTTTAATTAATGTTGTTGACATTTCAAATCTTGGTCTAACCGTTGGTCATCCCAATGGTACTCAGGCCTTAATTACTAAAATTGGTGACTTAAAGGTCAATAATGACCTAACTCTTTTTGATGTTCTGGTTGTGCCCGAGTACAATGTCAGTTTGTTGTCTGTTCATAAGATTGCTAGAGACAATAAAATGTTTGTTGGCTTTAATGAATCTAATTGCTATATACATGATTTACATCAAAAAAGGATTGTCGGGATTGGTAAACAATGTAATGGGTTATATATGTTTGATATTGATTCCACATGTAAGATTGCTTCTAATAACTGCATTTCTGTTTGTCATGTTTCTAGAAATCTCTGGCATCAAAGACTTGGTCATCCCTCTGACCAAGTCTTACATATACTTAAGTCCACACTTAATCTTGATGGAACCTCTGAATCTGACCATCTCTGTGATACTTGTAATAAAGCTAAACAAACCAGGGAACCATTTCCTTTAAGTGAACATAAATCAACTAAAATTGGTCAACTTGTTCATGTAGATGTATGGGGACCATATAAAGTCACTAGCAGAGATGGTTACAAATATTTTTGACCATTGTTGATGACTATTCTAGGGCAGTCTGGGTTTACATGCTTAAGGGAAAGGATGATGTTTATGTTTCCATTGTTAACTTTACTCACATGCTAGCAAATCAATTTAAAAAAATTAAGATATTCAGAAGTTATAACGGGACAGAATTTGTCAATAACAAACTTCAACACTTCTTTCATGAAAAGGGAATTTTACATCAAACCTCGTGTGTTTACACACCTCAACAAAATGGTATTGCAGAAAGGAAACATAGGCATCTCCTTAATGTGGCTAGATCCCTTATGTTTCAGGGGGAATTACCTCTATATCTTTGGCCTGAATGTGTTCTAACTGCTGCTTATGTCATAAACAGGTTACCCTCTTCTGTGTTGTCTGGCAAGTCTCCCTTCTTCCTTGTGTATGGGCATGACCCTTCATTCTCTCTCCTTAGAGTCTTTGGCTGCTTATGCTATGCCACCATTCTCAACATCTCTGATAAATTTGGTAGTAGGTCTGAAAAAAGTGTCTTTATTGGCTATTCAAATGAGAAAAAATGTTACAAACTCTTGAGCTTAGAAACAAAAAATATTTTTTACTCTAGAGATGTCAAATTTTATGAAACTGTCTTTCCTTTCAAAATGAAAAATACTTTGTCAAAACCTTTTGTTGAAACTTATGTGCCTAAAGATTTAAATCACAAAAATTTCTTTGACTCACAAAATAAGTCCCAATGATGAAGGGAGAGTGACATCCTATGATGATGGCACAGTGGTAAGTCATCCTACTAGATGATTGGAAACGGTTGCAACATCTATAGATGATAATACACACCCTAAGGGCACCATATCACATGAATCACATCCTGCTGATGCATCTTCTGATTCTGCTGATACATCACCTGATACTGCTGAACAAGAAAGAGGCTTGCCAGCCACTACTGTTAGAAGGTCAACAAGAGCTTCTAAGTTGCCCAGTAATCTTAATGACTTTATTATAGAAGGGAAAGTCAAATACGGTGTTGAAAAGGTTGTTAATTATTCTAATTTAAACAAAGATAATTACTGCTTTGCTTCTAGTCTTAATAAAAGTATTGAACCTACCTGCTATGAAGAAGCTATCCTTGATAGTAATTGGGTTGATGCTATGAACTCTGAAATGGAGGCCTTAAATGAAAATCATGCTTGGGATATAACTGATCTCCCACCTAATAGAACTCCCATTGGTTACAAATGGATCTTTAAAATCAAATATAAAGCCAATGGTGAAGTTGATAGATACAAGGCTAGATTAGTGTTAAAGGCTATAATCAAAGGGAAGGAATAGACTATGATGAAACCTTTTCTCCTGTTGTGAAAATGTCTACTGTTAGATGTCTTATTGCTTTAGCTGTGAAAAACAAATGGCCTCTTTTCCAACTGATGTTAACATGCTTTTGTATGTATGGAGATCTTGATAAGGATATCTATATGACCATCCCTAAGGGGTTCTGTAATGAGAACAATAAAAATAAAGTTTGCAAACTTGTCAAGTCCTTGTATGGCCTAAAACAAGCTCCCAGGAAATGGAATGAAAAACTTGTCAGTGTTTTAAAGGAAAATAATTTTGTTCAATCTGTCAATGATCATTCTTTGTTCACCAAAACAGAGAATAACAAGTTTATTGCTCTGCTTGTTTATGTGGATGATATTGTCCTTACTGGAAACTGCATTGATGAGATAAATATATTCAAAGAGTTTCTAAAATCAAAATTTCATATTAAAGACTTGGGAAATCTAAAATATTTTCTTGGCATTGAGGTTTTAAAAACTGGGAATGACATTTGTCTCTCCCAAAGAAAATACTGTCTTGAACTCCTCAAAGAATTTGGCCTTCTTGGGTGCAAACCTGTGTCCACTCCTATGGAACCCAACTCTGTCCTTCCATACATTCCCACTGCAGATGATCCTTTACTTGTCAACATCACTGGTTATCAGAAGTTACTTGGGAAACTTATCTATCTCACCCATACAAGACCTGACATCTCATACTCAGTTCATTGTCTGGCACAATATATGCATTCTCCCTTGAAATCTCATCTGGAATGTGCCCTCAATGTACTGAGATATCTAAAAGGAGCTCCAGGAAAAGGTCTAAGGTACAATTTCAGCAACTCTGAAAATCATCTTGAAGGATATAGTGATGCTGATTGGGCCAAATGCAAGAAAACCAGAAAATCTGTCACAGGGTATTGTGTTTTCTTTAATGACTGTCTGATCTCATGGAAAAGTAAAAAACAAAACACTCTTTCAAAATCTTCCACAGAAGCAGAGTATAGATCTATGTCTACTGCTGCCTGTGAAATCATTTGGGTTCAAAAAATCTTAAAGGATCTAAAAGTTGATATTAATCTCCCTGTTAATCTGTTTTGTGATAACAAATCTGCTTTACAACTTGCTGTCAACCCTGTTTTCCATGAAAGATCAAAACACTTTGAAATTGATGTTCTCTTAATCAGGGAAAAAATTGCTAGAGGTGTTATAAGTGCTAAAAAGATTGGCTCTCTTCAAACCAAACTGCCGACATACTCACTAAAACCTCCCCTGTCTATCAGCATAAATTTTTGTATGAAAAATTGATATTGTTTGATATGTTTGCCCATCAGATTAAGGGGAATGTTAAATTTTGGGGTATCAATCTGTGGCAAACATATCATTCTATCAATTGCTAATGGCTTTCAAGTTATGTTCATTGCAGAGATTCTACAGGGGTTAATCATGGACAAAGAATAAAAGGTTTAAAGTTCCAAGATGCTCGTTTCTGCTGAAGCTATACGTTGATGAGTCATTTATAGCCGTTAGAGGGGTCTTTGTGTAACTTAATCTCCTATTTAATAAGTCCCTTAATCTAGGGTTAGATACACTGGTGTGTGCAGTCATTGTATCACACTCTTCTCTTCTTTCTGATCATTTCATTGATTTTGTCTTGTCTTTGTACTTATATGATTATTGTCTCATTGACATTAATCTAACCTTGTAACATTTTGAATACTATTGTAAACTTAATCTAAGCTGACTATTGTGGCTTAGGTTTGAATAAAGGTTCTGTTTGTTCATCTGTTGATTATACTTTCGTACACGAATAAAAGAGGAGCAGATAAAACAAAGTAGGTTCTTAAACTCATTAATTTCTGAATTATTTAACATTTTTAATCAAATAGTATAACCACCGTTTTCGTACTGTAGTATGGGGCGGAGATCCGGTTTACCCAACGATAAACTACATTCAAGAACCATACCAAGTGATCGATTTCAGGGGCCAGATTTCCACGAGCCAACACCTGATGTCTTAGCTTATTTGAAACGGGTTAGTAGTTTAGCAACCTCAATTGTTCGTTTGATGCATTGATGACTAAAACATTGATCCTCTTTTGTTTGGTGCCCGTTGTGACAAGAACAACAATATAACGTCAAAGGAATTGATAAAATTTTGGCCAGCGAGAAGGTCGAAAAAGTGAAGGTAATAAAAAAGCCCATTTTACATTTGCTTTTGAATTATAGAAGCATATTGAAATGCTTAAATGGTTTGCTATTCTGTTAAGGTTTAGTTGATCAATTGTCGTGTAGATACTTTTCGGGTATGAAAATTAGTACATTTTTGTAAATAGGGATGCCGGTATATGATTTGCAGGTGTTCCATGGACAGAGGAAGAACATAGGATGTTCCTATTAGGTTTACAAAAGCTCGGGAAAGGTGATTGGCGTGGGATAGCAAGAAACTATGTGATCACAAGAATACCAACTCAAGTTCCAATACTTTATCAGACAAAGGAATATTTCTAGAAGAAAGATACGATCCAGCCTCTTGGATATTGTAGCTGATGATATAAGTATAACTTAATTGGTCATTTTGGTTCACTATCAGTTTCAAGAGACGTACCTACCTTTATGAATTTTCTAAAACCACAGTTACGTTTATGTTGCTGTAATTTTGCATGTTGTATTCATGTTTTTTTTTTGTTTTGTTTATTTTGTCTATAGGTTGACATAGCAAGCACAAGAAAGATCTTTGTTCATTCTTATACTGCAAAAAGGTTTATTTTGTCATGAAGTTTGATTTCTTAACTATGCACAGGTCGAAGAGTTTTATCGCCCTGGTGATGAAGATGGCCCTTGCAAGCTTTTTTCTGAGCTTTCTTCTGATTTTGATAAAGTCATGTCAGTTGCGCACCCGGAGACTGTAACGATTGACCAAGTGAAGCAATACATGAAGAAATACTGTAAGATGTCGACTCTTTATTAAGCAAGTCTAAATGTTTTAAGCAATATAGATAAACAGATAACCAATCAGTAACATTTGAATGTGAATTTTATGCGATATTGTTTTTGTTTTGAATATTAATTACTGATTGAATATTATTGTTTGGTTGTTTTTGCAGATTCTGTTTAAACGATAATTACTGATTGAATAATTATCGATAAGGGTTTTAATCATTGATTGAAATTCAAAAGGTATGGATTTTTAGAATAACAAATTTTCATATAACCAAGTTAACTTTGGAAAGCATGGTTTGATCTGTAATTGACTGGTCATTTCTCAAACAATATCGTAGGTTTGTGGCAGACTGTCAGATTAATTTGGAAAGCATGGTTTGATCAAAATCAAGCCAGCTGTTAGAAGTCTTGCTATACCATCTAGAATGAATGAGGGAATGGACGAAGTGAAAGTTGTTAAAAAGAAGCTTGAGCCAGTTGATGGTCCTCTGCTAACTGAACGTGACAAAATCAAGCTTGAAAGGAGGAAGAGGAAGGATGAGTGTCAAAGAGAAGTAAGTTTCAATAGTTTACACATACACACATGATGCATACATACACCTCCACATGCATACGTATAGGGTCAGATGATGTAAGAACCACTAATAGGTAACTATATAACTTGTGTATATTACTTGGGGGCCAACATGGTCACTCTATACAGCTGTTCTCAACCAAGATAAACAGAGATTAACTTTTCACAAATGTTGGAACAATAATTTGTCAGCGTTGTCTTGCTTCAACGAGGACAATTATTTATATTTTTGTGCTCATATGTTTAATATTTGATTAAACAGGTACAATACCAGATCCATGTGGCAGAAATGGAAGCAGCAAAAGCTGGAATGCCTGTTGTATCAGTCAATCACGATAATAGTGTTGAAGGAACTACCGTTAGTGTAATAGTTATATAATAGTTATACAGCTATATTTCAGTTAGACGTTATTCAATAGTGTTGAAGGAACTACCGTTGCTGGAATGCCTGTTGTATCAGTCAATTACGACAATACCAGATCCCGGGATGACTTTCAGTTAGACGTTATTCAATAGTTATACAGCTATATTTCATATATAACTCCTGCTTTTGTGAAGATATTTAAATTGTCATTTAGCTATTCATTTATATTTTTTTGTTACGTTGATTAATTATGTCCTTGCTTTTGTATGATGCAGGAAAAGCGGTTTCACGATTGGCTGGAAAATGCGATAGATTGGGCCATTAATCAAAGCAAGTCGAGTAAGCTTAATTCTTGATCTTTATAAGTTTAACCTTTTTAGCGAGTTGGAGAGACTATGCATCAGTATATACAACCAATCACCCCAATAAATCTAACAACCAAATACCACTATAACAGTAATAACCAAACAGATGTTAACCCTCTTTGCAACCGCGAGCCAAACATGCAACCTATATCACTTTAACACAACCAAACACCCCTATAACAGAAATTGTGAGTGTCATGGAAGTTTTTAGCGCGGTTCCATTCATTTATACAATTTTCCGTTGATAGAAAGTATTATTATGATAGATGTTCTGTACATACTTTAGTATAAGTATCAAAAGTGAGACAAACCTTAATACTTTGAAATTCAATGACTTTAGCCTTTTAAAAATTTACACAAAATAAACAAGCTATTTAGTTGTTGTGACGGGTAAAAATTGGAAATCGGTGCAAGTTCCAAACCACATTTCTGTTTCAGTTTTAGTTAGACGTTATTCAATAGTTATACAGCTATATTTCATGTATAACTCCTCCTTTTTGTGAAGATATTTAATTTTACATTTAGCTATTCATTTATATATTTTTGTTACATTGATTAATTATATGTCCTTGCTTTTGTATGATGCAGGAAAAACGGTTTCACAATTGGCTGGAAAATGCGAGAGATTGGGCCATTAGTCAAAGCAAGTCGAGTAAGCTTAATTCTTGATCTTTATAAGTTTAACCTTTTTAGCAAGTTGGAGGGACTATGCATCAGTATATACAACCAATCACCCCAAAAAATCTAACAACCAAACACCCCTATAACAGTAATAACCAAATAGGCCTTACCCCTCTCCGTAACTACGAACCAAACATAAATTTTTTTCGTGACGGAATTTTTTTTATGTTACCTGTTTTATCTGTTTTATCTCACAATATTCTAAACACCCCTATAACATAAATTGTGAGTGTCATGGAATTTTTTTTTATGTTACCTGTTTTATCTCAGAATATTCTAGGTAGATAAAATTGGTTTTTCATGGTGGAACAGGTTCATAAAGATCACAAACCACTATTTTTAATGTCTGGGTGCAAGGTTGCTGATGGTTATGGTACTATGCCGGTATGAAATATGCTATTTCATCTTCTTCCAAACTACTTATGTTTTTTTTGGTCCGCCTTTAGTGGAATTTGTTCAATCTGTGATGACATTTCATCTTTTGTATTTGTATATGGAACAAAAATCTGAGCCCCCTACCCTTCTTTTAATAATGTGTTCACATGATCATTTATAGGCCACAAGCGTCGGAGTAAATACAGAATTGGAGTTTCTTATGACTAGCATCTCTGAAGATAATGGCGAGGAAACACCATTACAGGTTTGTTAAATATATCCAGTTTAAGCTTCTCCAATTGGATAATAAATCATATCTTTTGAAGCTATAATAGTTGATGATCCTCTGCCTTTTATTAGGTGCACTTAAATGCAAGAAGATTTTGCAAATTTGGTTGTATGATATTATTAGGTTCTAAGATGGGGAGGAGGGTCAAGATCTTAATATTTGACATCGTTGTGGGGAATGTCATAACCTTAAAAATTGGTGACCAGGTTAGAGTTTGGAAATCAATCATGTGGTTATGTTGAGAATCTCTGTTTGTATCTCAGTTTTGCAGTGGAGTAGCTAAGTATTTGGAATATGTGAATACAATGCTTTCATTCGTTTGTTGGATTCTTGGATTTTATTGGGATTCATCAAGTAGGAAAGCATTGGCACGGGACGCTCCTAAGTTATACTGGTGCGTTTAACATGTGTGTTTTTATTATTTCTTAATTATTATTTGTGTTGGTTCGGTTATTAAGGATAACATAATTTTTGTAATGCAGGCTTTGTGTGATATCGTGTGTCGTTTGGTATTGCGTCAATGTTCACATTTCGTTGTGAATCGTGATGGTGGAGCTGGAAAAATCAATGATGAGATACACGGGGCTTTGTGGAGGAGTTTTAAACGAATATGGCGCGCAGTCACCCATTGAACATCTTCTCTCACCTGATGATGTTGTAAGATCACTGTCTCTTCCATATCTAATACCCACTGTTAGGCTTTGGTTCATAAAATAGGTACATCTAACAATACTTCAAAGTACAAATATTGGTATGCAATTCAGTCAATCACGACAATAGTATTTGTGGCCACGGCTCTGCAAGCTTGACCAGAAAACTTTGTATGCCAATATTTTCATTCATTAAAATTTACTTAAAAATATAATTGTCATCTGATTTTAACATGTTAAAATAGATGAATGGTAAAAAAAACATTTATGTTGTAGTTTTGCACTTGGTTTTTCGTTATTGACAGGTATGAATTATATTACCAGCTGATTACATTTGGGAAGGTAAGATTATATACTTTAAGGAATATAGGGCATCTACTGAACTGATGCTAACTTAAGTTCGTGATTTTTGTAGGTTTTCTGTACAAAGACCAAACCAAATTGCAACGCGTGTCAAATAAGAGGAGAGTGCAGGAAATTTGCAAGTGCATTTCAAGGTTTAATTAGCACATTTTATACTCTCTAATTAGAAACATCAATAAAATAATCATCATAGCCTTTTCCCTTTTAAATGTTGCAAAACCTTCGATGTTTGTTTCAAAATGAGCAACAAACAACGAACTATGGCTATAGAGTATGAACCAACTGCATCTTATTTTTCATGGTGAAATTACAAATAGACAAACCTAACCTTTGATATTTATGATGTAATATTGAAATAACCGCATAGTACCCGAAGTCAAATTCAATATTCAAGGGGCACAAAGGTGCTCAAAATAAATTTATTTCTATGAAAATATATAATGACAGGTGGATCTTGGTACCATTGAACAACAATGGTTCCATGACATGGTTATGGAAAGCATCATGCTCACAATGCAATCTCTAATTTCACAATGATACTTAATGCAGTTCAACCCTTACACTGCCAGCAACAGAGGAGAAATTCCGATGATCAAACTCAACATGGAAGAATTCACAGAGACTTTGCAAACTTACATGGAAAAGCACATGAAACTTGAAGAGGGTGACATGTCAAAGGCTATAGTTGTCATAACATCAGAAGCTGCATCAATACCGAGGCCTAAGCTTAAAAATGTGAGCCAGCTAAGAACAGAACACCACATGTAAGTGATTTATTATTAATATGAGTTCTTTTTAATGTGAGTTATCAGATTACCTTTCAGTAGAAATGTTGTGGGAATATTATGGTTTTTGTTTGGCAAAAAGGTTGGTTTACACTGATCTAACACATTTCATAATTTTTAAACAAGGTGGGTTAACTATGTACGTTGTTCGTTGGGTGAATAGGTAGTTAAGCATGACATTAATATGGACTAAAATACCAGCAAAGACGATGTTTGGATCCGGGAAGACTCTATATAGGTAAGCAAATAATAATTAGTTTTTTATCTTAACTTCCTGGCCATCTATTGACCATCTTTTAGCTCTTAGTTGATAGCTAACAATTTATGTATTATGTAAATGTTGATGGTATAAACTTAAGGTATTAAAGAAGTTGCATGCCAAGGAAATTCGAAATTTTTATCTTTTGAAAAGTTAATAAGCATTTAAACCGGAAGTGTTTGGATAAAGTTATCATATTTTGATGACATAATAAAGCGATAAGCACCTCAAAAAGCATGGGGTTGTTTAGGATTAGCTTATTGTTATTGTCAAAATTCGTAAGATAGCTGAGATTGTGTACTTTCTATTATGTGTTATTTCTTCTTACGTATCCCTGTTATCATGTTCTTTGTGTATAAGATTCAGCATCTTACGTCCAGTTAATTTATGCATGTTCATATTCTTTTTCACTCTCTTGAAGGTGGAAGCGACCAGGATGGTTGTTATAGTGGCCTATTGAAGAAGATATGAAGCCAGTCTTCCCTTATTAGAGAAACTGGTAAAATTAATGACTACTATTTCAGTTTTTATTTGATTTTAGAACATACATATGAAATCAGAAAATCCATAAATCATGTACTGCTTATTACTTAATGATGAAGCATATCATCAGTTTTGAGAGTGTTTGGGATTGCTTATCTAAACCACTTATCTAATTATTTGTGAGTAAAATAAGATGTTTTATACAAGTATATGCTTAATCTCAAGTAGTGGAAGGTCATTGATCAAAAATCTTAAGTCAAAATTTAAAAAGATCCTTTAGGCTATGGAATGTGATTTTCACAAAAATGATTACAACTTGTCCATAGCTGTTTTATTTTCTTGGTATAAAATCTTGACACTTTGTGTAGTTAAATGGCACTCAAGTTGGTTAATATGGGTAATTAAATGTGCCGAGTTTGACCTGTAGCCAAGTAGAATGCATAGAACCATTTTTAGTGTCATGTTGAAACATGAATAATGAACAATTACGGTGGGTAATGCTCTTTGTAATACAAGAAAGAAAAACACATCAAATCTAGAATTATAATGAGCATTTTATGTTGATGAGAACAAAATAAAAGACTTTAACCCCGGGATGTATGCGGATTTTTTAATATTTAGTGTTAGTTTTAAAGGTTTCAAAAGTTTAATTATTGTATGGAGTTGTTATTACAGAGAATTTTAAAAAGTGTTTATAGGTTTGTCATTCGTCTTTGCTCTCCCTTACTCTGAAATTACATTAAAATTTTCTCAAGCTACTCATATCATATGTGCCATTTGTTAGCCCAATATGCAATTTATTCACAACTTCTGTCTCAATTTAAATTTTGATTGTATGTTTGTTTTGGGCTAATAAAGCTAATGGAAATAAAGATGGCACTTATTCTGAAGACTTTTATAAGTTCACCGTACGCTACTTTGTAAGTTCACGATACTCTACTTCCACGTCAATGAAGACTCTTTATAGATAAATGTAAGGTTAAGTTGCTCAAACATTATATAACTGGTTTCGAGCGGTAGATTATTAATTATTATAAAGAGGGTTGTTACCAAAGTATTGTAAATTCGAGATGAAATAATCAAATTATCACTTTTATGATCATATAGCTCGACTATATGATAGAGTATCATACTGTTTGTTTTCCAGGGATAAACTATCTTGGATAACCAATGTTTCAAAGCGTCCATGCCAATCCATATATTTTGGCAAAAAACCATTATTATCATTTTTTATTATGCAATCTTCCAATCACATGGTCATCTAATATCTTTATTGTTTGTTCATAAGTGATGACATAATACTCTAATTTTTTTTGTATTTTGGAGAAAATTGAGACAACTGTTGTTTACTTTAGATAGAGTCTAAGTCACAGCATTGTAGGCCAAGATTATGGTAACACTGAATTACACCATAAACCTCTATTGAACACGCATGTATAACAGTAACTATTACATAACTTTGATTATAAACCAACATGTTGTATAAATACACACAAAAAATACTATATAATTAGAAAATTGTAAAACTTATCTCTTCTGAAATTATTTGAACATATTATAGGTTACAACAGCAATGAATGGTCTATGTGAAAGTGCTGCAAGTAGAATCGACAGATTCCCTTTTCATACGCTCCTTTTTCACACCCGGCCTGTCAGCCAGAGTATTGCGGTTTCTCCCACTTCTTTAGTAGCAGTGTCATAGGCCCGTAACTCCTGTCAAGGGTACTATATTTGCTATTTTCCTGAGTTAAAATTTAAACCTGGAATGAAAACCAGGACATTAACAGTCTGAGTTAAAAGCTATATATGTTCTTTCTCATGCTTGTGCACTTTTGTTTTTTTGGTTATTTACTTTACTTACATGTTCTATGCCAGCGTTTGGGATCGCTTTTCGCAACTGTTGAGCTTGTACCTGTCATCATTATGATCACATCTATACAGATGGTCAAAGTGTTTCACGTATATAGTATCGTAGAAATACCTGCCACGTATTTTCCCAGTCAAGTGGCATGGGCCAGACCTTAAACCAAGCCCCAATTAATGAACCGCGTGCAGGTAGACATATCATATAGTCAATAGATCCAATCGGCTTGCAAATGTAACCTCTTAAATTGTGTTCTGAGAAAGGATTATTGGATCTTTAGTGTAACATTAGTGTTTATTATTATTATATGGAATATATATTGATTATCTCTAAACCTAAGAAGTAAAAGTATTACCGCAACCCAACCCAATTTGACATCCCCTAAAAACTTTATCTGTATTGATTTATTACCCAACCCACCGCCCACCCATCTATTACCTACAATGTAAACTACCAGCATAGCGAAAAGACAACTGAAGTCTTACATTAATTTGCAAGTAAAAAATGATCTGATTGCAAAGCTATTTGCTCAGGATTGGGAGGGCGATGTCACTATTTTTATGTCTGCTACCTTAGCTCAGGTGCGTGTTAAGTAATCTCTAAGGAAACCCCTTCATTATCAGTTTCGTATACACTTGTGACATACAAACACTGTGATTCATGCTATATTATACATAGTGTATTGATGTTCAGATTATGTTGTTTAAATGTTATTGTAGTAGTTTTTGGCTAACAATTATAACTTTGGTGATTTGATGGACTGAATTTGTTTATGCTTTTGTATTGCAGTACTCAAAAATCATACCGAATCCATCTCACTTGGAGCTTCAAAAGGTTGCAAACCAACACAGGAAATGTACATGGGATAAGCTTTTAGCCATTAAAGCCAATTGTGGTATCGAGCTTGTGCTTGATGAGTGTGTTGCAAATCATAACCACATGCGTAGACTTAAAAGGAGTGCGTAGAGAGCAGCTTTAGCTACAGCTGCTCATAGCTTAGCCAATTTGGTTCAATGTATCCAAAAGAATCCCTTCATGGAATTACATGGCTCAAGAGAACTCATATATTAACGATGAGGAACATGCAGATGTAAGTACCTATTCATTATTGTGTTAGTTGATTGTTTAAATTTTAATTCGTTAATTTATTTGCTTATACATATCACTAAATTAAGATGTATAATAACTTGATACTTTTTCACTAATTGGAGTAAAATCGTGAATTTGTGTACTTTATTTGTGTTTGGTCTTAATGTCTTACCAACAAGGCTACTATAACCACCAAGTCATTACATTCAGCTAAATGCTTCATATAGATTAAACATAGCATGCTTAATTTCTATTGGTGTTCTAATATCTATTATATTATATTCTTCTAATAGGAAAGCGTATGGCATGGCAGTATCGTTTCAAGATCCAAGAATCAAGGTTGATTATGATGTCTCTTTTGCTACAACTAACTCATTTAGAGTCTTAATGTATGTTATTAATGAGTCCATGGTGTCTAACTTATAATATATTCTATTATGTTGTCTAACTGAAGTTATAAATGTTGTAGTAACGGGTCAAAGTCAAGCGCTTCAATGAAATGTGCCGGTTGACAAGGTTCTGGAATGAAGGTGTCAATCAGACATCTTGGCCCATCTATGATTTAACAAATGCAACATTCATGTAAATAAGTTTGTAAACACGAAGGTTGTCAAGCTTTATATTTTCTCTCATATTCGATAAATGTATATTTCTTTTCGTTCTTTATCTTGCTATTCGTATGTACGACCCTTTCTTTCAACATGTACACTTTCCTATCATTTTTTACCACCTTCTTTCGCTATAGTAAAATATGCCAACAATAAGTATAATTCAATATTTTACATTTTACAAATTATGTCAACGATAATTATAAGACATGCCGCCCTGGGCGGCTTCGACATAGTATATATATATATATATATATATATATATATATATATATATATATATATATATATAATATATTGCAATTTATACCAAGTATTGATTTTATGACGGCCGTATGAAATGTTATCATATGGTTAATTGTGTGATCTTATATTCGATCTTACGATCATTTAATTAATTCTATATCCAAAACGATCATGCATTGATAAGACTAGTTTCATGAGATCGAGATTATAAAATCGTACGAGTCTACAAGGAAGACTGTAACTTTTGATGAGCTTGCATACAACTACCCAAATGTATATACGTAGGGTGGAAAACATTGCACATGATGTTTTCGAAACGGAATAACGTTCTGCCAAACCAATATAACCTTCATTAATTTGTGGTGGTTATAACGCCATGCTAATCCCACCTTTCTGACCGTGTAGAAACAAAGCGTATACATAAATTAATACCTCGTTTGAAACTTTCAAAATAGCTTTAAAAATAGAAATCACTTTTCTTAGAGATTAAGACTAGTGATATCGATTATAGAGGCCTCAAATTTATGCCTAAAAACATTAATCGATTCATTACTTGACATGTGTTTTATTCATATTATCTTTCTTCATCTCCACTCTCCATCTTGCCCATGTCTAAATACTCTTGTTAAACATGTATTTAGTCATAATTTTTAGACATGAGAATCATTTTAATAGCTACCAATACAAGACTATCTTAGTGTGACTCCTAATCTTTGTTAAAGAAAAAATATGAGATTTTTATTAAAAAAGACTTAGGGTGTGTTTGTTTTTTTTTTAAAAAAAAATCTTACTAGCCCTCTTACTCTTACCAGTAAGAGGAGGGCAGACGTTTTGCTTGTTTGTTTTTTTCTTTTGAGTAAGACCCAGTTAGACATATAACATCTTACTCAGTAAGAGGTGGGGGACTTGTCTCACTGCCTCTTACTCGTTTTGTAAACTTTATATAATATATTTGATTGTTTATTAACCATGTTATATTTTTGATAAAAAGTCTTGTTTCATATTTACATAAGTTATTTATTATCGCATTGCGTTTGTTTAATAAACAAATTGGAAAAACGAGCACTTAAAATCATTTGGACAATTATACAAAAACAACAACATTATTTCGTTCAGATTTAAACTTTTTAGCCATCTCTTACCAGTAAGATTCAGACCCAAAACATTTTAATGAAACAAACACACCCTTACACATGGAATAATATGTATAAAAAGGTAAGATTTTATATAAAGTTTTCAGTTTAGTGAAGACACTTATATGTCTCTACAACATATAAAGGCCTCCAAACTGAAAGCCCATTACTCATCCTAAGATAAACTTTTAGTGCACACTTAGCTATATTAGGTGGTACCATTTATTCTCCTTAACCGATGTGGGATTCCAGGCGTTGTTTTTTTTTTGTGCAACGGTGAAAAATATATTATTCTCCTTAACAGATGTGGGATTTCAGGCGTTGTTTGTTATGAATGTATACGTATTCTTTTGAATATTGGTAAAAACTTTGTTTCGAGTACAATTTTAGTGGCCATAAGTCGAGCACTTATAGACAACTACATCTCTTAATAAATGCTTGAAAAATACCTGAAGTATAGAGACAAAATGAAAATGAACTGATCGTGAGAAAGTGAGCCAGTTGTTTCTAAATGGTTGAGGGGTCCGGGACCATGATATAAACTTGATTGTTGTACTTAAATATAACAATTTGGATTATGTTTCATGTAATCAAAGTCAAAGATCATCTCAATATCTCATTGAAGTCGCAAAGAAAAAAAGACATAGGTGAACCTCTCCCATCGATTTGACCTGATAACATCACCAAAAGAAACATAGCATATTGTGAAAACAAAAGGTTTCAACTTTCATTTGATAGATTTATCAACCGATGTTTTTTTTTTGGGAAAATGATACATTCATAAAAAATTTACAAATTAATTTTCAAAAAATGAATTGTAACAAATAAAATCATTTTAATTCTCTCGTACTTTTAAATTCACATTTTCTTATAAATGGATGAAATATCCTTTTGTGAATCTTTTGTAAAACTTTTTTGGATGCAACATTCCTCTTTTTGTAATATACATTTTGATTTGATAAAAGGTGTACGGTGTTGAGGTAAAAATCTATATTCACCCAAACAAGCTAAAATCCTTCGGCTAATCCTTCGGCTATGCTCTTCGGATTAGGGTCATTCGGATCTGCGAACACAAAGAAAGCACGCGTTAGCCTCGCCTAGGGTTTTATCCCTAGACCAAGCTCCGGCGTGAGAATGAGTATGGTGAAAAAGTCAGAGTTATATGTAAAATGGGATAGGGATTAGTTAACCTTGAATGCAGTAACTTTGCTCCTTTTATAGATGAGGAGTTTTGTCCTCACCCGAAGGTCACGTGGGGTGATAGTGATTCTTTCGGGCGGGAGTTGACTTTGCTCTGTTTAGACCCTGTCTGGGTAAGGTCAGGAGTTCTGATCAAGATTCCTTTCCCTTTATGTATGGTGATGTCATGTATCCGTTGTGCCGTGGGGTTATGTCTAACCCCTCGGTATGTGTTGACTTGGATTCGCTTGGTCTAAATTGGTTTATATGCTTGCCCGAGCAATTGCGCTTTGTGTCGGGCGGTTGTGCTTTTGTGCCGGGGAGTTACACCCTTCGGGCGGTTGTAATTTGTGCCGGGGAGTTACTCGCCGGATACATACGCCAACATGTCTCCCCCCAGTATCATGTTAATGGATGTATTCATTGCATGATATTGAGAGTATGTGCTGACTTTTGGTGAGTATTGCTCCGTCCTTTATTTTTTTTAATTATTTTTTTATTTTTTATTTTTTTTTATTGTTCAGAAGGCGATACGTCAGTTGGACACGTGGCAGTTGACGTGCGCTGTGTGATGATGATGACACGTCACCGTCTGACACGACGGGACGTTTCATCTACCCCTTATTTTGCCTATAAATAGCGCTGTCATTTTCATTTTTACCACCGTAAACTTTTTCACACACACACGTTTTCTGCGTTTTTTGGCCGAACGGTTTCTTTGCTCTTCGTCTACTATCCAGGTACTCTCTAGTTTTCCTTCTTCTTTAGACTTTAGGGTATATTTATTCCCTTCTGGTTATAATGTCAGAACCGTCCGGTCATGACTCCGACCCTGCTTCTGAGTGTCCGCCGCGACTGAAACCTAAGTTTGACCTAGATAAATACACTACGAACATGACTGAAAAGGGTTTAAAGTGGGCTGTAGACGAATTTGGGATTCCCTTTGATCTCCACCCGAGGCTTCCACCGGCCGATTTTACGATGGGGCAATTAAGAGATGATGCCATAGGTTTGTACTTAGAATATTTCAAGGAAGGTGGGAATAAGCGTCCCGTTTTCCAGTTTTCTTTTAGATGTTCTTCATTATTATAAAGTTCATATTTCCCAGTTAGTGCCGATAGGGTTGCATAGGGTTACACTTTTTGAAGTATATAGCCGTAGCCTTCATATTGTTCCCACAACTTCCCTTTTCCGTGCCTTTTATAAACTACACAAGCAAGGGCACTGGTTCACTTTTGCCAAGCGAGACGGCAAGAACCGCCGGGTTTGCTTTCAAGAAATTTTGTCTTCGTTGAAGGGTTGTAAACGACAGTTCTTTTTAATTGACCTTCGGGCTGTACCCTTTGCTATGCCGTGGAGGCATCCAGATTCAGATGTATCCGACCCTTTTCCTACCGGGGAGTTTCTGTGCCTCATGCGGATTTGTTGTCTGCTAATGTTATTGATTTGATAAAGATTCCGCCGGGTTTCTTATATGCCGTTGGGTTATCAGCCAACTGGAAGTATCCGGGTTACCGAGCGGCTCTGAAGGATGCCGAGGGGAATGGTACTTAGCCTGTGTTCTATCTATTTAGTTAGGATTTTGCGTTTCTTATGGTTTTAATAGTTTCTTGTTTGTTTCGCAGCTTTGACCATGTCAGATTATTTGATCAAGCCGAGGTACCATAAGGGGGCGGTTATGACTCAAGGAGAAAAATATTAGGAGGGGCAGGCTCATTTGATGCATGTCACGCTTCAAAGTGTAGCTGGTACTCCGGTGCCGCCCCAGACTGATGCTATGAGGAGGGTTGAGGTGGCCGACCCGAAAGTCTTGGAAGCGAAAGAAAGGAAGAAGAGGGCTGCTGAAGCTAAGGCCGGAGGTTTGAAGTCGCGAAAGCGTCCGGCTGGAGAGGGTGGTTCGGGGCAGCCGCGAAGAAAAAGGAAAAGTTCACCGCCGGTCGTCAATTTAGATTCAACCACCAACCCTACGCCGCTGAATATTGTACCCCCTGAAGGTCCACGGCCGAATGACCCTCCTACCGTAGAGAAGGAAAATTTGGAGGGTCATTCTAGTAACAGATTGGATAACGTTGATGTTGTCGGGAACGCCGGGGCGGACCCTAAGGATCACGACGGGGATCATGAGGCTTCCTGTATTGTTGAGCAACCTGCTCCCCAGGAGAATGGTGAGTTATCCTCTTCCCTTTTTTCTTTTTTTTTCTTTTTTTTTATATATAGGAATATTATTTTTATATTTTGTGTTTACCATTTGTCTTGCATCTTTGCAGTGGCTTTTTCTCCTTCACACCGTGAGGGTAAGGGTGTCAACGAGGAAGAGGGGGCTTCGTCAAGTGCCACTTATGTGCCGGGGTGGTCGATCAAGAAAGATGAGAGGGTTAAAGGCTATGAGAAGTATAGGGATTTGATGGTTCACTTGCCTCCTCCTGCCGAAGAGGCATACTTGCAAAGCCTGACGGATATCAAGGCGGCTCAGAGGTCATGGGCTATTCTGGCTAGGGGTTCTCTTGCCTTTACTGACCTGCTCGTCCGCTTCGAAAACCTTGATCTTGCGCATAGAGAACTGGCCGAGGAACATAAGGGATGTGAAGTTCCTGCCAAAGATAACTTTGATTTTTTGAGTAAGACACTGGGGGAGTTGAAAGTTGCGAGGGATGAAC
>OU343223.1:81973836-82272129 GCA_910596185.1 Chrysanthemum makinoi
TTCCTCTTTAACAATTCTAAATTCTTTATTTTGGATAGAATATTGATGAGGAAAAAAAAAGTACGAGTACAAATTTTGGTCACAACCAATTAGTTCTATGTGCTTACTTGTTTTATATGCATATAGACAGACATGCCGTTATCCAATAAATCTTTAATATAATATTTTTTCCCACTTCTGCAACTTTCAAAGTACTTTTTATGTTGTAGAAATATCCTTAAGAAAGCAACTGATTCGACAAAGAAACTCTCGAAACGACTAGATTCTATAGGTGAAAAAATAGAAGATGAGGTCATTACGTATTTATATTGATTAAACTAAAAAAATATATATATCTGTAAAAAGCATATAAAATAGTATCACATTGCCACCAACTTAATTACTAGTTGTCGGGTGAATAGGCCATGTACGTTGGACCAAACGATCGAAGCACGTCCAGATGATACTTGTGAAAATTAAAAGGGTCCCTATTGCCAGCGAATCCAATGTGTCCCATTTAATGCCAACAAACTAATCTCTATGGACCCATCGTCTAATTACATGACAGTACTACTTTTTAGATGTTGCGTGCATAGGCATCAAACACATCACGTATTTACTCCGAGTGAGCTACGTGTTGATAGAGCGGCAATTTCAGTTGTGTCTGAGTTGACGGGTTTAAATATTTTAACCTAAATATGACCCGTTTAGTTATTGATGTAAAAAAGTTTAATCTTAACTTCAACATGTTTATTAAATAGGTTAGTCGTGTCGACCCGTTTATGATCCGAATGTGAAGATAATGTGACATATTAAGTACAATAAGATGTATTTTAGAAACCATGGAAGCAACACGATAAATAATTTGACATAAGTATATATAATTATTAAATATTTCAAAAATTAATGACATATTATAAGATATAGACACAAAATATACAGGTCTTATTATAACGAAACCACACATATAACTTCTAGTATTTAATAGTTTTAATTGCATTTTTAAACATGTTAAATTGTTAATTAACCCGAAACTAACATATTTATTAAACAAGTCAGTTGTGTCGACCTATTTTCAACCCAAATTTGTTTAGCCTCAAACCTAACCTATTTATTTTTGTGTCGATCCCGGATCGTATTTCATTTCGTGTCATGATAGCCACCCTTAGGTGTTGAGACAAAAATAAAATCAAGTCTCAACAAAATGTGTTCCGGGGGGGGGGGGGAATGGGATTTAAGTAAACTGGTTCACTCTCGAGCAAAAGTATGCTATCCACCCAAATATCACAGAATATGAGAAAGGTGAACCAGTAAACCTTCCTAGACCAGCCACATGCCGTTGGTAACTATTTATTTAAACTATTAGTTTGTATATTGGCTCATAAGGTTTCTTACCCCATTTTATTTCCGAAGTAATTCAGGAAAAAAAGTATATTTAAATAGCTCAAATATTTTTGATACGTGTTAGTGAAAAAAATTAAATAAATACATTTTACATATGTATAAACTCGAAGAAACAACGTGATAAATTGATAAAGGTGTTGAGGTGACCCAATTAAAAGCCCACATTCTTATTTCTACATGGGCCAAATAGTAACTAACCCAACTGTTACTCTGTTAGACCATAGGTGACATGCAGTTTAATTGATCAAGTAGATTGATCCATTGAACCTAAGAATTCAGCTCATTTGGAATTTGGATCCATTATTCCATTTTCATAACATGTTAATGTTGTTGTTACTTATGACCTGTAAAGCGGGTTCTTTGTTTCTGAGGCAAGAACTTTTAAGGTAAGTTCGCTAATAAATTGTATCACGGTCCTAAACTGATTTTATATAGTGCTTTCTAGTTATATTATAGTTTGGATTTTAGACGAGAATGCTAGACAAGGACGTTGTCAACTATTTGAGGTGTGGAAGGTTACGAGTAACTACGACAATACGACTTGTTCCATATTGATAATAACCGATGACTAGTCATATCAAAAAACCATAACATGTTAATGTAGCTTTATGAAGTCGATGCACGGTATCAAAATGTTCCACACTTCCACCCCAAGCAATTTGCAAGTTGAAGTGTAGTAAGATACACAAATATTACATGGGAAGTGATTGAGATGCTATGTTTCTTTCAAATTTGTATTCCTAAATATCCTCTTAACTATATGTTGGTGACAACCGGAAGAATCAAAGGCATAAATGATATGAGATAATGAGTAGAGTACACATTAATTATGTTTATGGTTAATAATAGGGGTGGAAACGAGCCGAGCCTGAGTCTGAGCCTGACAGAGCTCGAGCTCGGCTCGTTTAAGTTTTAAAAGGCTCGAGCTCGAGCTCGGCTGTTTCCAGCCTTAAATTTTAAGCTCAAGCTCGGGTCATTGGATGTTATATAGGCTCAGGCTCGGCTCGTTTATACGATTTGGCCATGATAAGTTAAAGCTTGACTCGAGCTCGAGCTCGGCTCGTATATATGTTTAATACTTAAAACATCATAATATCGTTCAGGCTCGCGAGCCCAAACCAGCTTTATATGTAAAGCCCGGGCTCGAGCTCGATTAATAAACAAGCTGCAACTTAGGCTCGAGCTCGTTTAGGCTTGGCTCGTTCGAGCTTTTTACCGATCCGATCCCGAGCTTTTCACGAGCGGCTCCGCTCATTTTCACCCCTAGTTAAGAATATGACTTTGTAAAAAAACATAGATTCTGATTTTAGGATTTTACAATATTACGAAACTACAAAGCAAAAATGATGTGGACTATGTAGGATCTTAGCAAGCTTAATATCTTATAAGATCTTGATCTTTGCCATTTTAAGATATACTACGATCCGATTCAATCTTATTTTTTCTCGAACCGCAAAGTAAAAAACTACAAAACTATGGATTATGTTCTATAGAATTAAAAAAAACAACATGTTAATCTCCTTAAACATTCCAGATTCGTAATTTAAGACTACATTTCTATGAAACATTTATATTTTTTGTCTTTATAATATATAATAATTTGTAGAATGATTGTTATAAAAATAACATTACAGTAAGTTATGAGATTCCGATAGGATCTTGCAAAAACAAAAATGATGACTCTTGATCTTGAAAACTTTGGTAAAAGCGTGAGCATCTCTTATTCTCTAATAAGATCGAGATTGTTTCAAGTTGATATGAAAACTGATTATGCTCATATTGAGATCAACTCGTATATATTAAAAAGTTTTGAAGGACCAAAGGTGTAAGTTTTGCGAATATAAAAAGCTGTGACAAACTCTATCAACAATTATCCACTCGCTCAACTCAATCGCCCTGCCCTTCATTTGCTTTCCCTCCCTCCATATCATCATCAGTTACTGGATAATGAATGAAAACAAGAAACAATGGGGAAACAAAGTGTCAGAAACCGTATTCACAGCCTACAATCGTCTTCCTAAAAAAGGAAAGCCACAAGGCCGTGAAGTCACTGTTTTAGCCGCATTCCTTACCTCATCGCCTTCGAAAGGTCTTTCTATTTTTGTATTATCATTTATTAATTGAATTGGATATAATAATTGAGTTAGTGGTTTATAAGATGAGAATTGATTGATGGAAATTTGTGTGTACAGAATTGAAAGTGGTGGCGTTGGGTACGGGGACAAAGTGTATCGGCCGTTCGCGTCTAAGTGTTCGCGGTGACGTGTTGAATGATTCTCATGCTGAGATTGTTGCCAGAAGAGCTTTGCTTAGGTTTTTTCATTTACTATAATTTCCCAATTTTTTTTTCATTTTTTCTATCTTCAATTTTGTGAATGGTAGAAAATTGGGGGATAATCATTTAAAAATGTATCTAACTTCGAGTGTTGTGTAGCCAACTTCTTTTTTTTCTACTTTATACCCAAACTTTTGAATTTCGACCTTTGTGTGTATTTTTTGACCATTTTACCTCTACTTTTTTTTAGCCAACCTATTAACAATGAAGGATACAATGGTCATTGCACATGAACAGAATATATACAAAGGTCGAAATTCAAATGTTTACGTATACAATAGCAAAAAAGAAGTTGGCTACACAAAACTCAAAAAAATGTCAAGCTAGATACATTTTCAGATAATTATCCCAAAATTGAATACACGGGTATTATGTATGATTATCGATGTTATAGGTAACTGATAAGTTCAGTTACTTTTTGTCGAGTATGGTTCAAATCGTCACATAAAAAACATAGACACTATTAGACCTTTCTAGTCAAATGTTTGAGTTATTAGGATAATATACTAGGTGACCTTTCTAATCAAAGATATGAGTTATTAGGATAATATACTAGCTGGTGTTTTCAGTGGCTTATAAAGACTGTTCATCGCGCATTCTGATACTCATAATCAGTTTGGACTTTGGATACAACTGATTGTGATTGTTTGAATGCAAATTTTAACTGCTTAAGCTCTTAAAAGCTGAGATTTGCCAACACTCAAATAAATGATTGTTAGATTATCGCGTTTGGTTAAAACATAAGTAAATTCAAGCACAATTTTGATTATGATATTTTAAAAAGAGTAAACACTTTTACTAAGTTATCACAAACACTCTCTAATCAATCTTCACTGCAAAGTAAAAATCATTGCCTTAAACTTCGTACAAGTTGCATACTTGCATATTTGATCAGGCTTCTGAAAGTACTAGTGTTGTCCAAAATAGTCAACATACTTCTTTTTGGCGAGTTTGTTTGATGACTTGAGTAGTATAAACCATAAACTGGTTGATCTAGTGGACTATGTTTACTACATTAAGGAATGTGATAATTGATTTGCTTTATACAAACTCATGTGTCTACGTAAGATAGTCAATTACTTATATATATCAACTTTTGAAAGCCAACATCAAAATGAAGTCAGGTTTTGAGAAAAGGGTCTCGTTTGTAGTAGTTGAACTGAATACCTCACAATGCTTATGGACTATGCAGTGAAGTTCAGCGACAGCGAGAAACATAACAAGTTTATTATTTTAGCAGAAATACATGACACATAATTTGCTGTGAACATTTTTAGGTACTTTTATTCAGAGATTCCAAATCCCACAGACTCGATTTTCTATCAGGAGGCGGGTGGTTTTGGCAGTGGGAAATACAAGATGAGACCAGGGTGGCAATTGCACTTATACATATCACAGCTGCCTTGTAAGATTGCCATTCTGCAGTTTCATATTTTGAAGATTTCTTATTATTTTAATGAGAAATCATTATATGTGGCACTCAAAATTATTTGTTTTTCATACTCATAGTTATTCAACTTCTTGTAGGTGGAGATGCCTCCCTGAACTCACAGCTTTTACCTTGCTTGAATAGTTCGACCAAAGAAGGTTTTGCAATATCCTCAACAACCAAACTGAACGATATAATGGAGGAATTCTTGGAGTCATCCATGAAGAACAACGGTAATACTACAGTGCAATTTGTAATCTCTGCATATTTTCAATGGCATAATATTTATTGATCACATGGGTATACTAAGCACATTTCTATTTCAGGCGATTGTTCACATGTCATTGGCACTGTTCAGAGGAAACCTGGCCGTGGAGATGCGACTTTGTCAGTGAGCTGCTCTGATAAAATTTCTCGTTGGAATGTCGTTGGTGTCCAAGGTTTGATAATAACTATTGATATTTGCACATATATATTATTGGTTTCTTTTATTATTTAAAATCTTTTTATTAGGCTAAATAAGTGTTTATTTGTTTATGTATTGCAGGGGCTTTACTTTCTCACGTTCTGCAGCCGGTTTACATTTCATCAATCACTGTTGGGCAATCCCGTAATTGTTCTGATACAGAAGTAGAAGAGCAGTTGACAAGAGCTTTGAGTGATAGAGTCCTATCATTATCAAAAAACCTAAAAAGTCCTTTTAAAGTGAATAAGGTTGTAAGGTGCTCAGACAACCCTATTATTCTTCATTAGTTACCTGTTCACGGATTTCTTGTATAATTTCTCGCTAAATATGATATTTTCTTTGTATCTGGCAGCCAATGTTTTCTGTAGCTCCAGTACCTCTTGAAGTGTTTCGTCATGCCGAAACTGCCACATCTACTTTAACATGCGGATATTCGATAGGCTGGAATAAGTCTGGCCTTCATGAAGTCATTCTTGGAACCACTGGTCGAAAGCAAGGGACCTCTGCAAAAGGAGCAATGCACCCTTCTTCAGAGTCAACTTTATGCAAGTAAGCGAACTCGTGTTCAAGCATTTAATTTTGGCTAAATGTCGGTAATACCGTTCACCGGTTTCAGTTCATCATTACTTTGTTACTTGTTTTGATATTGTATCTTTCTATTATCCAGGAAGAGAATGTTGGAGTCATTCTTGTCACTGAGTCGATCTTTAGCTAATTTTCCATTGAGTGAAACTTCCTACTTAAGACTAAAGGTAACACTGTTAATAGTTCACTCTACTTTATCAAAACGTCAGTTGATGATTTACGGCTAATAAATTGTCCGTTTGATATTCTTCTACAGGAGAAGGCAGAAGAATATAATTCAGCTTTGAAAATATTTAAAGAAAGCCCACAGTTTAGCAATTGGCTAGTGAAGCCATTACAGTTTGAGCCTCCCGTTCTAGTGGGACTATGAGTTAAACTTCAGGTATTTCGTTTTTTTTTACAATAATATCGCAAGAACTGAAACATATGTGTAAATTGATTTCAAATGATTTTTGAGAAACACGTACATCCTGGCTCCTAGCACCCTTCCCTTGCATATAAATGTTTCCTAAAGGTGGAAATTTTGATCATTTACTTATAAATGTGTCAATGTGGGTTGGGTTGATCGCAAACACTTTTTTTTGTGGGTTTTCAATAATATATGAATGTGTTTATCATAATGCGAGGAGAATATCAGCAATAGTAATCTGATTTCGTGGATAAAAACTATTTAGAAGGACGTTCTAAGTGATCCTATTATAGTATTATAGTTAAACTTTGGGTGTATTTTCTAAGTGCTTATTCTAACCCAAAACGTCGTAATTAGTTTTGTCAAACCTGCAAAACTGATTATCACAGCTTGATTGCTATTGCACCGTTTTAGTTTTTTCTTTTTGACTGACAGACTAACGATCTCACACTATATAGTATATACACCACAAATATATCATTCAGATGTCCTAGTTGGGCATGATCCTAAAAATTATTTTGAAGCCCATGTATGTCCACACATATAAAGTTATACATATACACACGAGTAAATTTGAATTACATGTTGCGTCGCTTTTGAAAATAATGCGTGGGCAAAAAGGTCAAGCTTTTGCTTTTTATCTAATGGAATGAAGGGACTAGCATATATTTATGTGGATTACAAAGACTTGTATTACTAAAGTATGCTACATTTTGTCGTTGCTTTGACCATGGAATTCCATATTGTTGTAGATGGCTGGACTGCCATTGGACCAGTTGGAATGACTTGTTTTCCAGGCCTCAAGTCTTGTTTTTCTTGCATCTTCGTTCCCATTTTCAGTCTTAGCTAATTCTTTATGAATTTTCATGTTGCCTGTAATTTAAAGTTGTTGTAACATCTACTTATCAAAAGAATACCTTGCAACTTTATTTTGATTTTCTATTTCTGGTACATTTATAATCATAATGGTTTTATTTCGCTACAAGTCTACAGCTATGTTACTATATGATTTAAATTTGTGTATGAACATTTGAAGCAAGGCCCGTTGACTGCTTAGGCAACCAGTATTGGCTCATGAAACCAAATTCATAGCCTTGTATTAAAAGCTGTCTGAAGTGAGTGGTAGACGAAATACTTTTGTTTGTTCATTTTGTTGAATATGAAAGTTTTTAGGTGTATAACATGAGCGTTTAATGGAGAAAAACAAACTAGCGAACGACTTACATAACTAGAGAAGTATATAGGTGCTAAAATAAGCCTGAAACAAACAATTGGTTTGCTGAATAAGATCCTAAACCTATAAAGGTTCAAACAAGTACAACCACCACTTAAACTTGATTTCGTGTGGATGAGTTGGCTTTGTTATTATGAGCCATACTTTCCGATGAACTGCTTTAGGAACACTCATGAAACAATCTGTCTTGCATTTTCATGTAGTGTTTGACTTCGTCTATTTCGTGCATTCAACACTTCTAATTCATCATTTTGAAGTTAACTGCATGCATCATGCATCCCTTATTTCCGGATGGGATGTGGTCATGTGGAGATGGAGTTGGAAATGGGTCATGACTTTTAGATTGTGGTCCAAAGTCAAAAAATCGAAAGTGAAGGTCACTATATCTTGCCATAATATCACATAACAAGTATAAACGTGTAGTTTATGAGGACAGTTGTAGAAAAATAAGTTTACTACAGGTTTGTTTTGGTGTATGCATTACTTTATTGACATGGTCAAATGTGTTACTAGGTCCAACTTTCACTTTATGTTCAAGCGAACCAATCACAACTGTTAGGAATTGTTATTGAGAAATCCATGAAAGTCATATGAGAGTGCCTTGTATCTCACACATTAAAAGTTGAGCCTTTTTTTAGGAGCAAAAGCCGGTGGTGTTCTCAAATTGCAGATTGAGTCCTTACCTTTTTGAAAATGTAGATGCATTTCATATGAGAAACTTTTAGTGTGATACGGACCATATGGTTATAGCTCAAAGTGAAATTACTAAAAGGCTTTGTCGTCTTTAACCTTAATACAAAGGGTATTTTAGTCATTTCTCTTTTAGATAAGGACTACATCCACATTAAAAGTTTCTCACAAAAACGGCATCGTACTTTTGAAAAAGTAAGGACTGAATTTGCAATTTAAGCAAACCTCATAGACGGTTTCTAAAATTTACTCATGTATTTATGTCATTCTCAAGCTATACTATTTATAAAAAGTGAATGCACATTCTTGAACGGGTGGGGTTATTTTGACGGTGGCTATAATTTTAGATTGACGCCCCCTATTTTTTTTGCATTTTTTTTTTTTTTTTTTATAATTTTGTTTATATCAAAAAACTATAAACCTGAAAATGCGGAACAAGAAATATAAAGTTTAATAAGTCAAACGCTTAAAACTATCAGAAATACCGAACAAACAGACAAAAACTGTGTTGTACTGAAAAAAGTGGGGGACAAAAGGAATATTCCCCTATGATGTGACCCCATAGGGGGGGTTCTAATAGTACAACCTTCTTGAATATATTGAAATTTTGAATCTTGAAAACTTAAATTAATGTAGTTTGTCTAAATTACCTTTAAGTATCCGTTAATACACTTAAGCTTGATCAAATCTAAACTTGACAACTTTTGAAAAACACACACTATATTAATTTTAAAAAGGGTGAAAGCTGAGAATACGTAACAAACTTTCTCAAATATACCGAAGTACGTAACATACAAATTTTATTATTTTTGTACGTAAATAACTTTCAAATTTTGTTCAATGTACGTAATATACTTTCAAATTTGGAACAATGTACGTAATATGACCGGTAACTAACAAGTTACCAGGTCAAAAGTTTGAAAAATGACATAAATGGCCCCTGTGGCTTGCGTTGACTTTCACAGGTCATCCATTGACTTTATTTTCGGTTAAAAAAGTTTCAGTAATAGTCCTTATGGTCATTGGCTTTTAGATTTAGTCCTTTTTTCCGTTTTTGTCCGTTTTTCTTACGCTTTGTCCGTTTTTATCGGTTTTCATCCGTTTTTCTTACATTCTTCTTAATTTTTTGTCCGCTTTTTCTTACGCTTTGTCTCGCTTTCTTCGCTTTTTCCGGTTTTCATCCGTTTTTGTCTGTTGTTCTTACGTTTTGTCCGTTTTCCTTATGTTTTTATCAGTTTTTGTCCGTTTTTCTTACATTTTGTCCGTTTTTCTTACGTTTTTGTACTCTTTAAACATATTGAAAATTTTTTCTAAAAAGAAAAAAAAATTGGAAAAAAATTTCCAAAAAAAATTGGGATTTTTTCCCAAATTTGAAAAAAAAAATTCCAAAAAATTTTTTAAAAAATTGGAAATTTTAAAATTTTTTAAAAAATATTGAAAGATATTTTTCAAATTTTTATAAAAAATATTCAAAAAATATTTTTTTAAAAAACATATTTTTTTTAAATCTTATAGAAATTGGAAATTTTCAATATGTCGGAATTGGAAATTTTTTATTGAAATTTTTTTTTAAAGATTTTTAAAAAACTATATTTGAAAAATAATTTTTTTTATTCATATTTTTTTAAATTTTTTATTCAATTTATTTTTTGAAATTTGAAAATTTTTTATTTTTTTTTCGGAAATATTTTTTTTTTCAATATTTTTTTTGAAATTTGAAATTTTTTTATTTTTTTTCGGAAATAATTTTTTTCCAATTTTTTTTTTCAAATTTTTTTTGGATTTTTTTTTTCAAATTTGCGAAAAAATTTCAATTTTTTTTTTTTGAATTTTTTTTTCTTTTTGGAAAAAAATTTCAATATGTTTAAATAGTAAAAAAAGGTAAAAAAAAAAGAAAAAACGTAAGAAAAACAGACAAAAACTGTTAAAAACATAAGGAAAACGGACAAAACGTAAGAACAACGGACAAAAACGGATGAAAACTGGCAAAAACGTAAGAAAAACGGACAAAAAATTAAGAAAAATGTAAGAAAAACGGATGAAAACCGATAAAAACGTAAGAAAAACGGACAAAAACGGAAAAAATGACTAAATCTAAAAGCCAATTACCATAAGGACTATTTCTGAAACTTTTTTATCCGAAAATAAAGTCAATGGATGACCTGTGAAAGTCAACGCAAGCCACAGGGACCATTTATGTCATTTTTCAAACTTTTGACCCAGGTAACTTGTTGTTACCGGCCATATTACGCATATCGTTCCAAATTTGAAAGTATATTACGTACATTGAACAAAATTTGAAAGTTATTTACGTACAAAAATAATAAAATTTGTATGTTACGTACTTCGGTATATTTGAGAAAGTTTGTTACGTATTCTCAGCCTTCACCCTTTTAAAAAACACACGCTTTGTATCAAAAGTCAAACCAAAATTACGATTTCGCAAGTATAATTATTTGTCGCTATACACCGTCGCTTTGTACTGGTGTACGTCCGATATATATAAGTCACAAATTTATCTTACATATCAAATACATTCCTTAAATTCATAGCTATTTGATTAAGGAGTAATACATGTCAGGCTGAAATCTTGTTGTACAAATTGCACTTTTCTTACACGGATTATTTTTAATTGATTTTGGAAGTCACTAAAATTCTTGTCAAAGTCATTGACATTGAAGTCTTGGGTTAAGCCCGCCCCAGCCGCGACTTTAGCCAGTTCCACCTCCGACCAATCAAATCTACGATTTTGGTCAACTACAACATGCTTGCCACGATATATATCCAATTTTTGTTAGTAAAATATAAATTTTAACCCCTAAACAGTGGGCAAAATTGTAAAGAAAACACATGGACATTTTTATTTTGAAAGTGATGAATTCGTGTTTAAGTTTCTTTTGTGTACACTTTTTCTAATTTGATTATTAAATGAGAAAAGGTTTTTATGATGAGGTTAATTTTGGAAGACGGGTTTTTGACCAAGACATACGAGACCTATTCTAATTGTTAAAATGGTACAGAACAATATCAATAATCACCCAACCAACCACCATTTGGTGATAATCTCTTATTATAACAATAAACACAGTAGATTAGTCTCCAACACGGATGCTAACCAATACAGATACAAAGAAAGATTGTTGTCCCTCTAATAGGTGCAACAATGAAATACAACTACTCACACACTAAAACCAAACCAAAGATCAAGATGATCTACAATACGTTTACAACAAGAAACAACCCGTAAAACCAAAGAAACCCAGATGAATAACAACCAGACTTGTATGTGAAACCTTGAGAGAATATTGAGAGAGAGATAGTTATCAAACCCTAGCTGAGAAGAATCAATATATAGCCAAAGATATTACACATTCAACCCTGCACAAATGGAACTTAACAAACAACATCCAAAGAGTTAGAAATATTAGTATAGAAATGTTACATAAAATACCCCTGAAGGTTCAACTGTTTGATAAAGATATTTCTATACTTTCAACACCCCCTCTCAAACTGATGAACCTGCAAACAGATTAATCATACCAAGATTTCTAACCATAACACCATGCTGAACAGACCCAAGAGCTTTAGTTAAAACATCGCCAGCTTTGACTTTTAGAGTCAACTTTACAGCTTTTAATCAAACCAGATGCAACCTTTTCTCTAACTAAATGCACATCAATATCAAAGTGCTTAGTTTTTTCATGCATCACAGATTAGCACAATTTGTATAGCAGCTTTGTTATCACAAAACAACTCAACTGGCAACAATTGTTCAATAACACCCAAGTCCTTTAAAACTTTAAGAATCCACATAACCTCACATGTAGTAGAGGCCATACATCTATACTCAGCCTCAGCTGAAGACTTGGACAAAGTAGCTTGTTTCTTACTCTTCCAAGAAACCAAGTTACCATTTACAAAAACACAATATCCAGACACAGACTTTCTAGTCACAGGACATTTAGCCCAATCGAATCGAAAAAGCGTAAACTTTAAAACTTTGATTATTCTTACTAAAATGCAGACCATTACCAGGTGCAAGCTTAAGATACTTTAACAACCTTAAGCCAATATCAAAATGAGATTTTAAAGGAGAATGCATATATTGACTTAAGCAAAGGCACAACATAAGAAATATCAGGTCTAGTCATAGTAAGATATATCAACTTCCCAACAAGTTTCTGATAACTAGTAATATTTTTCAACTTTTTATCATCACTAGTTTCTTTATGATTCAAAACAATATTTTCAGGCAAAGGAGTTAACACAGGTCTACAACCAAGTAAACCATAATCATTTAACAACTCAAGACAATATTTCCTTTGATTTAAACACAAACCTTTATCGCTTTTAAAACTTCAATTCCAAGAAAATATTTTAGTTCTCCTAAGTCTTTGATTTTAAACTTATTTTTCAGAAAAGTTTTAAAATCCTCAATCTCATTTTCATTATTACCAGTGATCACCAGATCATCAACATAAACAAGTAAGTACAGAATAGAACTTCCCTTAGTTTTAACAAACAAGGAATGATCATTTTAGATCTGCACAAATCCAGCTTCAAACAAGGCTTCAGACAACTTAAGATTCTATTGTCTTGGAGCCTGTTTTAGACCATAAAGAGACTTTTTAACCCGCAAACTTTATTATTGTTTTCTGAAACAAACCGTGGAGGCAACATATAAACTTCTTCATTTAAGTCACCATATAGAAAAGCATTGTTAATATCCATTTGAAATATTTTCCAATCATTTTGAACAGCAATGCTCAATAAACACCTAACAGTACCCATTTTAACCACAAGACTAAAAGTCTCATCATAATCAAACCCATATTTTTGACTGTAACCCTTAGCCACAACTCTAGCTTTATATCTTTCAATCTCTCCATTAGATTTCAATTTAAGTTTCCAAACCCATTTAGACCCAATAGGAATTCTTCCTTCAGGAAGATCAACTTCTTCCCAAGTATCATTTTCATATAAAGCAACTAACTCATCATTCATAGCATTTTTCCAATGTATGTCCTGTGAAGCTTCCTCATAAGAAGAAGGTTCACATGACTTATTCATGTTAGCAACAAAACAACAATTATCTGTACTTAACCAAGTATGGTTAGCATACTTATTTAGACCATACTTAATTTTAGAATCAAGCACATAATCATTCAATTTAGTAGGCAACTTAGAAGATCTACTAGACCTTCTATAACTAGTAGTTCCTTCCTCAGTTTGACTTTGAACAACATTTTGAAAACTAGGCACATCTGTTTCGAGATAACATTTCCCAGAATTATTATTATCATCTACAGGAGTTGCAAAACTAGGCATATCTCGATTGTGTGGTGGATCGAATTAAGAATCTGTTCTAAAACAATATCCTGATCAACATCCACTACCCTACCAGATTCACCTAGATTACCTTCTCTACCTACAGATGTTACATGTATATCCTCTGTTTCATCATTGGGAGAGGGACTAGGAGTTCTGGTTTTTGACTCAAAATTATCAAAAAAATTTAAAGTGTTAACATCAAGCGGATCATTTGAAGAACCAGACTGTTTCATTTTATATGGAAAAATAGTCTCATAAAACTTAACATCTCTTGAGTATAAAACTGATCTATTTTCCAGACTTGACAATTTGTAAGCTTTCTTTCCACTTGCATAACCAAGCAAAACACATTTTTCAGATTTTTGAGAAAACTTATCAGACTCTTTTAAAATAGTAGCATAACAAAGACACCCAAAACTCCTAAGATGTGCCAAACTAGGTTCTCTTCCATAAACCAAAGAAAAGGGAGATTTTCCATTCAAAACAGATGAAGGCAACCTGTTAATCAAATAAGTAGCAGTTAAAACACAATCAGACCAAAACACAAGAGGAATCCCCCCCTGAAACATAAGACTTCTAGCTACATTAAGCAGATGCCTATGTTTCCTTTCAAAGCAATACCATTATGTTGAGGGGTATATGCTACACTAGTTTGATGAATAATACCCATTATATCAAAAAATTCACCCATTTTATTATTAACAAATTCAGTACCATTATCAGATCTGACAATTTTAATTTTCTTATTAAACTGAGTCAAGACCATCTTAACGAAACTTTGAAACATCTCAAAAACCTCATGTTTTCCTTTTAGCATATACACCCAAACAGATCTACTGTAGTCATCAACAATAGTCAAAAAATATCTGAAACCTTCCCTGCTAACCACCTTATAAGGCCCCCATACATCAAGATGTATAAGGTCACCAAAAACAGATGTTTTATGTTCACTTAGAGGAAATGGATCCCTTGTTTGTTTAGCCTTATGACAAACATCACAAGGTGCTCCATGATCAATATTAGTTAATTTTAAAGAACCTTTTAAAAGTTTCAAAACTGGGTTAGCAGGATGTCCCAATCTACTATGCCAAACATCTTTAGAAACAAAACAACTAAAACACTCACTATTAGACACAAAAGCAGAGGAAACTTCAGACTTATCAAACAAATACAAACCACCAGACTCACTACCAGTCCCAAAGACTCTGCTGATTCAAATCTTGAATATAGCATTTAGTCTCATCAAAACCAACTCTCAACTTACTATCTTTAATCAACTTATTAACAGACATAAGACTAACACAATATTCAGAAACAACAAGCACATCAAACAGAACCACATTATCATTAAGTTTTAAGTTACCAACATGAGTAACTTTAGCAAGAGTACCATTAGGATGTCCCACAGTAATTTTCAAATCAGATATATCAACCAAATTATGCATATTAAGAGGACTATTAGTTAAATGTCGATTAGCCCAGAATCAATTATCCATCCAAGATGGTAATTAACCCCATTCAACTTAATATTAGCACCAAAAAATCTATAAAAATGCTGATTAAAGAAAACACTGCAGTTAAAAAAAGAACAAGAATCCCTACCTGCCATGTTAGCATGAGCAGAGGATCGTGGTTTATCATTCAACAAGCTTAACAACTTCATAACCTGTTCATTACTCAGAGACATACTTCCAGAACAATTCTTAGAGCCATTATTAACAACAGAGGCACTTCTAATATCATTGTTTCTATTAAAGTTATTAGCAAGTTTCAGATTAGGATTCTTTTAAAACCGGAGGATAACCAATAACTTCAAAACATCTATCAATAGTATGACCTTTCAAACCACAATGAGTACAAAGTAAACTATCATAATTTCCCTGTTATTAGACCCAGAATTGTTATTATTACTGTTTTTTCTCCAGCTAGTATTCTTATTATCATAAGTCTTAGAAACAAAAGCAGAAACCTGAGCCTTCTCAGTTTTAACAGTTGTGGTTGGAACCCCTCTATGGGATTCTTCCCTTGATACAATGACAAAAGCATCTTTGACTTCAGGAAGGATTTCCCTAGTCAAAAGAGTACTTCTTATGGGTTGATAAATGTCATCAAGACCCATAAGGAACTGCATCAATTTTAACAACTTCCCATGATCAACAAGTTCTTGTCTAGCCTCACAAACACAATCAAGCAACTTAGTAAGAATATCAAACTCTCTCCACAAAGAATTCAACTTATGATAATACTCAGATACAGGTAAACCACCTTGTTTAACACTATTAATCTTTTGAAACAGATTAAAAACCACATAACCATCAAGTCTATCATATGTATCTTTTAAATCTCCCCAAACAAATGAAGCATTATCGAAAAAACATGTCCAAGATACACATCTTGAGTTAAAGAACTCAAGATCCAATTAAGCACCACTTCATTACATCTGTCCCACTGGGCTTCCAAAGAAGGGACTTGCAGCATAAGCAGTTCTAAGACAAGTACCATCAAGAAACCCCATCTTATTTTTAATTTGCATAGCAAGTTTTATAGCACTAGCCCAAAATCTATAGTTCTCTACACCAACCAGTTTAATACTAACAACAGATGCACAATTAGAATCATTAGGATGCAAATGCAGAGGATTACTCTGATCAAGACTACTAATCATGATAGCCATTATGACAGAAAAGAGAAACAAACACAAACTAAAAAAAAACAATCAAACAGATATACTAAGAAACAACAAAAACTACCAAACATAAACTAAACCAAGAACACACACCCAGGACTAACTTAGCCCAAGCCAGTAAGCTGTGATTGACCGAGCGTGTATTCACACCTCTCAAGAAGGCAGATCAAGAAGTTAGTCAATCCGTTTACGCCCACTAAACTCAGAACTAGTCAATCCTAAAGGAAAAGAAGGTAATCCTTACAGTGCGTTAAAGATGAAACCAGCAAGAAAAGTAACAATCAATAGCCCAAGAACCACAAGATTCCCAGAATACAAGAAACCCCTAAATTAAAAAATTAGGGTTTCTTCCAATCGTACCAAGAAACCAACAATCCAACTTCCCAAACCACCAAAAACACCTTCAATCCAAGCAAGAACCTCAGTAACCAAAACCCCCCAAAAATTAGGGTTTCAAGAAAAACCCTAAAACCAATCGAACTCACAACTCTTCAATTAGTCCAAGAATCACCAAGAGATCAAGCAAACTATCAACCTAGAGCTCTGATACCATGTTAAAATGGTACAGAATAATATCAATAATCACCCAACCAACCACCCTTTGGTGATAATCTCTTATTATAACAATAAACACAGTAGATTAGTCTCCAACACGGATGCTAACCAATACAGATACAAAGAAAGATTGTTGTCCCTCTAATAGGTGCAACAATGAAATACAACTACTCACACACTAAAACCAAACCAAATATCAAGATGATCTACAATACGTTTACAACAGTAAACAACCCAGAAACCAAAGAAACCCAGATGAATAACAACCAGACTTGTATGTGAAACCTTGAGAGAATATTGAGAGAGAGAGTTATCAAACCCTAGCTGAGAAGAATCAATATATAGCCAAAGATATTACACATTCAACCCTGCACAAATGGAACTTAACAAACAACATCCAAAGAGTTAGAAATATTAGTATAGAAATGTTACATAAAATACCCCTGAAGGTTCAACTGTTTGATAAAGATATTTCTATACTTTCAACACTAATCCTATTCGTATAGATAGGTCTTTCAATACAAAGAAAACAAAAATGTGCCGATCATCTCACATTCCTAACTATATTTATAACGAATGAATGGCCTCATTGATTTAGTTGGTGCATATTGTTGTCCTGATTCGACTCATATTTCTGATACAGGTTAATGAAGTGGATACGGATGAGCTCAAGAAAATGTAAATATATGGTGTGACCAAACAGTTAGCCACCAAAGGTCTTATGCCATCATCAAATATGTAAAATTTTGAACATTAAATCTCTTGCGAGGAAGTCAAGTGACTTACCATGAGGGTGATTAAGTGGTGGTTAACAATAATTATAAAACCAGTCGCTTGCAATTTTTTTGTCGCACTTTTTTAGGCATCAATTTGTTCAGCAAGCTGTAATGACAAAGCTTAGTTTTTGGGCCGTGTGTTTGACTACGAACTTATAATGGCTTAAACTTTTAAAAGAAGCTAGCTTATAAAGTAAGTTACGTTTGACACACATGTTTAGAGGCTTTTATAAGCTATAAGCATCTATAAGCCCGGTCAATTGAAACAGGCTTATAGAGGCTTATACTTAATCAAATAACATAAATACTCTAATAATTCTAATAGATTAATACGTAAAAGCTTGAAATATATGTGAATTTAATTTAAGTATATTTAGGTGATTTTATAATAATAAATTTGTTAAACATCTTGATGAGAAAATAAATTCAAGCTTCTAGCTTATAATGAGCTCCAACGTTAGCCCCAACTCCAACTTATTTTACCAATCATACCCTTAGTCGGACTTTTGTATTTCAGTGGATGTTCATTTAATTATAGTATTATAAGTCTTGGATCATGTGACAATGATAAACAAACTGGCTATGAAATTGGATTTAGCAATTGCTTAATGCTAATTCCTTTGAGTTCAAATTAAGTTACTTTTCTCTTAATGAAATTTTTGAGGATTGTGACATCATTACTTTTGTTTGTTGTGCGTGCATGCATGTATATGTGTATTAACAAGCTTATTGAAATGAGAGAAAATCGATCCTTAGAATGTACTTAAAAGACACAATGTTTATTGTGCTCTCAAAGCAAATATCAACACATGTTGCATATTATAAAGAAAAACATTTCAAGTTCCACGAAAGTGCAATTCATTGAAAAATCAAAAAGTTTGTATTCAATTATGTGATTAATGAAGTTCAAAAAAAATATGTGATTAATGTCCTTTTGTATTTAGTACTTTCTTCACAATTTCACTTTTTCTACGTTAAGTGTAACTAGTAATCACGTGTATTTACACCTACTTTTAGAACAAACTATCTTATGCCTAACGTACAGTTACCATGTTAATACGTAATTAGAGATTGCCAATTTTTATGAAACTAAGCAAAACCTACCTAAATTTATAACTAACGATGATATAGTATTTTATTTGTATTGCTTAAGCTCAAGCCTAATAAATAGGTTTAAGGGTGCGTTTGGTTTGTCGCTATGAATTACAATGGGTATGGGTATTGGTATAGAGCGGAATAATATTTGAGAGTATGAGGAAAATACCCACATACATAATATATGAGTAAACCTTCATATTTAAGTATCCTCATTCTATTGTGGTGGGTCCCATAACCAACTAAACAACATTAATAACTTTCAAAATTATATATCCATACCTATACAACCCAACAAATGGGCCCTAAATATTGGTAAATATACTAATATGTGATCACAATTATAAATAATTGAGTAAATTGCATTTTTTGTCCTTGTGGTTTGGTCAAATTACATGTTTATTCCAAATCTTTCAAAAGTATAGCGGCAGTCTTTATTTTGAAGTTTGGATTGTATGTTTCGTTTCTGGCCAAAGTTAAATAACTAAAATACCTTTTATTTATAAGAAGAAGACAAAGGTAATTTGGTTATTTCACGCCGATCGAGGACTGAATTTGCAATCCAAAGTTCAAAAAAGGGTCTATCGCTGTACTTTCGAAAAAGTTAGGATCAAACCTACAATTTGACCAAACCACAGAGACCAAACCTACAATTTGACTAAACCACAAGAACCAAAATGCAATTTACTCTAAATAATTGAATAGCTCACATTAACTTGGTAGTGAGACTAATATCCTAAAACCTAAAGTCTATTTTTTTTTCTTTGTTTCCAACAAATGTGGACTGCCACAAGGTTTAAGCCTAAGAGCCTAAGACTAACAAAAAGTTGATTGCCACAACATTTATATAGTTTTTCCTTTTTCAACGAACGCATACAAGTCGATTACAATAAGTCGTTTTTTTTATTGTTTCTTCAATTACCATTGAAATGATTAATTGGTTTCAATTATTGTGAAAGGTTGTGCCGTCATATGCCACCAAAATGAAGACTAGATATTAATCTACTAGCAGGGTATTCGCGCTTTGCGGCGGTTGGTACCCTTTAACTTAATTTTGAATAACAATGTTTCCGAATTATACATTTTTCGTAACCATAACTTTAAGGATAGTTATAATTTAATTTGTATAACTTTACGTAATAGTAGAAAACAATTTCGTATAACTTTAAGAAGGAGCAAGGAGAATAGTGATAATTTAAGTTGTATTACGTAATAGTAGAAAACAATTTCGTATAACTTTAAGAGGGAGAATAGTGATAATTAAGTTCTGATCAATCGATTGAGTTGGAGAAGCAGGTATCTACTGATGAGATTCGTACCGCGGTTTGGGCTTGTGGTGAAAACAAATCACTTGGGCCTGATGGGTTTACGTTCGGATTTTTTCGTAAGTTCTGGGATACTATTGGGCCTGATTTGTGCCTTGCTGTTGAGTGGTTTTTTGATCATGGTTCGTTCTCCAGGGGTTTAAGATCCGAAGTTCGTGAATGATTATCGTCCTATCAGTCTGATTAGGAGTCTCTACAAGGTCGTTACTAAAATTCTTGCACTTCGGTTATCCTCGGTCATTACTGGCCTTATTTCAGATGTTCAAACGGCTTTTCTTCCAAGTAGACAGATTCTTGATGGGCCATTTGTTATTAATGAATTGTTATCATGGTGTAAACATAAAAAGTAGCATGCCATGATTTTCAAAGTATATTTTGCTATAGCTTACGACTCTGTATGATGGGATTTTCTAGATGATGTTCTTCAATCGTTTGGTTTCGATTTTAAATGGCGTTCTTGGATTCTCGGTAGCCTATCCTCCTAATGGCTTCGCCTTAGTCAACGGAAGTCCGACAGCTGAATTCCAATTTCATTGCGGGTTGAAGCAAGGTGATCCTTTAGCCCCTTATCTGTTTATCCTTGTTATGGAGTCCCTTCATTTATCGTTCTCTAGAGTTCTTGACGCGGGCATCTTTAAAGGTATCAAGATAGACAACTCCACTATGATCTCTCACCTTTTTTATGCGGATGATGCGGTGTTTGTGGGTGAGTAGTCGGATGATAATTTATCTAGTATCATGCATGTTCTTCATTGCTTTTCACTGGCATCGGGGCTAAAGATTAATGTAAAAAAAAGTCAACTTTTAGGGGTGGGCATTCATGATCAGATTGTCGCTGCTGCTGCCTCTACGCTTGGATGCTCGATTATGAAAACCCCGTTCAAGTATCTTGGAGTCACGGTTGGAGGTAACATGTCAAATATAAGTGCTTGGGATGATATTATTAGTAAGCTCAATTCGCGCCTTTCAAAATGGAAGGTTAAAACCCTGTCCATTGGGGGCCGCCTCACGCTTCTTAAATCGATGTTAGGATCCACTCCTATTTATTGGATGTCTTTATATAAGGTGCCTAAATCTGTCTTAAATTCGTAGGAATTTCTTTAATGGGGCTCAAGATAAAGACAAGAAGATTACGTGGGTCAAATGGACCAAGGTGCTTTCGGAAAAAAAGTACGGTGGTCTAGGGGTGTCTAGTTTTTTTTCCTTTAATAGGGCTTTTGTTAGTACAAATAAACCGTAAAAACGTTTATTAATATTTTGCGATCTCTTTGTGTTTTGTTGATAACAAATGTAATGTCATCTTAAGTATAATTATAAGGATACATGTTATTTTTTTAAAGCATTTACATATAGCCATTTAAATAGAAAAATGTAATAATTAAGCATTTGTTGTAATAGTTTATTAGGATGGGTAAAAACCATAACCCATGGATCTTAACCCATACCAAAGAAGACTTGATACAATGTATACTTAGATACATTGAATCTAGAGAAAACCCATGGACCAACCCATAACCCATGACCCATAACCAAAAAACCCATGGGCAAAGAGGAGCGTACCACGGATCCCTAGGATTACACTAGCCGGATCCCAAGTGGAAGGGATCCGTGGGATCCGTGGAACAGAGGAGAAATTTGCCTATAAATAGAGAGTCATTTCTTCATTCTAACTCACCCCTCTTCTTACTAAATCTCTCATACACTCTCATTCTCTTCTAACATATAGATCACTTGATCTAGAGAGTTGTTCTTCTTTCTTTCTATTTGTGATCCTCATATAGGTCCTTCTATAAGGCGAGATCACGAGCATTCTACAAGTCATCCAAGCAAGGGGTCCTTGATTGATTTGTCACTCGCAAGATTTCTCAGCGAAGATCTTGTATATGATATTTCACATATTTGTTGTGTAATAGTTGTGTTGGTTTGGTCCACCGTGCTACGGACTCGGTATTCAGCTTTGTACCGGAAAAAGTGTAAGAAACGTTGTGAAGGCTTCTCCGCCAAGTGAAGGAGTTTGTTGACATAGTGCTTGAACTCTCGAGTAGGTGACTCGGGGAGTGGAGTAGGGCAAGGAAGGTGACCTTGTAGCCGAACCACTATAAATCGGTTGTGACATTTCTATCCCTTAACTTTATCTATTTGCTTGCATTATCATTAGATCTATACGTTCTCAACATCCATATGATTTCACATAATATCGAATCTAAAAGTTTCTGAAATCAACTTAAAATCGGCAAAACTATTCAACCCCCCTTCTAGTTTTCCACAGCTTTGTTGTTCAAGTGGGTGTGGCGATATATTTCTCATGACAATTCTTTGTGGTATCGTGTCATTTCAGCCATACATGGCCCGAATATTCAGAAGTGGTATTCTTTTAATTCTTCGATTTGGAATGATATCCTTAAGGAAGTTAATATTCTAAAGGGTCGAGGTGTTGATTTGATTTCCCATTGTAAGAGAAGAGTGGGCGATGGGATGCATACACGGTTTTGGAGCGATATTTGGTTAGGAGACCAGCAACTCCGATACATGTTCCCTCGTATTTATGCATTGGAAGAGAACAAAGAATGTTCAGTAGCTGTCAAGCTTCAAGGATATATTGAATTCTCCATTCGTCGCCAAGTTAGAGGGGGTGCAGAAGCCCAACAACTTGTTCAACTCCAAGATCTTATAGGGTCTTCGGTTTTGGTTAATGCTGAGGATAGATGGTTTTGGGATTTGAACGGGAATGGAGTTTTCTGCGTTAAAGATGTCCGTAAATTGTTGGACGAGTTTTTTCTTCCTAAGGAGGATACAGCTACGAGATGGATCAAATTTGTTCCAATTAAAATTAATGTTTTTGCATGGAAGGTCTCTCTTGATCGATTGCCTACAAGGGTGAATGTGATGCATCGAGGTATTTATGTCTCTTCTTTGTCTTGCCCGATTTGTTCCTCGCATATTGAAGACACGTCACACCTTTTGTTTAACTGCACCATGGCTGCTGATGTCACTCGTCTTGTATGTCGTTGGTGGGATTTAGCTTGGTCGCCTCTTGGTTCTTACTCCGAATGGCTATCGTGGTTCAATTCCATCAGGTTGGGATCTAAACTAAAATCTATGTTGGAAGGAGTTTTCTTTGTTACTTGGTGGTGCTTATGGAACTTCAGGAATAGATTGCTCTTTGCAGTACCAAAAGCCTCGAAAGGATGTGATTTTTGATGATATAGTAGCGCATTCTTTTAGTTGGTGTAATGCTAGATGTAGAAGTTCTTTTTCTTGGGATACTTGGCTTCAACATCCTTCTTTAATTTCTTTGTAATGTTGTTCTAGCTCCTTGCTAGTTTTTTAATAAAATTGCCGTTCAAAAAAAAAAAAAAAAACTTTAAGAGGGAGCAAAGATTTTTGGCCCACACTCCTCCCCACTAAAGGGAAAGTAAACAACCCTTAAGTCATAGACTAAGTCAATGACTTGTGAGGTATGCTTTTAAGAATAATGGTTTGATGTATAAATTCGTTCGGATATAGTTCATGTTTATTATTTATATCAAAGCTAGATATGTTAAATTTTAATAGTGAGATATAGTTACTCTTGAATTAAATGTTTTAGACTAAAATGTAGTGAGATATAGTTACTCTTGAATTAAATGTTTTAGACTAAAATGTAACTTCTAATATTATTGTGTATTATAAATATGTACAATAAGCAATATAGTGTGTAAATGCTTAAAAATTTATTTAAGGAAATCTTGAAATTTAATTAGAGAGAGAGTCCATCATGCATTATAATATAGTATGATTTGTCTTCTTTAGTCGATTGCCTACTGGTTGGGAACTTGGGATTTTTTGTTATCCTTTAGTCGATTGTTAATTCGACTCATCTCATTAAGAGGTGAAATCAGAAAATTTTGTTTGAGGGATCACATTTTAATAATTTTTAAAAACTACACTATAAATTGGTTTTTACGGAAGCAAATTACAAAAAAATCTAGATATTCTAAAAAAATTACACTACAATTCTTTTCGTTAGAAGGGCACGTGACCCTTGTGACCCCCTTTGTCTTCGCCCATGATCTCACTTCTCGTTCATAATGACGAACGATGCTCCTTCTACTCCTACCCTATTTCCTATAATAAGACATAGTCTCCTACTATTAATTTGTCATGCTTTTTAGCCTGTAAAACACGCGAGGCTTTCCTTTTTCTAGTTATAAAATTGTTGTTTGTTGTGCTTTTGATATTGTGTACACTCGGATTTGTGTACTTCTCCATTTCCGAATGCTACAGGTATCAAATATCATGTTTTGTTTTTCAGGCTTATTTTTTCCACTATTTGTGGGTTATCCCTTTCGTAATAAGTCTAGTGTTTAGTTGAAATAATACTTGGAGGCAAAATATACCTAAGAAACGAGCCGTGGTAAAAAAAATAACAAAAATACATATGGAACTATTATCTTGAAGAGTTTTTACCAAACCACTTATCTATTTATATGAAACTGAAGAGTTCTAGCCAAACTTATATTCTCTAATGTCATGTGATACATAAAGTCTGGCGCCTTTTATCATTTCGACTTCCTTAATATGAAACCATGCTCATGTTTTTTGATGTTGTCATTTAGGTTGCCGCTCTATCCCAACTTTTTGTGGCACGAAATTCATGTTAGAGTCTGAAGCAACGCCGGCCTCACAAGTAACGCCTTGTCACGCAGGTTTGGGATCGAAGTGTAAACTAAAAAGTTTACACATTTATATACATGAATATTTGTGTGTACTACACACTTCTTAGTATGAAGTGTTGATTAATCGTTTTTACTTATCTATATAAATCATCAATTCTTTGTGTTTGTATGAACCATGCAAAAATCATATACTTGACAACAACGAAAGACAGATATAAGGCTAGTCGCAGTCGAGAGGTGCAAATCGGTTGGGCACCAAAAATATGCAACCTCAACCGATCTTAAGATCGGGCGCCTCGACTGTGGGTCTCGGTTGGGACATCGGTCGAGTGACCATAAAATGCAACATCGGTCCGAGTTACACTCGATGTTAACTCTTGCTATTCCATGTTCCAACGTATACAAAATACAAAATTCCTTGGGTCCGCCGACGGGGCATCCGGTTGTCCTGGTCATTGGAGAGCGACGCGCTGGTCAGTCCTGCGTCGTCCTGCGTGGGACCAAATTTAAAAAATGTTATATACTTGTGTTTAAGATAAGATTTGAGTTAAGAGACCAATCTACAGTTACTACTAATGTGAAAGCCTCTACATGATATAACTATATAGAAAATGAATAATTACTTAAAAATGTATATAACTTATCATTCTTTTAAAATGTGTGCAATTTTTTTTTTCTTTGTTGCTATTTTATACTTTAAAATTTTTATTTCGACTTTTGTGTGTATTTTTTGTTCATATAAAGTGATCATTTTATCCTTCACTGTCAATATAGTTGTAACAAAATTTAAGGTTAAAATACTCATTTTACATGAGAAAATGCAGAAAAATGTCGAAATTCAAAAGTTTGAGGTATATAGCAAAAGAAATAAAAAGCTACACACAATTAGAAAAAAATGTCAAATATAATAGCAAAAGAAATAAAAAGCTACACACAATTAGACTCTACCCGGGGCTTTAACTGTGAGGCATACAAAATGAATGAAAAAACTCTGGCCAATTACAAAAAACTTGAGACTAGAAAAAAATCCCCACCGACAGAAAAATTAAATACATTTTTAGGTAACCATCCAAATACACAAATCAGCCATGCAATTTTTTATTTTATTATTATTTTTTTCGGTTTAATCTAACAAAAAACAACCATCTATCTCAAAATATACATCACACATACGAATTGAATCTACAACCATATTCTCACATATTTTAAAAAGGACTACTTCTATAACTAGCCTAGTAAGAAATTTTACTTGTGTGATTATTATGTCAATTAATTCGAAATTTGTAATAGCACGCCTTAAATTAAAGCACTTGCAAAATACAGTAAGTAGATAACAAGCAATAACCCAAAATTGGGAAAAGAAAATTTATGTCAAGCCTCGTGGATCAGTCGGCCAAAAGGTCAAAGATCATGGTTACCAAAAGAAGAAGAAGGAAAAAAAAAAAAAAAAAAAAAAAAAAAAAAAAAACAAAAAAAAAACAAAAAAACTATATTAAAAAGAGAAAAAAGTAGCAATTCTACATTTAAAAGGGAAAAAATTGAATCGAATCATCCTAATTAATTAAAAAAAGAAAAGAAAAAAAATAAAATTGTTTTGGGGTCGTGGAGTAAACAAATAAGACATAGTTTCACGTAAGATGCAATCTTTGCAAGTCAATACGAGGAAATAACGTGCATGCAGTGCCTTATTTTAAAGAGTTGGTGACTTGGTGTATATTGTGTAATATAATTTCGATTTATATATCTTATATCATAAGATTAGTTAGCAAAACTCGAATATTATAAACGGAAATGATACATCATTCTAAAAGTATCATCTTGAAATGATATTTTGAGAGGATATATAACTACCATTATATGATGTGTTCAATCATCAAATATATATAGAAATAAAAATCGACATGGATTAGCTAAAACTAGATCAAGATGAACGTATATATATCAAGTAAAAGAGTTTTCAAATTTGATTGGTGTAAGTTAAAAGTGATTAGTGAATATGATGAGAAAAACTAAATGTATTATATTCATAAAACTATGAATGAAGTAGTTATATTTGTAAGTCCAGTTGATATGTCTATTTATCATTACTCGTATAGATATAAACTAATGATAAATATATAACAACTAGACTTACAAGCATGACTTGTTTTGTTCATAATTTGACAAGTGTTATACACTTAATTTCCTCATTGTATTCACTAATCAATTTTTAACTTTCACCAGTCACATTTGTAGATTTGTTTTTAAGTTCGTTAATCAGGCATATAAATCATTTTTCTTATAATATTATGCTTAAAAAAGTTTCTATATCACTAACACAATATATATGGTGCTTGTTTCAAAGCTAAAAGTTTAAAATTTGGTTAATTTTGTAAATTTAAAATAGTCAATTTTGTAATACGCTGAATTTTATGAACTAACATTTTACAATTTTTAAACGAAAGGAATGTTTAGTAATAAAAAATCTCGTCATTCTAAAACAAATGTAATAAAAAATATGCAACCGACCAGAAAAATGTTTACCGGATAATATGATCATATTTTTGCTATAAGTATCGCGCAGATAATATGCTAGTCTGTATAATATACCATAGACAATTTTGGTTGCGAATCACACTTTTCTTTCCAAATATGTTCACTTATACATGAATCAATTGATGTGTATATGTTCAAGAAACTATATTCGGTAGAAGATTTTTAAAAAATGTCACTTTAGTCGACATGTATAAATTATTTTTTTCAATATTAATCTAACACCTTCAATAATACAAAATAAAACTCCCTATAGTAACATACTTAAGCCAGCATGCAGCCCATTAACAAATATCGTTACATTGACATAATTAATCTCGAAATTATATATTAAATATGGACTTGACTTTTATTAAAAGAGAATAAATATATACATAGAAAACAAATATATTGATTAAGTTAATCAGGTATAAAATCAAAGAATCCCACTTCTGACGTCTCTAATTCTATTTAAACATCTATTTCAATTCTCTCTATATTAAAAACCAACACACATGATCATTTTTTGCTGATTTTTTTTCAAAGGTTCTTCCATGGGAGAAATAGCTAGTGATGGTGTAGAAGATGGTAGTTCTTCTTCTCCGACCGTCGTACCAAGAAAACCGGCTTATATTTCAAGCATACTTGTGAAGAATCCAGGCGTACCGATATTCCTTTCGGTGTTTCTAGTCACTTTATTCGTCACTGCAGCTATATTCACTCGTTGGGTTGATGTTGTAAGTATATTCTTTCATCATGTATAATAATTTTTGTGTTGCAAAGTTGTCTTCTTTAAAAAAAAAAAGAGTTATACACTTATACGTCTTAAAGGCAATACCGAAACTGTCCTCTTAGTTTCGACATGTTTTCTTATACGTTTTTGGTGTTATATAACCGAACTTTTTGTTAATGATCATGAGTTTTATTGCACATAAGTTTTGTACCATCTTTTGTGTATTTTCTGGATTACGTGTACTTTGAGTATTAAATCCTATTGGTGGATGTTGAATAAGTTGATTTCACTACAATTCTTGAGTTTAGTATCATGGTTTTAGTGTTTTGTTTTCTTGATGATCTTCATGACATGTATACGAGTTTAAGTAAAAATGCATAAATATGTGTTTGGCGCGAGGCTTATAAAGGCTTAAAATTTTAAAATAAGCTAGCTTATAAAACAAGCTTTTGTCCCACAGATTTATAAAAGCTTCTATAAGCCATAAGCCTTTATAAGCACAAGCTCATTGAAAAAGGCTTATGTCACTTATAGCTAGTTAAATTAATTAAATACTTTTCAAAATATAATAAATTATCACGCAAAAAGGTGAAAATATATTTTTACATTAATAAGCTTCAACTTCAAATAATTTGCTAAAACAATTTTATAAAATATAAGCTCCCGCTTATGACTTATCATATAATTTTCAATCACATCCTTAACCCCAACTCACATGCCCATAATAAAATGATTTCAATTTTGATAAGTTAATGCTTGATACGTGCTTATAAATAATGAAATCAGATATCCATTAAAACAAGTTATATATGCTTCATTATTACAATTTTGATTCTTTTTTACCAAAGTGTAACGTGTTATACACGTTTGGATGATATTCAACCTTGGATCAATTGATATAATTGATTGGCTGGCTTTCGACCTATATTTTATAATATGGATATAATTTTCACTGTATTTGACTACGAATTATTTATAGTTGAAGTGTAACATTTCTCTGTAGTTTGGCAATAATACATTTGAGATAATGAAAAAGAAAATGACATGCACTTTACGAATGAACCATGTTTCTAGACGATAACCAAAAGATATGGATAAAGATATAAAATCGAAATGAAAAAATAATGTAGAGAAAAATTATGAAAAATTACGGATAAATTTCATGAGTTAGGAACTAGATATAATCCAAGTCTTAAGTCGACTATATAAGCACTGGCGGACCTTTCAGCACATGAAAATTTCCTTTTCGCACTTGTAGTTATTTGTCAAAAATTCCGATCTTGTTACAGGTCTATTATAGTTTCATATATTAAACTTAATGACTTTTCCGCTATTGTATACAAGATTTATTGCATAACATTTAGACAAGTTTTGTGATGTTGAATATTCTACATACACGTGGATACAAAACCCGCGTATGTAGTTTTGTTTGTTTTTCTTTTACTAGTTTGATCTAGCTCATATATAATTTAGCCGTTCAAAAAATATATATACAAAATGATAATATATCTATAAAAATTTAATTGCCAATTGTTTTTATGTAGGGCCAATAGTTTAAGTTTTAGAATTACCACTTAATTTCGATAAGGTGTTCAAAAGTAATAAGAAAAAGAAGGAAAAAAAACTTTATTTCGATATGACATAAGAATAGAATTTCGTAACAATGTTATAACACTTATTTTTTCAACATTTTCCACAGTATTTGATATGACCTCTTACTTTTTGGCCAAAGGGCTGTGATTTTAGTTTTTTTTGTTATTAGGCCAAAATTCTGTAACCAATTTTATTCGATTACTAGCATAATATTTCAGATATTTACTAACGCACCTTTATTGTTTTGAAGAATTCAATAACAGCTCAATTTCGTCAAAAAGATATTCTCCCCTTTGCGGGTAGCGAAACCTTCGATAATAGTACTAAAAATTTGGTGTCCGATACATGTCCTGAATATTTTCGATGGATTCATGAAGATCTAAAACCATGGAAAGAAACTGGAATCACCTTAGAAATGGTTGAAAAAGCGAGAGAAAAAGCACATTTCAGATTAACTATAGTTGATGGAAGGCTTTATATGGAGAAATACGACTATGTTTTCCAAACTCGCGACGTTTTCAACATTTGGGGGATTCTACAACTCCTTGAACTCTACCCAGGAAAAGTCCCTGACCTTGATCTGATGTTCATGTGTCACGACTGGCCCTTGATAAATAAACGAGATTATCCAGACAACACCTCAGTCATACCGCCACTATTCCATTATTGTGGCGACGATGGAACCTATGATATTGTTTTCCCCGATTGGTCCTTCTGGGGTTGGTAATATTAGCTTTTCTAACCTTTTTTAATCTCGGCAATTAACTAAAATCAAAGCTAGATAGAAAGTGATTAATTTTTAAACCATCATACTTGAATATTTGCTACATAGAGCTAATGTGTTCAAAATCATTCAAATCGTCTAGCGACAAAGTGGAACATCACACTTCACATTTTTGTGTTCAAAATTGCTTTTTCTAATATGTAAAAATTTAATTATCCTTTCATGCAGAATAATAATTTGTTTTCAATTTATATACAGGCCAGAAGTGAACATAAAGCCATGGGTGCAGCTGGGCAAGGATTTGGAACAAGGGAATTTGAAGAAAAAATGGATGGAAAGGGAACCCTTTGCTTACTGGAAAGGGAATACACACACGGGGAAGGCTCGGAAAGACCTTGCAAGGTGCAATCCCGATGGTCAACACGAATGGAATGCCAGAATAAATCATTTGGTAAATTTTATTTCTCGTTCTTTTTGTATTCATTTGCGATTTTGCGTGTTCAAAATAACTGTGTTGTAATGTTATTTCTATATTGTCAAATTGTGCAGGATTGGAGAAAAGGGTTTAAAGATACAGATTTGGCAAGTCAATGCACCCATAGGTACAAAATATACGTAGAAGGGAATTCATGGTCAGTTAGCGAAAAATATATTCTAGCCTGTGACTCAATGAGTTTGGTCATAACGCCTCATTACTATGATTTTTACTCGCGAGGTTTGTACCCAACCGTTCATTATTGGCCTATAAACGAAAGAAATAAATGCAATTCAATCAAGTATGCAGTTGACTGGGGAAACAACAATACAGAAAAGGTAACTGATTACCTATAGCAAGAGCTACCGTAAAAACTTCTTTAACTTCTAGTCACCAAACTAGCCTGTTACCATAACTTCTATGTCGTACTGTTATTATATTTTTACAGGCACAAGAAATTGGAAGACCAAGAAGTGAATTTATCAAAAACGAATTACAAATGAAGTATGTCTACGATTACATGCTCCATCTTCTGACCGAATACTCAAAGCTTTTCAAATATAGACCATATATCACAAAAAACGCGGTTGAAGTCTGTTCATGCTTAGATAAATGTGTGGTGAAAGAGTTTAAAGAAATGTCCAAGGTCAAGGACCGTCCGAGGCGAGTCCATGCACTATACGTCCTCCATATGATGCTGCCGAACTTCAGTCTTTACTCGAGAGGAAACTAAACTTGACCAGGCAAGTCGAAATATGGGAAGCAAGTGGGCGTTTAGTACGTGTATACGAGGATGTTAATAATAACGGTTTATAAATTCTTAGATTTTTTATAATGAGATATCGACATAAAAATTACTGCTGTTTGATGTGTTAGTGTAATGTAACGCAGTACATAAGTAGACACCAAATGGGTGGATACAGGATGTAGAAACATAAAAACAGATAATAAACGATTTTAACTTTGAGCCTCATTTTAATATACAATTCTAACACTGGCCGGAGATCCTTCCGGAAGCAGTCTCTCTACTTTCAGGTTTATTTTAGTGGCTAGCATCTGTTTACATTTCACCTCCCCATTACCCTTCCCCGGCCAAGATGGAGTTTTGTTGTTGTTTTCGAAGACTCTATTATTGAAAAACCTTTTTTTTTTTTTTTTTTAATATGTTCCTCTCACCTTTAACATTGATTGGATCTTTTATTATTCCTTAAAATCGTTATCAATACGAAATCACTTTTTTGGCCAAAAGATGATGCTACACGATTGTTATTTGTTACTTTTTCTAAAACCTTTTTAAATTCGCATATTTTTGCTTAGGTCAATGTTTAATTTTAAAACATATCACGAGACACTTTAATCAATTGCATTATACTTTTATACAATACAAGTTAAAAGGACCCGTATGATATATTATCACTTACGAAAAAAAAAACAAAGGTTTCTAGAATGCATTTACGAGAGTGCTCAAAATACAAAATTGTTCACATCTAATTCTGTTTGACCACTTTGAGTGACACTTTGTATTTAACAAAACATGACGACGAACTTCGATTGCAGTGTAGTCCAGAGATGCGAGAATAAGCTCGGCAAGCAAAGTTGAATAACAAGTTAAAAAGTTTTTATCATAACCGACAACAGGTCGAAACACATGAGTTTAACGGATTACAAACGATCTTTGTTACAAAGGCTTTGTGGGACGACTATAAGATATACCTTTAAAATAGTCGAAAACGTTACATCCATTATTGTTTTAAAGAAGTGAAATATAAATCGTAATGTAATACGAGTTATAAGTTACACATGAATCAAAATTATTTTAAAAGTTTAATTTAATTTAATATATAAACATATAAGAATTAGCAGTGTTTAATATTTTTTGAATTTGATATTACACGCACGGGGTTCAGACTATAATTACAACTAGTAATTATATTTAACTAAATTTGTTTGGTGCGTACTTATAAGTCGTGCTTTTATTTTGATAATTATAGTTGCGTGCATCTACAGATTTTGGGTATTACAATTAAATTAATTTATCGTTATCCAAGTTCTAATTTTTGCCCCGTGTTCGCACAGGTTATTTAAGGCAGATTACGTTTGCTCGTATATTTGAAAATATGATTAAACTTGTTTAATTATCTTCTGTTTGAGTAGTTTAATTTAATATTTTACATAACTCAAATTTATTGAATATAAATGTTTTTATATGTTATATTTTATCTCATGCATGTACTCAATAACATGTAGACGTACGATGGTGGTGTTTTTAATATTACGATCAATTTAACAATAACAATAGCATTAGTTGTTTATAAAAAAGTTTTAATTATACGAGGTTTGTGTAAAATATTTATAAAATTTTAAAATTATGAAAATTGAGAATTTTACACTGACTTATATAAAATTAAATTTAAGATTATCACCATTTTAAATGTTTAAGATTTGATTATAAATTCTATTAACAAATCAAAATAAAACATTTATTTACACTTATACTTAAGTCTGAAATTTAAAAGAGAAGCTTACAAGGCCATATATATTTTTATTTTCTTTTTCCACCAAATTTCTTTACTGGATTTATCAATGGTTTGATAATACTAATTCAATTTTTACTTTTATTAGCTAATAAAATAGGGTCGAATGTCCAATTAAGCTCTCCTATTGTCAATAAAAAGATGTATTGTCACAAAACATTTTTCACTTATTATATAAAAAGAGTTAAAGTCCGTAACGTTTTACACTCTTGTATGGTCAAGTTAAATCAGTAACAAACAAAAGATTATAAAGTTGGGTTTTTTTTTTCATACAGATAAATTCTCATTTTTACCCACTTAGGTATATACGAGGTTTGATAAGACCATGAAACTGAAACTCCTCCATACTATAACCATGAAAAAGAAAGATATTCGAACAAACTAACTTCGAGTCATAATCACCTCTTTGTTAGCAATTTTGCATAGCTAATGTCCATGTGGTATTCATGAGATCGCCACATGATTTAAACTACTTGTCTCAGCAGACGATAATAACTTTGACCTAAGACATGGCTAAGATTATTGTGTTATGATACCTCTCTAATATAAAACGTTGCACAATATAGATACAGTAACTAGGGTCAAGAACACTCTTTGGTATGATGATACTCCACAACTAGATATATTTAGTTGTAGATTCTTTGAGCAAGTAATGTTGTAGCTGCCATGTGATGTCCAGAAGATTAGATGTTGCAACTTTTACCCGACTGAATAAGAATGTGATATTTGAGGTAGAAGAAATTTTAAGAAATGGGCCAAAAGAGTCAAATGGGTTTTTTTTAGTTGCCCAAAGTTTATTTTTTATGCATACCTCCTAAATCGTTATATACAAAGATTTTGAAAACTAGTAGAATATAGCTTTGCCGCTAAACTAATCTGAAAACTCAAAAAACGGATTAAATGAATGTGGGTCAACCAAACCCAGCTCATTTTGAACACACCAAACTAACCCATTTTAACCCAAGCTTGGTTTTAACCTATTACCGAAAGTCCCAAACCATTCGACCGACCATATCGAAAATCCTAAACAAAGGTCTTGCTCGTGCCCTATCTCCTAAACGACATTCATCATTTATTATTTTCAAACAATATTCTTTGCCAGTTTCTTGGTTGTAGAATACTCCGTACAAGAGACCAAAACTTCTCATGGAAAGACAAACACTACATATGCCGAATCTATCAAATCTTTATAGAAAAACAAAATAAGATTACATCTCTCTTTATCTCTCTCACTGTCCTTTCAAGAGGGCACCAAGGTTAAAAAGCTCCTAAAGGCTGTCAGGACACCAGAAACCACATATTTATTCATTTTCTATTTTACCTGAAGTTGTGAATTCTTTTAGCAGATAGAAGAGTGTTGGATAGAAGCATAGCTATTGTCATTGGCCCAACTCCCCCAGGAACCGGAGTGATTGCTGAAGCAACCTTACTTGCCTCCTCATAACATATGTCCCCTACCAACCTATATCCTCTTGGGGACTCGGCATCCTGTTGGGGCGAAAAGGAAGCAATATTATATCAAAACCATTGTTTAAAATTGTCGATATCAATGAAAGTTAATGAAAACTGCGATGAGTTAATAACTAACCTCAACGGGATTGATTCCAACATCAATTAAAACTGCACCAGGTTTCACCCAGCTACCCCTAACCATATTTGCTTGCCCTACTGCTGATATGATGATATCAGCTTGTCTAGTTATCTCCTCTGGATTCTTTGTTCTTGAGTGGACAATACTGACAGTAGCATCTTCTCTCTACAGTTATAATAGCATATGATGTTTTCAGAATGCTTGTGTAAGTAATCACAAGCTAAAGCTAATTAGGATAGGCCCTAGTGGCAAATGGGCATATCAGATGGATTGGGTCACGAACCAGACAGTTAGTTTAGGACACTCTAAACATGGCTGATCGAGTTGAGCCACCGACGACTTAATTTTAGATACCGCAAAATATTAAACAAGATTACAATCTTCTGAAATAGGAACTCAAGAAGGTTGTAAAGTGTAAAAACTTAATAATGTCATAATTGCTTTTACGCCGTTTGACCAGTTTCCTTTTTGGCTAAAAAAAATTATAACTCATAACCAATAAAACATAACTCAAGTTGACCCATATTCAAATTAAAAACGCATAATCTTACTTGAAGTAAGAGGGCAGCAGGCCTTCCAACAATGTTGCTACTGCCAGTCACCACTGCTCTCTTCCCTTTGATCGGGATGTCATATCTATGCAACAACTCTATGCATCCTTTAGGTGTGCATGGAACAAATAACGGGTCTCTTCCCCGCATAGCTAATCGACCAATATTCAGAGGATGAAAGCCATCAACATCTTTCTCTATGCAAACGGCATTCAATACGTTCTGCTCATTCATGTGCTGATCCAACAAATACAATAGGACACGTCAATCTATAATTTTCTTACCAGATAAGTTGATAGTATATTTGAAAGCTTACTGAAGGCAAAGGTAGCTGAACAAGTATCCCATGAACTGAGGGATCATCGTTGAACTCTGAGATGTGTTTGAGAACTTCTTCTTCAGTGGAATCTTCAGCCAAACGCACTTCAAAAGAATTAATCCCCACAGTGTCGCAGGCTTTCTTTTTGTTACGTACATAAGTTGCAGAATCTTTCCTATCCCCAACAAGGATAACTGCTAACCCAGGAATGATCCCAATCTCATCTTTCATTCTTGATATTTCAACTGCAACTTCCTCCCTTATGTCTTTAGCAACACGCTTTCCATCAATGACCTTTGCGGAGGTCTCATTATTTACTTGTACAGCTGCAAGATTAACAAAATGTGAGGTTTTTAGTTCTTAACTATCAGCCAAATGCTTCTTGCTGATATCTTTAGGCTGTCTTGTGATAATTATGGCACGTTCCGAGGTACAAATATTGAGAAACATGTATATTTTAGTCTTCATTTGAATTATGTCTCTTTATGTGACATTGATTAAAATTAATGTATATCTTAGCGCTTTCTGCAAATTTAATCCCAATTGAATCACACGCTCTTTTATGGCAACTCGAACAGCTTCATACTAATGCGGTATCATCAGGCGTGGACATGGTTAGCACGTGATCGTGGATTCAATCCACCACACAGTTGTTCAAATTGTCATTGATCATCATTGTTGGTACAACATGAGCTAAAAGCCTAAAAGACATGCATACAAAGACACACCGAATGAAACCACAATCATCATGAGTAGGGGTGGAAACGAGCCGAGCTGCTCGTGAAAAGCTCGGGATCGGATCGGTAAAAAGCTCGAACGAGCCGAGCCTAAACGAGCTCGAGCCCGAGCTCTATACAAAAAGCTCGAGTAGGCTCGCGAGCCTGAACGAGCCCTAGAAATATATACATATATATGTTTTCTATACATATAAACGAGCTTAAAAGTAGTAAACGAGCTCGAGCCTTATGTAAATAACGAGCCGAGCTCCATTTGAACTTTGTTTCCTTTAAACATCATATAAATTAGTCGAGCTCGAGCTCGATCTCGAGCTCAAAATGTAAGGCTCGAAACGAGCTCGAGCTTTTTATATATAAACGAGCCGAGCTCGAGCTCTGGCAGGCTCAGGCTCGGGCTCGGCTCGGCTCGTTTTCACCCCTAATCGTGCGTATGAAGTCGTTCGTGTTGCTCTCAATATGCGTGTAATCAAATCGGATTAAATTTGCATCGCTTAGACAAAAAGGTCCTATGAAGGACATATATATTTTAAGTAACGTCACATAGATAAGCAATTCAAATTTAACAATATAATAAGCATATTTTCAAATTGTCTAAGGACTAGGAGCCATTTGGTTAAAGAAAATATTTCTTAGTTTCAATCTCTTAATTTGCAAAAAGAAAAAACTGAATGGGGGGTTATTTGTCTCCAAAAAAGAGTTGAAAAAAAAAAAAAACATGTTCAAACGGAGTTTTGTGTTTTCCAGTTACACAGGAAAGTGGATTTTGTATTGTAAAGAAAAAAGTTGCCTAGAAAAAAAAAACTTTGAAAAATATCATTTCGAACATGTTTTCTATTTTTCCTGGTTAACACACAAATTGTGTGGATAACATTGGTATTTTCATTCGACTAAAGTCACTAAACACACCCTTAGTAGGGGGTGTTTGTTTAAGCTTATATAAGGGGTTTAGTGACTTATGTTTCCTAAGCTCATTTTTATTATTAAGCCGAAAAAATGATCTTACTAAACATAAGCCCATAAACCCCTTGAATTTAAACCACAGCTTAACAACCAATACAAAAGACTGAAAACAATTTATAAATGACTATCAACAATTAAACTAGAAATATACCACTAACAGATGAAGATGAACAGTGAGTGAAGATGGTTCTGTTGAATTTAGTGTTTGAGATTGCAAATTGAAGGGAATTTGATCTATAAAAAACAGAGTTTTTTGGGAAGTTGTGAAATTTGTTGGTGGTGGTGCTGAAATTGAGCAGACGAGCTGATGATGATGATGATGAAGAATTGGTGAAAATGATGGAGTCAATTAAGGCCATTTTATGTAATTTACACACGGCTTTCAGCTTCAAACCTATTATTATTATTGCTGTGGATTTTGAGTTTGGGTTTAAGGTGTGAGAATTTATTAGGGTTTTTTCTTCAAGTTGCGTAGTGTACAGTCACCAGGGTTGTAACGCCATTGGAGTACTAACTTGTACGTTACTACTACTTTAGTCGGTCTAGCCAAAGAGACGGGAGCCCCTTAAGGCGAGCCCACTAAACACGTCCCCCCTTCTATATAAGAGGTGGGTGACCCATGTCTCTTCACCACCGCCACCTCAGCGCCATATCAGCATAACAAACCTCCACAACTAACTACAACAAACCCTCTCCCTCATAAAAAACCTCAACCTCTTCATTTGAGGCCCACCACTACAACTTTATTTTTTTATTCAAATTTCCAAATAAACTAAATTCATTTCATTAAAAATAAAAATACAATACATAACATAATAATAAGAAAAATAAACACGATACGAGAAAAAAAAACGACACGGGTAAAAAAAATACAACACATACTAATAATAAGAAACCTAGTCATCTCTTGCGTGATATTTCTTTATTACCGTTCGCTCTTTCTTTCGGATGATCTCTCTGCTTTTACCGTCAGATTCAAATTGGGATCTATCTTCTAAACTCCATCTCCTTCATATCTTGGATAGCAATTTCCTTCCGCCACTGCTCCTCGTGTAACAAGCCACTTGAGCGCCGGCTTTTTAAGCATATTTTTTAGATATGTGTCCCAAAAGTACTCGATTGACTCCCACCGAGCTCAGCTACCGACGCGAAGTCGACTTTTGTTCTTTGTTTCATCTGCTCGCTTGCCGCCATCTCTTCGTGACGAGCTCGTTTGTCCAGGGCCGAATATATCCTCGAGACATGTAATGTCAATCGGATCTTCGCGATCCCACTTCGGTGATTTTTCAAAATATCCCAACATTTTTCACACACCGAACTCCTTCCCAAAGATAACGCTTGCCAAAGCTAACTTTCGCATTCTCGACATGATCGTGGTCATTTTTACCACTTCGACAAGCAGATGTTTGTAAATAGCGTTGAATTTTAGCAATCACCGCTAATCCCCACCATTTACCGCTTATCATATTTTTGCCACGATGGTCATGGTGGTCCGAGCATTGAACATGTCTAGAATGTCGTTCCAAAAGAAATCTTCGGAACGGTCATTTCCCATATCTCGATCTTGGGAAATTTCTATCCAACATTGCGCAAGCAACCTTTCTTCACTTGCTCCACTTTCTTCGTCACTGGCTATGACTTCCACATTCTTCGCTGCCGTCAAGGCCCAAATCCACAGCTTGTTTTGTTTTTGCCTTCGCTTTTTCCCTTACCTTTGGCCAGGTGCTCACGTGATTTTGGTACTTTGAATTGTGAATCGGACGGTTGTGATTCCATTTGTGGAAACTGTGGAGGTTGTGACGTGTTAAAAACCGGGTGATTGAAATCGGGCGGGTAACTTCTGCTAATCCTTGTTGAAACGCATATTGTTGGTTAAGAAAAATTTCGTGGAGACCTGTTGGAATTTTTGCGAGGAGAGGGTAGACGGTTTGAAGAACCCCCGTATTGTGGTGGGTTGAGTTTAGTAAGTTTGTGAAATACCCTCCTCATTTGGGTTTGAGACATAGTGAGATTTTTTTTTTGAATAAAGGTATAGAGAGTTTAGGAAGATGTAGGAGATGAAGATGATAAAATGATGGATATGATATGTTATTTATAAGGGTGGTGAGTTTTTTAAAAAGAAAAAAGTATCCGTTGTTAAACGGAAATATTTTGAGAATTCAATTTAGAGCCGTTTGGTTTGTCAGAGTAAATCACTTCGTCGTGGTGACGACGAACACCTCAACGAAGAGGCACGGCGAGCACCCTCGGTATGGTGGCGAGGCACGGTGAGGTGCCATGTCATCCCACGGCGAGCCACGATCCTCCCACACCCACTGCTCTAATGTGCATGAATAATAATTATAACCTACGGGTTTTCTATCATCTAACATTAACAAGCTCTATTAACTTTTGATAAATAAAGACTAAAGTATGTCAATGGTTTCGATGTCACTACCTATGGGTTTGTTCTCCGGATCTCATTCTACATGTGGCACAATACAAACTTACTAATTGTTGACAAAAATTTGGTTAAAAAAAGATGAACTAAGAAATATAATCGGGTGTGATCATCAATCCAAGGTCGATCTAAATATATAGCCCTAAACCAAAAAGTTGCCACAAAGTTTAAAACATTGATTATCTTTTAAACCAGCCGTAATGGTCGGTCGTGGCCTTTGGTCGACCCTCACAAAAAGACGCGTTCTCCTCTTTACACCCCTCTCAAAAGACGCGTCTAACAAGGTATTTTGCAAGGACTCAATCGAAATAACGATCGAGTCATGTAAGTATGTTTGTGTATGTGGGTGTTTTCTTTAATTAAATTTTGTGAGATATATTTGTGTTTGTGTGGTTTATGTTTTTTGTGATTATCGTAATATGAAAATAGTTGTAATGAATTAGTAACGCTGATGTACCGATAATGACCGCGATCATTCGGTCACCATTACACTAATCTTGATTCTTAAATTCACAAAACTAAAAAAAAGTCAACACAAAAAGTCAAATAATCCATATTGAAAATTTGTACTCGACAGTCTACAGTCAACACTACACAGCTCTTCACCCCCCTTACCCCCCAGCCGCCCTCATCACCACCGGTGACACACCAAACACCACACCACAACACTAAAAACCCTCATGAAAAAAAACACTACAAACCCATTCATAAACCACCCACTTCTCATTACCCTACAAACCAAATGCAAAACCCTAAACACATTCCACCAAACCCACACACAGTTCATCACATCTGGTCTCATTCACCACACATACCCTTTAACCCAACTCATATCAACCCTCTTATCCTCCACTTTACTCACCTCATTATCTTATGCACTCACCATTTTTAACCAAACCCTTATCCGTAACAGAACCACTTTTGTTTACAACACCCTCATTTCATCCATTTTGACCCATCATAACCATAATGCAGAAAATACCCATTTGGGTTTTTTAGTTTATAAGCATATGCTTAGTGTAGATAGGATAAAACCCAATGCTTATACATACCCATCTCTTTTTAAAGCAAGTGGGTCAGAGTCAAAGTTAAAGTCAAACTCTGTTTGGGTTAAGTATGGTAGGGCTTTGCATACACATGTGGTTAAGTTTGGTGTTTGATTATGCTTCCTTGATTAGTTTCTATTCGAAATGTGGGAAGTTTGGTGTTTGTAAGTATCTTTTTGGTCGAGTTAGTCGGCGTGATTTGGGTTTGTGGAATTGTATGTTGTCTAGTTGTGATTCGATGGAGGTTTTGTGTTTGTTTAGTGATATGCAAAAGGATTTGAGAGTTAAGCCAAATGAGGTTAGTTTTGTGGCGTTGATTAATGCTTGTGGTGAATTGGGTGCTTACAGTCAAGGGGTTTGGGCTCATTGTTATGGTGTTAAGAATAGTTTGAAGGTGAATTGGTTTGTTGCGACAGCTTTGATTGATTTTTATGTGAATTGTGGGTTCTTGGAGTTTGCACGGAAAGTTTTCGATGAATTGCCAAAGAAAGATGTGTTTTGTTATAATGCGATGATTAGAGGGTTTGCTACTCATGGGTATGGCCGGGAAGCGCTTGAGCTGTTTAAGGCGATGGGATCAGAGGGGTTAGCTCCTGATGATGTTACAATGGTGGTGGTCATATCTGCTTGCTCTCATGTAGGGCTTGTGGATGAAGGTTGTGAGTTTTTTTATTCAATGAGGGAGAGATATGGGCTCGACCCAAAGGTGGAGCATTATGGGTGCTTGGTTGACCTGTTGGGTCGAGCTGGGCGGGTTAATGAGGCCATGGAAATACTTCAAACCATGCCCATGAAGCCTAATGCTGTGTTATGGAGATCTTTACTTGGTGCAACGAGAAACCATGGAAATTTAGAGATTGCTGAGATTGCCCTTGACCATTTGATAGAATTAGAGACCAAAACTAGTGGAAATTACGTTCTTTTATCAAACATATATGCACATATGAACAAATGGGAAGGTGTGAAACGTGTAAGAAGACTAATGAAAGATCATTGTATTGACAAAGTACCAGGAACAAGTGTTCTTGAGCTCGGTGGTGTATTTCATGAGTTTCTTACAGCTGATAAAACGCATCCACAATCTCACGAAATTTACCTCAAGATTGATGAGATTAATAGAAAGTTACATGAGTATGGGCATACAGCAAGGACTGTGGAGGTGTTGTTTGATTTAGAAGATGAAGATAGAGAAGATGCATTATCATACCATAGTGAGCGGCTCGCAATTGCTTTTGCACTTGTTTCATCTGAGCCTGGTTCGGCCATTCGGATCATTAAGAACCTAAGGGTGTGTGTAGATTGTCATAATTATACAAAGCTTGTTTCTGTGATATATAAAAGAGAGATTATAGTTAGAGATAGAATTAGATTTCATCATTTTCTAGATGGGACTTGTTCTTGTTTAGATTATTGGTAGGAATTTTGAAATACACATTGTTCAAATAGGAACGGATTCAATTATTAGCAATGAAAAACACAAAACTTGGAAAAAATAAGAATAGCTAAAACTGAAACGAGACCAAACTAAAAGTCAATACAAGTTTTCTCAGCATGTCCTGCATCCTATCCCTAATGATATTCTAACTTAATCATACTGGTACCATCTAATTCTCTCTTGTTAATTCGAAAAAATTATGCTCAACATCTACAGTAAAGATCTCCAAAACCAAGGTATAAACGTTCGATTTGGGTTCACTTCAATCATTGGGTTGTAAAAATCAGAAAGTAGAACATTTGATCCACTAATCCGCAACTGCAAAAAGACTTAACAGCCTTGAACATTCTTATAAGAGTGGATTTAAGAGAAAATGTGCAATGGATTAACGAGAAACGTACCAAAAAATAGGTGTGCAATGCGACTAAATGGTAAAAACAAAAGATTATTTTGCAAAAGGTGAAGTAGCATGAAGCAATGAATAATGAATTTTATTGTAAGGCTTCCTTTTCAGTATATGTATCTGTACAATCTGTACTGGAGGGGCAATAACCTGTTATCCGCTCCTTAAAGATCTGTTCTATTCTTGTGCCTCTATTTGATTTCTTCCTTCTTTTTCCATCTGGCATTATATTATAAGTGTTCCTTCACTGATCTGATTATCATCAGGAGAAGAATCTGAAGCAGGTTTAGCTTTGGACACCATCCGTGAGAACCCGTAGCCAAGAGAGCTTCCACTTGCTTCCGAGAGCTACATAATGCAATATCATCAAAGCAACATGCTTAATAGGTCTATTGAAATTAATAATCTTATGAGTTATGACCAATGGGCCTTTGGTCTAATGGTATCCGTGAGATGGTTATGTCCCCAACCAAGCGGTTGTGGGTTCAAGTCCCACAAGGGACGATGTGTTATTGTGTTGATTCATGTTAAAAAATAAAAAAAATAAAATAAAATTAATAATCATGTGTGGTTGATGTGACAATTTCGACCCATGTTACAAATGTTGCGATTCAAGTTATGTTTGATCCCTAAGGGAGTATTCCTTAAAGAAGAAACCGATCAAATTGACAAACCCGCCCAAAATATATTGTTAGAGTTTCATGTTAACCTGATAAGTAAATAATCAACCTGTCTTCAACAGTTACCCAACCCCCCTGACCCACTGATTTTACAACCTCAGATTTGTGGTAAAAGAATAAAGATGTAATACATTAAGATTAAATACCTCAGTAAGCTCTGCTAGGTGGCGGGATCTGAATTCATTGATAGCAGCTGCTATCTCTGACATTGGCAATTTAGCCTATAAAACAAACCAAGTTAAAAACATCAAAGTAGTATGTGATTGTTCATATATGTTGGTTGATAATAAGATTGTGTGGCAAAAACCAACAAAATTTATATGAGTAACAGATTACGATCTACATCTACTATTAATTTCAGCTTACTTGAGCAAGAACAGCAGATGCTAACTGTAAACTTGGTTCTAATGTCTCTGGCACGACCTGCAGCAGTTTTCGACTCAAAGTTAAACGCGTTATATAAGGTGTGTTTAATGATTATCATGACTGCACATTTCAACTCATTTTGTACTTAGTAAGTAACAGAGCTAAGATGGTAACAGTAAACTACCGCAGTTGCTCCAGCCTTTTCCAGGTTGAGTCCATGATCAACATCATCATGCACGCACAAATGTCTTTACATTTGGGAAATACTTGCTGAGAGCCCAAACTGTTCGGTAATTTGCACCAGGTGAATCTAAAGTTATTGCTGCAGCACACGCTCTATGAGCCCCAATTTTATGCAATACCTGAAAAATCAAGTGAACAGACTAATCAGTTCAGAATGTGATATTTGATAAGGTTAATAATTTAGTTAGCATCACATTTAGGTAACTTCACCTCTCGACTACCCGCATCACCAAAATACACAGGAAGGTCAAGTGCACGTCCCACTGCTACTCGCTCACTTGGATCATGACAAAACTTACATGTCAGTAGGCTTGTTATATACAATGATAACAGAGCACTTCATACTAGCTTGACGATTATTTATGTATAATGAATAAACTGTAACTTTATACCTCCTCACGTCAAGAGCAACAAATGGAATTAAACTTTCAGAAAGAAGTTGAGCGATGATCTGAAATTACAGAATAGTAGGAAATAAAAATTCAAGATAGAGAAAAGGATGTTGTATTCACTTTTATTTTATATTATAATAAATGTAAATGACAACAGTGCTGCACCTGGCCAACACGTCCGAACCCACATATAATGATATGATCTCGCAAATCATCTGTCTGAAAGAGCAACAAATTGTTTTTGATGTTATTAATCACAAATATATCTAAATGAATGCACCAAAGAATAATTGCAGAACTTATAATACCTCACTCTCATCAGGCAATAAACTACGGACATCATGCTGCTCAAAACGTGACGCTATTAACTGACCTCCAGCAGCTAACCATGGCGTGAGTGCCATTGATATCCCCACCACAAGAAACAGCAATGAAGATAACTGAGGAGTCATTATACCCTGGAAAAGAAACATATATTTTAAGTTTTATTCAAATTGTAGCTACCTATAAATCTTGATATTTTAACCATAAAAATTTAGGCACCTGATTGACAGCTTCACCAAATGCAACAAACGCAAATTCTCCACCAGGTGCAAGTAAAAGACCAACTCTAATTGCAGATATTATTGACACCCCAAAAAGTCTACCAACTGCAACTACCATTATGGTCTTTCCAACAATTAAAAGTGCTAATGATCCCATAATAACAGGAAAATTTGAAACCAGAAGTTTTGGATCGATCGACATTCCAACCTGAGAAACAAAATGATGTATCAATACTTGAAAATCTCATATAAAGTTTGTGATACATAGATTATGAGGAAACCAAGATTACAAGGCATACCGTCATAAAAAATAGACCTAATAGAAGGCCACGATATGGAGCAATATCTGATTCAACTTGCAAAGAAAATTCAGTTTCTGCAAGTAACAAACCAGCAAGAAAAGCTCCAAGTGCCATTGAGAGACCAGCCTGTTTCATTTGTTAAGAGAGAGAGAGCTATATTAACACTGTAGTGATTGTGAATGTGACGATTAAACAGAATTAAAGTCCACTTACACGGGCAGTAAGTAGACTAGTACCCAGAATAACCAGAAGTGTATTTGCAGAAAATATTTCTGCATTTTGCATCTCTGCGATTTGCTTGTAAATTGGGCGAAGCAGCTGAAAACAGCAACAAAGGAAACAGAGCTAAGCAACTGACATAAAATGCATCAAATATAAAAGCTTTAATACTTTTTTAAGCTGAGTAGCTAACAGTAATAACCTAGTGAGGGTAAAATCATTAAGACTCTAAGAGGAATGATTATTCTTACACTTATCTCAAGTGAGTGACAACACTTACAAACTTGTCGGGTCCACAGATATGAATGAGTCAAGCAGGTAGGGTAACGGCTGAAAACGGTCCGGTTGAAGCAGTTTATTTTTCGTAGATGTCAAAATGGGACGGATCCAACTGACCCGCAACACTTTTTGCAATTTTTTAAAAAACTATCACAATTAAACCCTTAAATAATAAGTTTAAAAGGGTTTTATCGATACACCTTTCCACCTGTCTGACAGTTCCTCTTTTAACTAATTCTTGTTTGACCAAGTTGAGATATAAACAACACAAACCGACCCAGTTTAAAGTATATGGGCCGAATATGCCACCTCCATCTAAATCTAAATCTATCATGGGCGCTTCAGCAAGGCAAAGAACTTACCAACCGTCCTCCAGCGATAATGGCACTGATAGCAACAACTGCCTTTACAGCAGCCAATCCAAGAGCTTCAGCAATTGCAAAGAAGCCAATCTGAATTTTTTTTAAATGGCTCATTAATAAAGAGAGTTGCAACTTTGTGATCAAGTTACTATCATCAGATAATGGAACATACGAAGTTACAAGTAAAATATTTTCTCACCAACTTGCTTTAAATTTATGGGAATAACTATTGTTCAGAAAAAGAAATAAAGATCATGGGTAGAATTTTCCGTTTTATTAGAGAAACAGATCATTAGTAGAAAATGTCAAAGAATACAACAGCATAGGGAGATAAAATAAGCGTATATATCTTTAATCGGATGAATAGTTCACATACTTACCCCTCCTTTAGATGAATTCGGTGATATAAGAGGTATAAGAATCAGCAAAACAACAACCGCTAAATCCTGGCAGAAAAAGAGGCATATATTAGATGCAATGTTTTCTCGGGAACTTCGTCAAACTGAACTATATTCACACACTTGGTTTTAAATTGCGCGCGGCAATCTGTTGGCTCGAGGTCCAAAAGACCGATGCGTGATGCGCAATGCGGTTGCGAGCGCATCAGGGACATGCAGCGCTATGTAATAAATACAAAATATAAAATATTACTACTTAAATTACTGACAAGTAAATGATTAAATATGAAATAAGTCTCACTCTGATGCGCGATGCGAGCACAACGATGGGCGCAATTTTAAACCAATCACACAATCACACTCACACCATAAGCTTCTATTCATAGCATCCGATAGGATGTACATGGGTCCACTACACTCTTTTTATAATTGGTACTTTTGAGCTCTCCCCAGTTTCACATTTGTGATAAATGTAGTGCAAACCATATGTTACATATTTGGTCTAACGAAAGGAGTAATAAGAATAACAGAGTCTTCATAGTTTAATAAAACAATAATTTCACATGATCACTCTACCAACCATCAAAGCACAAGATACCTGGAATAGTAAAACAGAAAATGTGGCTCGTCCATGACGTGATGTGCTCTCCCCTCGCTCCTGCAATACCTATTAGATGAAAGCAAATAAATTTGCTGGTCAGTACTGTATTACAATGAAATAAGTCTGCAATTTTGTGTTATGGTGCATTACTAAAGAACCATAAGGTTAACAGGTTTTTTACTATATCAAATTGTACGACAAGAATAGAATACTAAATGTAATTACAGTAATGATTTTCACTATCAATGATTACCTGCAAGACGACTGCTGTAGAGGATAATGTCAAACCATTACCGATGACAATTGCAGCAGGTACTAACTGTCCACATACAAAATGGACAGCTAAGCCTATCACAACTGCTGTCACCAATACCTGTGTCACAAACAAAGGTTAAAATATGTAGTTATACGGCACTATGCATAATGCAAGCTTGTAAGTGAGGAACAACCAGATATATTTCAGTTACCTGAGCGGAACCCAATCCAAAAACATATTTCTTCATGGAACTCAGCCTTTCAACAGAAAGCTGTAAACAGCATACAGTTTCAATTCAAAACTGATATAAATGTAATACATATAGGAAATCTTAAAGTATTTATATAATCAAACCTCAAGGCCAATATTAAAAAGCAAGAAAACAACTCCAAATTCGGCTATTGCTTTTGTTGCGTGAACGTTACGTATAATCGAAAGACCATAAGGTCCAATCAGAATGCCAGCTGTCAGGTACCCAAGAACGGGACTACCTATGAATGCAACCAAATAGAAGACAACCATGAGTGACACATACAGAGTACTTCACAATCTGCCAATTGTATATCACATGTAGTTGGATAATTATAATGTCATTACCTCCTGGAAGTTTCTGGAATATAGGCACAAAGATTACACTGCCAAGTAACAACCACAGCATATCAAAAAGAGAAGCTTCTTCCTCGTTAATCTGCAAAGATTGAGTGCAAAATCATTACGAGTAGCCAAATTACAAGATGAGCAAGGGGAAACAAACCTCTTGGTGTGGAAGCATCTCGATTAGCTTTGTAACTTTTTCAGGTAATCTCTTTATCTGTCTGACTAAGGGCTCAGCACTTGATGAAACTTCTTCGATACTGGTGCTGGTAATGTTTGGTGGTTGAAGTAGTTTACCAGTTCGACCTTCTCGTTTAGCATAAAAAGCAAAACTGTCGTATACATATGAACATTGTTTATGAGAGTAAACCAAGCTTAGCATCAATATTCTAAAATTTTAGTAGATGAGAAGTTATCTGACTGAATATAAAATCACATTTAGGGTGTCTGGGATTGCATCTGCAAACTAATTCTCTTGTTTTCAAATTGCATAATATCAGTTTTAAGTCTTTGAATGGAGACAAACTGATTCTGAATATCTCATGATTTTACCTCTCAAATCCTTATTGCAATATGAAACATCAAAACCAGACGCAAACAGTGTCTCCTGCAATGTGTTTTCTTATAGCTGATCATCTGATTTTTATGTTTCAAAACACAATCCAACCCCCCCCCCCACCCAGATAATTCAATATGTTCGATAAGCATGCTTCAGTCATGTATTTGTTTCTTTACAACGTAATAGAAAAAATCAAAAAATTATACCTGGCGACGACAAGCAAAGACCCAACTAATAGTTTAGTTAAATTCTGTCTTGCAAATTCACTAAGCTCCTGAAAAGCTACAGCCGGTGTAAACTCAGTACCATCTTCCTCCATTGAGAAAAACGAAGCAGAAAAGAAACGAGATGACTTCTTCAATGATGCTTTTGGGGAATTCAATGGTGAGCTATCCTTTGTGAATTCCTTTTGGGTTTCTGCCTTTTTTGTTTGAACCCCATTCTTCTTCTTTCCGTTATCACTTTCTGTGTCTTTGGTTGCTTGCTCATTCTGTCTGTCGCTATCATCAGAAAACCTAGACTCGTCTAGAAGATTTAACTCGATATCTTTTATGGGCTCTATCAAATTACCCTCGGTTGCCACAACAGTGTCTCCTTCATTAATGATTTCAAATGATTTATTTTCGGTGGTGTTCTCGTCACCGACTGGGTCCCCGTCTGCTGATGATAATGCCACACTTTGGGACTTTGTAATTTCTGAACTATCCACAAGGGACTTGGCAAGAGTTTTCTCAGCCTTTTGCAATGCAATTTCAGCATCACTAACACGTTTCATAGCCTCGAGTTCAAAAGCAACAGCTTCCTCTGCTAAGAGCATTATGTTCGCCACATCTTCGTCGGCCTTTAGAGAATCCGTTTGGGCTTTCTCTGCAAGTTCGTTTAATGCAACGACTTCTCTTTGCAACTCTTCTTTTTTATCCTGTAACCGACTTAATGCTTTTTCACAATTTTCCAAATTCGTGCGACACTCATTCATATCCTTCTGAGCCAATAAAAGAGTTTCCTCCTCTTTCAATAAATCTCCGTTTCTCTCCTTTGCAACTTCTAAGGAGTCAAGAGCCACTTGATGCCGAGCCTCGGCTAAAGAAAGGGCCATTTTGGCTCTCTGAATTGTTTCTTTAGTGGGATCCTCTTCTTTTACAATCTCTTCAATAGCAATTAATGCTAAGTTGACATTATCCCATGCTTTTAAAGCTTCATCTTTTGATGCTATTGCTGCTTCTGATATCCTCTGAGCCTTATCCTCAAACATTGTACTATTTAGTTGGGCTATCTCCAATTCTTTTCGTGCCTTCTGCAATAACTGCTTTAGCTCATCCAAAGTAGGGGCCTCTGGTTCCGCTTCTTCTCCTTTATCCTTCGGATCATTCTTCTTGTCTGGACTCGAACTAACTTCTTCTTTTGAATCTTCTCCATCTTGAGCTTCGATAGACTCTACATCCCTTCCATTCCCATTTACAAATGGGATGGAATCATTTCCCTGACAAGCTGTTTTACATTTTCCACCTCTCGATGTTTTACGTATACAAACTGAATACCTCAGCCTACTGTAGCCAGTTTTGTTTGAACTAATACCATGAATACTAGAAGTAATCAATTTCTTTCTACATGCATTTTTAGACACAAACCTTGAATTGGTAAGAAAATTATAACCATAACTTGGTGGCAAGTTCAGCTGCTCAAATGTTCCATAACTAGTACCTTGACAACAACGAGTCTGGAAACTACATGATATTGGCATAACTCCCTCGCTTCGTCAAATTCAAACTACTAAGTGATCGTAGAACCAACTCGCATAAGGCTGTAATATCAAATACCTGCAATATAAGTATATAACAGAACCTTAATCATCCAAAGCTTAATATAAACCAAATGACTTCAATTACGTCATCTTAACCCTCCATTAAGCTACTGCTTTAGAGTTTAAAATGAAAAACAAAGCATGCATTAACACCATCAGCCTTTTTGAATATAAATACATGTGCTTCTAATCATCTAGGCACATATTTTCAAATCAGACATTGGACTTCAATCCTTACTATATATGACTTCAATTATATTAACTCAATATTACCTTCGGCAACTAAGTTCTAAAACCTATCCCAAGCATAAATCTTACACTAGACTTCACGTCAGACACACTCGTGAATCTGCATGAATTAAGCAGAGCTTCAAAAGATGATTATTATACTCGATTTTGAAAGGCTAGCTTCAGCGTTCACTAACATTGTAACATCCCGCCTACTGTTACACAATATTGTCGGCTTTGCCCTTATGTGTAACACCCTAGGCAAAGAGGGTGATTGTAACACCTTAGGCAAATCCCACATCGACAGAGGCATGGAGAGATGCTGGTATATAAGAATAACATCCGCCTTATCAGACACAACGCGTTTTGTGGTCCACCGCGAGTAGGGTTCACAAGGAACTACGCAGTTAAGCGTGCTCGTGTGAGAGTAGCACTGGTATGGGTGACCTACCGGGAAGTCTCACACGAGGGCCACAAAAGCAAAGCCGTGAGCCATAAGGGCAAAGCGGACAATATTGTGTAACAGTAGGCGGGATTTTACAAACATGTACCCTAAAAACAATATGACAGTCAAATACCCAAACTTAACTATATGCATACAAATGGATTCCTAGAGTTCAGTTCTAACCATTCCTATATGTATGCTATAACGAAACTTGTAATAGTCTAGAGTCAAATTCTTAAGAGTATAGTGTAAAACTTACCAGACGTCCTCTCAATCTCAATAACTTTGACCATAAGAAAATCGATTTTTTATAAATTTATGATAGACACGCTCATGACAGCACCAGAAATCTATCTAAAGGCTAGGTTTCATACTTATCTACTAAACTGTATCCCCGGTGTCTAATATGTATAGAATCAGAATCAGTTTTATAAAAGACACACAAAAGCCATACAAGTGAGACCTCAAAAAGTCAGAAGTTGAATTTCTGGTTATTTGACTTTAACAAAAGTCAAAATTTACCTAGAATTATCACTACAATTCGATAAAGCTTTGATAACTGACAACAACGAGGTAGGACAATATGTGGAAGGCAATGATGAGCAACTAACGCCGTGACTAGAAAACATGACTATTTATTCACTCAAACTCGACCATGTCTGTTATCTATACATATCGTCATATCCTAATCCATTGTCAATTAATTTGTCTCGAACAGCTCGATTTGTAACAGCTAAGCAAATATACATCATAATAATCAGCTAGACACATATGAATCTGCAAATATCGAAACTTATAGCATTCAATTGATAATCTAAAATACAACTTCTCGGTCAATTCACATTATTACTAGTCAACAATGTACTCTAAAAACATACACAAACAAGTAGAACTATATACAGGTGTGTATGAGTGGGCGGGCATAGATGAAGTATGTACCGAAACTTATTGGTAGTGAGTGATGACGTGTACAAGAGTCAATGGCGGATAAGAAGGTTAACGGTTGAGATGATGACGTAAGCGAGAGTGTGTCAGTTAGCAAGAGTTTGTTGCTTGTGAGAAATATGAAAGATTTGACAGTTTTTTTTTTTATATATAATTTGAATACTACTGTTTTGATATTTATAGATAAAAATATGTCAAGTTTGTTGATTGGGTGTTGATGAAAAAGATGAAAGAAATGGTGGGTGACCAATGGTGGGAAAAGGATTAAATCAACTCGGAATTACCAAAATGCCCTTCAGGTTAGTTATAAAAAGGGGTAACCACGTGCAATTAGTTGTATAATTTTTTACAAAAACAAATTACATATATGTTTTCTCATACGTATGGAGAAAAAAATTGCATTTTAATTTCTTTTGCAAAACACAAAATCTTCATTATAAGGAAGGTTAGATATAGACTGAAATAACTTGATCAGAGAGCTTACTTAAAAATAAGGCATTGTTTTCAGAAACAGTCATTCCATATCGTTCAAAGAAAATACGTTAAATAAACTTGTTGCAAATCATTTTTTAGAAGCAGGGCTAATGGTATATTTTTGAAGGCGAAGAAAGACGTCAAAGTTGAAAAAACAAACTCTAAATGGATGATATGGTTTCAACTTCAAGGTCAAAAAACAAAGGCAATTAATTAGAACATCACCAACAACATTATATTCTATTAATCGACAAAGTCATCACCAATTTACAAAAAAAATTAACAAAATAGTGACAAAAAGATATCAATTTGCGACAAATAATTAATCTCATGGAGTAAAGTTAGGGATGAGCATTTCGACCGAATAAAACCAAACCGAAACGTCTGGATTGTAATTTAAATCAATGCCGATTTTCATATACTAGGTGACGGGACTACGAGATAAGGTAAAAAAAAATCGGGACCACTAATTCTAAGATGCGGACGTTTAATTCGCACTCAAATCGAAAAATTCCAAAAAAGGGGAGAACCGTGCTTGAACGATACCATTCTAAAGTTATCGGTACCCGATATCCTAATCCCGTTGATTCGGACAGTGCGGTACCACTAATTTATGCCGGGGAAAAATCGTCACTACTAATTCAAAGATGCAGTCGTCGGAACTGATATCATGCTCATCCCTAACTAAAGTTCACCGGTGCAAGTGTGCAACTAATAACTCAAACTCGTAGGACCGTATATGAAAGTCTATTCTGTAGACAAGAATATTACTTACAATATCTTGGATATTTTAACACGTGACCTGGATTATTTAAAGGATATAGGCTAAAAAATACTACTACCTCCGTCCCAAAATTATAGTCCCCGTTTGACTTTTTTGGTCTTTCTCTTTCAACTTTGACCATAAATATTTTCGTTTATGTTATACAATAGTTGATGAAAATTATACCAAATGAAAATACATTAAAAACTCAATCCATTCATATATTTTGATCAAATATTATATAACACAAAAAAAAATACTTAAGGTCAAAGTGGTAAAAGAAAGACCGAAAAAATAGAAAGGGGACTATAATTTTGGGACGGAGGGAGTACCAATTATAACGATATATATGAGTTACGACTTGTTATCCCCAACTCTTCAAGCACTCGAAAAGACCCTTAAGACTCCCATTTCACGTATGCAAATAGCCTCTAACGTACTAGCTAGTGTCATTTTCTAAATTAATATGTATGTATTACTTAGAGTAAAATACAAAGTTCGTCTCTAATCTTGTACCTGTGCATCACGTTGAACCAAAAGTTATGATTTTCATCGCCCGGAGTCTTTTTTCCAAGTTTCATAGTCTAAACTGGTCATTTGACCATTTTTCCTTTAGTCAACGACGTCCGTTGCCATTTGCTTTGTCTTTAGTCCAAGGGCACAATTGTCATTTTACCACTGTCCATTAATTAATATTACCGTGTTAGGTCCACTTGTTTACCGTGAGCGCTACAGTAAAACCTTGCTAATAAAAGGGAAAGTTTATCACCACTCATCATTTATCTTTCCTATCCCCTAAAATCTTATCTTCTTAACCGACTGTAAAATTTGAAAAATGATGCTTTGTTCATGCAACAGAAGGGTTGTCCTTCGAACATGCTGGAACCACAGGAACACAAGAAGGAGGTTCTATGCATCTGCCCTGGGGTTGGGACACTTAATTTTATTTCATTTTAAAGTTGGCTTGTAGTGGTTTACCTTAAATGTATTGATTATAGTAATATCTGTTTTATTATAATTGTGATTTTATACAAGTGGGTTTAGTTGGTGTTTTTGCTGCAAACAGATGCTAACATTTTGATTATCAATTTTAGCCTACAACATGTCCGTTCAATGGGTGGTACGATCCACCCATGCAAAGGAGAGCAAGGGATGTGATCATCTACTTGCAGAGAAGCATCTGAGAATGAGGCGTACATTACAAGAATGCCAAGCCGTCATTTCTCGAGACTATGGAGGCTCCAACGCCGTGACCAAGAACGAGCTAGAGGTCGCCACCAAGCAGCCTTGGCTGATCTCCTTATTGAGAAGGAGAAAGTTTGTCGTCTGAAGAACTTTTGTGTCTTGTCTTGGATAGTCATCTTTTTAGTTTTTCTATGGTTTTTCTATAGGGTTTAAAAAGTTATTGGCTTTTGTGTTTTGGATCGGTGGTAGATGGTCTGTAATGGGTAAGTTGTTTTTTTTTTAACGGCAATTGTGGCTACATGACTCCTAGCCCATAAGGCGTAGCGAGCCCACACAACCAGGTTGGGTCCAGCCTAGAAGGCAATGGCACCCTTCCCTTTACGCACACGGGAGGAAACCCCTATTGCCCTAAACAAGACTCAAACTTGAGACCTTTCCTAGGAGGGTAAAACTGTAATGGGTAAGTTGTGTTTAAGAAGTTTTAGTGTAGGTTGACTAAGAATAGTCTCTTGGTTGATAATGTTTGGTCCTTGTACAGTGGTAATATTATATTTCTTTTATGCTTTGGTCCTTATACTGTGCTGCCTTTACTAATAGGTCCTTGCCCTAAAAAATCATATATCTGCCTCACTTGCCACACAAATACTAGTAAAATGATCAAACTCATAACACAGATACAACTATCAAAGATGGATGAATGATCAGAGATGGATGAACAGACACCACTTTTGAGTATCAACATAAAATTGATATGGTGTTGTTCATCCATTTTTTATTCTTCATTGTTGTTTGTGATAATAGAATAACAGTATCCAACTCAAAACACAGATCCAAGTATCAAAGACGTATGAAGTTTCAAAGATGGGTGAACAGTAATTGACTTTGTAACAGTCAACAGTTAATATGCGTATGAACTTGTAACAAAATGTAGAAATACACGATAAAGTGACAAATCAATACAATAAAAACACAATTTTACCCATAGACTAACATGACATGATTTCATACATAATGCAAATGGATATATTTCCAAATGCATAAAATTTTGTAGTCTACAAAGTTCAGAAACATACATTTTTTAAAGACAACAAATAATGTTTAGGGGAATACATATTCGATGGAAAACATTGGCTTTCATATGCTTAACCAATATTTTTTTGTGGTGAAGACAACTTTGCTGCTATAATCTTGGTCTTAGTCCAAAATTGTTTTGGAGACCTACCAGAAGCAGCATCAACTTGACTTCCAGATTGAGACTGGACCACACTTGGTTGAAAATCACCTTGAGATTGAGCATCAGTTTGACCGAGGTTTTTATTTCCTTCAAAGTTGTGACCTGTAACCTTGCCTTCTTCTTTACTGTAACTTTTGGGCTGGGATGAACCTATTTTTTGATACTGTTGTGTACTGCCTTGACTTCCTGTTACACCTCCCTGCCCAAGACATGTTTTCTTGCTGTGTCCAACATTGCCACATATACCACAAACCACACTCTTACTAGACTGTGACAAGTTACTGGTTTTGTCACTATTATCATTTTCAGTAAAAGCCCTAGTTCTTTTCTTTCGTGGCCTACCTAATGGTTTATGATGTTTAGGTGGAAGAATGCTTGTAGGCACTTGTGACTTATTCCAATGTTGATAACCATTTATTGGCTGGATGTAGTGTTTATAAGTTTCTTCACAACTCTTAAGCAAGTAACATGGATGAACCCATGATTCAACAGATCCTACTTGCATTCCATTTTGAACCTCATATACCGATGGGTAGCAACAACATGTTTACATGGCATGCCTATAAGCTCCTATCTTCTACATGTACAAGCCCTAGCTTCAACATTCACAAAAAACTTATCTCCCCATCCACTGACCTGATACTTATCTCCTTCAACCCGTAAAACGGTGTACTTATAAGCCTCTTTCTTTATCAAGTCTAACATGAGTGTTGCCTTTGGTGTTAATGGTCCGGCACACTTGTCAATCACATTCACAACATTCACTATTCTTTTCATACAGTATTCTCTAATGTATTCCAAAGCAGTAATGATGGGTTGGTGCCTACCTCCCAATAGTTTCCCATTGAACACCTCAAACATGTTATTAAGCAACACATCAGATGGAGCCCTCCATACACATTTATACAACATGTTTGATTTATACAAACAACAATGTTGAACAATGTCGTAGAGCAAAAGATGTACACTTAGACATAGATTTGGTTAGTACCTGAAAAATGCGACCTTGACCAATGGGTTGGTGGTATCTTACTTAACCAAGCATGGGTAGGTTCGCTAAACCTCTTGAATGCCAACATGGCTGCCTCAAAATGTTGGACGGTTTTTGCTGCTGTACATCTCCACAAATGTTCCTTGTATGCTTTAGCATTCCATTGTGTGGAAAACGTAGAGAGGGGGGGGGGGGTGAATACGTTTTCATTTCAAACTTAAAACTTTTGTATCAAATATAGTATAAACCATTGCATTTGCTAATCTCTCGTAGCGGATGCATTTAACGCATTACGGCATGTAAGGCCAACCCCTTAATATCACATAAGATTTCGCAAGATTAATGGTTCATTATAAATCAAGTTTCACCATTATTAGTCCGGTTGCTTTTTCTTGATCAAGTGTGTCATAATATATAAAGTGTTAAATATAGTTTATGACTATATGAAAGACCAAGTATGCATCACAAACATAAGCATCAACCACATAGACAATCAACAATATAAAGCAAGAATAAAAGTAAAGCGATAAGTAAAAGGACACACAAACCAACATGGGGATTTATAGTGGTTCGGTCACGAAGCTCCTCTTCGCCCTACTCCACTCCCTGAGTACCCGACTCGAGAGTTACTTCACTAGATCAACAAACTCCATTATTGGCGGAGAAAACCTTACACAACGTCGCCTACACTTTATCCGGTACTAGGCTAGACACCGGGTTCTTCCACAAGGTAGAAACAAACCTATCACAACGTCGCCTACACTTTATCTGGTACAAGGTTAGATACCGAGTTCTTCCATGAGGTAGAACCAAACCTATCACAACGTCGCCTACACTTTATCCGGTACAAGGCTAGATACCAGGTTCCATTACAAAGGAGGAACCATTACCCGACCAACACGACACATCTATGACACCCGTTATGTTTTGTGGCCCAACATAACAAACCTTGTGTTTTATGGCACAAACACATAAACCATCTAATCTAGTTATAGATACAAGAATATGTTACTAGACAATATCCAAGCAATGTGTCTAATGGATATGAAATCCTAAACCAAACATCAAGAACACAAAGCATGATGTAGTTAGTCTTCCATGAATGAAGATGACAAGTTTCCCAAGCTTGTTATAGAAGATCTTCATGTACTTGTATGCTTATGATGGGTCATCACTTCAGTAGGTAAGGATGCAAGATCTCTAGGCTTGCTTTGGAGGATCACTTCGGGAGTATGCTTACAACAAATGAAAGTTAGAAGCATTATGATCATATGAGATGAGGGTGGTTTACATGTTTCCTAATGATCTAAGTATGTTAGAAATGGTGGAGAGAAATTATGTGTGAAGGTGTGAAAATATGGTGAGAAGTGGTTTGCTATTTATAGGCAAAAAGACCAAAGCAAGCTTCTGCCCCAAGGATCCCTTATGAGAGGGATCCGGCCCTTGTAATCTAAGGGATCCGTGGGAAATCTGAGGGATCCGTGGGCAATATGGGTCATGGATCATGGGTCATGGGTCATGGGTCATGGACTTTGGGTCATGGGTACCCAACTAGATACAATGTATCTAGATAATGGGTTATGGATGGGTCATGGGTATGGGTTATGGATCATGGTATTTACCCAACACATTTACTTTTGTTTATGTATTTTATAAAATGTAAGTAACCAAGATTACTTATGTGTTTTATATAAACTATTTAACTAAACATGTTTAATGGATTGTTAGAGGTTTGATCATAACGCAACATAACAAACATGTACGAACCTGTATTGTAGCATACAAGGACTTGAGTCGTCGAGAGGTGTTGAAAGTATGTTGAGACAAAATATAATTATAAGTAACTTATACATTTTACGTTATGTATTACATGTTTGTCATCAACAAAACAAACGAGACTGTATATATTAAATATCATAATATTTGCACTAACAATCTCCCCCTTTTTGATGATGACAAAATATATGTAAACGTGATAGATAGGTAAAATGTCAAAGTTACTTGTGTCCGTACTTCCTTTACATTACCTTCTCCGTTTACACTCTTCTCCCCCTTTTGTCGAAACAAAATGGGTGTATCCTTGGAGTTTACACTTCATTTCTCCCAAGAATGGCGAGCTTGTATCATCCCTAGTGAAGTTAAATTGAAAACTCCTTATTGCTCCTATTGTTGCACACAATTGGCACACCACGCCAATACCTTCAACACAAAACACTAATGGAGGAAGAGAAGAATTATCAACAAGATGCACTTCAGTGGTCTTGATGATGACGAAGCTTAACAACTCATGACCTTGAGCTTGCACATCTTCAAGAGGTTGTGATCTCGTCTTTAAGAGGAACCTAGAGAATCACAAAAAAAAATACATAGAAAGATCCTTTGAATTCTAACCATTGTTTCCAACGGATTAATGGATCAAATTTTGAGGCATAACCTACATCAAAGTTAGTGTTGTGGAATGAAATAAATAGGGAAAAAAATATATGATGAGAAAGAAATCTCTCTTTTGTCGAAACACAAAGGAATTTTAAAGAATGAATGTATGCACGCTCCCCCTTGACGGTTGCTCCCCCTTGTTAAGGGCGTCAAGTATTTTAAGAAGGCTAAGACGAAGGTATTGCAAAATTTGCAATGTTTTTGCTTTGACGAAAGCTCCCCTTTATTGAGAGCGTCAAGTGCTCCTAGTGTGTTTTGAAAATCTATATAGACGAGAATCTCATACACATCAAAGTGTATATATATGAACCTACAAAGAAAGGATTAGTGTCAAAAAGAGAATAATCCTACTAACTGCATCATCGTGGTTGGTTTAGAGGTTGTAAGGTTGTTCAAGGTAAGAAAATAAATGTATTTGTGGATGAGATGCATTTCATTACGAAATTCACTTGGCTTTTAACAACATAAATGTTTGTAGAGGATGGTTGAGTGACCATGAATTGTAGTGGTAGTGAGACACTTGTAGGATGTGGTTGACACAAGTAGCTTGTGGTTTGAGGTTGTGGTTGACACAAGTAGGATGTGGTAGAACATGAAACATACTTCATCACGTAGTTCATGAACTAGACCTTGGACACGGTGATAATGATAGAAATCATCATTATAACTTAGAGGTATGGAAGTTGTGGTAGAGGTGATGAGAGGTCAATTTTTACTAGGTAATAAAGTGACTCAAGATTAGCAAGGGATGGTGATGAAAGGTATCAAGGTGACTTTTTTTGTTGACTCGGTTGATGACTCAATAGAGGTGGTAGACATGATGACTTTGTGAGTAGTGACAAAAGTGGAGGAAGATGGTTAGGATGATGCAAGATTAGGAATATAAAAAATGTGTGAATGAGTACAACTTGAATTGATGATGAAATCGACCATTTTCAACCTACAAGAATCCAAATTAGTTAGTACAAAAGGAAAACATTTATAGAAATAGAGAAATTGTTCACATAATATCATGAAAAGAAAAAAAGAGAACAAGTAAATAATCACATAAACGCAACTCATTTATAAGCATATAAGAAACTGATAATCCTATGTGTTAAGCAAGTGTTTGAGTGGAAAAAGGAAATTTGAAATGATTATCTCAAGAGTTAATGTACCTTCTGTTCCCCGGTTCCACCGGTTCCCTCACTAGAGGGATCCGATTAGCTTAAGTCTAAGGATCCGGTTAACAGATGAGGTGAAAAGGAGATGATTGGGTTCTAGCAAGGTCTAGTATTTACATATCCTAAGTTATTCAGTCCATTAAGGTGTCTTACATGGCATGATACCTAAGTGGTCAAGACTAATGAGTGAGGTTTGTCAATGATGACTTTTGTGGAGAAAATGGAGTTTTAGAAACACAAATGAGTGATCATGGATGACACTAAGTGTTTTGAGGATGGCTAATAATCATAGAGACCAGATGGTGATCAAAGGAAAATTTAGAAAATCCCTTAAAAATCATAAGAAATAAAAAACTAGTTTTTAAAGCATTTTAAGATAGAGATGACTAAAATCAATTTGTCAAAATTGAGAGAAATATCAAACTAGGTGTTTTGAGATGAAAAGAACAATGTGTAAACATTAGAGCGGAAAGATGGTGAGTTTTGAAGTAATGATAAATCAAAAATACTTTGAATGTGATCCTAAGTCATCCATGAGTGAATGTGAGATCAGCTGAGCCTAAGAAAATTTTAAGTGATCCTAATGTAGCATGTTTAACTAGTCCAATAAGGTCTGGAAGGTTGGATTGATGCAAGGAGGCTAAAAAGGAACTTCTGTCCACCCGGATCCCACGGATCCTTCACTTGAGGGATCCGTCTAGTTATATCCAAGGGATCCGACGTCTGAGAAATATTTCCTTAACAGAATGGTTGCAAAATTTTGCTCTATGTTTCGAATTTTGATACTAATGATTTCTACAGCAAGTATACATGTGTACAAGTTAAGCATAGCAAGGAGAACATGTAGAAATAACCTATAGGCAATCAAATAAGATTGAGCACACAAATAACACAAAGGTTTAGCAAACTTAACAAGCACTATTCAAGAAGCTCAAAACAAATTTACGGTCTAGATTAGTTAATCATTTAGACTAACAATGGCATGCAAGATATGTGTCCAGAAATAAAAGAGCACATGATGGTGTTCAAGACAAAAGAGTTGTGAGGTGCTAGTTTAGGATAATCTAGACTATATTTAGATCCAGGAGGTGGAGTTGTTGTTTGTGGAGATGAGGGAATTGTGTTTGGAAGAGTAAGTGTTAGATTTAGAAAGGCTTGAAGCAAGTACCATTTTGTGAGTTGGTTTTAGCTAAAAGATGTTTACCTATGTGTTGGTATCGAAGAGTAAGAATCACATGTATATGCGTCCTTAAGAAAATGAATTGTTGAGAAGGTTGTTTTGGTCAACGGAAGCAATGAACTATGTATAGTCATTACGGATGGTGATTAGCATACAATGAACTTCGTCCATGAAGTCATGTAGATCTTCTCGATCAAAGCAAGATAATCGCTTGATGAGGCAAGTGGTTATGATTAACTACAAGAAAAATCAATTTTACAACTTATTTGATTAGTAATCCTAAGACAACGCAAAGTATTTTCATTGTAAACTTACTTTAGGAAAACATAGGAGTATAGATTTCTCAAGTGAGAGAATGAATATGAGACTATTACTAGCGGTGCTCAATTACGGCAAAACACGACCATTTTTACGGGTGATTCCACATACCCAATTCTATCAAGGAAGCAATTCAACCGTTAGGTCAAATTGAGTTTCTAGTGCAATAAGTTCTCCAGTATTCATTCTCAAGTCAAGAAAATTTATATTCCTACAATGGCCTATCGAAGAGTGACAATGATGATACTTTGCTTCGTTTTTATTAATATTATGCCTGAAACAACTAAGGTGACGAAGGTGTCATGTTTAAATATAAAAATTTAAAGTGTTCCATATGGTGAACAAAAATGGTTGGATGAGCTAGTTCAACATATGTTGTTGGAAAGCTCGAGTTTGGATTTTTGGATATGACCAATTATGTTTGCGTTGCAAAATAATTTACTTGAGTATATCGGATGAAATAATCAAGTTGTCAATCCTACTATGAAGCTTGGAAAGCGATCATGAAAAGGAAAACGGGAGAGTACATCATCAACACAAGTGTAGGTTATGATCCGATGTACATTCTTGTTGTTTTTAGAAAACGACACAAGAAAATATGAAATCAAGAAATCATATAAGCAAATAAAATATTTATGTTGCACACATGACAAACTCAACAAGAAGCCATTTAGTATATTACATGTTTTAAACATTTTTCAACTTATATGACTTATCTAAGTATTTAAACTAATATTTTCGACACAACTAGATGTTATCCCAAACACTCCTTCAAATAGCACATTGATTAGTAAAATATTACTAAATCGACAAACAAGAGAATAAATAGCAAGGTGAAGAAACCACATATGTTATTCAAACAAACAAGCACAAAACTATTTGAGATAAGCAAATAATCAAGTAATGCAAGGTAAGACAATTAATCATTTAGCATAACATACGAAAGTTCTTTTCATCGCTTTGTGTTAAATATAAACATGTATACCAAGCTTGATTAGCTTCTTTTATATTATAAATATGATCAAAACCTTAATTTCAAAAAAAGATACATTGTTGTTCAAAGACGAAAACATTCGTCTCCAATTAGATCAAAAGTTTGTGCAAAAGTTACGACCGAAAAATGACTTTCTATTATAAATCAATGATTCTGTAAATCTTTGTTTTGAATCAGTTTATGAAATTATTTTTAGGGAAAATTGGTCAAATAGACCGCGCGCCCTGGTGCATATCACTTTATGGACCACGTTTTTTTGCCTTACGGAAATGGACATGTTGCCCAGCGACTTTCTTGTAGCCAACCATATGGTGCCAAGTGTCCGACAAAGGTACAACAGAAGTACATATTTTGAACGTATTTGTCATGTATTGTTTTTTGGGCAACCAAAATGTATTTTCGGGCAACTATATATTATTGGGCAACTTGTATTTATACACGCGGATAATATGGTCAATTTACAATGGTCGTATTATAAAAGTAATACTAATAAGTCGACACGCATACTCACACACCATCACGCAGCGCGACACACACAATCAAACATCTTCTACTACAATTTAACAGCTTCAACAATTAAACATCTTCTTCTAGATCACGCGCACACATTCACAAACCACATCTTATTCACAGAACCCTCTAACCCCCTAATTAATTTTACTGTATAATTACGTATGACAAAATTAAAGTTGTACAATTGTAAAATCGCAGTTCGTTCTACATTGAAGTTGCTGCCAGATATTAAACATTGCTTGTCAAAGAACGAAAACCGGGAAAGGTTGTTAAGGCAAACAGTATTTGGTCCATGGTTGGATATAAAGTCGTGCGAGAATGACGCCCGATGCATTATGTTTTACAACACCAGGTATATGTTTCTAACATCTCCTCTGATTCCCATCCACTAACATTCCAAATAGGGGAGCATTCGTTAAGTTTTGGTCGGAAAGAATTTTGTCTGATAACAGGGTTTCGATTTGGCAAAGTTTCAAAAGCAAAAAAACGATCTAGCGCTTTCTGTGATCGTGTATTTCCTAAAAAAAAGAGTAATGGTGTAACAAATGTACATGCCATTGATCTTTTGGAACTTGTTAATGATTCAAAAAAGGATGGAAAAAGGTGGTTATCACCGATGAGGATCTTTGTTAGGGTGTGTCTGCTAGTAGCTACAGAGCTGGTGTTTATGGGAAAAGAAGACAGGAATTGCATCCATAATCACTTATTGTCCTTGGTTGATGATTTTGAGGCATGGAATGTATTTCCTTGGGGTGAATATATGTGGCATAAATTTTATCAAAGGACTATCAATATTGTTCATATTCACGTGAAACATCATCTGTTAAAATTGAAAAAAAAACCCCAAAGTTTAGTGCCACATACAATCTATACGGGTTCGCTTGGGCTTTCAAGGTTTGAATTCTCTGTAGTTTGTACTAATGTATGCATGTCTTTGTTTGATAACACGTTTGTTTTAGAAAACATGTTATTAAAAGCTTTTGATTCTATTTTGTTCAATAGAAAATTACCTATAAATAATGATGTTTTTAATTGTTATGCAATGCTTGTCTTTGCTGTGTGTACACGTAATATAAATGTTACCCGTAATTTAGATAACATCAATGTTATAACACTTTTTAGTTTGCGATTTTTTTGTAATTGTCATCATAAACGTATTGTTTCATCGTAAACAGATTACATTTATCCTGTTAAAACTTTAAACAAATTAAAAAATGATAACTGCATAGCTAGACATTTTTAACGATGACGGGTGTGCCTATTACAGATTTGGATTTTGGAGAGTTTTCCTAGAAGCTCACTTTGGTGGGTCAAAGACAACAAGGTGATTCCACGTGCTCTTGCTTGGTCAGAACTTGCAAAGTTTCGGAACGCAGCTTTGTAATCTCTTTGGACCGGTAGGCATCACACAGTCTTATGATGCGCACTATACTAAGTTGTACCTAAATTTGTTCACAATATCAGTAATTGTAACTCTTTTTTGTTCTTAGGACTCAAGTCCCATTGTTGAAATTTTTGCAACACAAGCTGAAATAAACCAACCGTGGTGTATTTACAGTGCCCAATATATAGATGGTTTGTGCGTGCGGAACCTACGACGGTTGTGAGAAGACTGCACACCATTGTAATCAATTCGTGGACGCTTTCAATTTACATACTGTCATGGAAAGTCAACTACAGGGGTTACCTGAAAACGCATTGCAACTCAACATTGAGCAACAATATTCTTTAAATGGTGCGCAAACGGGGACCACTCTTTCAACGGGGGCTGTAATTCGTGAGTTAGTGGATTTGGATCAAAAACTTTTGATGATAGAAAATGTAATTCATTCGGTCAGAAACACACCGGTCGTACTTGATGTGTTTACGGATGTCAAAAGCAGAGTTTCAAAAGTACAGCAACTTCGGGTCTTAAAATGATGCGGCCTTCGTTCATGAAAAATCTAAAAGTTGTGCCAATACAAATGACTCTGACGTTAATCCTGATGATCCGAAGGTTTGTATTTACTTTTAAGGTTGCCTCCAATGTTATACCAAACCCAAATATTCGTTTGTGTGTACACTTATATCAAACCTTGGGCTCTACAGGCCACGTCGTGTCATACTCTAGGCCCTAACGGGGATAAGGTCGTCGATGCGGAAGGTGCAACGGACATTGACAATGATGATTGCCTTAAAGAAACGCAACCGTGTAACCTTGGGATTCTTGTACAAGCTTGTGCCATGACCCAAACATGTCCTACTATGGAATATGGAGGTGATCGTACTACTCAACTTCAACCACTTGCACCAAACGATGAAAAAACACACACGGTGACCCCATTATTGTATGTTATCTTTCATTTAGACTTTACATATCAAGTATAACATATGTCCATACTTATGTATATATAATTAAAATTCATCAGGAACCGGATTGTGGTATCGATTGGTCGTCATACATAAACGACGATAAACTTTCGGTGATAATTCGTAGATGCAATGGATTGTGATAATCAACACCAAGATGTGGTTCAGAAACAATTGCGTGGGGAACCTGAACCCGTTAAGAATATTGTTGGTGTGCAGACAGAAGAAGAAACACCAACCAACAAAGCTTTTGAGGTATCTACATTAACAACGCCGATAAATAAAAGTTTTTAATGTGCTGTTTTTAACATACTATATTTTGAAATCGCAGTTCAAAGACAATAACCTGTCAAATGTAAATGTGGTTGGCGAAAATGACACACCTATGTTGGGACGTGTTTCCTCCGGAGATAATTTCAACAAAGGCCTCGATAAAACATTGTTTGTTCCGTCTTTAGATTTAATGGATTTTGATGAGCAAGAATTGAATGTGGTTGAGGAAAAATCGTTTGTTGGCCTCCGTGTGCGTAACAATGATGTCGCCGCTGTTACCCAAGAAGAAACACCAACAAAGAAAGACCTCGAAGCCCCTAAATCTCAGGTTAAATCCAACAAATTGTCATTTGTAAATGTGGTAGGTCCTAATGACAAACCTCCATTGGAAGAACTTTTCTCCCATAATAATACAAAGAAAAGAAAGAGAGTCAAATTGAACGACAACCTCGTAAAAAACAACGGCATTGTAAAACATTGTAAAAGATGGCTGATTCGTCAATTCGCCTAAAGACCTATCAAAAACATCAGCTACTCCTTGCCGCCATCTTACAAGATCGCAAGGTGTCATTAACGAGGCTTTTATCCCGGTTGCCGGTTCCGATGTAAAGCACCATATTAAATTCTAACGGAAATGAATATTTTATGTTTGTCTGCTTATTTTTCAAGTGTGTTTTCAGGAAAATTCAGGAAACCCCAAAACGCGTCGCGTTAGTCACTTGTATTCGCCCAGAATTGAACCGTTTGTAGAGGTATCTAGTGTTTTTTAATCCATTAACATCATTATCATATGGTTAATGTTATTCAAAATATAATTTTTTTGTTTTTTATTTATTTATTTATATTTTTTAAGGAACTTTTACGACACCCGAAATGCAACAAGGAGAAGGTTACTGTGCCTGATTACCTTCGCACCTATTTCAAGCTTAAAAAACCATTACTTTATACGTTCCCTTGGGGCTCCTGCCGTTGTTGTTTACAGGGGTTTTTGGGTAGCCTTGGCATGTGTTGAGGATTGCACCCACGGGTGGCTTACTGACTTAGTGAGTAAACCTGATTTTTATCTTGTCTCCTACACATGTTTATTATTTTGTTTTGTTAAATTGGAACCGAATGTTAACAGTTTTGATTTGCTTTATATGTCCGCAAAGACTTGGATGTATGGCTTGAGTTGATGTGGTTGTTTAGACCAGCCGATGGAGATTGGGCTTTGGCAGGGTGTAATTTCTGCAGTCGAATCCTAGATGGCGAACTACCTACAACTTATTCAGATGGCACAACATACCACAATAAAGCGAGATGTTGAAAAGGTCAGTTAGGCAGCCTCTTACCGTACATCTAGCACTACTGTTATAAACAGCTTATAATATTCTTCAATTGGTTTATATATCAGGTGTATTTTCCTGTGAATGAAACTGAAAACCACTGGGTACTCGGAAGGAGTTCACGGTGGTGGCGAGTTTTGAAGAGAGATTTACAAACACAGCTTCAACTTTACCTAACAAATCTTTGGGGTAAGTCTTGCATAGTAAGGCATCTCACCCGAGGATTATAAAATCACATACAAGTTTCCAAAAGTCCCACAACAATCAGACTTGTATGGCGATTGCGGAGTATGGGTGTGCATTATATTGTACAGATTGCTCCGTAACCAGCCTCTCAAAGTAGACGACCCTCTTCAAACAACGTTAGCTTACCGTGAACGGATGCTTGAATACTTCTGGAAGCACAAGGTTGAATACAAAATTGTCGCAGTCTCTCAAGGTATCATCCTTAATGTCCTATTGACCCATAATTATTGTCACATGTTTACTTGTGAATGATTTTTCTATCACTAGCAGTAGTTAGCCTAGCTAGCAGTTCTTATTTTACTACTAGCAGTTGTAACAATACAACCAATTCGGTTTGACTACCTACCAGTTGTAAAAGTAACTACCAGTTTGTAACTATACAAGCAATTCGTTTTATGTTTTGAGATTCCTAATCTAAGTAATCGAGCATAAAAGCAGTGCAACTTTTTTTACGTTTACAAATATCGCATATAGCTCAAAATAATCATCTCAAATGAATTTAACTGTACACATCATTTCGTTGAGGTCATCTATCAGTGGCACTAGTTAAATTAACAAGTACATGATACTATACTACTACCAAATTGTACTAGCAGATTTTCTATCCTTTTTGGTATTTGGATAACGCTTATCCACAATTATAAACACTTTGAATTTAACTACTCGACTTTTTAATTCGCAAATACCATTTCTTTTGTACCTTAGGGACTCTTTGAATATCTTTTTATAAGCTCAACTGCATTTCCTTTTTTTAATACCAGTGCACATACACAAAAAGGCATATGGTTTGTAAACCAATTCTATATTGGTTATGTATATGTTATTAATATTTGATATACACCTGAATTAAATATTATTTGGTTGCCCTATAGTACATCATGCTAATGCCTCTGTTCCCAATCTATTTCTTCAATACAAATCTTTCTAATTTTCTTTAACAAAATTTTTCTTTCTTCTTTTCGTCACTTCACATCTTTATCTCAATCTTTCTACTTTTCTTTAACAAAATGTCTGACAATATCCCACTGGATGTTCAACTAGATATCATCCGTAGGCTACCTCTTAAGTCTATACTCCAAGCATGTTTGCAAGTTATGGAAGTATGGTATAGATTGTGGAAGCTTCATCTTTAATTACGGTGTTCATCGTAATGATGCGTGTTTTTTTACGCTAATATTCGATCTGGGTGAGCAAGGGTTTATGTTAGGTTTAGATGAAAATCTAATCGCTACGCCACTTCGTACAGATTTAAGGCTTTCATCTTTGATTCCAGTTGGCAATTCTAATGGTATTTCGTGTTTTGTTTATTGTTCTATTCTAATGTCTGTTATTTGGAACCCGACAATCAAAAAATCACTTGCAATATTTGTCCCGTTTTACATGCATCAAATTGAATCTCAAAAGATTTGTTTTGGTTTTGCCGTCCGTCCTGACACTCTTGACCCGACGATCGTGATGGTCTCCTATCCTGTTTTCCAAAGTGGTTTCTGGTATGTGTCTGTCTTTTCTTTGAACTCTTCACGGTGGACACGCCTTGAAAATTTCCACCCCCTAGTGAAACAATCAAATTGAAACGTAAAACTCAGGCAGTTGTGGGTCGTTATATCTATTGGACTGGGAGAGAAAAGTTAACTAATGAGGACGATGTTACCTACAAGATTTATATGTTGATTTCTTTTGATTTGGTAACCAGCGAATTCAAAAATGAACTCCCAGTCCCATTCTATGTTACGGATCTTGGAACTTCTCTGGTCATTTCTGGTATGGTCATTGGTGAAGGTATGCCATTGTTTTGTGGATGGTTGTTGGACGTGAATGGTTGTTCCATAAGATCATTCAGAAGCCTATTCGCCATCCCTAGCCTAGTTTCGGTTCATTTGCTTGGCTTTACAAAGCATCATGCTCCAATAGTGGAAGCCTACAGCGGCAATCATTTGCATCACTCTGTATTTGTGTACAACCAAGAACTTGAATTATTCGTCACCATGGGAATGTTAGGAGATGCTGGAACTTTCTACATCGCCCCATACAAAGAATCTCTTCTTTTGTTAAATCACACAGATCGTCGGCCGTATAGTTTTTTTTTTTTTTTTTTTTTTTTGTAACTTAACATTCTATTCATATTCCTTTAAAATATTATCACTTTACTTGGTTAATGATATATGAAGGGCATTTTCAACAGGTACGTCGGCCTAAAGTTATCGATCATGATTAATGGGAACGAGGCTTTGTGGTTTTAGTACGCTGTCTATGGGGAGGAAGCATGGAGTGCTTATCTTTTTTGTAGTCGCTGAAAGTTATAAATCACGTGGTTCTATAACTATGTAACCTTTAAACTTATAATTATGTAGTACGCTTAATATGTTGTTGGTTGTGTGTATGAAACGTTGTAAGTCAACTTCTTTACTATTTCCCGCGTTTATGTATTCTTGGCAACCAGCAGCTGTACGTAGGGCAACTTCATTTCCCTAGCAACGGCTTTTATAAACGAAGTAGTTCTTTTACTCGTACAATTCGTATTCTACAATCTACAAATACCTAAACACTCCACACTAATACCTACACACTTGACAAAAACATATTTAACACTCAACACTAGTACAATTTATCTAGCAGTAGTCAGTTTAATACGACTGTGGCATCATTTCCTTGATTTCTTCTATCACTAGCAGTAGTTAACATATCTATCAGTTCTTACTTGACTACTAGCAGTTGTAACAATACAACCAACTCGGTTTGACTTAATACGACTATGGCACCATTTCGTTGATTTCTTCTATCTCTAGCAGTAGTTAACATAGCTAGCAGTTCTTATTTTAATACTAGCAGTAGTTAACATAGCTAGCAGTTCTTATTTTACTAGTAGTTAACATAGCTGTACTAGCAGTTGTTATTTTAATACTAGCAGTTTAACAGAGCTAGCAGTTCTTATTTTACTACTAGCAGTAGTTAACATAGCTGTACTAGCAGATTTTCTATCCTTTTTGGTATTTGGATAACGCTTGTCCACAATTATAAACACTTTGAATTTAAGTACTTGACCTTTTAATTCGCAAATACCATTTTTTTTGTACCTTAGGGACTCTTCGAATATCTTATTAAACCACACACACAAACCTGATTTTTGCGTCCAAAATATGCAACTTTCCATTAAAAAACGGATACATTATTAAAGTTTACATACGCGCTATTCCTTCTATCTTTTCAACAAGCACATATGCCACTTCACTTATTCTATTTGTCGTCAGCTTCTTAAACAACATGTTACAAGCTAGAGTTGGTGTTAGAGGGTAATCCGCATCATCCAGCATGAACAGATAACTTGTCGGCGTAGTAACCACATGAACGCCACTAATTCGTTACAATCTCCAACTCGTGACCAGTGTTTCTTTCCATTCAATGTCCTCTATATCGGGATCAAACATGCACTTCATCCCATACCACTTATCAACTCCTAGGCAACCTGCGTCCCGCCTGTCTGAAAGCCCATTTTAACGCACTGCCAAACAGTTTCCAAATCTTCTCTGTCTATAGTATGTAGCAACTGACCCAAGTACATGTAAATGTAGTTTTGAGTCCGTCATGACCTCTTGATGGTAATTACAGTGCCACCATTTGTAAAGTAAATGTTACGTGCACTATTTGTTATTGTCGGCTGAAGTGCACCCAGTCTTTGCCCCGTCGTATCAAGCACAATCAAACGGTTTAACCTTTCAATACTTTGTTTTGGATCAATCCTCTACCTCTTTGACTGATCCTGCTCTAAATCATCAAAAGCTCTTTTGGAACTTCCTTCATCTCTCTCACATGTACCTTTGTTCATAGGAGTTAACTTATCAGGCCTCATTCTAAACTTTTCAAACATTTCTTTCACTTTATCATAAGTTAGCCTCCGCAAGACATTTACTTTATGCCCTCCCATCCTCTCCAAGTACTCACACATGAAGATTTTCTGTTCTTTCTTCGTTGGTGGCTTTCGGATCCTTTCTTGTGCTCTTTTTTTAATGTAGAATTTTTGCCTTTCTATCACTATTTTATCAAGAGCTTCTTTTGCCTGTTCACATGTTAGGATTTCAATTTCTTTGTTCTGCATCCTAGATGCTAGTATCTCATTGGCTTCAGCCGTTGACCTAATGTAATGCCAATGTGCCAACGCAGCTTCATGTCTAGCTACAACATCCGCCTTTCTTTTCCTTTTAACCCTTGCTCTGTCTTTTGCATTGGGAGAATCTACCGGGGTTTTTTCAGCTGTTGCTTTTTCAGTTACATTCTCAGCAGCAATCCTATCGCTAATTCTCGCATCGATTTGAAAGACTTTGTCATCTTTATTTTTTTCGTAAAAATTAATCATGCAACTTACCAGCTACGTCGTTATCAGACTTAGTTTTGTTTTCTTTAGATAAAGCGTTTGTGTTGGCTCCTTTAACCAACGGACGCTTTCCTAGAACAGAAGCAGCGACATTTGAATCGGTAGAAATAATACCTTGCATATCACTTGCGCTCTTCAAAGATGCTAGCCCAAGTTCTGCAATCCCAACGTTTTTCGTTTCATCACCTCCGTCTATCATTACTGCTACTTCAACACTTGTATGCACGTCAGTAGCGTTACCAACATCTCCAGCTTCCATAGTTTCCATACTAAGTAAATCACTTTCAAGTGTAGCACCAGCATAAACATATGCGCAAGCATCCGTACCTTTGTTCAAAATTGTTGTTGGTGCATCATCTTGTTCATTGACAGCGTTTGTTTGAGTGATATTTGTTTGAGTTGTAATGGAAGTGGTTGCACCATTTTTGCAGGTGGTTGCAAATGACACTAGCAACGGTTTCAGGTTGACCATTTACACATGCATCCGTAGTCTCTTTCACCGTTGTGTTTTCTGTTGTCACATCAGTCATATGCCCAACAAGATCTTTTGCAACATCATTACTGAATGGCAATTCACTGCTTCTAGTCACATGACTATCATTAGTAATGATTGAGGTTCACTATTTACACTTGGAGGAGACTCCTCATTTCCACTTGAGGTGAAATATTTATTAATCACAGCAGTAACATCTGCATTAATATCGTCATGTTCAACTGTTGCTTTTCTGTTCCTGCTGCGCAACGTCATAGATATACAAGCATCATTACTTTTGACAAAATCTTTGGTTTTGTTGAACAAGCGGCAATTATCTGTACGGCAGAATCTTGGATCCCGTTTGTACGTCCGATAGATTGTTTAGCATTGACAGCAAAAACATCCTCCCAACTGCGATGGCAATGGTTTAATTATGGACTAGTCAAGCCAAGTGATAACCATGCATGTACACATCAACATAATAAATAAGAGTAATGACAATAATACCTTATTTTGGAACCAAAATAGGCAACGGCCTCTTCAGCATCTTTTAGTTCGAACTCGTTCTCCGCTGCATTAGCATCATCCAAACATCCACATCCACCTGATCTTTCACGTACGATTACGGACTAGTAAACGCAAGTGACAACCACGCATTTACATACTTAAGAATTGTAAGGACACGCATACCTTCGTTTTGAATCAAAGAGACGCTTACATCTTCAACAGTTTTACTACCTTCAAATGTCTCCTCCAGTCGGTTGTAGCCTCCCGAAGCATCCTCATTCATCACGCGCGGTCTGTACAAGTACTGATTAGTCACAGCGACCGACAACAAATCTTTTACATACGAACATACTTAGCAGAGTTGATGACACGCATACCTTTGTTCTGACTCAAATGAGGCACCAACGTCATGAACATTTGTATTTGTTTCGACGGTCTTCTCCACTACACCGGCGCTCCGAACCATCCACATCCTTCATGGCCGTTCTATGAAATTACTTACTGGTCAAGGCAAGCGACAACCACGCATTTACATATGAACATACTTAAGAAGTGTGAGGACACGTATACCTTCGTTTTGAATCAAAAGAGACGCTTACATCTTCAACAGTTGTACTACTTTCAAATCTCTTCCGGTCTAGTCGTAGCCTCCCTTGAAGCATCCTTATTCATCACGCTCGTGCTGTACAAGTACTGACTAGTCACAGTGACCGACAACAAAGCTTTTACATACGACAAATACTTAGCAGAGTTGATGACACGCATACCTTTGTTCGGTGTCAAATGAGGCTCCGACGGCGTGATCAGTCTTAGTAGTTTCCACGGTCTTCTCCACTACATTCGGCGCCTCCCCTGAACCATCCACATCCTTCACGGCCGTTCTGTGCAATTACTGACTAGTCAAGGCAAGCGACAACTATGCATTTACATATGAACATGCTTAAGAAATGTAATGACACGCATACCTTTGTTGTCGCTTAAATGAGGCACCAACATCGTGATAACTTGTATTAATTTCGACGGACTTATCAACTGCAACAGCAGCCTCCCCTGAACCATCTTCATTCTTTTTGGTACGCCTCCCCTGATTGGTAGTATCCTCCGCATGATCACAACTTGCTTCTTCCATAAATGACTCAACTACCTGATGTTTTCGAACCTTCACCAAACGTTTTATTTTTGTGGTACTTGCCTTTTTCTTCTCTAACCGCTTAAACTTCCTATTCAAATATTTTAAATCTGCATGTTGTGCTGAAGTTTTCTTTGTTAATTCACATACCTGTTTACATAGTTGATCACACTTTTCCACCGTTTATTTAATATCGCATCACGGCCTGTCTTCCAATTGTGTTAACTCCTGACTGAGGTGAATCTTCGAGGTGTGCATACCTCATCTCTTGCCTACCATGAACGAAAGATCCCCATATTTTCAGCTTGGGTTTCATCGTGAGAACTTGTTCCACTGGAAATTGATTCAACTGAAGTTTCATTGGTTTGGGATGTAGAAGGGAAACGTCCGGGTGTGTTTTGGGATTCAGAGGGACTTCCTGATCTCTTCCCCCAAATTCTGAGGTAGCAGCACCATGTGTGGGAACAATGGTGTTAGTGTCCCATCAAAATTATTGCTCTGTCTTCTCATGTGAGTCATAAGTTTTTGAGTGTGAGAAGGGACAGGCCAAGTTTTTGAATGTTTGGGTAGTGTCTCAAAACGGTTGTCAAATAGTAGTTGTAAAAACCTTGGATAAATATAATATTTTGCATGCGTATCCAACAAATTCTTGACTAAACCATCAAATATCATTTTGGATAAATTGAATTTCTTATTAAGAGCTACACAAATCACAAAAGATGCTATGTTTGTACTAAACTCATTCCAGGAAGTTGTCTTTGGACTTAGACACTGCAATATAGTATGGATCAAGAATTTCCATTGTGGGGAGAACAGTGGTTTAAAATTTTTTAATTTTGGTCCTAATTCACCTCCATACCCAAAAAGCGGTAGTGTTTCAAAAATGGTATCATTATCCAAACACACAACACCGTCAGTATCATCTAGGAGAAGATCTCTCCTAATTGATGCCTCAGTAATAATTATCTTCATGCCATGTACGCTACCATGGATTTGTACTTCCTCACCAATAGTTTTAGTCTTTGCAGTAGACCAAAACTACTTCATACAACAAACGTAGATAACAGGTTTGACAGTGAGTGCATACCGAAGCGGGTGTGCATTCAGGAAATCAATAATTTGTTCAAACCTGAGCCTCCTTTGTTTTTTCAAAAGCGCAATCATGTTGTGACTGCTAGCAAAATGCTCCGACGCCATTCTTGTTTATCTCGAACTTGATTGCAAATGAATGTTAGGGTTTCCGAATGACGCTCTCTGTGGGTCTAAACTATGTCATGACCAAGCAGTTGTAACACTTGTAGCAGTTGTTACAATTTATTTGCGTAGTTATCGCTCTCTCTCTTTTTTTTTTTTTTTTTCTTTTTTTTTCTTTATGATATAATAAGGATTATTAATTTAATACATAATACATAAATAAGCATGTAACTCAACACGTCATCTTCTTTCTATTATCGAGACACAAAATGTCATACTACACACATTATTAGAAGAGTTATCTCTCTGTCCACGCATCCACAACTTGGTAAGAAGCCCAAACAAGTACACACCCACATTATGACTTTTTTAAGTAAATATGTTTTTTTTGGGTACATGTAAATCGGTCTTTACTTTAGCAGTAAGTTTATTTTTTGTATTTTTATATTTTGCTTATTATTTTGTTTATTTAATTTTTTTTTGTAACATGACTTACTATATCGCACACAATTGAACAACTACGCAATGAATACATACCAAGATGTAGTCCACAAATATATACAAGTAACATAAAAGGGATCAAATCCATAGGTTAACATAACATAGGCAGAGTATACAAGATGAGACAAGTGACTCAAAAATATTACAACGATCCCCTAACAAACAAAAGCCACCAGCTCCAAAGTAAGCAATACATAGCACATCAAATCTCCATTGACTCCAACTTTTGGATGAAACCATTCAGGTCTTTAACACGGTCATGTTTCTTAAACAAAGTAAGAAGTAGTTTGGAACTCTCAGCCGGATCCTCATTTTGCATCCTTAGGAGGTGATTAATAGTTGCCAACGAACAATCCAAACCGCATAGAAGCTCGACTTCCGCTATCATTAGCTGTCTACGGTTGACACGGCCCTAATTTCAACACTTTCCTCATTTGATCGCTTCTTCACGAAGCAACATCCAATTCATCCCTATAGTATGCGATCGTAATCTCTTTTAGTAATTTATCACATATAACCATGGCAGTAGACATTGTTAGACACTTAGACTAAACAATTTTGGGACACTTGTTATGTTTGTTTTTCTAACACTCTCACTAAAAGAGATAAAAATAATAATAATAATAAGTGTTTTAGTAACATATATAATCAGCAAAAGCAACCGTTAGCGTCATACATTATCGAGACACAAAAAATTCTGACAAACAAGTTATGACATTTGTCTGTTTCCCATGGACAAGTGGATCACAACCCACCCACAATCTATTTTTATGACGAGTTTGCTAACTCTTTGCTAGAAAATAGTACTTTGGGTAACTAATATAGTGTACACATGGCAACTGCTACAAGATACATATAGTACAAATGTGATGTATGCAAAATGGCTAGTGGTTGAATGTTTTTTATTTGCATTTCAGTCAAAATAAAAATTAGTACTAGGTGTACTCAAGTGGTGACTAGTTGAATTTATTAAATATTGAGTTACTGAGGTTTGTCTCATACATAAAACAGTTTTATTGGGCAACAAGTTACAACGCAAACAGTTTTTTTGGGCAACTAGTTACAGTTTTATTGGGCAACTAGTTACAAACGTTGGGCAATTTTTTAGTTAGGCGGCCAACTATTTGTGGCACACAACCCAACTAATATTTTACATTCGACATGTACAATTCTTTCTACAATGGCCAACTGTAATATTGTATGCACTTAATGTCGTACTCTGTGCATATGTGAGTGTTTTACTTTAATAATTTTAACGGCGTAAATATTCAAAGTAAATGTTGCCTTGGTTAATAAAACGATAAATTAAAAGTGGTTATAACTGAGTCAATATATTTGCGTAGTTGTTATTACCTCCGACTACATTTATTCTATGATGGAACAAAACTATTTTATAGACCATCACTTATTAAAATCATCAACATGTTGAGTTTGACGTAAACACATAACGCTTCAGTTATCGATGTCTAGAGTTACCTTGATTTGAGTTTATTATTTCGAACTTTATGTGACTTTCCTAAACGTTAAAAAAATACGACACTACTTTTATGCTCGATTACTTAAATAAAATATCTCAAATTATAAAATGAAATGGTTGTATACATACAACTGCTAGTTATTTTACTACCGCTAGTTATTTTAAATAATAAAACTGAGTTGGTTGTATACTTTCAATGCTGGTTATATTAACTACTGCTAGTGATAGAAGACAAGAACGAAATGATGACACGTTTTTAAGAGTAAATTTTCCACTTTACACCAACTTTGTACTTTACTACAACTGCAGAACTGCTAGTAGGTCATGCTTTTTGTAAAATTAGAGCCACTTGTTTAGTGGGCCACAGTTTTAGTTAATTGGCCATTCGGTTTCGTTCATCGAGCAACCTTTTATGTTGTAATAATGATGTAATTGGCCAATTTCTTTTGGACTTTAAGGCCACCCTGTAATTTGCAATATGCAATATGCAATATGGGCATCTAAATGCCATATTTGGGCAATATGTCATGTACTAACGGGCAACCATAATTCTTAACCATTCCACTATAAATTGTAGACGTAAGAGCATAAATCTAACATGTTGGTTACGGTTAGAAGCACTATCTCATGGTTGGCACCAGAAAGTCAATTGCAATTGCTAGTTTTTCATTGATATTTTTTTAAACCCAACAAACATTCATAACACTGCAACCATACATCTAATTATCCGACCTAAAAACAAAAGATGAAAAATCGAAAACAAGCAAAACAAAGAAAAACGCCCAAAAAAAATAATAATAATAAAAAAAAACCATCATCGTGAACTGCTCCACCCACCCCATTTCAAACCAAGTTGTTAGAACCACGGCTCTCTTCCCTGTTTTCCTTCATTTACTTCCGGCTTTGACTTGTTGAAACAAAATTTCAAGCCGCTAATCTGTTTTCCGGATCATAAGGGGCTTGAAACCCAAGTTGTTGCTCCTCCCGGTTTTGCTTTACTAGCACATTTGTCTGCTCCACCTCTCGCACCCGTGGTGATCATCCTCCTCATCTTCAGCCTCCTCATCATCTTCATCTTCGTCGTCCTCCTCCAGATCATTCATTCCATAAACCTCATCCCAAGATAAAGTCTTTTGTATGGAGCCAGTTCAAAATTATTTTCCTCGTCCTCGTATCTACCTCCTTATAGGACCCAAATTCTAAAATGGGTTCCTCCCCGAAAGCATCAATAACCGCGTCAAACAACAAATAGTTGTTTAACACAAGCGCAGCGTATTCTTCTGCATCATTTTCAAAGTAACCATTTGCGACCATTGATGTAGTAATTTTGTAAGGGAATACGTGTTATGTCTGTCCCTGCTTTTTGGTATACAATCGATGCTATAAAGATGTTGAAGATGTAAATGGACGGTTTTTATTTTTATTTTTTTTTTGTGGTTTATTTTTTGGGTTAAGGGTTACCCAAAGTATTGTATGTAGATGGATGGTTTCCAAGACTTTGGGAAAAGCGGACTAAAGCAAAAAATATTAAGACATGAATAAAGCTTCATCCAAAAGCTTTCAAATACTTGATCAAAGAACTAGTTGTACGCATGATTTGTGGCCAAAATAAACTGAAAAAGTAAACATTATTATTGGATTGGTGATTATGGTTTGAATTGATAATAAATTGAACACGAGGGTAAACAATCGGGTTCATTAATTTTGAGTCGAGGGAATAATTGTTTGCCCGTTGCTGTTCGATAATAAATAGTACATCTTTTGTTGCGACTAGATATTCACTCGAGTTGGAGCAACTTAAAGTTTAAAAAGGTATAACAATTGTCGAATTACTACTTTTAAAAACAATTATTGTTATATTTTGTTAATGACGGAATAAGTAGTTTATAAGTGTTCGTGCCACAATTTTTGGATACAAAAAGGAACAAGCGAGGCCTAATGGAGTATTCGACACAAGCCACCGATGAATTCGTTTTGGTATATCGTCAGTCAAAACTTTTAGATGTAATCTGGGCAACTAAATTTGTATTTGGGCTACCAAGTCAGTACTTTAGGCAACCTTTACATATTTAAAGAATATATTGTACAATGGGTCCTTAGAATTTTCTTGTACTTTGGCCCACACCTTTAGATGTACCTGGCAACAACTTTTAGTGTCATGTGGGAACTTAATTTGTACCTCGGGCAAACCTTCTAGACGCAATTTGGGCAACTATAGGACATACTTGGTCAATATGTCTTGTACGTTGGGCAACCTTAAATGATATGCATATCATCTTAGGAGCATTTCCAATGCCATAACGCTCCTTCAACTCTTCCCAAAGTTCTTTGACAGTGTTACGTATAGGTACAACTGATCTAAGGGGCTACCTTGCGACACACTATTAGTGTGTTTATAGCTTTTCATCAGGGCGCGCGGTCTATTTGTGTCATTTTCCCTTATTTTTATATGAAAGTAGACTCAAATACCTTTAAAACGATAGGTGGCACGACTTCTCGGACTTACGGTTAATTAGTTATGAATTTTTGAAATTTAAGCAAAAATTGTCCTTTGTATGACGGATCCGCCGAATCCCTTCCAAAAGGGATCCGCCCTTTGATAACAAAGGGATTCGCGGATCTGACACATATTTACAAAAATGCATGTTATGACCCGACGAAAAGGTTTAACCTTTGTAGACTTTTAGTGAAGTTATAATACCCATTTTAATCTTTATTCAAGCTTGATTAATAAGATATCTAACAACAAAACTTCAAAGACAAAAAACAACAAAACACTTTTCATATTATGCTTGACTTCACCAAAAAATTTGATACAAGGATCTTACTCGTTTTGAAAACATTTGTTTTAAAAACTAGAGCCAACCCGCTCTGATACCAATTATGGAAAACGTAGAGGGGGGGGGGGTGAATACGTTTCCATTTCAAACTTAAAACTTTTGCATCAAATATAGTATAAACCATTGCATTTGCTAATCTCGACGCGAGGATGCATTTAACGCATTACGGCATGTAAGGCCAACCCCTTAATATCACATAAGATTCCGCAAGATTAATGGTTCATTATAAATCAAGTTTCACCATTATTAGTCCGGTTGCTTTTTCTTGATCAAGTGTGTCATAATATGTAAAGTGTTAAATATAGTTTATGACTATATGAAAGACTAAGTATGTATCAAAAATATAAGCATCAACCACATAGACAATCAACAATATAAAGCAAGAATAAAAGTAAAGCGATACGTAAAAGGATGCACAAACCAACATGGGGATTTATAGTGGTTCGGTCACAAAGCTCCTCTTCGCCCTACTCCACTCCCCGAGTACCCGACTCGAGTGTTGCTTCACTAGATCAACAAACTCCATTCTTGGCGGATAAAACCTTACACAACGTCGCCTACACTTTATCCGATACTAGGCTAGACACCGAGTTCTTCCACAAGGTAGAACCAAACCTCTCAAAACGTCGCCTACACTTTATCCGGTACAAGGCTAGATACCAGGTTCTTCCACGGGGTAGAACCAAACCTATCACAACGTCGCCTACACTTTATCCGGTACAAGGCTAGATACCAGGTTCCATTACAAAGGAGGAACCATTACCCGACCAACACGACACATCTATGACACCCGTTATGTTTTGTGGCCAAACATAACAAAACTTGTGTTTTATGGCACAAACACATAAAACATCTAATCTAGTTATAGATACAAGAATATGATACTAGACAATATCCAAGCAATGTGTCTAATGGATATGAAATCCTAAACCAAACATCAAGAACACAAAGCACGATGTAGTTAGTCTTCCGTGAATGAAGATGACAAGTTTGCCAAGCTTGTTGTAGAAGATATTCATGTGCTTGTATGCTTATGTTGGGTGATCACTTCAGTAGGTAAGGATGCAAGATCTCTAGGCTTGCTTTGGAGGATCACTTCGGGAGTATGCTTACAACAAATGAAAGTTAGAAGCATTATGATCATATGAGATGAGGGTGGTTTACATGTTTCCTAATGATCTAAGTATGTTAGAAATGGTGGAGATAAAGTATGTGTGAAGGTGTGAAAATATGGTGAGAAGTGGTTTGCTATTTATAGGTAAAAATACCAAAGCAAGCTTCTGCCCCAAGGATCCCTTCGAGAGGGATCTGGCCCTTGTAATCTAAGGGATCCGGTATCGAGGGATCCGCTGGATCCTCATTATTTGGGTTATGGATCTTGGGTCATGGGTCATGGACTTTGGGTCATGGGTACCCAACTAGATACAATGTATCTAGACAATGGGTTATGGATCATGGGTCATGGGTATGGGTTATGGATCATGGTATTTACCCAACACATTTACTTTTGTTTATATATTTTATAAAATGTAAGTAACCAAGATTACTTAAGTATTTTATATAAACTATTTAACTAAACATGTTTAATGGTTTGTTAGGGGTTTGATCATAACACAACATAACAAACATGTACGAACCTGTGTTGTAGCATACAAGGACTTGAGTCGTCGAGCGGTGTTGAAAGTATGTTGAGACAAAATATAATTACAAGTAACTTATACATTTTACGTTATGTATTACAAGTTACATGTTTGTCATCAACAAAACAAACGAGACTGTATAAATTAAATATCGTAATATTTGCACTAACACATTGCAATTTCATATTATCATGGATGTGCTTCAAACAATATCTGTGTTCAGCACTAGAGAATACTGCTGCTAATGCTGGAATGATACCCTAAACAAATAAACATCAATTAATTACTAATAAAACTAGCATTTATTGAAAATACAAGTGAATATAATCAACTAAATGGTAACATCACCTTTTTCCTGTCGCTGATAAAAGTGTAGTTTGAGTTTGGTTTCAAGTCAAGATCATCTCTTAGACATTCAAGAAACCGAATCCATGAGTCTTCTGCTTTTCCGATATGCTAAAGGGTATATTCCCTATTGTTGTCTATACCACTGCATTTAAGTCGCCAGAAAAGGACCCCTCATAAAAGCACCATCTAACCCCAACAAATCTCTTTGACAAGATTTATATCCTTCCTTCAAATCACCTAAGCATACATACATTCTCTTGAAAACTCTGGTTGGACTTGTTGCATCTTGTTGCGCTTTGTACACTTATCCTAATGTTGTATTTTTTGTTTTCCGCAACTTTTCAAGATAGTCTCTTAAAAGGGTGTATTGCCGCTTATGATCACCCCCTAATCTCATTTTCGCCTTGTTTTTGCCCTTAATGCCTTTGCATAGACACTTGAACTTCAAACTGCTTACCGAAATGATCTTGAACAACCCTGATTGGAATATCTGGATTGACTTGAACTTGGTCAACTATTTGCTTTGAAAGAAACTTGTAGTCACAAGCTTTAATCTCTCTTGATTGCAAACATTTGTGTTCATCCTGAAGTTCGAACAATCCGTACATCTTTAGCTGTATTTTTGGCTACATACAACAACCATGGGCAATCTATTGCTTGCTCTTTGAGTGATCGCAAATATACATCCCTTCCAAGGCCACTAGTTATCGGACCAATTATCCTCTTTGGGTCGTTCCCACCTAACACCTTCGTTATTCCACAAACAGGTATTTTTCCAACACACCTATCCCCTCTGTTTGTCATTCTTAATGAGTTGCAATTTCCTCATAGTCTTTATTGAAAGCAAAGTTGATCTTATCTTTCACTTCTTTTTGCAGTAGAAAGTTTGACCACGTAAAAAATATATTTCGCCCTCTACTTGTGCCGCTCTCTCACTTAACTTTTGGTTCTTGTATGCCCTTATTTTTTTCTTCCTAATAACATACTCATCCTCATTCTCCAACCACTTGCAAAATCATTATCATCTAACATATCCAACTCACTTTTGTTAAAAAAAATCATCTGGTATTTGGTCGAGCTACATATATATGGTAACTCTGTAGTCTCAGTCACTTTGAACAGATTAACATCAAAATCAGGCTCCTCAAAAGTATTAGCCTCATCGACAACTGTGTTTCCATCACGATTGTTCTCAACATCATCATCATCACTCACATAACTATCTGTTTCACTCACATTGTCATTACTTAAAGCTTCATCGATTTCACATACCTGTACAGATTTACCTTTTGGATATGCCCAGCAGGATTACATATTTCCTCCTCTTGATGACCTAACTCTTGATCATTTTTACATACCTCTTCATGACTATCTATTTGGATATGCTCAACATGTTTATCTATATGCTGGTTGACATCACCTACAACATCTTCAGTCTGATAGACCTCTACAGATGAAAACGAGGGTTTTGTTTCTGGCATCTGACTAGATTGTACCAAAGTATTGACTTCCAAAGGTTGATGTGTAACCTGACATATATCCTCTACCACATATTTATTAACAATGTTTTCTAAGAATATTTTCTTTGAGCAATATGGAACAATAGCAAGAGCTGTCTTTTTCTTTGTTGCATCCACATCAGCAATAACTGTCCTAATTGACTTTGGTGACATTCATCAACATCCAATGTTGTCTTACCATTTTCAACATAAACTTCTATCATCTTATGGTCATCAACAAGATCTTTCAATATTTCTAAATTTGCACTCTCACTTAAGCTATACAAACCATCATCTAAATTACTACCAGGCTTAACAAAGTAACAGTAATTTTTTGAACCAAGCTCATAACCCAATTCATACATAAGAACATCTAACTCTTCGACTGACACACTATCAACATCAACCAAATCAACTAAATTTTCCATACCTCCAACGTAGATTCTACCAGGCAAATATTTAAAGAAACTTTTGTGATGAACCCTCATGCTAAACATATTAGATCTACCACCTGAAGACATGTCAATATATGTTTAGGGCATTCTAAAAAGTTAATTGCCAAAAAATAAATACCCCAATTAGAAATTCCAATGTTTATAATCAAAATAAAAACAATACCGTATTTTTTCTTAGCAGAGTCGTACAGGACGGTATCATCAACTGGATAACCTGGATGTCTTCTTACTTTCCATAGAGTAAAGTCCATGTTTCGGTTTTTTGATTAATAAACAGGGGTTTTGTGACATGCAATTAGAGTTTGTGAATTTTGATCATTCTTGTAATGAAAGTTCTGGGACGAAAAATAATACAGTCTATGTGTTTATGGGGCGGGAAGAGGGTTGCATTACATGTGGCAATAATACAGAAAATTTTAATTGAAATAAGGAAATGACAACTGTGCCCTTGGACTAAAGACAAAGCAAACGGCAACGGACGTCGTTGACTAACGGAAAAATGGTCAAAGGACCATTTTAGACTATGAAACTTGGAAAAAGGACTCCGAACAATGAAAATCCTAACTTTTAGTTCAACGTGATACACAAGTACAAAATTAGGGATGAACAATGTATTTTACTCTATTACTTATTACTTACTAGTGCACACCAGTAATGCTATAACAAATAAAACTACGTATATTATTTAATCATTACAAATCATTTAAGGTCGTAATTCTAGCCAATCTCATATAAAAATCATTTAAGGCCCTTTAAAAGTTACAATAAATAATTAACTATTGTATAAAAAAAATACATGTTTCTATATTGATTTATATCTATACTATTATATAAAACATTTAAGTTATAGGTCAATCAAAAATTACTTTTCAACTAAAAAATCACTTTTATTATCAAATTGAAATATATTTTTTATTTTTTTTTCATTATCTAATTTTATTATGTGCTTTTTAATTCAATATATATTTTGATATATTTTTATGAATTTTTAGTTTTTTACATTTTTAGTTGTTTTTTTTATTGTGATTCAATTTTTACAAATTTAACCTTAATTTGAATCAATACAAACTTGATTCGTTAAAATTATACAGTATATTTTTGGTGAGAATGTTTGACGGGTAAGAGAGTGTGAGGGTTTTTGTACATACGGGGAGTCGGGGATGATGATGTCAATATGGTGTCGCGGGAAAGCTAAAGAAACCCAACAAACACATACAATGAACAAATATACATTTATAGTGTTGTGAAACGAATTAACTAATCGGGTAAGGAACTACGAAAAAAGTTGGGTTAGCAATTCATTCATTATATTATCGCCGCTGTTATATGCGGGTATTCAACAATCACACTCATATACATTGTTACATTCAGATTAACCATAATCTGTCTTACCAATGAATACATAAATAAATGAAAATTCAAGGGTATAAAACGTATTTCCTCTATAAGATTTAATGTTTGAACCTTTTTCTTAGACATAAAAGATAAAAAATTCACAAATGATCCAAATAAAAAATGTGTTAGTTTGTGTATTGGCCTGGTGTATGCTTAATCTGTATTGGATTGTTCTTTTTCTTCTTCTTCTTCTTTGGGTTGTTCAGCCTCATCCTCGGTTGGTGGTTCGGGTTGGCTATCATTAACGTCTTTATCGTCAACAACTTTGTTGTTAGTGGCCTCATCATCTTCTTCTTCCGGTTGTTCTTGTTTGTATTCGTGTTCGTGTTCTTGTTTTTGCTCTTCTTGTTGTTCATCTTGTTCTTGTTGCTCTTCAGACGATGATGCAACATTTCTTTTATTTGCGGCCTCTAGGACATGAGAGTAAGTTCCCTTTTCCATAAAAAGTTGCGCAAAATGGTTCTTACAATATAGGACACCATCAAGGGCAGCATATGATGAGTGTGTAAGAGGACATCCTCCATGAGCACATTTGAAGCATGACTTGTGGTATGGTTCTCCTTCCATTGTCATCTAAACACAAATTCACAAACCGCTCATGCATTAAGATGCATGTTGTACCATGATACTTATCGCTAATGTTTTTAGATCATGATGATCATTTGCTTTACACAAAGCAAAACTTGGGATCCTCAAGCTACAATTCATAACCACATCTGCTGACCTATATACATCGCATGCCTTATATTGTAATGAGTAATAATGTACAAACCTTTTCAAGAGGATAAACTGTTTTGGTACAGGCTCTACATTTGTCTTGAGTTCCGCAAAACAAAGACGATAGTTTGTTTGGTGTTGGTGCTCTTGTCTACATAACAAAAATGATTTTATTTGAATATGTTTCAAAAATATATTAACAATAAAATATCGACCACATAAAGTATACGAGCGTACCGTTGAATTATCTCTTTCTGGTTTTGCTGCAAAATTTGAATCAAAACGTTTAGGCGAATAAACATAGCATATGTGCCTTTTGAACTATCATCACTACAATAACAACTGAACAATCTGAGACACGAGAATGTGGCTATGTGTGACAACCCCTATTGTTAGGAAATCAGCACCCAAACGGTCTATCCGGGCGACAAAATGGAAGAATAAGTTTAATGGCATATGCATTACATTACTCATTTAAGTTATCATTCGGGACCTAACCTACAAATTACTACCTCTAAAGAATGGTTTAATTAAACAACAATGGGTTTTCCGTATAGACAGGTATACTAATAAGGAAGCGAAAGTAAACATTACATGTTTGAAAGTTCTTGCTGAAATTCCCTGATTCCTTGAAAAGTTGTTCAAAATGAGTCTTGCAATAGAGGACTCCATCCATTGAGGAGTAGTTGCTCATCTGCCCAAACGAGTTAAATCAGCACAGTATAGAACATTTTAAGATGAAAAGCTAGTTACGGTTGTTGTTCTGAATCAAGTAAAAATGAGCTATTGACGAGATAACTGGCTTTGACATTCACATCATCACCGTCATCACGGATTAATGATGCAAACAGTTTCTTCTTATGATCACATTACGAATAAAGAACGTGTTATTTTTATGAGAATGAAGAAAAACAATCTACCACCACCTTGAATCAATGCAAGACGGGTTGCTTATGCGAATGTATATAAGGTGCTACAAAGATAACAAATCCACATAAAAGCACGCTAATCCTTTATTGCTATAGATATACAAGCTAGAATCGTTTTCCTTGAACTTTAAAATGTGTTATTCGTGTGACCATCATCAAGAACAACAAGCTACATGCATTTTAAGACACTACGCAAGGAAAATAACGGGATTAAAGATACAAACCACAAGCGGTCCATTGCAATGGCTACATCGAAAGCATGTTTTATGATAATTTACTCCATCTGCGGTCAACAAATCAATGAAATAAACGGTCTTATCACAAGCTTTGCATTTATCTAACGTTCCCGTGAATGCCATTTTTGTTCTTCAGTTTTCTTTCGAAACGATCGGAAAACTAAACTTTAGGAAAGGAACCCAACAAAAATGGGTTACCAAACAATTATAGATCCATGTTAAATAATTGAGTAAACTCTTTTTTCCTTTTGAATAGACAAAAATGATATAAATCACAACAATGGGGGTTCCTATAAATTTTTTTACATTGGTTTGGAGAAAATAACGGATAATTTCTTTGTTTTTTATCCAATGAAACAAGAATGGTGTTTTGAAATATTGTTGTTAGATAAAATTGTGCCTCTATATTTGAGTAAAGAAACAATTTGTTCTATATATTTTTAGACGTTTTCTTTCAATTAAGTCATAAACAAACACTTTTCAGATTACTTTATAAAATAAGTTTTTCTTATATACAATTAAATCAAGTTCAAACACGCTTAATTGTAGTTTCAGACTATTCAATAGCTAGTTCGAAATGGTACATCAAGTCACATTAACCTGTAAGCAAAAGATATCGCCAAAATACACTTGCCGCAATTCCCACACATACCCTCAAAAGTATCTTTTCGAGCAAAATACTTACTGACATATCTACTATTCAAGAAAGTATAGTATGAAGGTCAAATGGTCATTGTCGAATACTGCACAACGCTTGATCAGGGGGGCAGAACAACTTCTTGGCACAATATGAGATCAGATATCGTTTTCCCATGCCTATCGATTCTTCGCGAACAGTTAACACCACCGTCTAGAATGTTCCTCACAACAATGTTCAACGAACTAATACCTCGAACTTCATAAATCTCCACAGTAACATTTTCATCGACCCATTTGTCTCTCGTTTCTATATCATCCACGTTTGGGGAAGATGACTGATTTAGAAGAGGTGAGACGACTCTTTTTACCCAATCTGGTGTTATGATGATCTTGAGACGCTTGACATCTGATGGGAGATATGGGATGATGGAAAAGTTAATATCGTTACCTTTGTCACCGGCTCTGCCGTGGGCTATTTCATAAAGACGAAGTTTTTGGTCTGAAGGCGCAGGAGAGAGTTGGATCTCGGGAGGTAAAAACTCACCAAGATGATTAAAGGTTGTTTCTGCGGGGACTATACCATTCTGATCCTTCGAGATTGTTGGTTGGTTTTGCTTTGCTGAAATTTTCCAGTAAATATGTTCACGCCCAACCTGAATAATTTACACAAATTAACGACTGTGACAGACTCAAAGTGATTATTTGTGGGTAAGACGGAGTGGGATCATACCAATCCTTTCTCAAGCAGGATCTCTCTTTTGTGCCCGGTGCTGCAATTTATGATAAAATCAGAGTGAGAATATGCAAAATGTAGTTCGAGTTATTAGTATTAGAAGATACTCAAGGTCGTATTAATTTATGTCGTTTAACAAATTTATTTTGTGGTCTCCTTAATGGAAGTGAGAAAAAAACAATATGGATCAGACCTGATGCCACCACCACCAGCTGGTCCATTTGTGTACAAAGCCGTGAACTCTTTGGTGAATCCAATAGCATGTTTTTCTTCCTCAAATAACCCATCCATTCTCAAACGGATGTCTTCACATCCACCTGGCATACAGGTGATATTTTCAAGGCTGATAGCCTTTAGGCTGTCCAATCCGATTATATAAGACATTACACGGCTACTAGCACCAGGATGTACTTCTTCCATCCATGATCTCACCTATCAGTAGAACAATATATAATCAGTGACATAAGCACTGTAATTATCTAGTATTTTTTGGATTCAGAAATGTATACCAAAAATTCAGCAGCTTTAGCTCGCTCTACACATTTATATCCCCCATATGATATCTCTCCCCATCCTTTCCATCCAGCATCCTGTAGGCAAAAACGAGTACGCGACTTGAAGAAATTCTAAAAAGAAGATTATTTATATAATGATTGATAAATCGGTAGGTAATTACCTTTGAAGCTAGTGCTAAAAGATTATCAGGTACAGGTTCTGCAGCTGGTTTTGCTCCAGCACAAACAACTTTATCGGCTGATAATGAATGAAATGAAACATCTTGAAAATCTATCACCTGCTTCGAAAATCCTAATTCAGTTCTTTTGTTTTTTCAAGAGTAATTAACAAGATCATGAAAGTTGAAATGAAACTCACCACATCAGGGGTAATATATGCACTTGGATCCCCAACCTCATAAAGAAGCTGTTGGGCGCAAGTACTGAAATTTAACAACCCACCACTCCCATATGCTTTTGCTACACACACTTTTCCATCACAACTAATCTCAGCAAAAGGAAGAGACAGATCTAGCAGATTTGCAAAAGGGATGTCTCTATATTTGTCTCCTGCAATCACAAGATACAGTTGACATTTTAGGTCAATATATCAATATTTAACATTACATTCAATACATATCCTAGACATATTTTAGGTCAATATGTCAATATTTAACGTTACCTTCAATACATATCCTACACACAAAATAACTTTTGAGGCTAAATATACGGAAAAAAATATCATTTTAGAGAATAAAAGGTATCATGTTTGACCTCATAAGTCAAAGTGTTTAATATAGCACCTGGATGCATAAAATATCCTCCAGTGAGTTGACAGCCACATTCTAGCAAGTGTCCAGCCAAAGAGCCTTGGGCTAGCAGCAGGTATTCATCCCAGTTCCAACCTAGTTCATAAACCTTGAAAATACCAACAAAGATTAATGATTCTTTAAATATGCGTGCAGTTTCTAAATAAGCATGTCATATAGAAGGAACAGATCATCTGTTACCATTGGAGCAAGAAATAAGGCAGCATCAGCAACCCGTGAAGTGATGACAATATTAGGACTGTACTTTTCAAGACACTCTACAATTGGGGCTGCCCCTAAATACATGCTTATACCCTGTATTCATTATCCAAAAACCAAAGTAAAGGAGAAATCATTGTAAAGATCAAGGTTGTAGTAATAATGTATAATCCGATATGCTCAAAGGTATTGTTTAATGAAGATTCAAGATAAAAAGTGTACGTCAAGAGTACCGAATGCTTACACTGTTTGCATTTCTCAGGTTAGAACCAAGACCTGATAATGAAAGGAATAAAAATAAATGGTCAACCGCGACATAGCAAAAGAAGACTTTAGTTTCACAAATGTAGTTATAAAGAGACCTGCTTTGGCGATATCAAACAGGTGAGCCACACCCACAGTGATCTTAATACTCAGCCTGCTTGCAATTTCCAAAACTTTCTCTTGAGCAGCAATTGCATTTGCTTCTAGAAAAAAACATTAAACAAGCAGACAATTGGTATAGGTTAAACTTATGAAGATCAAGCGAACAAAAAAGGTCTTATTGTACAAAGAACAAGGTTATGTTGCATACTTGCACCCATGTTGGTAATAATGCAGACTCCTCTCTCAATAGCCAAAGGAAGGAGCAACTCCATCCATTCCGAAACTGCACAATCGTATACCGGTAACAAAAAATGTTCAAGAGATATGCAATATTCCTCTATCCAAATGCATAAGTGGCGATGAGAAATAAGCCTAAAGAGAATTTTAAGGTCTAACATACAACTCTGCATCTTCAAAATTGTGTCGAGGATTAATAACTATAGTTTACCTCCCTTATATTATTATTCTCCCTTTCAATGTACAAATAAATTTATTGGAATTTGTATTAGAAATACGTGTAACATAAAATAAGGATCAAAGAAAGAATGGGTGATGAAAACATACTGCGAGGGTCATAACCATCACCGCCTGATTTCATAGCTTGGTAGCGGTCAGCAAGTGTGCGTTCTGCTAAGCATTCAAGTACAAGGTAGTCGAGATCTTTTACTATTTGAAGTAACTTAAAAGCTGCCAATGGCCTATCACCTCCAAAACCAGCCCCACAACCAACAAATACTTTATCCTTTCGTTTCTTGGGGTTTACCCTCTGCAGTTCAATAACATACAGTTTATCCAATTGGCTAATTATATATATCAGATTATGTGAACCTAAACACCAACAAGAGCTATAATAACAAGCAGACGCATAATCAAAGTTTACTAACCAGCTTGATTTCACAGTTACGAGTCTCGGGCTCACCAACATCAATGTAATCCTCCGACAACTGCAATATCAAGAAGAAGAAGAAGTTGCTTTACTTAAATGACATATAAAAAATTTAGTGCTGTTCGAATGTGCATTTTGAAGGTGATTATGTGACATAAAATAAAAATAAAAATAATAATAATTAGCTCCAATAAACATGGTACAGAAGAAATAATGGCGTTTAGTGGCAAATTCCTAATTGTCTTAGAAAGTAACGGATAAAATTAGTATTTATAAGAAACTTTAGTGGTAAGGCACCTAACTTCTTCACAAGAGGTCTAGGTACTAGGTACACATTCGGAGGTGCCCACGCAAATCGTCAGAAACGATCACATGAATACCTCCGCGTACATTTGATCAGTCAAATACTCAAACCCTAAAAAGTTGCAAAAAAGTAAATTACAGTCAAAATTGACACGTATACATACAATCATACGATCAATACATATATATACCCACAGTTACACATTTAAATTTACAGAATTCAGACTAGACTAAATGTGAATTCATTAATGGAAAGAATTATTACTAATTAACGAATAAAATGACAAAATTGTGAATTTGAGGCATATGAGGATAGTGACTAAAGTTATGACTGAAATTAAAAGTGAGAGAACTTACAGGTTGATTATAATCATCAACCATCATTTTTTATTTTCTGTTTTTTTTTAGTTCACACAGCTTTATACTACTGATGAATGATGATGAAGAAGCATAATAAATGAGAAGATTATGATCATTAACAGTAATGAAAATGTATACGAAAAGTTACATGAATGGTCCCTTGGTTATTCATTAATAACTCTTTTAGTCGCTCTTGTTTTAGAAAGTGTTAAAAAAAAACATTTTTTCAATTTTGTATGCAAGCAGGAGGGAGAAAAATTGAAATAGGTGCGTTTGTTTTTTCCTTTAATGTCTGTAGGCGGGAAACGAAAGTGAAAAAAATGTGTTTGTTTTTTTCTCTTATGTTTGCAGGCGGAAAAAGAAAATGAAAAAGGAGATTTTATTTTTTTGACTTTTTATGTACGTAAGCCAGAAGAGAAAATGAAAAAGATGTAGAGCTACAAATAATTTATTAATATTATTATTATCATTATTATTATTATTTCTGATTATGATTTCCTGTATTTTAAGGACTACATAGCCACCATGGTTTTGCATATCATACATAAAACATGAAAAAACAAACACAACCTTGGTGTTTGGTAAAGAGTTCATTTAAAGAGCTTATTATCAATAATTTTTTTTTTTCTTTTTTAAGGTAACCATGGTTTTTAATTTTTGATTGACTGATTCACGAGGTTTGACCCACCACTAGACAAACTCAAACCGTGTAAAGTATTTTTGTTTTCAAGACTATGATGTGACCAATCCCAAGTTGTTTGCATCTAACATGAATTGAATTTGAGACATCTCACATTTTAGTGATATAGTTACACGACTTTTACAACTAGACCATGCCGAGTGGTTTATTAACAAGAATTTATTTTCAAACCTTTGCAAGAAAGTTTAAACGTCTATTAGTTTTGCGATTGAAAAAAAAATGACTTTTTTGTAAATGCTCTTTAAAAATGGCTTTGTGCAAAAGCCAAACATCCTATAATTTTGAGATTGATGGTCGAATTTCCCTATACTGGATCACATATAGTCCATAACAACATTATCATCATAAGAAACATCAATGAACAAGATTACTCGTTGTTTTTAGCGTATCTTTAGTTCTTTAAACTTTACGCACATGAAAAAATTCATAAGATTAATCGGTTAAAAGGTTAAAAATCATGATCACGAAAAACAAAACACTACAAGTATATACATATACTAGAAGTTAATCTCAATATCACTCGTATGTACACATTGATAATGAGTCATATGTTTTTATCATTTATGTCTCAAACATTATTTGATGAAAACTTATAGTATTGGTCACTTAGAAGACGTATATGAGTATATCATTACCCTATAAGAAATTGTACAAATCCAAATTATTATGATTACAACATGAGTTTAATATTAAGATTTATTTATTTATTTTGCAAATTATGTTTGGCAATAAGTTGACAAGAATGCTTTGGCAAATTTGAATTACTCCGTATAAGATAAGATTCCACATTTCATGTTTAATTTGTAATTGTTAATTCCAAATGAAGAGGGTTGATTGAATACGTTGCCTTTTTTATAAGATACAAGATAAGATTAGCATCTATAAAATTAATTAGGATAACACGTATCATCATTTTAAATAGTTGATAAAGTATGTAAAGATTTGCTTCCTATCTTTATCATTACTACATAAAATAGAAAAATTGTCAACATTGTAATGTAGAAAAGTAAATATGTGAAAAAGTGGAAAAGTGAAAAACTTATCTTTGATAACTTGGAAGTTTTTACTATATACGTTTGGTAACTTACAAATCTTTACTATATAAAATGGAAAAATGGTCAAAGTGGGAAAAAGTGAAAAATGTTGAAAGTTGAATGTTGAAAACATGGTCAATGGAGAGAGAAATAAATAATATAATTAATACTCTTATTAAAACACCCCATTACTTAAAAGTACAATAATTTATTCACATTGTACACCTAATTAAAAGCACATCTACCAACCAATTGAAACCGATACCGGGTTGACCCGTTGAAACCGATACCGGGTTGACCCGGGACGCTTCAAACCCGACGGGCTGACCCGGTTTAATTTGACATTTTTTCGACCCGACCTATCGGTTTGACTCAGTTTAAATCGACCTGTTTTTTTATCGGAACGGTTCAACTTGTTGAACCACCCGGGTGAAATCGGGTTTCAAATTTGACAAAATTATATGAGAAATGATGAAGTAGTTGTGGAACCCGTGACAATTTTTTTGAAAGGAGAGACCAAGTAATTGTAGTTTTGGTTTATTTTGCTTTGACACATGTAATTTGTCATTTGTATAATGTTATTTTAAAAATGTTGCTCTTGCACCATTTAAGGGACTAGCATATATGAATCGTCATTTAAAAGTTAATATATATTGTATAGCCCTTTGTCCAGTGTATCAATAATGTTATGTAAGTTTATTAAAATCACAAAAAATAAATAGTATTGTTATCTTTAGCGATAATTATTTGTACCTCAAACAAATAGCTTTGAACAATGCATAAATATCTATACAAATTGATAGTACAAAATAATCTTATATGGTGATATCCAATTTGCAAAGTTACAATTTTAAAAGCCACACACCAAATGATAAACGTTACACATGTAAAAAAAAAATAGTTATCACTGCGTAAATTACTGACAAAACAAGAAAAAGCGGTCACACATGTTGGCTATACCTCTAAACTACAATATAATATTGCCAACTACATAATACCGTTGCTTTTTGTAATGCTTGAATCTATTATTACTAAAAATCTTAATAACTTAAAACAATCCTATTAGAAAATATACTCACACACTTAGATCGACTGCATAATTTTTTTAAAAACTATATATTTATGCTTTGCTATGCAACCGTGCATCGTAATTGTAGTTATTCGAAAAATGATTCTCTAATGCTACAAATACAGTTTGTTGAAAGAAACTTATGGGTCATCGAAACTTTGCAGAAAACTAGACATCGCTGCCGCTAGGCGCGGGTACTCGTCTAGTTGACTTAAATGTGAATAAATTCTGGGCAGGAAGTGAAATATTTGAATAGAGATTTTCATCTTTTTGTAAAGAAATTAATATAGGAGAATGTTCAAAATTCTGAAAATATATATATGTTAATGATGTTTTCACCTTCTTGGCTATATAAACAACCCATTGTATAAGCGACCCATTGTATAAGCCGTGTATCAGTTTGTTTCCTTAAATAGATTAAGTTTTCATTTTTCACATTCAAAAATAGTTGTTTAGTATAGATTAGTGTCTTTTTAGTAGCTCAAAAAGTATTTTTTTTTCCTGGTTTTTTTCAGTAATAACGAACTAAAATGTCTGCCATCAAAAACTTTTAGCTTCTAGCATCTTTGAGAGAGGTCACATTTGGACGATCGACAACTTGTGTTCACTTTCCGTTCCTTTTGGCCAGAAATTTTGAAAGAAATTAGCATCAATGTCGTTGGGAGCCACAGATAACTTCATCCTTTGTTTGCAGACTAGTTATTCATTTGACACTTGTTATGCAATGTCATGACTATTAATCCTTGCTATTGGAAGGTGTATTGTTTTCCAAACGGGGAAGAACATTTTCCTTTACAGTGGCTATAGAAAGGGTTTTATATCAGATATGTTACCCAACTTTCCAACTTTGTTCGCCTAAGTTACCCAACTATTTTTTCTGGTTCGCCCGGTGTTACGGATTCAGTACAGTTTTCATTTTTGTTACGTTTTCGTAAGTTTTCATAAGTTTTCGTCTGTGTTTATACGTTTTTATCCGTTTTTCCTCTTCTCGATCCGTTTTTATGCGTTTTTGTCCGTTTTTATACGTTTTGTGTGTGTTTGTTAAGTTAGTATAAATCACAAACCGGGCTTGGGCTTAATTATCCACTAATATAAATTACAAAGCACCATTTTCTTAAGTTAGTATCACGACACCATAAAGGTGTCGAGTGTGTTTGTTTTGTGTGTGAAATCTGTACGTGAGAAACACCAATAGGGTTGTTTGGTTTGTTGCTTGGCTAACGAGACACACACGAGGGTGTGAGTGATGTTGTGTTGCTCTCGGTTAAACAATCAACCCACACAGGGTGTTTATGTGCTCTCGGTTTAAAAGAGAGTGTGTCGCTTTATTTTATAAATGATTTTACATAACAGTTTCGGGCATTACTTGGGATTTTGTAATTGAAAACGGATAAAAACGTAAGAAAACGGATAACAACGTAAGAAAATGTATAAAAATGGAAGAAAACGTATAACCACGGACGAAAACTTATGAAAATTTACGAAAACGTAACAAAAATGAAAACTGGACTGAATCCGTAACACCGGGCAAACTAGAGGGACCATTTATGTACTTAACAAAAATGAAAAGAAGGGTATTTTCGTCAATTTAGTCATTCAGTAACCCGATTGAACATATTTTGAAGTTCAGTAACCTGAATGTCAATCCCGTGTAGTCCAATACCCCGATTGAACAAAAAAATAGTTAGGTGACTTAGGCGAACAAAGTTGAAAAGTTGGGTAACTTATATGATATAAAACCCTTATAGAAAACCCGACTGCTTATTCTTTCTAACAATTGATTCGCATGGAAAATAGGCCATGAAATGCAGCAGCAAACTAACCCAAACAACATTCATCAAAACTATTCTAACTGAATCAACTAAAGCCAAAACTCCAACTTTTAAAACTGACACATTAGCAAACTCATACTGTAATATTTGCATGTGGTTAATTCAAATGTGATTTCGAGTTTTATCCAAATTTACACTTGACACCCTCGTGTTTTGATTATTAAAGAAGCAGCTCCCAGATATTTGAAGATGGTTGTGTTTTCCTTGTGATTGTGAGCGAAAAGAACATCACATAAGTACAGATACATATATGTATGCATTATGTTCAAAACAGCTCAACAAGACAACTAAAGAGAAGTCATATAGACGAAAGGTCCGTATGACCGTATCTATATTGTTGATATATCTTCATACTTTGTGAATAGCAATTGCCGCAACTTTCATTAGGTGGGACAAGTTACCTCCCACCCAACTCATGTGTTCTTATAAACTACATTTCAACTTATTCTGCACAAGCAAAATCACACTATATATTGCATATAATTACCAAAACGAGAAGAGTCAAAACAATCTCTATGGAAACACGAAAAGCAAAAAAAATAACATACAAGGACTTCTCTTCCCAATTAAGGGATGGGAAGTCTTACTACACCACGGTTGTCTTTTTTACAGATCACCGAAGGAAAGATGAGTTGGATACTTTAAGCTTGCTTGTTGAGGAAGAGAGTAGTGCACTGGTCCAGAGTATCATCAGGGCTTGTAACTGAAACGCAAACAACAATTAGTTAACAACTTTTAGAGTTACTCGCGATTGTAACAGAAATTGTAGTGTTTGATCAAGAAAATTACTCAGATATGCTTAAGAAAGACATATAAGGGTTTCTTGAAGAGCCAAAACCTCGTCATTTTTTTTGTAAGTTTGTAATGATGACCATGAGCAATACACAATTTTGAATCCATGGGATATTGATAAGTACGATTACCTATACATTAGAGGTGGCGATTTCGATCCGTTTATCAATATTGGTTCAGTTTTGGGTTATTTTGATCTCCAACGGGTCAAACAGATGACATTTAGAAGCATAGCCAAAAACAAAACAGGGCAGTGGGTCAAACAGGTTGAAAGTCACTCAAGGTGTATAAAAAGTGCTAAAAACTTCCCAAACTGCTTTATTCATATTTTTTAACTAAAAAAGGGAGGGGGGAATTGGCAGGCCAGGGCAACCAGACTTGCTTTTAACCCCACGTTGAGCTGTTACAGGCCCGGTTTGAACCCATACGAACCCCTCATATGGTAAAAAAAAGAAAAAAAATGGTATTTCAAATATTTTACAACTAGTCAAACACTTCAATGAGGCAACCATGGGATGAAGAGAGTATGTGCTTTCAGTTATAATGAATTAAGCTAACCTGTGTGACCAACAGTTCGTGCAGATTCATAAATCTCATGATCATTTCCCCCCTGATCAAAAAAAGTTAATGAAGATTATATTAAAGTTCACTCAACGCATCTGTTAGTAGTCTATCAAGAAGATATATAAAACAAATGCTAAAAAATATCGCCAGAAAATAAAAGAGCTACCTTGTAAGTCTTATCTCCAAAGAAGTGAATTTCTTCAAATTCATCCAAGTATTTCAAGCAATAAGTCTTGTCCCACCCTTGTGGGAAGGCCTATTAAACATATCATCCAACAGAAATTAGGTGAATTTAGTTAAATAGCAGAAATCATTATCTCATGTTTTCCAAAGTTGAGAAGTTACTCACATCAAAGCTAATTTGGCCACCAATGGAAAACGTAAGGTTGAGATGGGCAAATTTTTCTCGAAGGATTTCCACCATTTTTGGGCGAATATTGTGAACCTGAATTGCAATGTCTTATCAAAATCGACATGTAAATATAGAATTTTGTTCCAAAGGAATAAAATTTGTGTACCTTATCATATCTCTCAAACTCATCTCTTTCTTCTTGACTGCAGTTTCGCCCAATTGGCGAAACATTGATCATTCCACTTCGAAACTCAATGAAAGTTCCCCTGTAATTAGGAGGTTCTATTAGGATGCGATAAAGATGATCATTTGTTGCTAGATTCTAAGTTTTCACTAACCTTTTTATTGGGATGTCTAAGTCAGCTAAGTAATGAAGGGTGAAATTGACAAACTCCTGCATCATGTTGTGAATGTTCACTTAGCAAAAATATAACTCCAGAATATTGACAAAGACTGATGACATTTTATATTGCATGGACATCAAATAAATTATGTCCATCATTCCTGAATGAGCTTTTGAGTTCATTTCAGATTCATATAAAAGCAGGGATTCAATATTTTATGTTTCAATCACTTTCCATGACCCTTGAGATTCACTTGAAGACTAAGAGAGTGTTTGAACTTGTGTTTACACTGATATTTACAGCTTGAAATCACATCTAATAGGTTTTTAGCGTTTGGGTAAAAGTGATTATGATTGTAATTTTGATTATTCAGGAATAGTTAAAACTGAAGAAGCATGAAGTTTTTTTGGTAAGAAAAGTGAGGACTAAAATGGATGTAAAATAACCTACATATACTCAGGCTATTGGCTTTAACTAACTGATTGTATGGTTATCTAATGTTTGACTTCAAGTTGCAATAATCCAAACATCCCTTAAATTGTGAACACTTTGTGTACACATAAGAAAACAGAAGAAAACTTTTGTACCTTGATATTGTCATCCCCTAGATGCGTCTTCAGCCTCTGCACAAAACACATCAACAAAGATTTAGTCGATTAAGATACAAAAAGGTACATAACGTGTGTAATATTTAGAAAATGCTGCAGCTTCTTTTCTATGTTTCAGAGCATACCTGTGTTCCAGCTAGCTTTCCATCCTTGTAGGCCACAATGCCGTTCTCAGCAAACACATAATCATAGTCATCTATAACTGCATAGGCATTCGAGATAAATTTTTAATTTATACAAAGACAAATGTTCTAAACGTACTTATCAAAAGAGGCAAGAACTTTTTGCCAAACAAATAAGGAAAGGGTGGATAAACAGAGAATCAGATATTTGTATAAAGGCTGACTTCAAGAACTTAAGTCTTATCAATGTTAAGAAATGAATAAGATGAGAGAATTAGATCTAAATAATGTGGAAGAGAGCAGAGTTACAGAAAATACTAAACAAAATATCAGAATCAACAACAGAGGCGATGTAGCATCAAGCGCTATTATATGCACGAGATCTTTTTCATGACCTTGTGCTTCACTTTGTTATAAAGGAAAACGCTATGTTAAGATAAGGAAGATGTAGATGACCTGTTGACCCGAGCTGTTCTGATATCTTAACAAGGTCAGATCCTCCAACAATCCCAACTGGAATAACCTGCAAGTAGGAAAAACTCAAGACGGTGAATAATGTGAAAGAACAAGAAGATTTGATAATAAAAACCCGTCAATATCATGTACCTTCCGCAAATCCTGCATGAATTTCAACATCGTTGGAGTAACCACCTACAATTTCAAAGTGTAAGACATCATACATGCAAACTGGATAAGACTTGTGCAACTGTGTCTTCCTTATCAGAACTACATATACAGAACTCATAATTTTCGAGAGTAACAAATGAAACTTTATACTTTATGAAGGCAGATGTATATCATTTGATCAAGTTCTGAATTTTCGAATTTACCTATTTGTTGCAAACGCAATCACCCTATAGGCTACTGCTTCATTTAAGTGTGAAAATTACGGATTTTTACTTACATAAAATGGTTCTTAACATTGAATTTCAATTATATTGAAAAGATACCATCTAGTAAATCACGTTTAGTAAAGAAGGGTAGCGATTTACTACTGTACCTTCAACAAACTCACATAATCACATTAAGCGATAAAGCTTATCGGATACTATAAATTCAATAAACAAGGTAACAAGTATAAAGGTGTACCTTCCGTGGAGCGGTAAGAGTGCCATCCACATCAAACAAAGCAATCAAACCCGATTGTCTCAAAGCCATCCTTGATCTAAGTCTTACTGCAATTAAGCATCACCAAACAAAATGAATAAACAAGCCAAAGGTAATTAAATTAAGATCCGTTAAATAACTAGAATCAAAAAACAGGTAGTATGAAGAATTTCATCAAACCAACCAAATTGTGCTAGGCTGCTATGCTAATCGATTGTAGAGCAATGTTCTTAGATCCCCAATTTTTTCAATTTAATGGATACAAGTGTACTGGTAGCACACGACACTGCACCGTTAAATCCAAAAGCTACCGAAAGACATCGGTGAACATTTATTACCAGTACTATCTAGAAAAGAAGGTAACTTATCCAAATCTTAAAAATCAACCTTTGCATTAGATTTCCCAATAGAACACGACACAAAATCTTGAAACAAATAATTTCAGTCAAAGTTTCTGCGTCGCTAACTTTGAATGAAAACCAACTCTACCTAAAAGGTTAACAAAACCCCTAGTTGAACTTCCAAGATCCATTCTTAATGCTAGACGTCTCTCCCACTATCAACGCGTACATTTCTCATCTAAGTTTTTTGATCGGTGGCGATTATAACGTAGGAAATGATGTCCACAACGGGCACTAGCAAATGGTCACCACTTACAAATTCCGATATTCATATCTAGATCTATATCACAGTCAAATCGATCACGAAAGCCTAGATTCAAATTTAAAGCAGCACATTTCAATTAATAAGCCCTAAAAACAAACAAGTATCTTCTACAGATCTATTTCGCAACCGAATCAATCGCAAACACAAACAACAACCCTGTAAATTCACAATTCAACCTCAATTCCAATCATAATGCTATAAAAACTAGTTCAAATTTATCACAAACATGGACAGATACATTCAGCACTTACTGTATTAAGTTCTGAATCAACAAATTAACTTAAAAAACCTAAGTTACAGTACCAGATAATACTAAATCAACGGTAAAAAAACATTAAAGAAATGAAATATTACCGCACAAATTGAAAAAGAATGTAGAAATGCTGTTGTTGGGATTCAAATGCAGGATTTTGATTTTGAGGATATTTGTTGCTGCCTGTAGTGAGACTCAAAGGTGTGTGTTTGGGATCTGTAATATAGTACTTCTAACAGATTTGAATGTGGGGCCTACTTGCTTATTTGGCTACGTAGTTTGGCCAATCAAAACTACTGATTATTGCTTCATGAGTATTGTTGACTAAAATATCAAAATATATATATTTTGTGTTTTTCTAACTTGTGGCCCTAGGATACAAGTTAAGCACACATAAGTACACAGAGATTCACATAAAAGTACATACAAGTGTATTTTTATATGGGTTCATGCGTACTTTTTTTGTATTTTTGTTGTGCTTAATTTGTGGTCTTAGGGGGTGGCAGTGGGCTCGGCATGCTTCTCGGCATGACCCATTCCGCTGGTGAACACCGTTGCCACCCCTTCGGCAAGGTCGCGGCATCATGGAGCTCAGCATGTGTTGCCGCTGCAGCATGGCATCACGGGGGAGAGCATATAGCTGTTGAATGGCTTAAAAAGTGACCGTTAGCCATTAAAAAAAATAAATAAATAAAAAATCCCCTTTATAAATAAACACTTCCAATTCTTCCAACTCTCACACTTTTAAAAAAATTAATCATGGATCCAAAGAAATTAAAAGGTGTTTCATCCTCATCCAAAGGTCGTGGGCGGGTCTCTCGATCTCAACCCGTTCGTCCACAAGTTCAATCACAACCCGCTCCCTACATTCCTCAAATTAGTCCTCAACCCGCTCACTATTATCCTCAAATGACTTCTCCACCATACTATCAACACCAATATTATCCCCAGCCTCCACCAATGAATCCAAACCTATACACGATGTCCCTTACAAGTGACTTCGACTCGTTCAACGACATCCGTGACGATCCTTCGCGGCGTGAACCAAGTGTCGAACGAGAACTACCGCTATATGATGTCGAGGATGATGAAGATGATTTTGTTGCCGAAACACAAACATAAAATGATGAAGATGTTCAAGAAGTTCAAGAAGTTCGAAAAAGAAGACAACCGAATAAAGCGGAAAAAAAAGCTTGGACGTCGGCCGAAGAGGTGGCTTTGGCAAAACCTTGGGTTCATATCTCGACATGTAAAATCGTCGGGAATGAACAAACTAGAGATAGTTTTTGGAAAATAAGTCTAGAGCATTTCAAGCAAAACGTGAAAGATACTACTCGAACTTATCATGGCTTGAACACAAAGTGCCAAAATATGAATGCCGCCATGAGTGTCTTTAATGTGCTATTTATCTAACAAGTAATTTTTAAACTCTATACTTTTTATACTTTATATGTATAAATTTATACTTTTTACTTTTATAATTGTATACTTTTATTAATTTATACCTTTTACTTTTATAATTGTAGAAGCGTTTTTGTGAGAGTGGGTGTAGCGATGTTCACATCATGAAAAATGCTTTGGTCGATTACAATAAGATAACTGGCAAGTCTTTTAGTCATATTCAAGCATGGGATATTGTTAGGCTAGAAGCCAAATGGTTGGAACAACCAGATGTGGCTCAAGCATCTTCGCCTCCTTCCGAAAAACGAAGAAAGTCGTCAGAATCGGGCAACTACGAGTCGGGAAGCAATGACACCACTGTTATTCCGGATCTGAATGACGACACAAATCCTACACGAAAAAGAAAAGGCAAAAAGACCGATAGCGAGTCGTTGACAAAGGGTAGTGTTGTTGCGAGCTTCGATACCTACACGGCAAGGAAAACACAACTATTGGAGACGGTGGTGGAGAAAAAACTTGCAAAGGATGAACTGGCCGAAAAGTTGTTGGCGGCACAAATCCGTAGTGTTGAAGAAAAGGCTTTGTTTCAGACGATGAAGTTATATAACCAACCGCACGATCACATAACCGATCCAAATATGCTAGCGTTCACTCTTGCCAAAAAACGTGAGCTCGCGGAGAAATATGGATGGAGTTGCGATTTTTAGATATGTGTTTGTCTTAGTTCTTTTTTTTTTTATGCGATTTTTAGGATGTAATTTTCTTTTAATTATTAATGAAATATTATGCTTTTATTAAATTGTTTAATATAATTATGAATAAAAAAAATAAAAAATTAGGTGAGGAATAGAATCGTGGTTGCCACTAAAAAGTATGGTGAGACATGAGAGAGGCATGGGGTGAGATGACAAAATATTATTGGTGGATGGTGAGACATGGAGGAGGTATCGAATCATGACTGCCACCCCCCTTAGAAAACAAGTTAAAAAAACCCGTATATTTTCTAAGAGAGCTAGGTGAACAAATTCTTTCACAAACAATGGAATATTCCATTTTCTTGTAACCACAGCAATAACTGATATTAGTGTGTCATTTTAGCGTCGTCTCAAATCTTTTCAATAATATCTCAATAGCTAAAACACTTTCTTTAACAATAACACATAATAAATGTTAGGGGCTTTTGCATATATATCCTTCCGAAAATGCAAAATTGCATATATATCCAAAGCATGCATAAAAACCATTGTATTGTGTGCAAAAAAAAACTTGTACAAAGAATATATATGCAATTATTCATTTTGGGAGGGATATATATGCATTTTTGCCTAAATGTTATTACTGCAACACATCACCAAAAATACTTTACTCACTTACAAAAAAATAAATAAATAAGTGAACCAACGAGGGGAAGAACAGTGAGCCTATGGCGCCGTTGCCAGTGCACTACAGCGGCATCATTAGGGTTGTTTTTGCGAATGGCGTGCCAAACTATCCCTCTGACGTGCTCTCTAAGCAAAATTAATAAAGTTTTTTTTTCTTTTTTAGAAAAACGGTTTTAACTATCTCATAATATTTACATCACCAAATTAGTACATTTGGAAAAGTTGTTTGATATGTTTTGTTTTGAAACTTTTCATATCAAAGAACTTTTCCAAATGTACCCTTATTCAATAGCGTTCAATTATTTTGTAACTTTTATGTTTGAGTGACCAAAACATAACACTTGTCAAATTTGGTTATTATTTAATGACTTATATTTCTTTTCACAAAAGTGCAATAAAAAATGCACATATGAATATTTTAAAGATAGCATTTTTTAACATTTTCATAACAATGGTACAATATTGAAACTTGGATGATTTTTGTGATTAATTTAAAGTTTGAATGACGTAAACAATCATGAAACTCTATTACTATTAGTCAACATTTCTGGTATGCATCGGTAATGATATCTTATGGATATCCCGAAATGCTACTTTGGTACGGTATTCGACAACATAAAACGACCAAAAAATCAGTGCAGTACCAGTATCGTCCTGTATAATACCGCACTCATCCTCCTAACTCACGTATGTACCGTATGGGTTTCTTTTTAAATCTATTGTTGGTATACCAAAAAGACTTCTGCATTGGAGGTTATGACTATATGTACAGCTTGACAAACACACCAAATTGTTGATGAAAAACTTTTCCATACTTCATCTCTTTCTCAAATCTCAATCAAGTGTTAAATCATATAAAAAGCTTTTCTAAAACTTTTTTGCATTGAAGAGGATTTTGTTCAAGAAAAACGGATACGAATATGATGTGTCAATAGCTTGATGTATTGGCGATGTTCTTAGTAATAAATTCCAACAAAAGATAAACTACCTGTAAGATACATAACTGTAGTTTCATTAAACAAAAATTCGAAACACAGCTCTAAAATAAAAAAATATAACGTGAAATCCTACATGGACAGCCACAAATGCTCGTCAAAAAATCAGAATCAGTTTCGGTTACTTGATATATAGAGCCTCCAATGACAAACAAGTCGTGTTGTGTCTAGCCTCGTATCTTAACCTCTAGTCAGACCCTCCTATAATGACAATTAATTTTAACTAAAACAATAAAACTGCGTGACTTAATGTACTACTATGTGCAGCTTCCTCACTTGAGCCACTTTTATTTCTCATGAACAAGGGGACTGTATACCGGATACCACATGTTGCTCGTTACATATTCAACAGTTTCATCCTGCATCCAACATTAGAACCCTGATTAATGTCGAGATATTGACGAAACAATTAAGTTTTAACGTTTAAAGTGTGGAGTTGAATCCTACTCTTGACATGTTTGCAAGTTCTTTGGGTCCCACTTCACCCTTTCCTTCTGCTACTTGTTCAGTGACTGCTGCCCGAAGCACAGCAGCTCCAACTTCAGCAGTAATGCTTCTTATACTGCAATCATAGAACGAGAGTAATTTATGAGTTAAAAGTTCTATATTTTAATTATGATCGCACTTTAAAATTTTAAGTGAAATAATGAGAATGGTACCTGCCGATAGATGGATAGAATTTACCCTTTTGGATCTCTTCATCTGTCATATACGAGGCAAGACTGAAAAGGAAAAAATAGTTGCAGTTAGCATTAAACAATTTTTTTCTGAAAATCAAGCCAGCACTATGATCTTAATATAGTTCAACATGTTTTTGTTTAGATCATACCATTCGGATGCAGCTTGCAACATTCCATCAGATACAATATGAGCACCAGAAAGTAGAGCTCCTAAACCAATCCTGTGTAGGTAAAAGATATTTTAATAGAACAAAATATATTAATTCTCCTGCTTTCATGAGATAAGTATATATAACAATAAGCACTTACCCCGGAAAGAGATACATGTTATTTGCTTGATTTACATAGCCAATTTTCCCATTTGCTGCCCATGTGTCGATAAACTCAATTAGAAACAGTAGGGAAAAGAGCTGAACAATGTGGTGTCAACAAGAGGTGGCAATTTGGCCAGGTTGGGTAATGGGTCAAACAGGTTCGGACCAAAATGGGTAAATGTTTGTAAGCGAAGAGTTGACGCGAAGTATTTATGTCCAAACCATAACATTCTAACAAAACAGTTGTCAGATAAGATTGGAAAGTGTATTTGATAAAATTTTGTGAATAACATCATTTAGGAGTTCTATGCATCAAACAACTCTTTAGGAGACTTTCGACCCGTTTCATCTGATCAACACATTTAACTTTTAGCCAATTGTTTATTTGAAACATAACCTGAATTGATCCACTCATAAGTAAATGGGCCAAAATTGTCACCTCGCGTGTCAAATATAGCAGAATTTTATACAGAAAATTGGAAAAGCTGAACAAATATACCAAGATCAACATTCTGACAAGGGCTTCCACTTCCAAAAACTATGTTTTCTCCAGCGTGTTTGAAAGCATCAGCAGCCGTGCATTCAGCTGTATCATACATCGTATGAAATCAATACCAAATTTAACAGTTGTCATAACTGAAAATAGTATTACAAGGCTTTTACAAAGACAAACCATTATCTGTGGGATTTGACATGGCAAAAATAGCAGGCTTAGGGGAGTCAGAATCTCGCATGGCTTTGAGCACCTAGATATAGTATGACTTTGTGATTAATACGACCCACCGAAAGAAAATGTGACAATCAAAAGATACAAACTTTAAATTTCTACTCTCTAAGGTGAAAATAATAAGCACCTGCTCATTGAAAATTCCCCCAACTCCAGATAAACCAACAAGAACGTGAGGCTTGACATATTTTACCTACAAAACATCAAATTTTGGTGTTTCAACTCCTCAAGAAACAATAGAACATTGAATAGGGATGTAGTTTATAGGAAACAAGATGACCCTATCATTATAAAGAAGTTGAAATTATTTTAATAAAAAAATATGTACCACGTCAAGGAGACTAGATCCCTCCCGCAGTCCAATACTTTCAACCTCTGCAATGGCTTTTGCAAATGGTGCAGCCGATGGGTCAACGCCACTTCTTTGTTTTGTGATCAAACCCTGTAACCCAATTTTAGTATTTCTCAGATGTGATGATTTGAATCTTGCTGAACAGATGCAGATATGTACTAAACTAAATACATGTAAAACCATACATCTTTATCAATCAAGTAAAACTGTGGGTTAGCTGTTGTTCCTGTCATTCTTGAAACAGCCTGATAGGCCGTTTTAAGGACACCAAGCCCGGCACTGAAAACAAAATACAGAACAAGAGGTTACAAAACGCATATATAACACAGATATGCACAATATGTTGACATGAAATTAGTATTAATAAAATCGCTTTTGTCACTACCTTCCAGCTCCAGCAACCACAATCTTTTGGTGTACAAAATCTGATATTGGACGACCTTGCGCTCTAACAACACCAAGCAGTCCGGCTAATGCCACACCAGCAGTTCCCTAAATACATAAAATTAACCATAAGTTTCAATCTTTTTATTTTGTTTTCAGGGATAAAGGTAAAAGATGATAGATAAGGTCTAACCTGAATATCATCATTGAACATGCAGTACTTCCTTCGGTATCTTTCAAGAGTTTCAAAAGCCCACTTGAATTGAAAATCTTCAAACTGGTTCAATAAGGCAATTCAAAGATGTTTTCACAGAAAACAATACAAAACTAGAAAAATCTTATGAAAGATATGGACCTGAATAATAGCTTTTGGCCACCGTGCATGAAGAGCTTCCATCAATTCATCCACAATTGATATATATTCTTCTCCTTCCAACCTTCGCTCACGTAGTCCTAAATCTGTCAGAAGTAATAACATGAACACTTAATTACACTTTCCAACAAAAGAAGATAACTTTAGGCCAAAAGATTTATTGGGCACGTGTAACTAAAGTGTGGCTACTTACACAAACGATCTTCTAGTAGCTTTTCATTGTTGGTTCCAACATCAAGCATAATAGGAAGGACCTGTAATAGCGAACAACAAATAATGACAGTTTAGATGGTGAAATGGGCGGATCAGACCGGTTTAACGGGTCAAAATGGGTCAACTATTAGTACGAGCCAGGCCGGGTTGACCTACATATACTCTCTTGTCCAGTTTTTTTTATAATTAGCTTGTTATTTATGATTACAGAAACAATGTGATTACATAATGAATGTTACATTCTTACACTATGAATTAACAGTATAGAGAGTGTAAGCAGTTATAGATAGAGTTAGGATTACGTTCAACCCGATTGACCTGTTCCCCTTTTGGCTAAAAAAAGTATTTTACCTGTTTGAGATAAAACGCACCCAAATCAATTCATTTATAAGTAAATGGGTCAAGATGGTCAGTTGGTCACCTATAGCTTAAAAGATAAGTGTATGCAAGTATATATAGCACATATGCTCAAGTTTTGACATTATAGATACATACCCTTTGTGGATTGATGCCTGCAGCAGCAACATACATATCAAGTTTTCCAATAGGAATTCCAATTCCTTGTACTCCAAGATCACCTAAGCCCAGAATACGACTGCCATCTGTAAGCACTACCATGTCTACCTGAATAAGTTGTTTACATCTAAACTCAGTCAATCAACAATATGCACATTTCAATATAACTGATTCTAGCTCAAATACAAAAAAGAATATGCAGGAATTTAGTATATAGGGGTATTTAAATTTGAGATTTCGAACTTATCATCTGAATATCAATCTTTGGTGTTTGGATAAACATATTTGAGTTCTCAGCCTATGTTTATAAGAGGATCACAGAATACATATAAACACACTTGGAATTCATGTCATACCTCACGAGCTGGCCAGTTATAAATTATGGACATCATCTCTCCTTTATCTTTAGCACTGAAGTACATTCCACGTGGGCGTCTAAACAGTCCTGAATAGTTCTGGCATACCAAACCTACTGTAGGAGTGTAGATTATTGGAGCAAAATCCTTAATGTTATCAATCAGTACCTGAAGAACAAAATCCACGATATATATTATTACAATCGGCTTGATCATTCATACTAATAGTACAGTGTTTGTTACTGAACATACTTTATAGTATAACGTCTCATTCCTGTCATGTAGTCTATTCAATATTCTCCATTTTGCCAAGGCTACAATATTATCTGGTTGACCAGCTGTATTCTTTTCCAGCGATCGATATGAATCCACTAACAAAAGACATTCAGATATCAGTGTCGCAGCATTAATGCTATACTTTTAAGTAAACAAATTTGACACAAAAACTTTAAGAGGAAAAGTAAAATGTAGATTTGTAGTTACCAAAGTAGCAAAACAACTTTATATAGTTTTAAGAAATATGAACTCACTAAATCGCTCATATTGTTGTTCAAATGATATGACACGAGGTGGAAGGAGACCACGAAGCCCAAGTCGGTCTCTTTCTGTTAAGGGAAACCCAGTATCCTGCTCGAAAATCACAGTTACGTTAAGTATAACCATCTGATTCTACAAAGCAGGAAAATTATAGAAACGTCAAGTGTAAGACTTATTATTCTTTTAAGTATTACTAACATTTAGCTGAGACTATATGTTATCAATAGTTTACCAGGTAACACAAATTACATGCCAATGATGACATGGTACATGACAGAATATGCCTCGTAAATTAAGCTTAGGATTGCTTTTTATTTAATCGACCCTCCTAGTCTCCAAGAAGTTATAAGGAAATGTAATTCTGAAGAATGAAACATTGAGACGTGTAGTTACAGAAAAGAATAAGAACACGAATATATTCAGGTTAGTTTATGATATCCTAATGAATGAATACATGTTTCCTCTTTCAGAAGTCAGAACTGAGAATAAAGTTGCTCTTATCTCTACTTTTTGGAGCACAGAGGAATATATGCATTTCTAACAGAATAGAATCAATTCCATATTCCAAAAGAGCGATTAGCCTTTGTAACCATTGTCTCTTTAGTACATTCTATGTTCTTTCGCTATATCATAACATGTATGTTCTTTCTTACTATTTTCTTCCAAAAGATAACAAGTTGGTTATTTTTAACAAGGCCTTATGCATAACCAGTGGACATGTGAACTTTCTTTCATTATATACAAATCACTCGTCGAACTAAATGGTTGTGTAGAGACAGCAAATTAAACATAAAACTCACATATAACTATTTTTTTCAAGAAGAAATCCTCAAAGAGTGAGCATATGTCCCAACTTATATTTAATAATAAAGGAATGAGCTTATGAAGTTGACAAAATTGTTTAGAAGACTTTGAATAAAATAGTCAATTTAATATCTTTTGTCCAGTAACATATATAATTGCAAGTTGCAAGATCTTCTGGTTTGGTCATAAAACACATTTTTCACATTTGCACAAAAGAAATCCTCAAAGAGTGAGCATATGTCCCAACTTGTATTTAATAGTAAAGGAATGAGCTTATGATGTTGACAAAATCCTTTAGAAGACTTTGAATGAAATAGTCAATTTAATATCTTTTGTAAATGGATATTGGCTTTTTATTTATTTTTTTTATTTTTACAAATTTGTTTCTATTAGAAAACTACATAATTGAAAGTACGGAACATAAAATATTAAGTTTGATAAGTCAACAGTATTAAATGACAAAAAATACGGAACAAAAAACATGTCCACCGAATAAAGTCAATAAACAGAGCGGGTAAAAGTGGCTTAAGGGGGGTGTCACTAACCTCTAGGGGGTACCTTAACAACACCCGATTGCAAGTTGCAAGATCTTCTAGTTTGGTTATAAAACACATTTTATCACATTTACACGAAAGAAATCTTCAAAGAGTGAGCATATGTCCCAACTTGTATTTAATAATAAGGGAATGAGCTTATGAAGTTGACAAAATCTTTTAGAAGACTTAGAATAAAATAGTCAATTTAATATCTTTTTGTCCAGTAAGATATATAATTGCAAGTTGCAAGATCTTCTGGTTTGGTCACCATTCACAAAATGTCAAATATAAAACACATTTTATCACATAATCATCAAAAGTGTGTATGTGATGTCTAATTATAAGCATCATATAGTGTTTGGGTGTACATTTTACATACAACAACAATCCCTCATACCACTGAAGCGGTATATAGAGGTTGAATGTAAACGGTCATACTTCTACGAGAGTGAGGGAACCGAGATTAAAAGTCATGTGGTGCATTTTATAAAAACTTATGAAGACTAGTAACGTAAAAACTTTGGACCACGTGCACTTGTGAAAATATTAGTATATTTGACATAATTTTACACTATATAAGAAAAATTCATGTGGTTCACTGGCGCCCTCGAGAACGACCCTTGGTCTGCCGTTGCCTCACGGTAAACCCAAGAGCAAGAGCACAGACACTGTTCCAAGAAGACCTTCGGCAAATGTATGTGTAAGGATCAATATGCGCAAATATGACATTTTATACAGTGACGACCTCTGTATCATATCAAAACGTAATTACTTTCACGCGTAAAATACCCCTAAATCATCACAATTCACAAACAACATCTAAACACATAATTAATCAAACCCTAACCAATCAGATATAATCGGTATATATATCACAATTACGTATTATATAATCACATTAAACAAAATAACAAACCTTATTAAACCAAGGATCATGAAGAATATCAGCCCCACGCTTACGAACAATACACGGACTAGGAACCGTAGACGTCGAAGCCACAACACCAAACATCCTCAACGTGCCAACCTTTTCCGCCACCTTTACGCATCGAACCACACTTCTTCTCCACATCTTTCCTTAAAAACCAAACACAAAAATATGTTTTGTTTTCTAACGTCAACCTCACACACAAAAACACAGATAGTGATGTTTGTTGAAATGGATAATTGATACACAAATCTATACGACAAATGGCATCATATATATAGAGAGAGATCACATATACGTACGTATGGATATGTGGATAGGGATATATATATATATCACTAGAGTTGAAAAAAGCTTGTTGAACAGGAGACTGCCCAAGATTTACGGTCAGGGGGAGGAATGTGAAGGAATCGAGTTCCGGGCAGGGGAGTGTACGGTTGAGGAGAAGTGACCGGAAGGGGGGAAATGGTCGTTTTGAAAGGAGGGACGCACGTTTTTTAGCAGGTACTAATACGAATTTTTAGGGTTCGCCGCGTTTCTTACTTTATTCATTTCTTATCCCGTTTTATTCGACCACCTATTTTTCTGTGTCTTTTTACTGTATGTATTTGATTAGGGTAGGGTTATTGGGAGGTACCTAGTTTTTTATAGGGACCCCCTAGTTTTTTTGTTTTTTTTTTTTGTTTTTTTTTATTTTTTTTTTATTTTTATAATTTTTTTTTTATCAAAAAGCTATAAACCTGAAAATGCGGAACTGTAAATATAAAGTTTAATAAGCCAAACGTTTAAAACTGTCAAAAATACGGAACAGAAACTGACAAAAAACTGCGTTGTACTGAAAAAATTGGGGGACAAAGGGAATATTCCCTATGGATGTGACTCCATAGGGAGGGTTCCAATAGTGTATCCCATTTGATTATTGTATGTATTTGATTTGTCAATTTTTTGTTACGATCGTGTAAATTTAAGGGTAAAATGGTCAAAGTAAAAGTAAATATCTGCTTTTCAGGTAGAGTATGTGTAGGTTCCTCCGGACTCAGTACTTGACGTCCTTCGAGCACCTGATATAGATGAAAGAAACGCGTTAGCGTCACCCTGGGTTGGACCTCAAGACCAAACTTCGGCGTGGAGTGTAAGTATGGGCTTAAGTCGGAAGGTTGAGTAATAAATGTGAGAGTAAATACATAGTAAATGAGTTGGTTGAACATTAAATGAGGTTGGGGTATTTATACTACCTCAACCATTATACCTGACAATACAGCGAAGGAGCGAGTCGAGCTATGCCTAGCCTAGGTGCTAGGCATCACGTCCATATGGGAGACAATATCCCGTGATATCCAGGTTAGTCGGTTCACGTTCGTTCCTTGGTACGTACTATTGGATAAAAGAATCTTCTAAGTATAAGAGTGCTTACCTTATTCGATCGTCCGGTAAGTGATCCTTCGGACCAATGTATTTCGGACACGTGAGGGCATTCGTCTTCCGACACATGTCCTTTGGACATATACGCCATGTCCCCCTAGTGTTGTATCATCAGTAAAAGACTTTTGATGCAATACTCTGAATATATCCTTTGGCGTTATTCTTTATTTATTTATTTTTTCTTCTTTTTTCATATATATCCAGAGGGCATGGCCCGTTGGGCTTGTTTGGCCCGGTTAGTATGAACAAGTAGACAAAACTATAATTACTAATAAGGTAAAAGGTCGAATCATTGACCTTGGGAGTCGAGCTGGAGAGAAATGTCGAGGACGTGTCTACCGTGACGCCACGTCGAGGTTTGACACGATGCGACGTGTTGATCCCAGTTTACTCTTGTAAATATAGATCATTCTCATTAGCTTGTATAAGGTTTAAGCTATACTAGATCAAGTCTGATATAGCTTAGATTAAGAAACTATTTGATCCACTACGTGCTATGCGGAATCTAACATTTAATGTTTAAGAAGAACAGTGAAGAACACAGAGATTAACAAACAAAACGCTTCAATATTATTACTATAATACGAATAATTTGAATAGTATTAAGGTTTACAACCTTGAAGCTTCTAAAACATACGTACTAAACACAATGCCTGATAGCAGGGTTCGGGGTCGAGAAAACCTCATTTTCTACGAGCAAGCTTTTCAACCCTCTAGGCAGTGAACCTAACTGTAGTATGGGGCAAGCCTCGGGGATTGATTTCGTTCTCTAGGGGAATAGAAATGCTAGAAAGAGATATATGACGAGAAGGTGGGGTTGAAGAAGATTCTTTTTAGTCTTTTTATGTTTTTAGAAAGCAAGGGTAAAAATCTCGGGGTATATGATTTGGGGGTGGTACTTCTACCGGTTTTACTACTTTAACTACTTATCTAATTTAACTACTTAACTATGGATAGATTATGTTTAGTTGAGATGTGCTCGTATGATGATTAAAGATGTGTTCACTTAGATGCTATTACTCCCTAGTTATCTTTTATTGGTCGGTTGAATTGTCACTTCCTTTATCTTAATTAGTACGTTGTATTCCGTTTGGTCGTAGGGTGGTGCCTAATTCCCTAGTTCTATGAATTGCAGCTCTCCTCTAGAATACCCGGGATCGGCAAGTGCAATAACATCTCTCCCGAATACACTACCATCCTAAAGCTACAATTCACACAATAAACACAACGAATGCCCTAATGTGCACTCAAAGGCTTTTTGCTATTTAGGACGTTCAAGCTCGCAACAATGAAAGAAGAAGCCAGTTTTCCTTAATCTAGCGTCTACCAATTAAGACAAGAGACAACCTAACAACAATTAATAACTAGGTTTCATAGATCTAAGCAAACACAGGAATAATTTAGCTATACATGTTAAACAAGCAAGCATACACACATACATTGAACATGGGGTAGACATAATGATAAATTGGATAAACAAACTTATCTTGTGATGTAAAATAGGGTATGATACCCTATAATACTGTCCAAGTCGGACTACAACTGAGTTAGGGTTTGCTCTCCAAAATTCTACCTCTTAAAATGCAGAAAAATCAAATTCTATATATAGATTTACAATCGCGACGGCGTCACCTTTTGCTAGTGACGCCGTGAGGTTGTCGTCATTAGTGTTTCGTTTGGGCCAAGTCATCGTTGGGACGACGTCAGTTGAGATGTGTGACGTCGTCAGTCTTCATGCAGGACGTCATCTGAATCTTGGATCTTGGGCGTCTGGTGTAAAACTTGTAAGTGACGCCTTCCAGAATTTAGGCTTGACGCCGTCGGGCTTTAGGACCAGAAATTCCGCTGAGCCATCGCGTGCACTTTTGATCAAGTCTTCTATAAAAGGACGGCATCGCCCTTTGGTTGGGACGCCGTTAGGTGTGCTAGAGTGCCTTTGATCTTGACTTTGTCATTTTCTTCATGTTTTCGCTCCTTTTCGTCCAAATATGCTTCATTTTAGCATTTTGCTTCCAAATGACCTAAAATGTGGAAACGAACGATTTTAAGCGGTAACGGATATAAAAATGTGTCGATTTAGGGCTTAAATGACCCCCTAAAAACGTATGTTTTAAATCCTTATCAAATATCCCTACACTTGGAATTTGCTTGTCCTCAAGCAAATGTTCTTTTGGCCAATCAATTTATAAGTTAGGAGGCATAAAGCATTGGTTTAAAATAGTCTACAACAAGTACAAGTGCCACAATAGTCATAACAAGCACGGAAATTATACACTAGCACCTGACAATTGATGTTTGGATTCTCTCATCTCTCGGATTTATATGAAATATAATATGAATGGAAATGTAAGATAAACACTCATTACCTGGCATAGTATATAGATTACCACAGGCTTGAGAATAGATCAAACCTCCATCGCTTTGGCGTAAGCACCTAGGAATAACTATCTAAGAGGTCTTTACAAAGGGCTGTAACGTTAGGCTTAGGGTAGGAAAGTAAAGGATTTTTTTGGATATGGGATATATAGTGGTGGCAAGTCAAAAATCTTATGTTACAAGCATGTAAAGCGTGGCGTTGCTAAGCCAAGACTCGACTCACTAACACTAGATAACTTGAAACAAAACACAAACATATACTTAAAAACATAAACATAAAGATAGATGTAGGATGGTAGCCCGTATTTTTTTCTCATTTTTTTAACACTCTTTTCTCTCTTTTTTTCATACCTTTTTATTCTACCATCCTCTACGATAACATCAAATATATATAAAGGATTTATAGGAGCATCCCTACACTTGAGTTTTTATTTAACTAACACTAATTGACCCGATTTGAAAAGATAAAAACACGGAGTATTTAATTACGTAGACAAAGGGAAGTTGAATTTATCGTTCTTTCCCGTTACTCCATAAAATATTACTTTAACCTATGAGTCCCAATCGTCCCAAAACTGTTTAAAAAAGATATGACTCGACTTAGCAACCATGCAAGTAACTATATAATTGAACTAAGAGTTTAGTAATGATAGCAATAATGCACTAAAGATGAGTGCATACAAGGTAGGCTAAGGTGATTTGGGTGTAACATTTGGGGGTGGATTGTAAACAACGCTCTTCATTGATATTCCGGAAAACCGAAACATCACGAGAACCGCGAAAAGGATAGGATCTGAGGGGTTAACTAGGGGTATCGTGTACTAAAGATGAGTACATCGCAAGGGTGTGGGGTAATTAATCAACCAATGTGGAAGATGTAATTATAATACAAGTTTAAAACAAGGGTTATCCTAATGCCTCTTATCATTTTGTTACTCCTAACTACACAAGTGTAGTCTCACTATCAATCTCGGAATGCATCACAAAACATGTAACGCCCCGACCCGACAAGGGTAAAGGAATCACAAATAATGGTGTCATATCAAAGCAAACATAAATATCCAAAAGAAGTCTTAGGATAAATGCGGAATAATTCAAGTCAACATGACTTCAATACATAGGTCCCAATGGAAAATAACTCCAATAGAAATAATCTGAAATAACAAAGTCTTAAATGGCATCATAAGTTCAAAGCTAAAATCTCTAAGGTAAGTCCACTCATCACTCATCCCAAAGCAAAACCCAGCTTCAATGCTTAGATACCTGCCGCGGAAGAAAAAAAATGCGGCTGAGCTTCAAAAGCTCAGTGAACAGATATAAAAGCAAAGCGAATACGAAACAATATCGAAAACGGAATATAGTGAACGAAAGATAGCAAAATCATAATCATTTTCAGAGTATAAATCAGAATTAACGAATAAAGTTTATAGTTAACTACCACGAGCCCAGAAACAAATATCAGATCATAATCATATTCACATAAGGCAACATTTGTAGGGGAGACCTACCAGAGTTATGAAGGACGTGCATGCACGCAGCATCAATCATCAGATAGCATATAACATATAACATATAACGGATAACAGATCTAGGATGCATCCATACGCCCCACAGACAGATATTGGTCATATAACATAATTTGAGCTCATAACAGATAACAGATAAGGGACGTGGCAGAACATCACTCTACTGCCCTAGAGTCATATCAGAGGTGCATCACTGACACGGACATGGAACCCCCATGACTAGTGAAATATTTGGCTCGGGTGTCAAACTATCTTAGGTAAAATCAGAATGTCAAAACTGACACAGATCATACTTTATCATAAGGTTAATCATATTTTCAAAATCAGAGTTTTCATATCAACATAGTTCAAAATCGGATGTTTCATAATTCAGAAATCAGAGTTCAGATAAGCAACAGCTCAAACAAACAGAATGGGGTTCATAGCAAAGGCTTAGGAAACCTTAATATAAAAGCTAACGAAAGAAAACGTTATAAGGAACCTTTACTAAAAAGGTCAGAATATCTGTACCTTATTCCAAAGCAAATGACCAAAAAGCAAAATACGGAAAGCAAAGGATTACTCCTTCTTCACAGAACCTATACACATTAACGATCGTACATGTTATTTATGATTCCATAATTGTCGAATTGATCTTTTAATATTTGGTGTTTATACTTAGTGTATTCAGTGATCTTAATATTTTATAGAATTATGATTAAATGAGACTTAAGTGTTTTATAACCGATATTATAGATTAGGGTTCATTATGTCATTTATTAAAGTTTAGGGTTAAATGTGAAAATAGTTTAAACGTCATAACTCACACATGAAATAATGAATTATTATACTTAGCTTCAAACCCTAATCGACTCTCATTTATGTTCTAGGGTTTTCTCATTCTTTTAATATCATATTAATGCGTACTTACTTTATATGTTACGTCATCTAATGACTCATTACTCTTGTTTATTTACTCAACACATTCATGTCTTAACCATACGTTACTTATACACATATTATACGTCAACTTTTATATCCATGCACGTTTATGATTTCATGTGACCCCAAAGTTACTTATTACTCGGATTAGTTACACATTTACACACACATGCACCATAGTTTAGACTAGATATGACCACGTACTACGTTTACATGTCAACACACGCATGATACACGGTTCACAAACCAATTAGGGTTCGGCATGCATGGTTCGGTTCACACCTCAATCTAGGGTTTAGGTTTTACATGACCTTTCTCGTTTAACACACGTTCAAAAACCCTCACATGGTTCGGCTAACATGTAGGTTTCGGCTAACATGTTTTATGAAAACCCTAGCTCATCTACGTATCTTACTTAATCACGTTTGCATGTTTTACCTTGTCCGATTCATGATATATGTGGTTCGGTTTTCTTAAGCTCGACATACTAATACCTGATTCATACAATACATATTACATTACATGTTCTCAGATTTATATTAGATCCGATTCATATTTATTTTTTTGGTTTCGGTTTGCATAAGGTTCGGCCAAAAGAAGAAAACACAAGCTCGATTCAAAAACGAAACAAGTTACAACATATATTAACGTAAGGTGTATCAAAGGAAGACGAATAGAACATGTTATACCTTAGCTTGCTCACGTTGGGACTAAACTCGCGACACCAAGGGTGTTGATAATCTCGGTCGAATGGAACGAAAAGAAAGAGGCAAAAAAAACTAGGGTTCCAATTTGAGTTAATGTGATTGTATTTATAGTGAAACAAATAGGTTAGGCTTATTGGGTATGTGGGCTTCGGCTTAGGTCCAACCGAACAAACAAACCCACGCCCACATGGCTCTCGGCTTGAGTCCAATCCATCAAACGAACGGCCCATCGGATCACAATTAGGCAAATGGCGAGGCCCAAACTTTTACGCGAGACGTTTAAATCTTTCGTCGTACAAAATCGATCACGTACACATATTCGTTAAGTTTTAATTATTCGTAAGTTAGGTTTTAATTTCGTTGAATGAATATAAATGTATTTTACGTATTTAATAAATTTCGATTTCAAGAGTATTTTAGTCTTTATTCATGTTTTAGATTTTCAGGTTTTACAACTCTTCCCCTCTAAAAGAAAAATTTTCGTCCTCGAAAATTGAAATGAAATGAAACGAAACAAAATGAGAACATACCAAACTATTCGAAGAAATGAGGATAACTAGCTCGCATCGACTCCTCGGTTTCCCAAGTAGCCTCACGCTCCGGGTGATTTTTCCAAAGAATCTTAACGAATGGAATAACTTTATTTCTCATGACTCTTTCTTGTCTTTCTAAAATAGCTTCCGGTTCTTCAGATAAAGACATATCGGATTGAATTTGATCAAACGGATAAGAAGCAACGTGTAACGGATGATAGTTGTATCCCCTTAGGAGAGATACATGGAAAACATCATGAACATGCGATAACTGAGGCGGAAGTGCTAACCGATACGAAACTTCTCCTATACGCTCCAAAATTTCAAACGGACCGATGAATCGAGGACTGAGCTTGCCCTTGATTCCAAAACGTTTTACACCTCTAAACGGCGAAACTTTCAGAAATACACGATCTCCAACCCGAAACTCTAAATCACGACGATGCTTGTCGGCATAACTTTTCTGACGAGACCTAGCCTCCTTCAACTTTTCTCTAGCAACAGCTACTTTCTCATTACTGATCTCAATCATTTCCGGACCTTCAATTAAACGTTCACCTACTTCATCCCAACAAGTAGGTGATCTACATTTTCTCCCATAAAGAAGTTCAAAAGGTGCTGCCTTAATGCTAGCATGCCAACTGTTGTTGTATGCAAACTCTACTAGACACAAATATTCATCCCAGCTGCCCGTCCATTCTAAAGCACAAGCCCTTAGCATGTCCTCTAAGGTAGATATCCTCTCTGACTGACAATCTGTTTGAGGATGAAATGCTGTACTGAAATTAAGTCGAGTACCCCAAGCTTTTTGCAAACTTTTCCAGAAACGGGAAGTAAACGCGGATCTGTCGGACACAATAGATGTCGGAGTACCATGAAGTCTAACGATCTCTTGCTGAAAATTTCCGCCAATCTACCAATACCATAATCCTTTCTGATTGGTAAGAAATGAGCAGATTTGGTTAGTCGATCAACAACTACCCAAATCGCATCATGCTTCTTCCGAGTAAGAGTAGCCCAGTCACAAAATACATAGATATCTTATCCCACTTCCATGTTGGAATATCCAATGGCTGTAACATCCACTACCCTTTGATGTTCAATTTTAACCTGCTGACAAATCATACACTTCGATACAAACGTCGCCACATCTTGCTTCATGCCATTCCACCAGAAGTACTGTTTCAAATCCCTATACATCTTGGTAGAACCAAGATGGATAGTGAAAGGAGAACTATGAGCTTCAGTCATAACTTTCTCGCGAAGTACCGGATCATTAGGAACACAAAGCCTATCTTCATACCATACAATTCCGTCATTATCAACCTTAAACTCCATCTGCTTACCTTCTTCAACATTTTGCGCCACGGCCCACAGCTCACCATCATCTTTCTGAGCTTCTTTAATTTGCAGTATAAGGTTCGACTCCACCTTCATACTAGCCCAGTATCCATCAAAACCTCGTACACACAACTCAACATCCAAACGTTCTAAGTCACGAAGAATCCTAGGTTCAATCTCAATACTTGCAAGAATGCCTGATTTCCGGCTAAGTGCGTCAGCAACTACATTAGCCTTACCGGGATGGTACTGAATGTTGGTGTCATAATCCTTAAGGAGTTCTAACCATCTTCTTTGTCTCATGTTAAGTTCTTTCTGAGTGAAAATATACTTAAGACTCTTATGGTCAGTGAAAATATCACACGTCTCTCCATACAAGTAATGTCTCCAGATCTTCAACGCAAACACCACTGCAGCTAACTAAAGGTCATGAGTTGGGTAATTCTCCTCATAAGGTTTTAGCTGCCTTGAAGCATAAGCTATTACCTTTCCATGTTGCATCAAAACACAGCCCAATCCTTTCTTAGATGCATCACTGTAAATTTGAAATCCTCCTGAACCAGATGGAAGAGTCAAAATAGGAGCGGACACCAATCTTCGTTTCAACTCCTCAAAACTCTCTTCTCGTTCATCCGTCCATACAAACTTTTCACCTTTTCTCATCAGTTGGGTTAAGGGCAAAGCTAAACGAGAGAAACCTTCAACAAAACGTCTGTAGTAACCAGCAAGTCCTAGAAAACTCCTAACCTCAGTCACTGTCGTAGGTCTTGGCCATTTAGTGATAGCCTCAACCTTAGACGGATCCATGGTGATACCATCAGCAGATACAATATGACCAAGGAAAGCGACTTGTTTTAACCAAAACTCACACTTCGAAAATTTGGCGTACAACTTCTTCTTCCTCAGAATCTCCAAACTATCCGGAGATGTTGTTCATGCTCTTCTTCAGACTTAGAGTAAACCAAAATGTCGTCGATGAAAACGATAACAAACTTATCGAGGAACTCATGGAAAACACGATTCATTAGGTCCATAAACACAGCAGGCGCATTTGTCAAACCAAAAGGCATAACGAGGAATTCATAATGACCATATATGGTACGAAACGCGGTCTTAGGAACATCTTGCTCCCTCACACGTAGCTGGTGATAAACAGATCTCAGATCAATCTTAGAAAAGAATTTCGCTCCTTGCAGTTGATCAAACAAATCATCAATACGCGGAAGAGGATAACGGTTTCGAATGGTAATACGGTTGAGTTCACGGTAATCGATACATAGGCGCATGCTTCCATCCTTCTTCTTCACAAACAAAACAGGTGCACCCCATGGAGAAACACTGGGTCGAACAAATCCATTCTCTATCATCTCTTGCAGCTGCTCCTTCAATTCCTTTAGTTCTACAGGTGCCATACGATACGGAGCCTTCGAAATCGGTTCAGCACCAGGAATTAACTCAATGCTAAACTCAACTTCTCTAGCTGGGGGAATACCAGGAAGTTCATCGGGAAAAATGTCGGTGAATTCACAAACAACAGAAAGGTTTTCAATGTTAGGACTCTCCAAAGATGTGTCCTTAACAGACGCCAGAAAACCTTGGCACCCATGAGCAATCATAGCATAAAAGGGATGAAGGCCGCGCACTAGGTTTGGGTAGTATGAAAGTTCCTCATCCGTAGGAAACTTGTTGAAGTGTTCATCACCTACTTCGTTTACTTAATTGGTTGTTTCATCCTTAGGATTCTCACTAACCTCAAGCACCGTCTCATGGTTTGCTTCATCGTTATTCCTATTTGGTTTCACTAGGGTGATGGCATTGATGAAGTGGACGTGCTTTGATGAAGACGGGTCCCTAGTTTCATTGCCTAAATGTGAATGAGCGAAGTACTTGCTCGGGTCCTTAATCTTTACAAGGGAAGATTTTTCGGGAGAGTGAGTCGAGATACCATTAACCTTTTCGGTGGTCGTCCTATCATGGTTGGTTATGGCTTTCAAGAGGTTATCTATCTTCCTATCCATCTCGACTTGTTGTTGGTTAAAGCGGTCCGATAGCTTGGCTATTTGGGCTTCTTGGGATGTCACTAGTTGTTGCATCATCCCTTCAAGGTTTTGTTGACTAGGGGCATGAGAGCTTGGATTGTTTTGTTGGGTCCATAGGAGTCGTTGGAGGTGAATTCTTTGGTTTGCCTCCAATTATAGTCGGGTTTGCCCCTCCATGCCTCTTGGGCTTCGTTGTAAGTCCTAGGTCCGGGTGTTGTGGGGAATCTTCCTCTCATTCCATTGGTACGCGAGGATGCGTAGTCCACGGAAGCTTGTTTGGGGAGTCTCGTGCAATTACGAGTGTCATGGGGACCACTACATAACTCACACAAAGAAGAGACTTTGTTCACTTGGCGTGAAGGCTTAGGAGTTTTGTAAGAGCTCATTAGGAATTTGACTTGATCTTCAAGTTCGAGCATCCTACGATTGGAAGGTTGTGAGTCAATGGGAGGCAAAGAGATTGCCTTGACGGTTTTGGGCAACTCACGGGGATCATTCCAACATTCGTTGTCATAGAGGGCAAGGTCCTCTATTGTACCCCACGACTCTTCCGCGATAAGTTCACTAAGCTTACCACCGACCGCTTGGTCGATGGATTGCCTAGTTGAGAGATTGACATGATCGTTGAAAATTTAGACTTGAAGCCAAAGATCAATTCTGTGATGAGGGATTTTATGGAGCAAGTCCTTGAATCGAGTCCACGCCTCGTAGAGAGTTTTGCCTTGACATTGTTGGAATATCAAGATGTCATTCCTTAGCTTGGTAGTTCTCCCCAGTGGGAAAAATTGGGCGAGGAAACGAGTGGTGAGATCATCCCAACTTGAGATAGATCCGACGGGAAGTCGCTCAAGCCAATTACTAGCTTGGTACCGTAGAGAGAATTGGAAGAGACGCAAGCGTGTGGTCTCCCGTGTGGTAGCATCAAGGTCGATGGAGTCAATGAGTTTTAGGAAATCCTTGAGATGCTGATTAGGATCTTTGATGAGTGTCTAAATACTCATCATTTTTGTACAATCTAAACTGCAAAATCATCTGAAAACACTCAGAAATGCATCAAAATGATGAAAATATCACAAATCAGTGTTTTATGTGTTTTAAATGCAAAAATATTAAAATCAGATGAAAAATGATTCAAGTTTGCAAAATTGGCAGTTTTAGTCCCCCAGTTTCAAAGTTGTCAAAAGCAGTCCCTGGTATTTCAAATCAAAATTTTATCATTCAAGGTCCCTGAAATATTCTAAGTTGTTAAAAATGGTCCTTGAATGATTCTTTGATCAAATGGCATAAAAGGTCCATCATCTTTGAAAAATGTCAAAATTAGTCCTTGGACTTATAAAAATGGAATTTTATGCAAAAAGGGTCCTTGTTCTATCAAAGTTTGTCAAGTTTGGTCCTTGTGATAAGCTTGTAAAAGTGTCATGTCCAGTCCCTCAAGTTTGGAGAAGTTGCAAATCTAGTCCTTGTATATCATATCAAACCAAACGGACACCCTTTGTAATATATCAAGTCCAAATCAATCAACCACCTTTGGCCCAAAACCAACCCAACCCGTTTTATTAATACCATGGTCAAATTAATCAACCAGCCCAAAACCATACCTGTTCATCTCCTCTCAAACTGAATTCCAAACAGTTGGTTTTCCATGATTTACTCCATCCCCCACCACCTTGTCCCTCCACCTTCACTAACACCCAGACCTTTAATTGTTTCAAACCACCCATTAATATCAAAACACTGCTAGAACTTTTTGGCGCTAAACGCCATGTGTCGAATATGATGAGTTGGATGATTTCAATGGTCAAGATGAAGTGGGATTGTTTCAGAGGTCATCAAAAGTCTCAAAAGCTATAAGGAGGGAGAGAAGCAATGTATTAAGATATCTAGTGTAATTTTATTTTTCCTTAGTCGTTTTTATCATTTTAAGTTTTCCAGTGTAATTTCAAGCTTCAAAGCACTTTGTTTAAGCATTTCAGTGTATTGTTAAACCTTTTCAATTATCAATTTCAGTGTTCAAGTTATAATTTCAGTTTATGCAATTTTCCTTTCAAAAATCTCATATTATGGTAATGTTATTAATAGTTGTTATTTTGGGTGTAGCATGTAAGCTCATAAAGCTTATTCAAGCTTTTAGAAACATAAAAATCCAGTTTAGAAGCAAAAAGAGAAAATCACCAAAAATACCAAATAATTAGTTGAAAAATCAAAAATCTCATGGAAATGGTGTTCACAGCTGGAGCAAGGTAGATTGTGGATGGCCTTGGGTTAGTGGCTTAGTGGTAAGCCTATAGGAGTAGTCTTGTGATCTTGGTTCTGTGATTTCAGTTGGATAGCTTTGTAAGCTTTTTTGTTCATTTTTGCATTTCACTGTTTTAATCATTTAGTAGCTGTAATTTCTGTTTGTTTATGTTTATTAGTTACAATTAAGTATAATTAACCATTAAAATCAGTTGGTTGTTCTCTTAAATTTGTATTTAGTAAAAATCTCATCTTGACAGTTAAAATTGCATTATTGTCATTTTTTAATTTCTTGTTGTTAGTATAGTTGTTTAATGCTTCATTAGTCCTAATAAATGATAATATGAGGTCTGTCATCAGTTTCATGGTTTTAATTTGTGTTTAGCTTTGAAAATCTTCTAAACAGTTAAGTATAGGGTGTTTGGATTTGCTTGTTTAAGCTGCATGGGTTTTGTTTTAGTTGATTGCTTGTACTTGCTTTGTGTCACATAAACACCTAATATCTCAGTTTAACAAAGAAAAACAGTGGTCATTTGTCAAAAAGTCAAAATAAGCTTTTGATCAAATCATGTGTTCCTGTTGGATTTTATGATCCATGCTCTTGTTTTTGTGTTTATAAGTTGTAATTTTTTATCCAATCAGTCTTAGTTTACCTTAATACAACTTACTCAGTCCACAGGATCAAATCAAAGTTCACTTAAGTCAAACTTAGTGAGTTTTTATAAAAGTCAAAATCTTCATTTGGTCGTTTTTGAATAAAAAAGATAATTTCACTGTGTGTTTAATAGTAAGATTTAGCTTAAAAGCTTTTGGGATATCAAAGTTTAGTTGCTAAACTTAATTATAAAAATATTAGTTCACTTCTGTCTAGCTTATTAAGTGCTTATTTTCTTATTTCTTTTGGACCCTTGTTCTGAAATGGTGCCCTGTGCACAATGAGTGGTACCATCTTGATAAGCTCACAAGTAGCTTATTAGTTGGCCTCAGCTTGTGATCCTTGGTTCTTTGGAAAGCCAACCTAGCCATCTTGAGGTCTCAAGTTTGGTTTTTCATTTTGAAGCTTGTTTGGTAGGGCTGCAATAAGCCTAATCCTTGTCCCATTTCTGTCTTAGAAAGCATAAAGCCAAGTGCTTATTGTCTTTTTAGTAGCTTTTCAGTTTGCTTCTTTGTGTCTTTTGGCTTTATTTAAGTAGCTTGTAGCTTCTTGCATCTTATTTTAGCTTTTGTTTTGAGCTTGTGAGCTTGTTTGAGCTTATTTCTCCAAAATAAGCTCTTAAGCTATTGTTTGTTCATAACTCATTCAAATAACTTATTTTTTATTTATAAAATTTTTGTGTTTATTAAAGTTTCATATTTTAAGTAGTTAAGTAGTTTTCAAAAGAAAAACGAAAAACATCAATTTAAAAATAGTGATAGCGTTTATTTAATATTTTTTAGCTTTTTAATTTTTCTTTTGAGCTTATTAATAATCAAATCTAGTTTTTATATTTTTCTTAGTTTTAAGTCACCTTAAGTTATTTTAAGAAAAAGTTTCATAATTTTCCTAATCTGTTTAGTATTTATTATAATTTTAAATAGTTAAAAGTATTAAATAATTATTAATAAATAATTAAAAGCATAAAAATATCTTTTAGTTTTAAAATTAGTTTTTATCATATTTTAGATTTTCCGTTAAAATTTCATTTTCCAAATAACTTAAAATTTTAACTGGGAAAAATCTAAAATATGATAAAACTAATTTTAAAACTGAAAAGATATTTTGCTCTTTAATAAACTATTAATAATTATTAATACTTCTTATTAAAAATATATACTAGCGATTAGAAAATATGAAAATAACTTAAACAGCTAAGACTATAAAAACAGATTTGATTAATAAGCTCAAAAGAAAATCAAAAAGCTAAAAATAAATAAACGCTATCACTATATTTAAATTGATGTTTTCTGGTTTTTCTTTTGAAAACTACTAACTACTTAAAATATGAAACAATAAACACAAAAATTTTATAAAATAAGCTATTTGAATGAGCATGAACAAATGGGCTTAAGCTTATTGGAGAAATAAGCTCCAAACATAAGGAAAAGCAAGCTACAAGCCAAAACAAACAAAAGCAAAAGGCAAAAAAAGAGCGGCTTTGCTTTCCAATGGGACGGATTACACAGCAGCTTCCAAATGAAAACCAAACTTGAGACCTCAGCTTTGGCTTCTCAAGAACGGCAAAGCTGAGTGACGTAGATGAGCTCATTGTGCAAGGCACCATCAGAAGCAGGAAAAGAAAGCACTTAATAAGCTAGACGAAGTGAACTAATATTTTTATAATTAAGTTTAGCAACTAAACTTTGATATCCCAAAAGCTTTTAAGCTAAATCTTACTATTAAACACACAGTGAAATATCTTTTTATTCAAAAACAGATTTTGACTTTTATAAAAACTCACTAAGTTTGACTTAAGTGAACTTTGATTGATCCTGAACAGTAAGTTGTATTAAGGAAAAACTAAGGGATTGTAAAAATTACAACTTATAAACACAAAAACAAGCATGGATCATAAAATCCAACGATTGACATGATTTGATCAAAAGCTTATTTTGACTTTTGACAAATGACCACTGTTTTTCTTTGTTAGCGAGATTGTGTTTATGTGACACAAAGCACAAGCAATCAAAACAAAACCTGGCATTTAAACAAGCAAATCCAAACACCTATACTAACTGTTTAGAAGATTTTTCAAAGCTAAACACAAATTAAAACCATGAAACGATGACAGGACCCTATTATCATTTATTAGGACTAATGAAGCATTAAACAACTATACTAACAAAGAAACAAAAAACACAATGCAATTTTAACTGTCAAATGAGATTTTTTAAATACAAATTTAAGAGAAACCAACATTTTAATGGTTAATAACTTAATTGTTTAATAAACATAAACAGCATTACACTACTATGAAAGCAGAAATGCAAAATGAACAGCTTACAAAGCTATCCAACTGAAATCAGCCAAGATCACAAGACCATAGGCTTACCACTAAGCGTAACCCAAGGCCATCCACCTTCATTTGTGAACACCATTTCCATGAGATTTTGATTTTTCAACTAATTATTTTTTTGGTGATTTTCTTTTTGCTTCTAATTTTTTGTTTCTAAAAGCTTGAACAAGCTTTATAGAGCTTACATGTGCTATATCATCCCAATAATAACATACCATAATATGAGATTTTGAAAAATTGCATAAACCGAAATGATATTGAAAAGGAAAAACAATACACTGAAATGCAAACAAAACAACTTGAAATTACTTGAAACAAAAATAAAAACGACTAAAATAAAAATACACTAGATATCTTTGGCTTCTCTCCCTCCTTTATGAACTTTTGAGACTCTTTGATGACACATCCCACTATCTTGACCATTGAATCATCCAACTCAATCATCGACACATGGCATTTTAGCGCCAAAAAGTCTCTAGAAGTTTTTATTAATGGGGTGGTTTAAACAATTAAAGGTCTTTGGGTGTTAGTGAAGGTGGAGGGACAAGGTAAGGTGGAGGATGGAGTAAAACCAAAGGCTTTGGAACAGGTTTGAAGATAACGTCAATAGCGAGGCGGGGTGACTTTTTGACCGGTAATAAACGGGGTTGGGTGGGCCAAAGCTGGGTGAATTTGGGCTTGATATAACAAAAGGTGTCCTTATTTGATATATACTCAAGGACTGAATGGCAACTTCTGACTTGAGGGACGGAATGACTTTTGCTCACAGGACCAAACTTGACAAACTTTGATAGAACAAGGACCCTTTTAAAATTTCCATTTTTATAATCCAAGGACTAATTTTGACATTTTCAAAGATGATGACCTTTTATGCCATTTGATCAAAAATCATTCAAGGACCATTTTTAACAACTTAGAATATTTAGGACCTTGTGATAAAATTCTTGATTTTGAAATACCGGTGACACTGGCAGCAATGCAAAACTTGAATCATTTTTCTCGATTTTAATATTTTGCATTTAAAACACATAAAACACTGATTTGTGATATTTTCATCATTTTGATGCATTTCAGAGTGTTTTCAGATGATTTTGCAGTTTAGATTGTACAAAATTGAAAGTATTTAATTTCAATACAAAGATATTGCTAGTCCCTAGCAATGATTTAGATCTTTAATGGATTTTAAAACTCTTTACCAAAAGCCATCACTTCTGGAGTAGCCAATTGTTTTGGTTCAAGTAAGAACCTTGGTACAATGATAACCAAATGATTTTGAGCAAATCAAATCATAAGCTTAGTTTGATTTGTCTTTACAGAGCCGTTTGCTCTGGACTAGCCAACTCTTAGATAAATTATCGAATTATCTTTGGTGAGCTGATTACCAATTATGGCTTTTCCACTGCCTTTACCATAAGCCATAAACTTGCGGGCTAGCCAACTCTTCACTTTTAGGATATGGTGAGTTGAATACCATACAATTTTGGGCAAATTGCAAGCCATAAGCGGTTGAGAAATCTTTACAAGAGCCGTTTGCTCTGGATTAGCCAATCCTTTTGTTTTTAGACATGGCGGATGAATACCATATGCTGAGTAAGTGAAAACACTTACTCCAAAAAATTTTTGGAAAAGGGAGTGGGTGGAATAACATATGACAAATTAGTGAGAATTCCCCACACTTAGAAATGAATATTGCCCTCAATATTCAAAGTATCCGGCGGTTATGCTTGAAACAAAGAACGTAAAGGGAAAATATTACGGCCATTATTTTGCAAGATTATTTTTTTATTTTTTTTTTTTTTTTATTTTTATATTAGAAAAGATTTATAAACAACACATGGGGCAACTCCCCCACTAGGGTGTAGAAACAGAGAAGAAGACAGAAATATGGGTGAAAACCCATATGGTGTGTGCTACTGTTTTTGATTCCGAGTCACTAGCTTGACTCGATCCCCGCATTCATTGGTTCATGGGGAAAGTTTGTAAGTCCGGGACAACCACGGGGGGAATGTCCTCTCCAAAGTAATGCTTTAATCGATGACCATTCACTTTAAAATTAGGACCATCGGGTTGAGATAACTCAATGGTACCATAAGGATAAACCTTAGCGATAGTAAATGGACCAGACCAACGGGACTTGAGCTTTCGAGAAATCTTCAATCTTGAATTGAAAAGAAGGACTCGATCACCGTTGAAAAGCGGTTCTTGATTTTTAAGTCATGAATCTTCTTTGTCTTTTGCTTGTAGATCAAAGAGTTCTCGTATGCTTGATCACGAAGTTCATTTAATTCATTCATTTGAACTTTTCGTGATCACTGCTGTCTGAATATCGAAATTTGCATGCTTTAAGGCCGGTATGCCTTGTGCTCTAGCTCAATCGGAAGATGACATGCCTTTCCGTACACTATCTTGTATGAAGTACACCCGATGGTTTTTGTAAGTTTATGCGAAGGCCCGAGTGCGTCATCCGTTTATCCGACCGGGATGCACGGTTTTCGCCTACTGTCCTTTAAAGAATTCTTTTAATACCACGGTTGGAAACCTCCACCCTTACTTGTTTGGGGGTGGTATGCGATAGAGAGGCGGTGAACACCATACTTTTGCATGACTCTTTCAAATTGGTCATTGCGAGAAATGTGTACCACGATCACGATTATCGCCTCGGAGTTCCAAATCTGGCAAAAGAGATTTTAAAAACTTCACAACAACTCGGGAATCATTGGTAGGTAAAGCTTTTGCTTCAACCCATTTTGACAAATAGTCAACAGCCACGAGTATGTATTTGTTACCGCGAGATGAAGGAAATGGCCCCATAAAGTCAATACCCCATATGTCAAAGATCTCACAAACTTGAATGGCATTTTGTGGCATTTCATTTCTTTGAGATATATTTCCATGCGTTGACAAGCGTCACAGGTTTTGACAAATTCGTGGGCATCCTTGTAAATTGTGGGCCAATAAAACCCGGAATCAAACACCTTTTTGGCGGTGTAGTTTGGACTATGATGGCCCCGGTGGGTCGGCGGCAAAGGCTTTGAATGTCAATAGCTTCTGTCCATAAACACATCGTCGGATGACTTGATCCGCCAGTTTTTGAATAAGTAGGGGTCGTCCGAAATAATGTTTAACATCCTTGAAGAATTTGTTCTTACTTGGGTCGACATCCCTTTCACAATGAAGTTACCGCATGGTAATTTGCGAAGTCAGCAAACCATGGGGTGGTAGAATTTCCACGAAAAGAAACAGCATTGAGTGTCTCGAGAGGAAATGTTTCATTTATTTCCTTTTTCTCGAAAACATCTTGGTGAGGGTTTTCTAATCGGACCGGATGGTCGGCAGACTAGATTCTCGGCTCCTTTTTATGCGTATAATGATATCAAATTCTTGCGGGAGGAGAATCCAGCGGAGCAATCTCTGCATCTTGTTTTTGCAAAGAGATATTTGAGAGCCGAATGATCCGTATACACCACGCATTTGGTCAAGATTAAGTATGGCGAAACTTCCAGCATACACCACGGCTAATAGCTCTTTTTACGTGGTGGTGTAATGAGTTTGAGCTTGATCATAGTCTTACTTAGCGTAGTGATAGAGTGAAAATGTTTGTTCTGCGTTGCCGTAAGAGCTGCACGATAGCAAAATCACTTGCATCGCACATGAGCTCAAAGGCAAGTCGGTCGGGAGCACGAGAATGGGTGCTTCATAAGCTTTTTCTTCAATGTTTCAAAAGCTTTTGCACTTTCGGTGAGAAGATAAAAGGAGCATCTTTTTCAAGAAGATGGGTCATAGGCCAGGCGATTTTAGAAAAATCTTGTATGAATCTGATAGAAACGGCATGACCTAAAAACTCCTAATACCTTTGTGGTAGTAGGATGAGGCAATTTAGCTATAACATCGACTTTTGCTCTATCTACCTCAATCCCGTTTTTTGAAATTTTATGGCCAAGGACTATGCCTTCTTTGACCATAAAGTGGCTCTTCTCCCAATTTAGGCAAAGATTGGTGTCTTCACACCTTTGAAGCATTTTTTCTAAATGGGAGAGACATGTTTGAAAAGAATCCCCAATGACCAAGAAGTCATCCATAAACACCTCCATTGTTTCCCGGATCATGTCGTGGAAAATGGCCATCATACATCGTTGGAGCGTGCGGAGCATTACATAAGCCAAAGGCATACGTTTGTAGGCAAAAGTTCGTATGGGCGGTGAATGTTGTTTTCTCTTGATCCTGTGGATCAATGGGGATCTGAAAATATCCCGAGAAACCATCAAGGAAACAATAGTACTCGTTCCCTGCTAATCTCTCAAGCATTTGGTCCATGAAGGGTAGGAAAATGGTCTTTATGAGTGGCGTCATTCAACTTACGATAGTCAATGCAAACACGCCATCCCGTTACCAATCAAGTTGGAATTAACTTCGTTTCTTCATTTGTGACAACGGTTATGCCACCCTTTTTAGGAACACAGATGAATTGGGCTAACCAAGGACTATCCGATCGGGTAAATTAATCACGCATCAAGAAGTTTGATAACCTCTGTTTGATAACATCATGGATTTGTGGATTTACTCTTCTCTCGATGTTGAGCTGGCGGCTTGAAGTCATCCTCCATCAAGATTTTGTGAGTACAAAACTCGGGGTTGATACCCTTAATGTCGGAGAGTTTCCAAGCAATTGCTTGCTTGTGTGACTTTAAGACCTTTATGAGAGCGGCTTTTTCATCTTTATTCAAATCTCGAGCAATAATGACGGGTAATTTATCATCACCCTCAAGAAATGCATACTCGAGATGAGGAGGTAAGTCCTTAAGCTCAACCTCGGGAAATTCTTCAGTTTTCTCAATTGACTTGACTTCCTTGTTGTGAAGCTCGACGGGAGGGAGAGGAGGAGAAGTGTCTTGATTTAACAACTTCTTTAGAAGAATATCTCCCTCAGTTAATCTCATTTTGATTAATCTCAACTGGAATTGAATCACTAGTGTGAGGGGTTGATGATGGATCATCATTAAGCAACTTCTCAATAAGAAGTATGTCCCCTCAATGTCAATTGGAGCATGATCAATTTCCCATGGAACAGAATCACTAGCCAAGTATGCTTCAATCTCTCCAAGATGAAGTCACTTTCCTCAAACGGAGTGATAGAAGGAGTAGAATTGGCTATGATAGGTTGAGAAGATGTGGTGGGATCCCCACTCACAGAATTATGAGTAACCAAGAACTTCTTGAGAGTACTCTTCGAAGTAACATCAATGATATCTATATTCGGTTAACCGATTCGGAATCATAGTTTGCGAGTACCTCGAAGTTTGATCAAGGTTAAAGGTGCAGCTTCATTACCCACGTAGTGTGATTTCTTGCTCAAATACATCAATGAGAGCCGCGGCCCGTTCTCGGAATCCTCGACCAACAATGAGAGGAACCCGATTGATCAACATCGAAATCAACAACCACGGTATTTGGAAAATGGAACTTTCCTACTTTCACAAATACATCCTCGGCAATGCCAAAGGAGGCGGGATATGGAACGATCTGCAAGCTCGAGAGTCATGCATGTAGGAGTGAGTTCAGGAAGAAAGTTTCTTCCATACGGAATAAGGCATCAGATTGATGCTTGCACCAAGATCTGCTAGGGCAAAGCATTCAACCATTCATGGAAATACACAAGGTAAGAGAAATTTTCCAGGATCTCCAAGCTTTTAAGGCTTCTTCGGGATAGCTGCTGGCGGTTCTCGTTAAGAGGAGGTTTTGCCATTTCAAACAGCTTTTCCTTATTGCTTAACATGTGTTTGAGAGTTGATGCAAACTTGGGCATCAACATGATAGCATCCGCAAAGCTTATGTCAAAATGTAACTCTTGGAAAATTTGGAAAAATTTGTCCATTTGATGACTAGCTTTCTCGCGGAGCTTTTGCTCATTCAAACGTGATGGGTAAGGAATAGAAGATTTGGATTTCGGGTTTTCAACGGGAGCTACTGGAGGTTCAAAACAACTCTGGATTTGATTTGGGTTTCGGACAACTTGAGGTTGGACTACCGAAGGTAGGGCGTGTCTTGCTTCGTGGGCTTGAATATTGCACCTTGTCCGTTGTATCCTTGGTAACTTGACTCATTTCTCCTAGTGGAGGCGGCATTGGAGTCGTAGGTCCATTGTGTGTCTTAGGTTCACTTTCCACTACCTTCGGAAGAGAAGAAGAAGAAGAAGAGGTAGTAGGAATAGCAGGTCCATCATATGAAACACCACTTCGGGTTGTGATCGCCTTAGCATCGCCCCTCGGGTTAGCGATCGTGTTGCTCGGAAGTTTTCAGGGTTGATCATTTAAAGACTTCTTAAGATCACAATCGGTGACCAACAACACACTGTTCATTTCATCTTGGGATTTCATAAATTGCTTCAACAACTCATCAGATGATGGTCCAGTTGGAACAATGGCGGGAGGTGGATTAGTAAAATTCTGGCCTCTAATGTTAGGATTAGGGCCTTGATTTTGAAAATTTCCTTGATTAGGATTCATATTCCCATGAAATTGATTCCCTCGATTGAAATTGTTTTGATTAAGGTTCCCTTGATGTTGGAAACCTTGATTTGGTGCAGGATAGAAATTACCTTGGTTTTGGTAACCTTGGTTCATTCTAGGTTGGTTCGATTCGGTTTTGCATGTTATGATTCCGTTGTTAAACCGGGTGGTGCGATTAGTGTTAGCACGGTAGTGTGGTTCATTCGAGGCGGTATTGATTACCTCCTTGATGTGAAGCACCGGCTAGAGCATTGGCTTCAAATGGACTACCATGGTGGCGTACAATTGTAGTATTCATGAGGACCACCACAAGTAACACAACTCTCGACTTTCTTCACTTCACCATGTGTTGGTGTGCGAGTGAAGGTCACTTTCTTTGGTTAGCAAGAACCAAAGTTCGAACAATATCGTGAGTTTGTCAATCTTAGCATCGGTGCTAGATATACACACGGGAGATGAAGAAGAAGGTCCAGCATGAGGCGATATGTCTTTGCTTCGGAAAGGACTGATTTGTTCTCAATGCTTTGCAAGGCTTCTTTGGTAGTCTTGCTCAGGAAATTACCTCCCGCGGAGGCATTCAAAGAATCTTGATTGCGGTTGGACCATTATAGAAAGTATCCATTTGCATTAACTTCGGTAAAACCATGATGCGGACACTTGCGAAGCAATTCTTTATAACGATCCCATGCCTCCCCGAATGATTCATCAAATCTCGAGAAAATTCATTATCTCATTCTTAAGACTTGTGGTTGGGATGGAGGATAGAACTAGTTAACGAACTTGGTGACTAGATCCTCCCATGTCTCAATAGAACGAGGGGTTGTTTCTCAAGCCAATTCCGGGCTTGTCCCTCTAGAGAAAATGGGAACGAAAGCTTGATAGCTTCACGTGGGACATTCTTGTACTTGATGGTAGATGCAATCTTGTTAAACCATCGAATGTGTGCATGAGGATCATCCCGCTCAAAACCATAGAATGGGCTTTGGGTTACTAGATTAAGCAACCCGGTTTTGAGCTCAAAGGTATCAGCCACGATGGTTGGGACAACAATAGCATCTCCGTAACCCTCGATGGGTGCTTGGAGAAGCTCATTCATGGGCTTATCTTCGCCATTACTGACGGGTGGTGGTGGTGGTAGACGTTCCTCGATCCGGTGAAGGAGCGAGACGTCCTCGTCTACGAGGAATCTTGCCAAGTTCGAAGTGGACTTGTAGAGCTGGAAGAACGAGTACGCATGCACTAAGTATAAAAATCAGTTTTCAAAACAAATGCGAGGCAAAGCGACAAGTGAACTTAACCAATAATCACAAATGAAATGGCTTCTTTGAAAAGGTACACCAAATCACAAGGACACAAAGGCAAGTTTGAATCTTGTTCGGGAACTTATTATGGTCACACCCAGTTAGTAGGTTATCTTTGCCTTGATTTGCGGCGGTTGATTTTTATGTATAAATTAAGTACCACTGAAAAGACGTAGGTAATGATTTGTGCAAAGGGGGTTTAAAAACTTTTGGACAATATTTTTGGTATCGTCTCGTTTAACCAAATCGTATCTCTTTAAGAATCACCTCAAAGAAAATACAAGATAGAAAACGTTCTGATTGTTTTGTTGTTTTATATATTTTTGGGTTTGTTAACACTTTAGGAAAAGTGCTAATGAACTTTTTTGAGATTTTATATCTTTACAAAAAACTTTTTACAAAAGATGGTATATGTGCAAGAATGGGTCTGAAAAAGGGTTAACACACGCTAAAGCCTCCCCGGCAGCGGCGCCAAAATTTGATTGGTGCTAAACCGGTTAGCCATTCACAAGTGGCTAGCTTGTGTGATATAGCTTGACGGTTTAGCACCAATCAATCTTCATAACGAAGTCCATGGAATGCACATCCGTTTTGCACCAACCGGATGGTGTTGGGTCGCAGGGCCGTAGTTTGAGCTTGAAGTGGGAGCTCAATGGTGTTCCTATAGCCTTGATGGCTCGGTATAATGTATTCACCAATAGTACGGCCACTTGACGGGTTAAGTGGTGGTTGGTTGAGTGGAAGTGGTTGATGTGGTGGTGGATTGTTGTTGGGTGGGTTATCACCTTCCATGATGAAAAGTGATGAGATTACGAACAAAAACACGAAGAATGGGGATAGACTACAAGGAAGCTAATGAAAAGAGGAAAAAAAGGCTCACTTGATAGGAATCAAGCGAGTGGACCTAAACGAGATAGAAATCTAACTAGCTATTCTATTCCCCGACAGCGGCGCCAAAAACTTGATAGCAGGGTTCGGGGTTGAGAAAACCTCCTTTTCTACGAGCAAGCTTTTCAACCCTTTAGGCAGTGAACCTAATCATTGTAGTGTAGTATGGAGCAAGCCTCGGGGATTGATTTCGTTCTCCAGAAGAATAGGAATGCTAGAAAGAGATATATGAAGAGAATGTGGGGTTGAGGAAGATTTTTTTTAGTCTTTTTTATATTTTTAGAAAGCAAGGGTAAAAATCTCGGGGTATATGATTGGGGAGTGGTACTTCTACCGGTTTTACTACTTTAACTACTTATCTAATTTAACTACTTAACTATGGATAGATTATGTTTAATTGAGGTATGCTCGTATGACGATTAAAGATGTGTTCACTTAGATGCTATTACTCCCTAGTTATCTTTTATTGGTCGGTTGAATTGTTACTTCATTTATCTTAATTGGTGCGTTGTATTCCGTTTGGTCGTAGGGTGGTGCCTAATTCCCTAGTTTTATGAATTGCAGCTCTCTTCTAGAATACCCGAGATCGGCAAGTGCAATAGCATCTCCCCCGAATACACTACTATCCTAAAGCTACAATTCACGCAATAAACAAAACGAATGGCCTAATGTGCACTCAAAGGCTTTTTGGTATTTAGGACGTTCAAGCTCACAACAATGAAAGAAGAAGTCAGTTTTCCTTAATCTAGCGTCTACCAATTAAGACAAGAGACAACCTAACAACAATTAATAACTAGGTTTCATAGATCTAAGCAAACACAAGAATAATTTAGCTAGACATGTTAAACAAGCAAGCATACACACATACAATTGAACATGGGGTAGACATAATGATAAATTGGATAAACAAACTTATCTTGTGATGTAAAATAGGGTATGTGACCCTAGAATACTGTCCAAGTTGGACTACAACTGAGTTAGGGTTTGCTATCCAAAATTCTACCTCTTAAAATACAGAAAAATTCAGTTCTATATATAGATTTACAATCGCGACGGCGTCACCTTTTGCTAGTGACGCCGTCAGGTCACCTTCATTAGGGTTTCGTTTGGGCCAAGTCATCGTTGGGACGACGTCAGTTAAGATGTATGACGCCATCAGTCTTCATTCAGGACGTCGTCTGAATCTTGGATCTTGGGTGCGGTGTAAAACTTGTAGTGGCCTTCGAATTTAGGCGGCCATTGTCAGGCTTTAGGACCAGAAATTCCGCTGAGCCATCACGTGCACTTTTGATCAAGTCTTCTATAGAGGGACGGCGTCGCCCTTTGGTTGGGATACCGTCAGGTGTGCTAAAGTGCCATTGATCTTGACTTTGCCATTTTCTTCATGTTTTCGCTTCTTTTTGTCCAAATATGCTCCATTCGAGCATTTTGCTTCCAAAAGACCTAAAATGTGAAAAGGAACGATTTTAAGCAGTAACGGATATAAAATGTGTCGATTTAGGGCTTAAATGACCCCCTAAAAACGTATGTTTTAAATCCTTATCAATGCCCTATGACCTCCTTTTATTGACTAAGGAGTCCTAGTCAGCTTACAATAACTTTCTACACAAGATAAATCTTTATAGAATATTTTCTATGTTTATCTAATACAAAACTTTCGGTACAAGATATTCTATAAACATAAGCGGACTCTAATACTTCAGCAGTAGTAATAAATACCCAACAATCACTACTACAGAAAAGCCCATAAACACCCCTTAATAGAGACTGGTTCTACAAAAGCCAGTTCCTATAGCACAAAACTAGTGAGCGCAGGAAATAATAACCAGTCTCAATAACAAAAAATGTGCAGACACCGGTTTTCTTGAAAAACCCCGTCCCTATATGAACTCAAAGAAACCAATTTCTTGGAAAATATCCGTCTTTACATTTATCATATGTAGACACCGGTTTCTTTAAAAAAAAACCGGTTTCACCACCCTCTTTTTATTACTGGTTGATAAAGACTTCATTCTCCTTTGCATCTAAATTTCGGAAGAAACTAAAACTCATTCTAAAGGTTAAAAAACAAAAACCCATTATACAGTACATGCTTCTTAAAAAGCCAAAGAATAAAAAAAATTGTTATCTCACTAGTTACTATTACAAAATGAGTTGAATGGAGCAATAATGAAACAAAACTTAAAGGATGCGTCGCAATGTCAATAAATCGACCATAAAGCAACACTTATCTTCAAGGGTTACAAATTTTACGCACTACTCCAATACTTTTATGAAGTTTGATATTTATTAGACCTTAACCAAAATACTAAGTCTGCAAGATTTGCAATTTTACGGCTAGTTTGATCATCATTGACAGTTGTTGACCGCCGTTAACTACTATTGACCAATTTGTTTGACTGATTTACACAAATTAGAAAGGTTGCTGGCCCAGAAGCGTATACGCGGCAATTAATCGGCCTTATAAACCTTTTTTGCAACGGTGTTAATATTGACTAATATTTTGTATATATATATTTTTTACAAAGAATCTTACTTCGGTCAATGAGATAGACTCAATTTACCACGTAAAAAATAAGACATTTCAATTGGTCTAATTTTAGTTGCTCAAAATAACATTTCACTATTTCAAAATCTTTTATTATATAAGAGAAATGTTTTTAGAAAAATAACGAGCGGGTGAGCCCGCGCTTTGCTGCGGGAATGCTGATATATATTGACCCAACAATTGAATCATAATTTAAATACAATCATACCCTGGAAAGTATGGGTGAGCAGAAACCGCACCGCAAACCGCAAACCCGCACAAAACCGCAAAACCCACACCGCAAAAACCGAAACCGCAACAAAAACCGCGGGTGCGGTTCTTGAAAATAAAAAAACCGCATTTTGCGGTGCGGTTTCGGTTTCCACCAAAAAACCGCACCGCAAAAACCGCACCGAACCGCAAAGTCATATTCAAATATATTTTTATTTTTATTTTAAATAAACCAACTATATTTTATAATTTTTGTATGATTAAATACTTTTGTTAATATTTTCATAATTAGTTATTTCAAACGAATTTTATTAGTTAATTATTGTCTGAGTTTTTATGTCATATAATTTTGTTTTTCTATCAATATATCGTCGAAATTTAAAAAAAATTCATCTCATTTGACTTTTATTATTCTAGAGATTTATAATTTCATACTACTACCCAACATTAGTATATATATGTTTTTACGCATTATGTAACAATATGATATATTTATTCTATAATAAATATATACTAAAAAATAGAAGTTGGAAAAAAAAACTTTAAAAACCGCAAAACCCGCAAAACCAAACCGCAAAACCGTAAAACATAAAACCAAAACCCAAAACCGCGCGGTTGCAGATTCTCATTTTTTAAAAACCGCAATTGCGGATGCGGTTCGGTTTTTACCAAAAACCGCACCAACCCGCACCATGCTCACCCCTACTGGAAAGCCATGACCATCTTTGCCACAATGTATATGTACATCTTAAAACCCAATTGACCGGTTAAAAATATAATAATAACATCAAGGCCAACATTGGCACGATGGTAGCACTAACAGTTATTGTTTTGGAACCACCAAGTTAGCACTAACAGTTATTGTTTCTATACGTCTTGTGTATTTCCTTTAGTCTTTGACTCGACCTTGTCCGCATCTTTGATGAAATTTCAAGTTTACTCATTGTTGTCGTCCTATTTGCGGTCTTTCACCGCGTCAACTTTGTCTAATGTAAGTATAACTGATGTTATGACGAACTTCATTTACCAGAAGAAAATGATCTAAAGTTCCTGGATATCAAAGAATAAGAAAAAGAATGCATGAGTTTGTAAAAGTGATAATAGTGCTAATAATAGCTATCGCTGTTATGATACAAAATGTACATCATAAGGCGAGTGTTGACCCAAGAACTACTCACTTTGGATTATTTGGCAAATAAGCTGCTGAACTGATCCTGCATCGCAAGCAGTGTTGATGAAAGTATAGCAAACCAGCTATCACATGAATAAGTAGCATCGGTGATCAAGCCGCTTGTCTCTGGCGGGAACAACTGTTCAATCCCCTTCTTTGTTTGCGTTTATGGATAGATAAATTGGCAATACATGATGCAAATGGAAGAACTTACACACCTGTTTCTACTTTGTGAAATGGTTGGACGTGTAAGCATATTGAGGTGAATCCCTACAGCCACATTCACGGACCTTGACTCCTACAGGTGTATCTCTAATTTCTCCAAAATAAACAGTTATCCTCCATCTTTTCGCACACACCGCAACATATCAAATTTTTACCAATTATGAGTATTCATATTCATCATGAAATCAACTATCTGAAACTTTTTTTGTGCATAAAAACTTTATGGGTATTGTATCTTTTTCAGAAATGAAGAATACCCACTTTTTATTTTTGTTTGATTTGACTCTAAAGACTAAAAAGATTGGGTCTTTATCACAACTGAACAATACCCAACTCAAATGTTAGCTTATACCTGAACTTTTAAATATTATTCTGTAATAGACTAATAGTGTGATACTTTGAACTTTTATATTATTTGTTGTGTTGATGTTATCCAAAGTGGTGCAATCATATCACCATCATTAACCATTTTCAGGACACCATATTCAGCCAATACAATACTCCTCTCTATACACCACAACTTAGGAAAGTTACCGTTGTTAGTCCGCGTAGATGCATTCAATTGTGGGCAAACGCTACCTCTGTAGCTGCTCCCTAAACCGTGAACCACTGATTTAATGATTGGTTGATTGTCTTATCAGTTTGCAATCGCTACCTATGACAACAAAAAATATCATTAAACAATTACCAATATCAATAAAAAAATGTACTTAAAGGAACATACAATGTTGATGTCGATTATGTAGGCTAATAAATTAAAGTACATGACCACATCAATTCAAATGTCTTTATTTTAAAGTAAAGAAAACACATAGTTCACAAATACGTACGAAAGTAGCATATGTGGACTGTATATTCATGTATGTCAACTAAAAATATTATTTCAACATCATATAAAGATGGTTAGTAAAGAGATCATTAAACCTTTTGTTTAGAGCAGCTCATGTTGCACTACCATCATTCTTACTGATAAATTAAAACCCATTGAAAGCATGAGCAGCAACAGATTTTGCCCTCTTTAATTCTTGCCATGTATTCGTCTTTTCTGGATGCTCATGGTGCTCCTATGACAACTGAAATAGGCGCTGCATATGCTGCCACAGCAGCAATGAAATATTACATATCAAAGCTGATTATTGTATATGTCCACCTGCAAGTGAGTCCGCAATGTCATCGAACTAAAACTGATTTCAGTAATCAAAATCTAATTCACATACCATAGATGTAGAGTATCCTACTTAGTGTTAGCACTTGACCCTTTGTAAGGTTAGTAATCACCATTTTTACAAATGAATCAACATCAGTGCCCTTTGTTAATTACACCACTTTACTTCAACATGTAAGTCTATACTAATAATTCAAGAAGCTAACACCGTCACATCTAAGATAACATTTCGACATTCCAACCAGGTCAAAAACAATTCTTTCAAGAGAAATTACCAAGAAAATAATGTCCACCTTTATGAGCTTATGGCTGGGTAGCATTAGTACTTACCCATATTGATCGAACCATCCACCACGACTATCGGTGCCTATAAAAAGGATCAAGTTGTCCGAACACATCAACATGCAAACTGTCGAACAACGATCCGGATGCCATCTCTAAAAAAGACACAATCAACAAACATAGCACTCTTCATCACGCGATCCAAAACAAAGTATCGAATAAAAAAGAACCAAACCACTTATAAAAGCAAAGGAATTTATACCACTGATAGCCTCTTATAAGAATTATTGACTGCAACAATGCACCTCTTCTTTAAGCCCAAATTCTTTAGACCATTTACACTCAATCGCGGTCTTATCACAGGTTAATTCAGATGAAAGCCAACCTGCGGACCTTCTTAACATGCATGAAGTTGGAATGCTCACCACAGTTGAATCCCACACATACACTTGCAGTTGCAATTCCATGCTGACCAGCTCCGGTTTCAGCAATGATACGTTCTTCACCCAACTTCTTAGCCAACAAAGCTTGTGCAACGACATTGTAAAACATAATCGACAACCTGCCACATCAGTGCAGCCTGTTTATAAATGTAATTAGAGACATGTAACGGTATGTGTATTTATAAATGGAAATCGAAGCGTTTGTAATCACACAGGCAATATTTCCTCTTTTAGGGAATGTTTGGATTGAATTTCGGCGGTCATTTGGGTTCCTGAGAGTTGCAGGCCTGATGTGTGGAAAAATATTAAAATGAAATGAGCATAGAAATACATATATGCTGGTTAGTTGTTAACTTTTAAATGCACCTGTGTTTCTTTTGATCCAACATGAGCTAACGGCTATAACAACCGGGTTTGGCAACTCCATGTATTGGTCTATTTCAAAGTTTGATGTGATCTCATTCCATAAGGTGAAGGCAGGCAAAATACCATATCGGTGAATCCCGATCGTCCAACCGGTTAATTTTTGTCATGTGAACCGACAAAAGTGTAACTATTGTGGGTGTTATCTGTCAACCAATCACCTAAAAACCATGAAATGACTGGTGAAACCTGCGTCAAACTTGCTTGAAACACAGTAGACATAAGTTTAGGAGGATTGTGGAATAACCATACACAAATAATGTGCAACAGAATCTGTATAAACTCTCACCATTGAAAATCAAGAAATAATGGCAAAACTTTCAAGGGGTACAACTTTTCGATCCATAAGCTCACCTTTTTCAGTTAAGAAAGAGCAAGTAATCAAAAATTTAAACTGGCATGTGCATAATTCCTTTTAAAAATAAATATTCCAAAACTTGGTGTTTTAGCATTGAACTTACTTGGTTTCGAACAACTAATCTTAAATTAATAGTCTCCGTCTTCAGCTTCGGTCGGTTCCATTCTAGCTCTCGCCTCTGAATTGCCGTATTAGTAACTTTGTATCACCTCATTCCTAACACCTAAAACGTAAAAAGTTTATCTCTAATTATACATAAACAAATCCTTATTGCTAAAATACCACAAATACAAAAAACCTTCAAGAAATCTATGAAAGTTAGCATGAGAAGGCCAACATAGTGTCATTAGCACCATTCCTAAACACTAAAAACAATTAGCACCATTCCAATTTTGTTTTCAATATAAAAGGGTAAGCAAAACCCAATACCAAACGCCCGCTAAAATTGATCATATCTATATTCCTTTTTTATAAAAGTCTGAATCCAAACACCCTAAAATCTTATAATAAGTAATTTTACCTGTTGATATTTGTTTCCAACGAAATGGCCTGATCATTGAAATCCATACCGGCTTCGTTAGCCATCTTTTGCAAAACGCCATAAAAAAATTAACAAAAAAAATAATAAATAAACAAATAAATTTGCAGAAGCTGCTAATAAAGCTTACCAATGTGGTGGAAGAACCTGAATAAGCTTGTACTTTATTGATATCTTACTAATGTGGTGGAAGAACCTGATTATTAACAAAAAGAATATGTCAACATATGGAAAACATGATTAAAGTATAAGATTAATTGCGACATTACTAAAACTTACTTCCCAACCATATAATCCTTAGTTGGTCGTGTGATTTTTGCATTAAAACTCCTGTGGCTCGAAGCCAACCCGATCCTGCCCACCACCTCCCACACAAGTTGCGCCTTCACCTCTTATCAGGAGCATATAAACTAACAAACTTAAAACCTCAAACTCCGAACTTCTTCATCCTATCTGAACCACAAAAACACAAACCACATAATCAAAATCAACCCATCTAACAAAATTATCAGGAAATCTTATTATCTTAAACGCGGGTAAACACGAACCCATCAAGAAAAAACAAAACAAAAACGCAATGAGCGACACATCCCAAGAACATCATATAAAAAATACCAAAATTTAACAATACGATTGAGATGCTTCTGGAAATGTGATGTAATTGACAAAAACCTATTATGCTTTTTTCTCGACTTAAGCCTAATCAGTTATCAAAACTTTAAACTATGAACCACATCAGTGATGAAAACCATAAGATTAAACTAAGGAAAAAAAGGTACAAAAGCAAAAACAAATTACCAAACAACTAAAGGATACCTGTTAATGATGTCCAAGGAAGGAGAAGATTTTAGGATAGATTCAAGCAGTTATCTTAAATAATGATAACCGGTTTTGGTATGGATTAAGAAAGAGAGGATGTTTAGGGAGACACAAATAGTTTGGGAGTGTGGTTAATGATAGGTTTTTGATGATATGAAGGAGAAAGAGGCGGTGGATGTGGAAATTTCTAGGAGGCGTTACAATACCGGAACCGACTTACTGTTCATTCGCTTGGTGCAATTAAATCTGTTAGCCAATCATAGAATGACAGGTGTAAAAAATTATATTAATGACATATAAACAACCAATACAATGTGAGATTAATATACTAATGACCATGTAAACCACTTGTTTGGGCCCCCCACAAAACGTCTTTTAGTATATAGATATAATATGCTACACTTAACTAGGGATGGCAATTCGGGTCGGATTCGGGTTGGCGGGTTTTACTTAGCAGGTTGACGGGTCAAAAGACCTCAACCAGTTTAAATAATTAGGTCAGCCAGGTCAACCTTAAATTTTTTACGCATAACTCGAACTCGACCTATTTAACTCGTATATATAAATATGGGTTGGCTGGTTAAATATGTTACACAGGTTGAATAGTTTAAATGAATTTCGGGTCGACCCATTTAACCCGTTAAGCTAAACAAGTTAGCATATTACACGAGTTAGATATGTTAAACGGGTTTGTGGGTCGACCTATTTAACCCGTATAATAAAGTATATATAATTTTTTAATTTTTGAAAAAAATTATAAACGGGTTGGCAGGTCGACTGATTTAACATATATTTAACCCGAATCTGACCTGTTTAATAAATGGGTTTGATGGGTCGACCCAAAACCTATTTAAAATCAACGCAAACCTGTTAATTTTCGTGTCAAATTCATGTCGGGTTTCGTATCGGGTCAGATATTGCCACCCGTACCCTTAGCCTTTTTAGGATTGAGATCCTTCAATGTTCAATTCAACATGATTGGTAATGTGATGCTTGTTGTAATTGTACATTGACATTATTGCAAAGCATTTACTTTATTTTAATTCAAATGTACAATTACAACAAGCACAACATTACCAATCATGTTGAATTGAACATTAGAGGATCTCAATCCGTCTTTTTATTATACCCATTGCATTTGAAATTTCAACTAAATTTTTGAAAACATCTAAAATACGGTGCCCAAATTGGGCATGATTTAAAATTTTAAAACCCCTATCTATCATTTGGCAGTCATTTTTCAACTCGTATCCTAATCTAAAAAAACAGCCGCACATATTTATCAAAATTACCCAATTCATTTGAATCCTTAATCCACCAAATCTTTTCATCCTTCGGCTTGGCAATCATCTGTTGATTTGATGGAATGTCAAATTCAAACCCCAAAGTAAGCTGGTTTCTTACCATTTTATACTTTTATAGTAAGGGTTAATATACAAAAAAGTTACTAAACTTTCAAAAAAAATTTGTCCTAAGTCACTAATGTTTATCTTCTGTCATCTAGGTTACTATACTTTACGTAACCGGTTATCTTGGACACCCAACCTTTTTTTACCGGTATTTTGGCTGACGTGTACACACACCAAGTTGTGACACATGTTATCTAGGTCACTAAACTTTGCGAAAAATTTGTCTTAAGTCACTAATGTTTCATTCCTGTCATCTAAGGTACTAAACTTTGCGAAAAATTTGTCCTAAGTCACTAATGAAAATTTTTTCCTAAGTCACGAGTTGTGGCACATGTTATTGAACCTTTAAAATTATACGATTTTATACACCTTTTAAAAAATTTTATTCATTTTCATTCGTTTTATACGTTTTTGTTTGTTTTCTTACGTTTTTGTCCGTTTTTATACGTTTTCGTCCGTTTTGTCCCATTTTTACGTCCATTTTTATACGTTTTTATGTTTTCATCCGTTTTTATATGGTTTTGTACAATTTTTATACGTTTTTATTCGTTTTCATCCGTTTTTAGTTGTTTTTGCGTTTTCGTCCATTTTTCTTATGTTTTTGCCCGGTTTTCTATGTTTCATTCGTTTTCGTCCCTTTTTTATGTTTGAAAACATAAGAAAATAGGCAAAAATAAAATTAGGCGAACGTATAAAAACGGATGAAAACATATAAAAACGGATGAAAACGAATAAAAATATATAAAAAATGTACAAAACCATATAAAAAGAAAAACGTATAAAACGGATGAAAACATAAAACGTATAAAAACAGACGTAAAAATGGGACAAAATGGATGGCGATATAAAACGGACAAAAACGTAAGAAAACAAACAAAAACATATAAAAACGAATGAAAATGAATAAAAACGTTATAAAACGAATGAAAATGAATAAAAACGTATAATTTTAAAGGTTTAGTAACATGTGCCACAACTCGTGACTAAGGACAAATTTTTCATCAGTGACTTAGGACAAATTGTTCGCAAAGTTTAGTACCTTAGATGACAGGAATGAAACATTAGTGACTTAAGACAAATTTTTCGCAAAGTTTAGTGACTTGGGTGACACATATATTGAAAAAGTGTGCCACAACCGGTTGCCCTTCCATGTAGTGACTAGGGTGGCACATATAAAAAAGTTTAGTAACATATGTGAAAAACCCGTGAAGTATAGTAACCTAGATGACAGAAGATAAACATTAGTGACTTAGGACAATTTTTTTTGAAAGTTTAGTAACTTTTTTGTATATTAACCCTTATAGTAATATTATGTGATTTTTTTTTGCACTATAATTTTATTTAGCGTCTTTGTTATAATATTGACTTTCGATACGGTAATTGGAAAAGTTAGGGCAGTTTATATTCAGTTTTTGTACTTGTAAACTTACAGCCCGAAATTAGATGACTTCGTACTTTGTTGAAGCATTTTTCTGTCGGGCAGATACGTCAACATACTTTCGTAGGGCTTAAAAAAACTTAGAATTCAAGTAAGTTTAACATAGGCAATTATGCATATGAAATCAGTAAAATTGATATGAATCTGTTATTGGTAAGAAATCAAAATAGGTTTACCCAATGCGTCAATCTTGTTTGGAAAGATTTATGCTAAATTTTTACTAATGCGTATTATATGTAGATTCAGCGCATACCATATGACCTTCGGTAGTCTTCTTCGACGGCTTTTGGGGGAGGAAGGTAAACATGTCACACACTTAATATTTTTAGAGTTTTTGATGGCAAGCTCAACATTTATTAAATATGCATACGTACTAAACATACTCACTACCATTTTTTGTTAAAGATTTTTGCAAATGTCGGCCTATTGTGTGCGACTAGTAATTAGAGATGTTTCGTATTAGAGATGACAGCCTCCGAAATACCAGGCTTTGGCGAGTGGGTAAACCTGATGCACATTGTTTTTCAAAATTGATGAACTAATTATCAAGCTACTTTTAGGCGGGGATCTTAAAATAGGCCTTAACTTCAGAGTGTTATAATATCCTACATAAGGCATAAATTGGTGACATGTTCATACCCTCACAAACGTTTTGATATACAAATCATTTGTAACTAGTATGGATTAATGTTCAATGTGCTTTGGTGTACTGCTAGTCTAAATTCCTAATCAAACAGTAATCAGATTATGTATATTTTGTGATGTTATAAATGTGTAATATGTATATGTCGTAGCTTATAGTCAAATAATTATTGTTATTTTAATAATCTAATTAGACGTTAATCTATATGTGTGGCTTCAGCTTGACGATGCCCTTTAGTTTGTGTGTCACTCTTCATACTAAAGCTAGCCATATCTGAAACGTGTACCACTTTTAGAGGCCAAGCGGAGTACATTGTACTTTTGAAGGTATGTTTTTATCCTTGTTAAGCTTTGATAAAAGTAATTTACTCATATGCATGTAATATACTTGTTATGATCTTACTTTATCCTATCATTATGGAAGGATGCAGCTATGCATTTGATGGTAATTTTTATCCTATGTAATTACTTCTTAGTGCAAATTCATATATACTCTAACTCACAAATTTGAATGAACTCATGGTAATAACATACATTATTACAACTTCATGCCTTTATTTTTGTGATTATGCAGATAGAATGTTAATTACCCTTTTTATACTAGCATTATAATTTAAGGTTTGACTTTTAACGAAATCTTATAGCTCAAGTTTTAAAATGGTAGAATTTAGATCAATGAGTTTATAATAAGTTGTTTAATGGATACTGTAGGTGGGGCTGTCGAGAGCGCTAAGGAGGTTGAAGTAGACATACAAGCAGGTTGGTATTGTGTATTATGTCAATTTACCATACTCATAGCATAATGATATCTAAATATATAGTATATGTTTGAGGGTGAAATTTAGCTAAGGCTTTACCATCTTGTATCTTTTGTGCAGCTCAATCATTGTCAGGAAAATAAGACAATATATATGGCAACTTGACGAAAGAACGGTTGGAAGTTGTCGATAATTGTTTGATTCAATGGTCGCGCATAATAACTTATAGAATGAGTTTTTTTTGTGACAAGTGCTCTAACTATTACAACATAAAGTTGTAAGTGCTGTTTTTTAGCATGTAACTTACTTTTGTTAATACCGGAGCATTTTTATGAAGTATGTATTCAAGTTGTTTGATTTGATCGGGTTAAAGTAATAACTTAAAGCTGTAAGTGCATATTCTTAACGATTCTAGCTTTAGTTGCAGTAGCATTTACCAAAAAGTCACAATAGCTCATACGGAAATTATGAATACCTGGGCATTTTGGGAACAATTTTAATTTTTTTTTGAAAAGAAATTGTCACTAAGACCGGTTTTGAAATAGAGACCAGTCTATTTACTTTACAAAAAGAAGGATGTTTAATGTATTATAGAGACCGGTTCATAATAGAAAACAAGTCTTGGTGATTCTATTAGAGACTAGTTACGAAACCGGTTCCTATATGTTTTCATCATAGAGATACCCCCTCACAGAGAGTGGTTCTAAAACCAGTCTCCATGGTTCATTCTGACCGGTTTCTATGAAGTTTTTTGTAGTAGTGAATAGAAACTCTTTACTCTGACAACATTAAGTCTTCAGCAGCAGCAACTTACAACTAGCAGTTGTAACCATAAGTCTAGCAGTAGTAGCTACTTAGTGTATTTTCTTCAGCATCTTCAGTAACACTAGCAGCATTAAAATACAATGGCAGTAGTAACTTTCATACAAATAGCAGAAACACACTTAGAGCATTTTTCATTATATTCACCTGAGCAGTTGTAACTATAAAAGCAGCAATATCTCAAAACCCAATAATCCTCCCCTAAACTTGATATTTTCTTCTAAAATCATCAAGTTTCCATCATAGCTTGCAAAATCACTAGGAGGGTGCTTCCAAACAAATTAATCATGTTTCTTTTCTTTGGGTGTGAGAATTCTTTCCATCTTTTTCAATAGCTGATATGCTGTTTCATCAAACATAAAAGGATACTGAATTTGAAGTTTTATTTTACCATTCAACATCTGATGAACAATTTCCTTCTGATATCGTAAAGGACAGTCTTTCTCCACAAGCATGTAGATAATCAAACTATGTCCTTCCAAAACATGAACTCCACTAGACTGCTAGAGCTTCCAGCCAAAAATTGTGTTGTGTTTTAGTCTTCTCCAGTCCTCATCCTCATGATGTGGCTCAAACATCACCATATGACTTTATCATATATTTTTTCTGGCCAATTAAGACCAAACTTGTTTTTAAAAAGCTTCCATAGAGTCTCCAAATCCTCTATATCAAAATGCATGACCATCTGCAGAAAACTAACGAATCTCACAGAACTGCCACCACCTCTAATAATATCCCAATATGTTTTCTTCCTAGATATTCCTGATTCAAAATCAATTATTAAGTGTTTGACCTTGAGAGGAACAACATCAATGACTTCTTCTTCATCAACTATTGCAAGTTCAGTAAGTGCTTGCATCCTATCTTTGTCATTATAAGCTCCTTGCTCATCAACATGCTCCTTAGGCTCTTGCACTTTCTCTTTTTGTTATGTTGGCTCATTTGCTTTTTACTTTTTGCTATTATGCTTGACCAACTTTTCTCATGCTCTTTTTGACCTCCTTTCCACCTCTTCAGTTCCTATATGTACAAACCTGTCAACCTTTTTCCTTGTAATATTATACAACTCTTCAATTTTGCCATCATCAAAATGAGTTAGACCTTTTTGTTTCCAGTTGTCCATGTTCCTGAGGAATGTACACATATGACTTCTTCTTTGAGCTTTGGTGGGAGGTTTATTTTTCTTTGCTGCTAATCTTTGTGCTGCAAGAAACTTCTTCCTTTCTTCAATCATTTGTCTCAGCATTCGAGCTCTTTCATCAATAGAATACTTGTCTTGCTCATCTTGTTGAAGCTTTTTAGCCAGTTCCACACTGGCATCACATTCAGCACTTTCTTCATCCCATTCAGCAATCATCTTTAAAGTTTTAGCTTCATTCTCAGCTGCAATTCTTCTTTGTTCTAAAACTCTCTTATTTTCCTCAGCATAGTCTGCCCCTACTTTTTTTGCAACTTCCTCATCCATTATCAACTGTGCTTCTCTGGATAATGGTTTCATCACAGGTTCTTTATCAAGAACAGCTTTGCCTTTTCCAATGTCCTATGATGGTGGTTATGTAGCTTTTGTTGGTGTAGAAGATGGTTCTCTTATGTTAATACATTTGACTGGTGGATTAGACTTATTCAAATCTAGCTTTGACTTCTTCAAATTAATCATAACTTGAGCCAAAATAGTCTCATCATCTACCTCTTATCTACTAGCAGCAACAAAAACTTTTGGTTCAGCAGTAGAAACATTTAGTTCAGCAGTAGAAACATTTACTGCAGCAGCAAAAACCAAACTATTAGCAGCAGTAATTTCTTCAACATTTTTGGTGGTTTCCACCACTTGTTTCTGCTGTTCTTCATCAACATTTGTAGCCACTTTTTCCAAAACCACTTCATTACCCTTCATATCAACATCCACAAACTCATTTACCTCACTCTCTGCACCATTATCCATATTAACATCAAATCGAGCACCCTCATTATCTTTAGCCTCCCCTGAAACTTGGCTTGCATTCCTCCTCTGTTTGGGAGCATCCTCCCCCAAACTTTTAGCCTGAGAATAACTAATTCTTTGAGTTGTGCCCACTTTATGTATTCTTTTAAGCTTTTGATTTCTTGACCTTTTGACACCTTTTTAAAAACCTAACTCTTCTCTTCAGTAACTTGATTTCAGATCCCTGAGAAACAGTCAGTTGTTGTAGATCAAGAACTTGTGCAGACAAAGTGGTACAGGTTTTCATCAATTCATGTTAAAGTTGCATACTTCCCTTACCACTTTGGGTTGTGTTACCTACCTTGAGAGGTGGATCAATGGGAATGTTTGACACAGCTTCATCCCTAGGATCAACATCTGTGCCCCTTTGGTTTCTTGGCACATGGGGATTCCTTCACCTGAATCAGTTTCATAGGAACTTGATTCATTAGAAGTTGCCTTAGATTGGGTCTTAAAGATGTTACCACTAACCTGCTATGCTTCTAAGCTAGCAACAGTAGTGGCAACCCTTTCTAAACTACCTCCCAACTCCTTATGGGTAACCTAACTATTATTTTGAAAACCCTAATTCGATTAATTATGAAAACTTACTAAATATGGAAACCTACTTAATTCACAAAGTTACTAAAAATAGAAAGTTTCTAAAAATGGAAAGGAACCCTAATCATGAAATATGAATAATTATGAGACAAATTTCTAAATAATAAACGACCATTATTCGTGTAGATCCGCGGAGGAAGGGGTAGCTTTGTTTTCTTGTGTGTTTTGGTGATTTGCTTTACATTTTGAGGTACAAATATTCTATCCCTTTTCAGTAGGGATTTCTCATGATTTTTCAATCCTTGAATTTGTTTCACTTATGATATTCCTTTGCTATGATCCTTTTGATATGATCCCTGATATGATCCATTGATATAATTCTATTCGTTATGACATTCTTTCTGCTATGATATGATTCCATTCAGTTTGATATGCTTCATTTGGGTATGATATAATATGCTATGCTATGTTATGCTTCGTATGCTTTGCTTCTCTTCGTTGTCCGAGCTAACTAATCATGGAGGTACCATGACCATGTCATTGATGGCAACAATGGCATGACACCATCTATGGTGGTGTGGTTAGTCCACGGCGTCCCCATTTGTTATGTATGATATGTGATCACTTGGCCATTATGATATGTGCGTATACTTGTCTTGAGCAGGGTACATATATGATATGTTATATGGGGGGCGTATGGATGCATCCTAGGTATTATGGTTCGTATGATCTAGTGATTGGTTGTGCGTGCCTTGCACCCCTCTCGCTTCTGGTACGTTGGAGTCTGCAGCTCCTTGTACACCTATGAATTGACGATTATGTATGTATGTAGTGTCCTTCATGTGTCATGTTGGACGTTAGGTTATGCGCTCGTGGCAATATTCCTTTATGATTCACTCTGATTCTTTATGATTCACTCTGATTCTTTATGATTATCTGATTCGTATTATTGTTTCATCTCTCATTACATTTGACTCATTTGACTTATGATTTTGTTTAGTTGATCCTCGATCTCTCATTCTTTTGACATATGATATTCGTTTCAGCAGGAGCTTATATTTCCTCTCTCTATATTTATTTACGTTTTGTTTATCTGTTTTGTTATATATCTGTTCACTGAGCTTTTTAAGCTTAGCCGCATTTTCTTTTTCATGCGGCAGGTACCAAGTGAGATATTTGGTTTTGATGGGCCGAGAGTAGGAGCATTTGAGTGGACCGACCCTAGTTTACCTTATCATTTTGGACTCATTTTGAAGATCATTTATTTTGATATTTAATTTCTTTTAGACATGTTGAATTATGTATTTCCTTTGAAGTAATTCATCTATATGACTTGTTATTTTATTTAGGACTTTCGCTTGCTTTTATATGCTTTGTATGACACCATAATGTGATATTTTGACCCGTGTCGGGTTGGGGTGTTACATGTTCTCCATTCCATTGGGCATGCTCGTGTCACGTGTAAGTGGCAAGCAAAATACTTTGCTCTCCATTCCATTATACGAAATATGCATATACTCGTGACACGTTTAAGTGGCAAGCAAAATACTTTGCTCTCTATTTCATTGTAAGAAATAAGCAAGTGGCAAGCAAAATACTTTGTTCTCCATCTATTTAAAAAGTCTGGTTATTGTTTAGGTTTAAAAATGGTGATAAAGATTTTTCTTGATTGTTTGTGGAAGAGGTGAAAGAATAAGGGTGATAAAAATGGGTGTGTAGATGAAAAATTAAATTGATTGAGATAATTTATTGAAGAATATATTTATGAGCAAGTCAAACAAAAAAAATAAAACAAACACACTATATGGTTCATTTAATATGTGAATTAATTGTTTTAAAAGTAGAGAGCAAAAGATACATAAGCAAACAATTTTGCTTGCCATGTATTTTTTTAAAAATTAAATTATTTGGTTCATTTAATATGCGATTTTATTATTTTAAAAGTAGCAAGCAAAATAGATACAAGAGCAAACAATTTTGCTTGCCACATACCTTTTTTTTTTTTTTTTTTTTTTAACAAAAGTGGCGAGTAAGATAGATACGAGCAAACAATTTTGCTCGCTATGTAAAGATTTCTAAAATGAAAAATAGTGTCGATTTTGATAATTTGGTTTGGTAACAGTAAACTTTGGTAACTTTGTTTTTTTGTTATGTCGACTTTCATTAAAAGAAAATTCACAGTATGGTGAACCACAGGAATAGAATTAAATTGATTGGTGTTTATTGCTTAAAACAAAAAGTGAATATCACATCACAACTTTTTTTGCATATTTGACCATACAGTGATACAAAACTTGTTCTATGGTTAGATATGGAATCGGATGGCAAAACGCAGGAACAAACAACTTTTATAAAAATTCCACTATACATGTCATTCGAGCTGTCACCAAAGGTTCCAATTGGTCAAATTGCGCGATTGTGGCTTATATTATATGTACGAGGTATTGAATTCTATGTCTAGGTGATTATCATGGAATTCATTCTATATTCGACACATCATACGTATACGGTTAGAAAGAAAAATGGTACAAGCATACTCTAGTGATATTTTTATGAGAGTTGATTGATACATTTTCATATTTTATTTGTACATTTTAATATACAATCGGCAAAAACAACATATAATAAATGTACAACTGTTTATATCACAGTTTGAAATGTGCAAACTAAAAGTGAGAGTGTACAAATCACTTCTATATTTTTATACATATACTACCGGTAAAATAAAGTGATGTAGTGGTTAGACACTTAGACACAATATATTCCTCACAAAGAGTCTCATATGCAAACATAAAACTTCACTTAAGTATACATAATGGACCGGGATATTTTCATACATCCCCATATCCCAATCAATATTTACATATATCCCCAAACACAAGTTTTTAATGCATGATGTACAATGCTCTTAAAGCAAGGTTTGAGAAAACATGTAAATATTTGTTGGAATATGAGGATGTATGTAATTGCCCCTAATGGACTGGTCAGAGAGAGGGTCATAAACGGTCACAGGGTGCAACGGTTAAACCATGTACATCTTAGTCAAATATTCGACTTCCCGGGTAACACGAGAAAAAAAATCCCATCATTTACCCTTGTTTATGTTTAGTACTAATAATAAAATATTTCGAAGTAAGAGTTTAAGTATAGGTCGTCAAATATTGTTATAGTTTACGATTAGTTTGTCTACTAGATCCGGAGAATTCGTGAAAGAAAAGAAGATACAATGGTATAAGTAACATGAGAACATGGGATAAGATTTTATAGATCAGCAAATTATTCATGGTTAAAGTGATTCTCTCGGAAGATCATTGAGTCCATGAGAAGGAAATGCGACTCCCCGCTGTATTGAAACGAAAACACGTCTTTGGTCTTTTATCATTTTGGACATGACACACGGCCAATGCTTTAGAGTGCATTTGGCTGGAAAAGTAATTCTTAAATTTCTATTTTTAGTTTCTAAAGAAAAATATGTAATTTATTTCTTGACGAAACATAAAAAATGCGTTCAATTAACGTTTTTTATTTTGTAGAAAAGGAAGGGGAACTTAGGGGCTGTTTGATAAAACTGTATTATTTAGCGCTGAACGAATTAAAGGTGCTGAATAATTCAAAGGTGCTGAGTGAATATGACTCTGAATAAAAAAATTGTTTGATAAATGTTCTGAATACCGTTTCAGAATAAAAGAAAATTACCATTTTAACCTCGAATGTAACTTAAGGCTAAATGATACTAGCATATGTTAGTTGATAAATAATGTTCATTTATTGAAGTTATTACGTTAAAAATGAATGTAAGTAAAAATTAAATAACATCGACTACAAGTAATCTTATCCCAAAATCGTGAATATCATATATGCATATTAATGATCACGGAGTTTCATATTAGTTAACTGATGAATATATGCACTTACTTGACCTACTTTTATATAATTTAGATTATATATTGTAGAAAAGTATGGTGATGCCATCGTATTCTTCACCCACATTGATTTTTTGAATTTAATAATTGAAAGAATATAAAAGAGCAATGAAATAATAGGGGTATTTGAGTAATAGGTGGCTCACTTAATCATTTTGTATAGTCTATGATGTCAAATCGCTCAGTACATGTTTTGTCACTCAGTGGCTATTTTTTAAAATTTCAAACACGCTGACCGATTCATTTATAAACAATCAGTACTGAATTACTCCATTCAGCAGCAAACAAACACACCCTTAGAGATTCATCAATCAATTCTCTCTTTTGGAAACAGAGGTTTTGAGTTAAAAATAAATAAATAAATAAAAATTATAGTTTCTTTCGTTAAGTTGGGAAATATAAATTTTCTATTTTGTTAAAAATTTGATGAAATTTTTTTATTTAACGTGATCTATTTTTTTTTTTTTTTTTTTTTTTTAATACAAAATAGTGAAAAACAAACTTTTTTTTTTCTTCCAACTTTACGATCCATCTTGAAGTCTTGAACATAGAAATACAAATTTACTTTAGTTTTGGATGCGATATAGCATAAGCTAGCCATCCAAACTTTTATAAAGGCCCATCTTATACCAGCCCAATAGCATTAGGGCTTCTTTAACAGCAAACGTTACCTACACACGCTCTATAAAAGCTATCACCGAAGTTGCAACATCTCAAATCATAAATTAGGGTTTATCAAAACCTCAAAGGCAGCAGCCACTCTGGTGTCTTTTTAAAGTAAGAGAAATAATAAATCCTCCAACCCGTAACATCCTCATCCTCTTTGAATCCTCCAATAAATTTCACAAGTGTTACCTATGTGGTTAGGAGGACGATTAGGATGTTTTGGTTGGAGGATTTAGCATTTATCTTAAAATAATTTTTTTTTTGTGTTATTGTTTTGGTGATATATATGTATGTTGTATCAGATGATGAGAAACATAACTGCAACAAAATGAGCGAATTCCCATTCGTGATTACTAGTGTATTTAAGTCTCTGATGATCAACTACTATATATTTTACCTTTTTTTTAATTTAGATTTTTTGTTTTATGGTCAAAACATTTTTATAAAATAATGGGGAGATGATGAAGAAAATATTGGTCCGTGTTTCTGAATAAACCGTGACGATCAACTTTTAACCATTTCTGATCTCCATTTTTTCTTTTTTCATTCGAATGTTATGTGTAGTTATTCATGTTTAGTTATCTGTTTTATCAAATTATTTCAGTAATGCGGTGATGAATTATGAATCTATCACATGTCAGACTTCAGAGGTTCTATTGAACCAATGAGATCAAAATTCATAAATCTGAGCACATACTTTAATTATGATACTATTTGTTTGGACTGTTTCATATGTTTCAGTTAATGTTTCGATTTTTTTTATTCAAAGTAGCTTTTTTAAACAAAGATTACATATATTAATAATTGCATATATACCTACTAAAACTTGCATATTTGCATATATACCCAAAACATGCTTAACTTGCATTGTACATCATGCATTGAAAACTTGTATTTTGAGGAAATATGCAAGTTTTTAAGTTTTAATGGGTATATATGCAACTCTCCTTTAATATAAAGAAACGTTTGTCCCAAAATACGTAAATTTTTTATTAGTGTAAATAAAATTTGTTTTTATGGTTATAGACATCTTATTTCCAAACCTTCGGTTCAGCAACATGGACAGGGAAATTAGCATTATTTATTAATGTTCTATAGCTTGACTGTATTTGATTTCTTTGCCAGTAGTTTTGATATTATGATGGTTTAAGCCAAATATGCAATTCGGACAAATGTTAAACTCTTAATGTTGTGAACTGTTATAAATAACCTATGTTACCTATCATTTACGAGTTCAAGAAGAGCTGGTATTTTTAAATATTTGTAATCTTTATATATAAAAGACAGCTTAGCTCTATCGAGCTACAAAGATCGTAATTGTTTATAGATTTATCGTAATTTTGAAATAGATTTATTGTTAAAATATTAGAGTATTGGAAAAACCAACTTAAAACAAAGTGTAAACTGTGAACTATTTTCAATCAAAAATCAGCCTCAGATGCACCAAATTTTTAGTAAAAATCCAAAAATCAAAGAAAAGCAAGAGGAGGATGAAGATTTTTTAATTGTTATCCCATCAGCTTAAAAGAAAGTTGAATCATCACCAGTTATTACATGATTCCTTATCCACAATCGCATCATAATCTGAGTATGGATCAATTATAAGAGGATCAGTGGGCAATTTTAGACTTCTAATCTGCTATAAACATCTTTGTTTTAGCTCTCCCTCGAAAACAAAAGGCCCGTACGTTCAAGTCTAGTACTTCCAGATGAAGACAACCATCAAGTATGGCCATCATCAACATGCTATCGAATATGGCGAGGTAAGTCAGTTCAGGATGCCTCAACTCCAGTAGGTTTTTTATAATAGCCATGGCCCACTCATCACCCATACCATCACACAAATTGAGTTTGAGAGTTTTTAGCATAGGGCAATAACATCCGAGTGCCTCAATGTCTTCTTGTAGAAATGTTCCTTAATAACGCTGAATTCCTAAGAGAAATAGTATTAGACATTATTTCTGTTTCCCTTATCTGCTTCCATATTATGTCTGTAATCATTCTCCCCTGTTTCAAAAGGACTTGACCACGGGTTATTAGCAGGCTTTAGGAGCAATACAGGTTACCGGATATCACTTGGAATCGTGTTATCACTTTCCAAAGTAAACTATTCGACCCTAGTGCTTGGGTATCACGAATATCTATATGGGATAAGACCAAATGTATGTTATTGAGTTAGGCACAAATCAATAACCTTTTTGCTTACAAGTGTTTATGTTTTTGTGTATTTTTCATGCATGATCAGATTTCCTATTTATAGGAAATTACTCTTAACTAGTCAAATGGAATTATAAGGATTAATTGACCCATTAATCGTGTGACAATCCGTACTTTCAGGTCATTTCTCGACACCGTTCATGTCTCATTATTTCAACATTGTAGTAAACTTGGTTTACTTGTTTCAAATTCGCGTAACCTTGGAGGTTTAGCGGCGAATTCATGATCATGACATCACGTACATTTCATATGGACTATGATTAGTCTACATTTCATTGACATCATGTGCATCTCATTAGTACATTCACGACATTTCATTTCACCCTTCAACGCGTAATTTTTTTATATTTAATAATCTTTATCGCGTGAGTTATTATTTTGTATATTTAATCCATTACTTTCAAAAATGATTCCGACATATTTTTATACTTACATTTAGTTATAAAAACTATATTTTTAGTTTTCCTAGTGTTTCAAATTTATTTGGTACTTAAATCGTTAAAATTAAATTATTACGTCGTTTTCCTAAAAATTGCACGATAATTATTTTATCACCCAAATTTCACAAGGAATGTATTTTTACAATTTTTATTATCTCAATACATTCTATTTTGACTTATTAAAAATTTACTTGTACCAAAAAGTTACCATTACCTTACAAGTTACATTTATCTACACAACATTTTACTTACAATTTTATTTACAATATTATACATAATAAAAAGAGAAAAAAAAAAAATATATTTGAGGGACACAAAACCCCCAAAATCCGGCCAATGGAGGGGGGAGGGTGACTACATTTATTAACTTGGTAAGAAAATCTTGCAAGTATAGATATGTACTATAAGTCATTCATTTCATTCATGCACCAAAAATAATACATAGTTGATAAAACCTTTTTCTCTCCTTCTTCCTCATTACAAGAACCGACCTCCATAAGTTTTCACAAGGGATCACAAATTTTTCGAGCTCAAGTGTTTACAATCTAGTATATATATCCTTTTTATGGTTTTGAAATAAAAACCAAGGATATTTAAGTTAATCCTTGTTACTTACACCTCTTCATTTTCACTAGTAAGCATATTCTTATCATTTTTATGTTTCCTCTTTCATTTCATATGTTTCTTATCATTTTTGGAGATATTATGCAAGTTATGGGATTTATACCATTTTCTTATGATTTTTGAGTTATATATATATACCTAAGGTCATCCTATAATTATTCCCATGGTATTCTTTGGTCTTGATGGTGATTAGGAACCCATGACACCCTAAGAAGGTGTATGGTAGGATTAGATTAGTTTCGGAGTTGATTTGAAGGGATTAGAATAGGTTTTGTCCGTGAAAAACTATTTTCTATAACTATATTTTACGTTCTGTCCTTAATCCGAATTTCTGGAAAAACCAACAGATTGTACGAAACTATGGCCTTGATTTTTAGAAAATATACTTTAAAACGAATCCGTGGCCGCTTGAACGGATAAAAACGGACTTATAACGGCCGTGGTAAATTTTTAAAGTTTGACGACGAAACGTATATTTTCAGAAAATTTCAGCTTGCTGTTTTTAGTATTTTCGGGTCAAAAACGAGCCTTAAGCTTCACAAATTATTTCGACTTCTCAAAAATATATTAGTTTACTTCAATACGAAGCTAAGGACATATTAAACGTAGAAAACGGATTTGAAACGACAAAGATATGCACTTTTTCATAAACTTGCCGTAACTAATTTTCTGCACTCAATTGGCCAAAAACCACCAACTTTAACCCTTATTATCTTTATGTTCGAGACCTTTTGGACGAAAACTCCTGAACTGAAACTTTTAGATATCGATACAAACTTTCCAAAACCGTCGAGTTCGTTCTCTAACGATCGACGTACATTGTTTTACGACTGTTTTTCCGGAGCCATTTTTGGTAATTTCATGAAGATTCCGACGACATTGTTTTGCGACGAAAAGTGGTAATTTCACCAAAAATCATTATAAAATCATTGTAGGATGACATTTTGACGTAAAAACATGTAAAGTCATTTTTGAAGGGTCAAGACGTCAAAAGGATATTTTTCGACGATGAGTAATATTTTCAAAACTCGTAAATGGTATAAATAACATACGTAATGCATGCATAGCATTACATTGCAACTCATTGCATATCATATCATTGGTAATAGGTCCTGGTTAACGCAACACATTATACCTCGGTGTACTCACTCTTGTCATCACCTGTTTACCAAGTGAGTTTCGTAGCCCCTACTTTTACTTGTTTTCATAACTGTTTTGGGGGAGATACATGCTCAATCTGTTTTCATTTGCGTTCATAAGTACTTTAAATTTATCATGAGTACCATTGTTTCTAAATCAAAGGTTATACTATATAAATTGTTCTTGTTTGCGTGCTACGGTTCTACGTCGTATAACGTTCTAAATCAGTTGACTACTGATACATTGAGTTAGGTGCTATTGATTATGTGCTATGGTCCTATTGATTAAGTGCTATTGTTCTACGTCAAGTTAGGTACTATTGTGAATTCACTTGACATCATATGTTTGGAACATAAACTATATACATTCTGGCAGTGGGTTGTGAACACACAGGTTGCAAGTCTTGTATGGGCGGGACTTGGAACTGAGTGGATTTACAATGCCTTTGCTGCATAAACGATTTCGATACATTGAGCCATGCACTATTTTGTGAATTCATTTGACGATTTCTGTTTAAACATAAACTCTACATATTCTGGCAGTGGGTTGTGAACACACAGGTTGCAAGTTTTGTATGGGCGGGACTTGGAACTGAGTGGATTTACAATGCCTTTGCTACATAAACGATTTTGAAAGTCTTTACATTTCAACGATTTACAATGCCTTTGCTGCATAAACGATTTCGAACGGCTTTTCATTTCAACTCAAACTCTATGAACTCACTCAACCTTTGTGTTGACACTTTTAGCATGTTTTATCTCAGGTATCTAAGGCATTCACTTCATGGCATGCATTTGGACACATCATGGAGTCGCGATGACACGCGTCTCACATGGATTTTACGTACTTTAAAACATCGTTTGAATTGTACAAACTTATTTCCGCACAAGTTGATTTTCATTTGGGACCTACTTTGTAAACTCTGATTATTTTATTAAATCAAACGATGTATTTTCCAAACGACACTTTAGGTCGTTCAATATAACTGTGATTGTGATGCTATGACAGTCAATCCCCAGGAATTCCATTCCACTGCAAAACAGGTAATTTGGGGGTGTGACAGATTGGTATCAGAGCTTCAGTTATAGAGAACTAGGTTGCATCATTGACCCTAGACTATAACTACATTATCATAGCATCTCATCATTTCATCACAAGTACATGTTCACTTCACATGCGGTTATTACGTACATTTTTTCGAGTTATTCACTTTCATTTCACGTCGATTGTCACATGGATGCCTTTACATGCCCATCCCATTATCTTTTCCCCATACTCTAACGTGGAGAATCCCTTGTCATTCCCTATCACAATTTTTATATCAATTGACTCATCACCGATAACGTCGAATACCGAGATAAACCTTTAATTAGGACGAAGTCGCTCTCACCCCTTTGTTTCACCACTAACATGTCGAGTTACACTTTATTCACACATTAAGTCTCTAAACCATCATACATTGAAGCACTTACAACACCTCATAACCCATCTTTTCGGAAACTGTCGATCATTTTGAAATATAACATCAAACTTATCATCACTTATCACATTTCTTTGGAGAGTTTATTATTAACATCGGATTTTGCTACGTCTCACCCTTCCTCTTGTTTTGAAGAAGATATGGCACCGAAGAAAGCAACAGTTGAAATGAACCAAGCAGCAATTCAAAAGTTGGTGAATGATAGCATAGCGGATGCTTTAAGAACTGTAAGGGAAACGGTGGCTGCTGCTGCTGCCGAGGCCGCGACTGCTGCTGTAGCCGCAAGGCTTGCTACTACTACTGGAAATACCGGAGGATCCGGAGTTAAGAAATGTTCGTACAAAGATTTCAAAAGTGGTGAACCCACTAAGTTCCGAGGTACCGAGGGAGCTACAGCTATGGTTAGATGGTTTGAAAAGTTGGAATCGGTATTTTTGCTTTGTAACTGTCCGGATGATAGTAAAGTTAAGTTTGCTACGAGCACTTTACTCGATGGAGCGTTGTCATGGTGGAATTCATACGCTCAACCGATTGGTATGGAAAATGCTTCTAAGCTTACGTGGGAGGAATTTAAGAGCTTGGTGACTAAGAAGTTTTGTCCTCGAACAGAAATCAAAAAGTTGGAGACGGAGTTCTATGAATTGGTCACGATTGGGTACGACATTGACACATACATTCGGAGATTCCAGGAATTAGCCGCGTTATGCCCGTCGATGGTTTCTGATAATGAAAAGTTGCTAGAGGCTTTTATTGGAGGACTTCCCGAGGTCATTCAAGGAGATGTGACATCTTTTGATCCACAAACAATCGAGGAAGCTATTCGAGTTACTCAGAAGTTGATGGCACAAGTGGTGAAGCGAGGTAAGTACACCAACACCAACCGAAACAACAACAACCCCAACAACCGCACCAACTACAACAATGACCAAAACAACAACAACAACGACGATAACCAAATCAACAACAACAAAAGAAAATGGGAAAATGACCAGGAAGGTTATGATAACGACAACCGAAACCATAACACTAACCATCACCAACAACATAATAGAAGACAAGAAGTCGCCAGGGTCTATGTTGCGGCACCAACAAGGGGAAGAGCTTATGCAGGAAACTTACCGCGATGCCACCAATGCACGCTACATCATAATGGTCCATGTGGTATATGCTTTAGCTGTCACAAAGTAGGACACCTTGCTAAGGACTGTAAGGGCAAAGCCGTAGTCACATGCTTCGGATGTGGGGAGCAAGGACACTATCGGAATCAATGTCCTCAAAAACAAGGTCAACAAGTCGAAGGTGCTCATGGGAATGTATATATGTTAGAAGGAACTCGTCAAGGTATCAACGACGCGGAAGACTGAAGAAGTTCGGAAACTAGCAGTCTTATTTCTCCTATTGTATTACGCTGTACTAAGTTTATGTCTTTTATCGTATTCGAAACTTTATAACCTAAGATGTACTACTTTTGCTAAACCACTCGTTGTAATATATTCTCATCTATCGTACTTTACTTTCTTTTCGATTCGATATCATTTACGAGGATTTTAATTCTTTTTGCTTTAGCTATCATTTTAACGGCACCTCTCCACGTCTTCTCTCCTCGATGTTCATCACAATTTTTAACATCAGTTGACCCAACACCAAACAAACATATGAGTCGATTAGTCCAAGCATTGCATAGTTACTCCTAAATTATACATAGCCTGATCACCTATGTCTAATTCAGGAAGAATCATGCAATGAAGGGAGTAGTAGGCTTATATGAGTAAGCAATTCCGTAATCGAACCAAATTTTCAAAAGATTTTCTTCAAACCACTTGTTTCCAGTTTGATCCGCGTGACAGTTCTTGTTTGATGAGTTGCAAAGATCGAGCTAGAAACAAGTTGTTACCTAAACCGATTTAGCCTAATCTCATGACAGTTCTTGTTTGATGAGTTGTGAGATTAAGTGAAAATCGGTTACCAAAAAGTCTTTTGAGGGTTTTGCTCGGGAATGGGAAAGTTTGCTACATCAACCCTAAACCCGTTAGACCTAACAACGATTGAATTCAGGGACTGAATTCCTTTTTGGATGGGCGAATGTGACAATCCGTACTTTCAGGTCATTTCTCGACACCGTTCATGTCTCATTATTTCAACATTTTAGTAAACTTGGTTTACTTGTTTCAAATTCGCGTAACCTTGGAGGTTTAGCGGCGAATTCATGATCATGACATCACGTACATTTCATATGGACTATGATTAGTCTACATTTCATTGACATCATGTGCATCTCATTAGTACATTCACGACATTTCATTTCACCCTTCAACGCGTAATTTTTTTATATTTAATAATCTTTATCGCGTGAGTTATTATTTTGTATATTTAATCCATTACTTTCAAAAATGATTCCGACATATTTTTATACTTACATTTAGTTATAAAAACTATATTTTTAGTTTTCCTAGTGTTTCAAATTTATTTGGTACTTAAATCGTTAAAATTAAATTATTACGTCGTTTTCCTAAAAATTGCACGATAATTATTTTATCACCCAAATTTCACAAGGAATGTATTTTTACAATTTTTATTATCTCAATACATTCTATTTTGACTTATTAAAAATTTACTTGTACCAAAAAGTTACCATTACCTTACAAGTTACATTTATCTACACAACATTTTACTTACAATTTTATTTACAATATTATACATAATAAAAAGAGAAAAAAAAAAAATATATTTGAGGGACACAAAACCCCCAAAATCCGGCCAATGGAGGGGGGAGGGTGACTACATTTATTAACTTGGTAAGAAAATCTTGCAAGTATAGATATGTACTATAAGTCATTCATTTCATTCATGCACCAAAAATAATACATAGTTGATAAAACCTTTTTCTCTCCTTCTTCCTCATTACAAGAACCGACCTCCATAAGTTTTCACAAGGGATCACAAATTTTTCGAGCTCAAGTGTTTACAATCTAGTATATATATCCTTTTTATGGTTTTGAAATAAAAACCAAGGATATTTAAGTTAATCCTTGTTACTTACACCTCTTCATTTTCACTAGTAAGCATATTCTTATCATTTTTATGTTTCCTCTTTCATTTCATATGTTTCTTATCATTTTTGGAGATATTATGCAAGTTATGGGATTTATACCATTTTCTTATGATTTTTGAGTTATATATATATACCTAAGGTCATCCTATAATTATTCCCATGGTATTCTTTGGTCTTGATGGTGATTAGGAACCCATGACACCCTAAGAAGGTGTATGGTAGGATTAGATTAGTTTCGGAGTTGATTTGAAGGGATTAGAATAGGTTTTGTCCGTGAAAAACTATTTTCGATAACTATATTTTACGTTCTGTCCTTAATCCGAATTTCTGGAAAAACCAACAGATTGTACGAAACTATGGCCTTGATTTTTAGAAAATATACTTTAAAACGAATCCGTGGCCGCTTGAACGGATAAAAACGGACTTATAACGAAGCCGTGGTGAATTTTTAAAGTTTGACGACGAAACGTATAATTTTCAGAAAAATCAGCTTACTGTTTTTAGTATTTTCGAGTCAAAAACGAGCCTTAAGCTTCACAAATTATTTCGACTTCTCAAAAATATATTAGTTTACTTCAATACGAAGCTAAGGACATATTAAACGTAGAAAACGGATTTGAAACGACAAAGATATGCACTTTTTCATAAACTTGCCGTAACTAATTTTCTGCACTCAATTGGCCAAAAACCACCAACTTTAACCCTTATTATCTTTATGTTCGAGACATTTTGGACGAAAACTCCTGAACTGAAACTTTTAGATATCGATACAAACTTTCCAAAACCGTCGAGTTCGTTCTCTAACGGTCGACGTACACTGTTTTACGACTGTTTTTCCGGAGCCATTTTTGGTAATTTCATGAAGATTCTGACGACATTGTTTTGCGACGAAAAGTGGTAATTTCACCAAAAATCATTATAAAATCATTGTAGGATGACATTTTGACGTAAAAACATGTAAAGTCATTTTTGAAGGGTCAAGACGTCAAAAGGATATTTTTTCGACGATGAGTAATATTTTCAAAACTCGTAAATGATATAAATAACATACGTAATGCATGCATAGCATTACATTGCAACTCATTGCATATCATATCATTGGTAATAGGTCCTGGTTAACGCAACACATTATACCTCGGTGTACTCACTCTTGTCATCACCTGTTTACCAAGTGAGTTTCGTAGCCCCTACTTTTACTTGTTTTCATAACTGTTTTGGGGGAGATACATGCTCAATCTGTTTTCATTTGCGTTCATAAGTACTTTAAATTTATCATGAGTACCATTGTTTCTAAATCAAAGGTTATACTATATAAATTGTTCTTGTTTGCGTGCTACGGTTCTTCGTCGTATAACGTTCTAAATCAGTTGACTACTGATACATTGAGTTAGGTGCTATTGATTATGTGCTATGGTCCTATTGATTAAGTGCTATTGTTCTACGTCGAGTTAGGTACTATTGTGAATTCATTTGACATCATATGTTTGGAACATAAACTATATACATTCTGGCAGTGGGTTTTTGAACACACAGGTTGCAAGTTTTGTATGGGCGGGACTTGGAACTGAGTGGATTTACAATGCCTTTGCTGCATAAACGATTTCGATACATTGAGCCATGCACTATTTTGTGAATTCATTTGACGATTTCTGTTTAAACATAAACTCTACATATTCTGGCAGTGGGTTGTGAACACACAGGTTGCAAGTTTTGTATGGGCGGGACTTGGAACTGAGTGGATTTACAATGCCTTTGCTACATAAACGATTTTGAAAGTCTTTACATTTCAACGATTTACAATGCCTTTGCTGCATAAACGATTTCGAACGGCTTTTCATTTCAACTCAAACTCTATGAACTCACTCAACCTTTGTGTTGACACTTTTAGCATGTTTTATCTCGGGTATCTAAGGCATTCACTTCATGGCATGCATTTGGACACATCATGGAGTCGCGATGACGACGCGTCTCACGTGGGTTTTACGTACTTTAAAACATCGTTTGAATTGTACAAACTTATTTCCGCACAAGTTGATTTTCATTTGGGACCTACTTTGTAAACTCTGATTATTTTATTAAATCAAACGATGTATTTTCCAAACGACACTTTAGGTCGTTCAATATAACTGTGATTGTGATGCTATGACAGTCAATCCCCAGGAATTCCATTCCGCTGCAAAACAGGTAATTTGGGGGTGTGACAAATCGCCTCATAATTATCCCCATTATAGTTAACTAGGCGAGTACCCGCGCCTAGCGGCAGACAATTAACGATATGCGATATTGTGGTAAGTGTTTCGTATTATACATCGCTAAATAATTGCGACTTATCTATTTCTAGTCGCCATTCTTGTCGCTATTTTTAAGAGTAGTCGCTATCTAAGTCGCTAAGCACATCACTATTTTCAATAAAAGTCGCTACTATCGTCGCAATTTAGGCTATTCTAGTTCATTAGCAATATTGCTACATGGTTATCATTCAAATATTAAAATTTTAATACAATCATAGTCGTAGCACTAACACCAGCTTGAACAACTTGAAATATGTAAATAACCATATTCTATATAGTAGATAAACGAGCAGGTGAACCCGCGCATTGCATTGGGGTCACCGTGTTGATGCATAGAACATTAATGTTAATGTTTTTCCCTAGTACATAACGTTAAACGTTGTCAATAAAAATGGACTTATGAAAATGTATATTTAATCTCATCATTAACAGACTACAATTTAAGTCAACTATGGTCGAAAATATTCCCACATACATCATTCAAAGTACTTAAGGAACAATTTTTGCATTTAATTAACCAATAAATGTCACACCCAGATTGTAGTGGTAACATCAAAAGGTATGTTACATTGTCATTCCAATCAGCACGATGAACGATACCAAAAGAAGCTTGGCACTCGTGCTAGTATGACTAAATTTTGATTACAGACCAACGAATCTCATAACTTGTAGGGTATTACAGGGCATCATAATAGCCAAAATCAGTACGAAAGAAAAGTTAATTGTTCATTGTGCTCGAATTCCAAGTTTTCCTTCAGAATATTTGTCAATACCATGCAGATTTCAGTCACCTCTTTGCTTCCTCTGCAAATCAAAATAATAAATAGACCATTAACCTTACTAAGCTTCATGATTGGCGCGCACTTCTTGAACAACTGTTCCTAACTCTCTGATAGGATACGATCACTCCAAGATAAATGTAACTTACATTACTTTTTTCCCCCTAGTGATGTCTACGTACAACAGTTAGTATGTTCATTTCAAGTTTCGTCAATATGTAATTTTCATTATCGTAACTTACCATTTATTTTAAGTACTGATAAATTTTTACTCGAGCTAAACACTATCACTTACATATGATTATTCAGTAAATGTGATATGTTAATGTGTTACCCGATAACCCGATTCACCCGACCCGATTCGCACCCGAACCCGATAACCCGATTCTTAATCGGGTCGGGTTTCGGGTCACTTTTAAAAAATTCAAAACCCGACTCATCCCGACCCGATAACACCCCTAAATGCAGCACCCTCCTAAATTAGTCTATTTAGGAAATTAAAGTATTATTAAAATTGCTTAATTTGTGTAATCATCTGTGACATACTAACTGTTTATAAAAAGCTTTGGACACAAAGGGCTTGCAGCCTAAAAAAATTACACAGTTTGACCAGTAAAGTAACCCGGCTGAGTTTTTAACCTCGAATGAACACAACCCTAAAGCTTTAGTATCATAATCTAACCTTAGAAGACAAAAAGCAGCTAAAACCTTATAAAAGTTATTGGAATTACTACACAAGTTTTTAGATATAACAAGAAGACTGTAAGCAATTGAAATTTATGATATCCCGTTGAAACTAAAGAATTTCTTCTTTGGCAGGTTTTCAATCTAAAACACCCGTCTGTTGTCAGAAGCAATACCTGAGGAGCACTACCAAATAGATCATTTGGGGTTGATGTGCATAATAGTACGAGATCCACGTCACTTGGATCAACCTCTGCCATCTCAAGGGCTTTCTGAGCTGCCTTAACAGCCAATCCTGTCATTCTATCCTTCCCTGCGAACAGATAATAGAAATTAAAGTCCTATCAGTATATAGAGTATAAACTATTTCTAGTTGTCATTTTTTTATTGGGGAATTGCAAAGACATCTTTGTAATTAATGGCTAATTGAGATTTCTCGACAAGTGTTGCAAAGAATAAAAATACCATCACTTCCCAAAAAATAAGTTAGGATAATCCGTATTATAAATTTCTGACAATATCATTTTCCAGAACAGATGAACTACACTCATTCTATTTGTCACCTAGATTCATTCTCACACGCTTATTTGTATTGTGATTAATGGAAGAAGAAAAAAAAATGCATGGACACAAGCAAATTACCAACATTTAAGAACATGTATGAACACATACACTCATAAGTTTGCTTAATAAGTTTCCAAGTGTTGAGCAACAATATCTTAAGTGCAAACCAACCTGTTAGCACTCTTCGATTACGGATTCCAGTTCTAACATATATCCATTCATCGTTTGTCTCAACAATCTTGGAAAGATCATCATTAGAAATCTCAAGAGTGGGTACAGCAGAGCCACATCCAACTAATTTGCAGCCCTTCCCAACTAACCTAAAAAATGGTAGGAAAACGGGAAAAAAAAGATATTACAAACAGAATGAGAAAACCAAACGGAGTTGAATATATCCTAGGAACAAAACATTAACTATGTCTAAACATCAATTATACGCAACTTATTGAAAAGCATATAGGGGTAGATCATAGTCACTTAAAGTCAAACCAATGCCACAGTTACCACTAACTTTTTTTTCTTTCAAAAAATATACCATTAACTTTTTATTAACTTTACAATGGGTACATAGGTCACTGTCATTTTAAATTAGGGGTGATATTCACACCACATCTTTTGATGCATGCACCACAATTTGTGCATTACAGTATTGTACGGTACAAACTGTAATGCACAAATTGTGGTGCATGCATCAAAATATGTGGTGTAAGTATCAATTCACATAGTGATTATATCTACTGCAACTAAGGGCTTTTTGAATATGCATATAAAGTATTTATCATGGATTCAAGCAATATGGCAAGAATGTAATAACCAATTATCACATTGAAAATGCGTATATAAATACTCCTAACTTTGATCTACTCTGTATCAATCAAACAATCACAACAAGAGATCCACAACAACTATTTGAATACTTAAAACTGACGCATCTTTGCAGAAATCTAATGTAAAGGCTTTCTAATCTTAATATGACAGAATTCACCGCATACTTATCGTGTTATAAGTTACTTTTATTACGGCTTATGTTTTCTGAAAAAAATTACATAAGCAATATGGAATATAGTATACATAACCAACTCCCAACCTAATTATCCCAAACTGCTTCTTTCACCCACAAATAACCAAATACACACTTGAACAATCCTAAAAAACCTCAAAGTCAAAACTGCTTATATTTGTACTCCATCAGAACACGATAAGCACTTCTAATAACCAACCCCAAACACCTCATTAAACTTCATGCAAACAAATACCCACAAAACATACAAAACAAAAAAAAAGCAAATCACCCAATCCAAGAGATACCAAAAACCAAATATTTAATCAAATTTCAAAAAGCAGAAAAAAAAGTAAAAAATAGTATTAAGCTACCTTGAAGGCTTAAATTCAGATGATGACACCTTATCAGCACCTTGAACATTACTACTACTAACACATGAAACCTTGAAAGATCTAAGCACAATGTGCTTAGATCTTTTTTATTAAAAAGAATCAAGTTTTTTCCTCAATTTAAAAAAAAAAAAAAAAAAAAAAAAAAAAAAAATCATATAAAAGCACATATTGCAATTCTTCTTCGGCTAAATTTACCTCAAGCATACCATCTTCTTGACCCCGCCAGCATCCTTGACACACCTACGCCGCCACCTGGACATGACTGATTACAGTTAGGCGGTTTCTGAGATTTGATTATGGAGGGTAAAATGGAGACACAAAATATGAAGAAAAAAGGTATACAAGAACTCTGTGATTTGATCATCTATAAACACGGAATGAAAAGAGGGAAAAAATGATATTATTGAAATGGAATCAGTTACAAAATGAAAGAAGAAGACAACTATTTATAGGCGGATTAAACAACTAACCGCCTATTAACAAACATTTAAAATGATTACACTCATAACCCTCTAAGATACAAATAAGACATTATACACCCTTGTACTTTATGTGAAATGATATGTTCTTCATCCTCCCCTCAAGTTGGATGATCTGTGATACCCAACTTGCCAATCAAAATAGAATGTTGTACATGATTCAAGGCTTTGGTCATGACATCTGCAAGTTGTTGAGAAGTAGGAATAAAAGTTGTTTGTAAAAATCCTTCTTGTATCTTCTCTCTAGTAAAATGACAGTCCATATCCAAATGCTTGGATATATCATGAAAACAAGGATTGGCAGCCAGTTGTTGAGCAGACTTATTATCACAGAACAAAGTGATTGGTAATTTAATAGGAACTGTTAATACAAATAAGCCGTAAAAACGTTTATTTATATTTTACGATCTTCTAATGTTTTGTCGATAACAAACGTAAAATCATTTTAATGAAACAAAAAGAATACGTAAATAGTTTGAGTCAATAGTTTCCTAACACACTTACGTTTTCACATAAAACACTAAAACAAGTATAAGTGATTTTATGATTTAGATACATATGTACAACAACTAATGTTTACATATTGGGTTAACATATACTTAAACTAAGTATACTAAAATGGGTAAAAACAAGTATACACTAAATGGGTAAAAACAAGTATATACTAAATGGGTAAAAACTAGCAAATGGTATTGACCCATAACCCATGGTTTTATATATACCACTTAACCAAGTTCATTGTATCTAGAAAGAAAACCATGGATCAACCCATAACCCATGACCCATGACCCATGACCCATAACCAAAAATACCCATGGATAAAGAGGTGCGTTCCACGGATCCCTAGCTTTGTGCTAGCCGGATCCCAAGTGGAAGGGATCCGTGGGATCCGGGGAACAGTAGAGAATTTTCTCTATAAATAGAGAGCCATTTCCTTCTTTCTATTCATAACTTTACACACATACTTCCCCCAAGTATTCTAACCCTCTAACCTCAGATCCAAGTGATCTATGTAGTTTGTCTTTTGTTTTTGTGTGATCTTCTAGGTTCCTCTTAAAGGCAAGATCACCACCTCTTGAAGACGAGCAAGCTCAAGTTCATGAGTTGCCATGCTTCGTCATCATCAAGACAACTAAGGTTCTCTTGTTGATAGTTCTTCCTTTCTCCATAGATGTTGGGTTGAAGACATTAGTGAAGAATGCCGAAAGTGTCAAGATGAAATCATTAGTGAAAGGTGCTCATCATTCGTGTCAAAGCATTAGTGAAGAATGCTAAAGGTGTCAAGATGAAGGCATTAGTGAAGGGTGCCAAGCGTTGTGTCAAAGGCATTAGTGAAGGATGCAGAAGAATCAAATCAAGTCACATTTGGGAAGAATGTCTAGATCGTATAATCGATGAAGTGCATCGTTATACATATAAGTATTTATTTATTTCCAAGGATGGTGATATCCTTGATGATGGTGTAACAAGGAGTTGATCTCCTTGATATTAGGTGTTGTGTTGTGAAGGGTAGTAGTTCCTCCATAGTAATGGAACTAGGTGCTTAGCCTAGTACCTAATAAAGGGTAGGCGACGTTGTGATAGGATTAGTTCTCCTTGGTGTGAAAGAACTCGGTGGTTAGCCTAGCACCGTATAAAGGGTAGGCGACGTTGTGTTAGGTGTGGTTCGCCTTGGTGTGAAGGAACTCGGTATTTAGCTTTGTACCGGAAAAAGGTTAAGCGACGTTGTGAAGGCTTCTTCGCCATAAGGAGTTGGTGTAGTGCTTACGAACTCTCGAGTAGGTGACTCGGGGAGTGGAGTAGGGCAAGGAAGGTGTCCTTGTAGCCGAACCACTATAAATAACTTGTGTCATGGTGATGTGCTTCTTACTCTTTATCTTTCATTACACGTTTATATATATCTTTCTATCAATGTCCAACATAAACAACCAAATATATTGACATAAGTCGATCTAAATATTTAAAAGGGAGTATTAAATTGGTAAAACTATTCAACCCCCTTCTAGTTTTCCACAATTTGCATCAGAGCTTCGTTACCAAGTTTCTTAGAGTATGTGGTACTTTAAAAACTTGATACTATCCATGTATGTTTGAAAACTACAAAGAAGGATTATTTTTGTCATATTTCAAAAATCATTATATTGTTTATTGTTGGACAATGATAGAATGTTCTAACATTTTTTTTAGCATTATCCATACTTGGATTTGGAGTTACCAAGAAGATCATAAAGAGTTTATCTAAATATTTCTTTTCGCAAAAAGAATGTTTAGTATTCTTACAACATAAATCTGGAGATTCCAAGAAGATCACAAAACATCTAAATACTTCTTTTCTTAAAAAGAATATTTAGCAAAGGTATGATCTTTGATTACTTACCTTTATTGTTATTATTAAAATCTTAATTGCATGATTTATTAATTGTTCTAGTAGTTATTCATATTATAGTTATCATCTAAATAGTACTCTTCGACCTATTTGTATAGACTACATTACCAATTTGTAATAATGATATCTTGGTTATTCGATAACCTCAATCATTATTTATCACAAAGGAAGTATTGACACTTCATCTATGTCAATAAATATCCATGTGAAACTTCTTACATTATAATAAAATGGGATTTTATTATAATATTTGAAAAATAATTCCCAAAGAATTATGACCAATTCTTTAAAAGGAAACTACGTCAAATAAGATTAGCTTAACATCGTCAAAATATCAACCACAAGTTTTAGAACCTAAAACATCAAAACTCTAGGCGCTTTAGAACTCCCAAACCAAAGGTATCAAGGAATGCTTGAGCTAATTTTTGCTGTCATGCCGGATCCCTAGACTTACACTAGCCGGATCCCAAATGAGAGGGATCCGCGGGATCCGCGCAACAGAAGACAGCTTAAATGAAAGAATGATCACTGTGGATGTTCCACAAACTACTTTCCCCTTAAAGACTCACGAACAAAAACCTTACTACTGTTCACAGGAGCAACTTGATCATCTCTCTCAAGCATAACAATCACTTGTGTAAGTATAATCTTCACTACATTGTTGATTTCATTCTTTGATTACTAGGATTACAAGTTCTTCATTTTAGAGGTTGGGTTCAAATGGGTTTGTCATAATTTGTTACCACATTGTTTTCTAAGATAACCCAAATCAAAGAATTAACATTGTTAATACAAATTAAACTCATTTCTTGAATTCAATAAAAATGAATTAAGCAAAATTGTGATCAAACCCTCTAAGTTACTATTCACAATTAACACCACATTGTGGTTGTATTGTTTAGGAACAATCATGCCAAGCAACAAGCAACAAGATTACCAAGACACCGCCCACTACATACCCATGTATCATAGGAAAGATGGATTAAGTCCGGATGATAGGAAAGCCTTTAAGTTGCTTGAAAGGAGACTTTTTCATGAAGGTAGAGTTGTTGAACCATCATTTCTTGCAAATACCGACATAAGGGAAGTATTTGGAACTATTGGGTTTGATTGTTTATTGGATATAAACGAGGAAATTTGCCCGGTCTTTGTGCTTGAATTCTACAAGACAATGGGTATAATTAGAAATGATGATGGGTCCATCTCAATTGAATTCACCATCAATGAGCGAGAGTTTAGTCTTTCACTTATAGAGTTTGGAAGAATTATAGGGGTTCCGTATCAAGGTGTTTGTATGTACTCCAATGAATGGTCTTTGGAACAACTACACACAATGGTTGATCATCACGACATTTATCACGTAACAATCCCGGAAGCAGCCACGGTAAGAGACACCGTGTTTTTGCTAAGAGCATCCCCATCAAGGGTTACTAGGAAATCGAAAGTGATCTATAGGAAATCGAAAGTGATCTATAGGGATCCTTTCCAAATCGAAAGTGATCTATAGGAAATCGAAAGTGATCTATGTGGTGTGTCTAGTAGGAAACAAGGATCACCCCAACGCATGTCTAAGCTTCATGATCTATTTTCTAGTGACCGAAACTAGCTTCAACATTGCCTACTAAATGGTCAAGAGAATGGCAAGTGTAAGAAGCATGGACAATATGGTGCTTCCGTATGCAATGCTTCTAACCCGTCTTGCCAAATTCATCTTTGCATTAGATCCTTCCCCACAATCCTTGGATCATAGCTTTTGCAATAAGGTTATGGTACCATTAACCGAGGGTAGAACAACAAGGTTTATGGTGGAAGGCAAGAGGCCACACCCACCCACAAATTCCTCGGATGAAAGGGAGAGGCAAGGAGAAGGTGAAGGAAGTAGTAGCAACCCACTTGATAATATCGATCTTGACCCCTTGGACTACATTAACCAATTTCCAAACATCCCTAATGAATCACCCGAATGGCAACAAACTAAGGGAATCTTCAAATGCTTCGCCAATTTCTTGAGGAATAAGAAGTGAAGATAGTTTGATAAAGAGTGGAGGACAGGTGAAGAAGTGAAGGAGGAAAAGAAAGGTAAGGTCTTAGGACTCTAGTGTATGATGAACAATTTCAAACAATGGTTTGTAAACACTTTAAACTATGCTCGTCGTATGTAGGTATTGCCATATCTTGGCACTAAATAATCCTAACTTAGATATTTGGAAAATGAGATTTTACGACCCCTTGAGTGGTCGTCATCACTCATTCTAGGAATTTTAGCTCTTCCTACTTTGATATACATTATATTAGTTGTGTTATTACATTTAGTCCCCATAGAAACAACTAGGAAAAGCATTTACTATAAAAGTGCAAAGTTGCACATTTCCTGAAAGCTCTCTGATCTGCAGTTGGCGGATCCCAGCTTTTGAACTAGCCGGATCCCTCCCATAAGGGAACCGCGGGATCCGTGGTATCTGTTATGCAATACAGATTTGGCTACATCAAAATAGTCTACTAGATCACCTAGAACAAGTCAAACATATGATACTAGAACCAACTAAGTCTTTCTCAAATAGTTTAAAACCTCACTCTCATTCATGGATTATCTAGAATATTTTTTTTCGAAATATCTTTGATTTATCAACTAGTCAAAACTCACCATAATTCCGCTCCAACACTCACACAACATCTATCATGCTTAATAGCACTTAGTTTGGCCTATCCTTCAATTTTAGCAAATTGATCTCAATCATCTTTGACTCAAAATTAGGCTCAAAAATTAGTTTTTCATTTCTTTCTATTTTTAAAGATTTTAGTAAATTCTTCTTAGGACATCATCTGGCTTCTAGGACCTGTTATCACCATTTCTCCACATCAAATTAAATGGAATCATTGTCAAACATATAGTTAGACTACCCAAGGTCAAATTTTCTTGGCCAAAACCATCATTAAGCACCATTACTTGTTATGGTTGAGGATTTGAGATATCCAACAACTAAAGACTTCAAAATTAAGTCAAAACCTCGAAATCCATTAATAACAAACCTTACAAAAGCGTAATGATTTCACCTAAACCCTGTCTGATAGCTGGATCCCTGGTCTTTAACCAGGCGGATCCTTGCTGAGAGGGATCCGCGGGATCCGTAGATGCAGAAAGCATAAACCAGCTCCTATATTCAAAGTCATGTCACCTTTTGGTTCTCTAACCACTTTTAGCATACATTAATTGTCCTCCTAGAGCTGATCAAAACCTTAAGAGCATGCTTAGTCTTCTAAGTGGCCAAGAATTTAATTCCCAAATTCAAATTATCCTTCATAAACCAAACAACCTTAGGTTTATGGCATCATCCTCAATTACCTTTCAAAAATCAGCAATTAGAAGCTCACATTAGCATCTTCATCACCATGTCTAAGGCTCTTAGCAACAACTCTTCAAACATAGGATCATCCAAAAGAAAGGGTCAAATGATCCATGAAATTTTATCCACCAAAACATCTCCCATTAGAGATAATGACACTAGAATCCCACCTCATCAAACCCATCCAACAAAAGCTAAGAGAACCGCAAGGATTAGCATCAAACCCTTCGAACTAGAAAAAGGATCATCTAGTTCTAAACCAAACATGGCTAGTTCTAGCAAGCCATCAAAACCATCATTCATTGAGCATGGACTACACTCTTTGAATGAGCCTCTCCCTCACCCAAACATCTATTCATTGTTCCATTCACCACCAAGAACCTCCCTTTCACCAACCTTTTCATTGAATCGGGAACCGCCTACAACACCAACTGGCCCATCATGGGAGACAAGGAACAACCTTGATCATATGGAAGAAGTTCCATTACCACCCTCATTTTTAGAACCTCTTCCTACTTCTCAAAATGAAGACCCGCAAACACACATTGAGCCCCCTCAAAATATCCATTTCCCTCCGGGTCCAAACCAAGACAATAATTGCCCAAATTGTCTAAAAACTCAAGGAATTGTTCAAGAAGTACGAAATGAGATACATTTCATGTTTAATCATCTTCTTGAAAAGTTGGATCAATTCAACAAGTCCACTCATCCCTAGACTCAAGCACATTGTCGCATTTTAAGTCTAGTAATTAGTTAGCATTAGTAGTATTTGTATGGCTAAGTTCATTCTTTTAGTTTTAGAGATTTAGTTATTTATCTCTTGTTTTATTGAATGAATACTTATATGCTATGGTTATTTTGTGTGTTGTGCTTGTTACATTGCACATATATCTCATTTCTTCATTAGCATTACTTTACACTTCTTCACTGCTGAAGAAACTATCAACAGACAGCCGGATCCCTCCAAAATACCTAGACGGATCCCTCCAAGAAGGGAACCATTGGATCCGTGGTACAGAAGCACAAATTTCTACTAACTTGAGTTTTATTTGCAGGAAAATTTTGCACTATACTCTTATTTTCTAACATTTATTTTGTAGATTTTCAAAATACACATGAAGTTTTTGACACCATAAAGCTAGGGGGAGCTTTGTGTCAAATAAAATTGCAAAATCATTTGCAACTTAATCCGATTTTTGGACCATACTTCATGACACCCCATTGCAACTTTGCAATCTTCAAGGGGGAGCACGATTTCGTCACTTAGACGAACCATTTGCAAACACAATTAGTTTATTTTATATTATGTCCTTGACGCCCTCTCAAAGGGATGGACTCGTCAAGGGGGAGTTAAGACGAGTACCATTTCCGTCAATTGCTCTCTTTAAATTTTTTTTACCTATTTTTCTCATAAAAATTGTGTTAGTTTCTTTTAACACTTTTTGTTTCGACAAAAAAGGGGAGAAGAAAGTAAAAACTACTAATTCAAACTCGCTACGAATTTTAGTTTTTCTTAAAATAATTTTATGTTTTGTCATCAACAAAAAGGGGGAGATTGTTAATACAAATAAGCCGTAAAAACGTTTATTTATATTTTACGATCTTCTAATGTTTTGTCGATAACAAACGTAAAATCATTTTAATGAAACAAAAAGAATACGTAAATAGTTTGAGTCAATAGTTTCCTAACACACTTACGTTTTCACATAAAACACTAAAACAAGTATAAGTGATTTTATGATTTAGATACAGATGTACAACAACTAGTGTTTACATATTGGGTTAACATCTACTTAAACTAAGTATACTAAAATGGGTAAAAACAAGTATACACTAAATGGGTAAAAACAAGTATATACTAAATGGGTAAAAACTAGCAAATGGTATTGACCCATAACCCATGGTTTTATATATACCACTTAACCAAGTTCATTGTATCTAGAAAGAAAACCATGGATCAACCCATAACCCATGAACCATGACCCATAACCAAAAATACCCATGGATAAAGAGGAGCGTTCCACGGATCCCTAGCTTTGTGCTAGCCGGATCCCAAGTGGAAGGGATCCGTGGGATCCGGGGAACAGTAGAGAATTTTCTCTATAAATAGAGAGCCATTTCCTTCTTTCTATTCATAACTTTACACACATACTTCCCCCAAGTATTCTAACCCTCTAACCTTAGATCTAAGTGATCTATGTAGTTTGTCTTTTGTTTTTGTGTGATCTTCTAGGTTCCTCTTAAAGGCAAGATCACCACCTCTTGAAGACGAGCAAGCTCAAGTTCATGAGTTGCCATGCTTCGTCATCATCAAGACAACTAAGGTTCTCTTGTTGATAGTTCTTCCTTTCTCCATAGATGTTGGGTTGAAGGCATTAGTGAAGAATGCCGAAAGTGTCAAGATGAAAGCATTAGTGAAAGGTGCTCATCATTCGTGTCAAAGCATTAGTGAAGAATGCTAAAGGTGTCAAGACGAAGGCATTAGTGAAGGGTGCCAAGCGTTGTGTCAAAGGCATTAGTGAAGGATGCCAAAGAATCAAATAAAGTCACATTTGAGAAGAATGTCTAGATCGTATAATCGATGAAGTGCATCGTTATACATATAAGTATTTATTTATTTCCAAGGATGGTGATATCCTTGATGATGGTGTAACAAGGAGTTGATCTCCTTGATATTAGGTGTTGTGTTGTGAAGGGTAGTAGTTCCTCCATAGTAATGGAACTAGGTGCTTAGCCTATTACCTAATAAAGGGTAGGCGACGTTGTGATAGGATTAGTTCTCCTTGGTGTGAAAGAACTCGGTGGTTAGCCTAGCACCGTATAAAGGGTAGGCAACGTTGTGTTAGGTGTGGTTCGCCTTGGTGTGAAGGAACTCGGTATTTAGCTTTGTACCGGAAAAAGGTTGAGCGACGTTGTGAAGGCTTCTCCGCCATAAGGAGTTGGTGTAGTGCTTTCGAACTCTCGAGTAGGTGACTCGGGGAGTGGAGTAGGGCAAGGAAGGTGTCCTTGTAGAAAAACCACTATAAATAACTTGTGTCATGGTGATGTGCTTCTTACTCTTTATCTTTCATTACACGTTTATATATCTTTCTATCAACGTCCAACATAAACAACCAAATAGATTGACATAAGTCGATCTAAATATTTAAAAGGGAGTATTAAATTGGTAAAACTATTCAACCCCCCCTTCTAGTTTTCCACAGGAACATGTAAATCTTTAAGAAGAAAACTGAGCCACATGATTTCACAAGTAGTAAATGCCATAGCCCTGTATTCTGATTCTGTTGAAGATCTAGATATTGTTGGTTATTTCTTTGTTTTCCAGGAAACAAGAGAATGACCAAGAAAGATACAATAGCCTGTAAGTGATCTTCGAGTCACTAAGCATGCTGCCCAATCAGCATCAGAAAAGCCAGTGATGTGTAAATGAGGCTGCATTGGATAGAAAAGGCCCTTACTAACACTCCCTTTAAGATATTTCAATAAATGAAGACCTGCCTGCATATGTAAATCAGTAGGAGCAGAAACAAACTGACTAAGATGTTGGACAACATAGGAAATGTCTGGTCTAGTCATGGTGAGGTAAAGTAGCCTTGCTACCAGTCTTCTATAAGCTTCAGGGACTGCAAAGGATTACCTTTGGCTAAAGAAAGTTTTAAGTTGGTTGGCATGGGAGAAGCAACAGGTTTAGCAGTAGTAAGAACTGCATCATGAAGAAGATCAAGGATATATTTCCTTTGATTTAGGTGAGTGCCTTGTGAAGTTCTGCAAATCTCAATTCCCAAAAAATATTTTTAGTAGACAATATCTCAGATTCACAATTTCCAGTTATGAGCATATCATCTACATAAACCAATATAGTTGTGAACTCTTTTTGATGTGTTTTAACAAAGAGTGAATAATCATTTTTGGATTGAAAAAAACCTAAAGACTGTAAGAACTTTGACAATTCATGATTCCACTGCCTAGAGGCTTGTTTAAGACCATATAGAGACCTTTTCAACTTGCAAACTTGTCCTGAAGAAGCTCCATCATAACCAGCTGGTGGTTGCATATATATCTCTTCATCAATATAACCATGCAAAAAGGCATTATTGACATCTAATTGATGAAGTGGCCAATTTTTAGCAGTGGCTAGTGCAATCAAAACTCTAATAGTTGCAAGCTTAGCAACAAGTGAAAAGGTATGTTTGTAGTCTCTGCCTTCCTTTTGATCAAAACCCCTGATTACCAAACGAGCCTTGTACTTATCAATTGTTCCATCAGCCATATATTTGATTTTATACACCCATTTTGAAGAAATAGCCTTATGACCAACTGGCAAAGTAGTAAGTTCCCATGTGTTATTCTTCTCTAAAGCAGTGAGTTCATTCTGCATTGCTTTCACCCATTCTGAATACTTAACAGCCTGATTATAAGAAGAAGATTCAGTGGTTGTAAAGACATTAGAGAGAAAAGCCATATGCTGATCTGGAATGCCACCAAAATCTGCTGAAGTAAACAAAGGATATTTTGGCACTTTAGAAGAAGTATGAGTAGCATTTGCAGATGATACATGAGACTTGGGAACCACAAAATCCTTTAACCAAGCTGGTTTGGTTGCATTCCTTGTTGATCTTCTTGAAGGAACAGTTTCAACAGGAACTAATATAGGAGTAGGTTCAGTGGTGACATGCTCAATAGGTTCATCAGAAGAAACAGGTTCCACAACTTCATCAGAAGAAACAGGTTCATCAGAATAAACAACTTCATTATCAGAACTGAAAGAAGGAAACTCCCCTCCAAGACATTGTGTGGGTATTGATTGTGTTCTAAAGGGAAAAATCTTTTCTTCAAATGAAACATCTCTGCTATGAAAAATATGCTTGGTAGTGAGATCATACAAAGAATAGCCTTTTGAATTAGGAGGATATCCTAAAAGAACACATCTTAAACCTCTTGGCTCAAGCTTATCCTTGTGTGGCAATGTAACAGTTGCATAACATAAACACCCAATGAACCTTAGATGACTGTAGGAAGGTGTTTTTCCATGTAATTGCTCATAAGGAGTCTTCCAAGTCAGAATTTTCATGGGCATTCTATTAATGAGATAGGTTGCAGCTAGTACACAATGTCCCCAAAAAGCTATAGGAAAATTAGCCTGAATTCTAATAGCTCTAGCAGTTTCCAAGAGATGTCTATGTTTCCTCTCCACCACCCCATTTTGTTGTGGTGTGTAAGGCATAGATTTCTGATGCACAATACCCTTAGAATTTAAGAAGGCTAAGCATTTGCCATTAACTATCTCAGTCCCATTATCTGTCCTGATTGTCTTAATAGTGGCGGAGTACTGATTTTGAACATATGCCACAAATTGAGACAAAACACCCAGTATCTGATCTTTTGTGTGAACCAAATAAGTCCATGTAGCCCTTGTAAAATCATCCACAATAGCAAAGAAGTACTGAGCTCCATTCAGGGCTGGTTTCTTATAGGGGCCCCAAAGATCCATATGTACCAGTTCAAATGCAAAAGAACTAGAAGTAATGCTTTTAGGAAATGACAATTTATGGTGCTTAGCTAATGAACAACTTTCACAAGAAAATTCAGTTGCATTCAAATGTTTACAATCAGGAATATGAGCAAGTTTGGAAACTGAAGTATGACCAATTCTAGAATGAAAGGTATGAATATCTACATTTTGTTTAGGAAAAACAAAATTACAAGTAGATTTATTCAAAGACATAGGAATAGTAGATTTTGCATGAGATTTACAGAAAACAGATACATTGTGAAAGAAAGTTGCAGGTTCAAGCATAGGCTTGCAGATGTACAAACACTTGGACCCTTTGCCCACAGCAACAATTTGATTAGTTGAAGGGTCCTGAAAGGCAAAGTCATTTAGATAAAAATGAGCATCTAATCCCTGATCCTTAATCAATCTACCCACAGACAATAAATTGAGTTGAAAATCAGGTACATAGAGAACATTATTCAATGTTATAAGAAAGGTGTGATTTTAACTTGACCAACAAGAGTGACAGTTTTTGTTCTACCATCAGGCAAATGAACAATGATTGGATATTTTAGAGTTTTGGTGGAAATGAAATGATGCAAATGAGGTGACATATGATCTGAAGCCCCTGTATCACTTATCCAATCCACTGTTATGTTCATGTCAGGATGACATAAAAGAGCAAATGCTGATGTAAAACATGAAAAGATACCTGCATAATGCATAGAAGAACTGGCCTGATTAGCATTTGCAGTACCATTTCCAGCTATACCCTTCCCTTTGAACATCTTCATTACTTCTGAACATACAGCAGCAACCAATTGTTGATCAAACATCCCATTCTGTCCTGATCCAACACCATTTTCATATCCTAAATCAAAAGGAGTATCTCCAACCATGTGTTCTTCCAAGTTTGTATTAACTTGAGCAGCCATTCTTGGATTTTTCTTTCCTTTCTTACCCTTGTACCAGTCTGGATAAACAATTTTCTCAAAACATTGCTCAACCAAATGCCCTTCTTGATTACAACCAGTACAAACCTTCTTGAACTCATTCCTATTAGAACCATTTTTAAAATCTTTCTTGCCCTGATAACTAGTTTTATTCCCATTCAAATTGGCAAAGAAATCAGTTGGTTCAAAAGCAGGATGAGTCACTTGTTTCTGTTTTTCTATCTGCTGCACAATGTAGTAAGCTTTATTGACATTAGGCAATGGATCCATTACCAAGATTTGAATCCTAACTGCCTCATATTCATCACTCAATTTCATCAAAAACTGCATCAGTTTAGATCTACTATCCATTTCAACAATCTTATCAAGAATACCACAAGAACATTCTCTCATCTTGCCACAATTACAAGTAGGCAAACCATTAAGATTCTGCAACTCATCCCAACATCTTTTTAACTTATTGAAATAAGAAGCAATACTCAAATTACCTTGAGAAATGTGACTCAATTCCCTCTCCAATTGATAGATAAGTGGCCCATTACTTTGACCATATCTTTCAGTTATCTCCTTCCACAACTCACAAGCTGACTGAGTATACAAGAAAGCGTCAGACAACACAGTAATCATGGAATTTAGAATCCAACAAGTAACCATATAGTCACATCTTATCCACCTTTGATAATTCACATCATTCAATGCCGGTTTGATACGTGTCCCATCAACAAACCCCAATTTCAACTTAGCTCCCAAAGCCATCTTAATATTTCTACTCCAACCCAGAAAATTACCCCCATTGGAAGGTGTGGTTGTTAAAACCATTCCTGGATGATCAGAATTAGTAATGCACAATGGATCATTGATGGAATTATCACGAGTATCTTGAACAGCAGGTGGAATAGGTGGAATTTCAGAAGGCGCCATTGTTGATTCTTATCAGAAACCCTAATTGATGAATCTTGAACAAAAAAATAGATTAATCAAGAACAATGAAATCGAATCAATAATCAATTGACAGTTAATCAATTGAATCAAAAATTAGGGTTTAGATCGAGCTTTTTAGGCTCTGATACCATATAAACGCGGAATGAAAATAGGGAAAAGATGATATTATTGAAATGAAATCAGTTACAAAATGAAAGAAGAAGACAACTATTTATAGGCGGATTAAACAACTAACAGCCTATTAACAAACATTTAAAAAGATTACACTTATAACCCTCTAAGATACAAATATGACATTATACACCCTTGTACTTTATGTGAAATGATATGTTCTTCATCATCACTTTACTGAGCATAGAAAATACAAAGGATTTGCTGCTTCTCTGGGCATGGACCAAGTAAACAGAGAAGTCAATGCAAGTGGGAAGACTTTAACAAGCTGATGGAATATTTTGTTCATGGAAAACAAATAAAAAGATCTAAGTCTGACTATACTGCTAAAAAATGAACAAGTAAGGACACCTAGTTTGACTATAGGTGTCATTTATATCAAAATGTTTATAAAACAATGAAAAAAACTCAAACTGGAATGTTTGATGTTAAAGCATAAAATATCTTTATTACTCTATAAATCATTTAGGCCTACACAATAGGCATATCAGCAATCCAAACACCATTTAAAATGGTCAACTAACAAAATTGTCATTATAAACACGTGGTTTACCTAATTATGTGGTTATGGCCTCGTCACAACCGTAAATACAATTTCAACCCACTGTAGCATTTAATTGAACACTTTATGGGCATCATCCAAATTGCCGCCACAAAACTTATAACAATCATAGTAACAACAAGTAAACTGAGAGCAATTTGATATCAGAGATGTATAGAATAACATACCATAACAAAAAATTGTCTCAGCATCTCAATGAGAACAACCTCAATATCCTTGAAGGCAACCTCACCCACCGGTAAATAGGCCAGAATCATAAAAAAATGCGGCCTGCAAAATTAGACATGTTGTGAATAACATAAATTATAAAAGAATCTCACTACACTAAAAAAAACGCACCTTGAATTATTAACCCCCTGCTCAAAAACTATCAAGCTGCAAAAAATAGTCACCGGAATTTAGTTTGTAGGTGTCGCTGATTTTGATTGCAGAGAGTGTGTGTGTGTGTTTTAAGACGTTCTTGGACCGGCGGCGGAGTCTGCTGTTGGTTTAGTGAGAGAGATGAGAGAGATATGTGGTGTGTTTAGGTTAGAGAATATGCAGCGTATGTTTTTATTCGTGTGTTTTTTTTTCTTTTTTCTCTCTCATTTGACTGATTTGAATAATTCAACTTTTCCACTTTTCAAGTTTGACTGTTTTTCTATTATATGTAGTATAGATAATGGTTACATGACCAATTAAACGTGGTCATTATGCAGTTGAAACTGCCGCTTGAATAGGTCAATGCCTGTTACGAGTTGATTCCAGTACTAGCAGTAGAAACTTGCCTACCAATACTAACTTAGCATTAGCAGTAGAAACTTGCCTACCAGTACTAACTTAGCACTACCAGTAGAAACATGTCTACCAGTACTAACTTAGCACTACCAATACTAACTTTTGAATCTCTCCACTATAGAGTCAGGATGTTCAGGGACCTTATGGGTGTACACTCCGTACCTCCTGACCCATTACCAGGTGTGAACTAATCCCACAAGTGCACTAAATTTTCCAACAATCCTCCCCAAATTTAGTTCACTTCCTTTGCATGAATATCAAACATCAAACAAAACATGTGCATAAACGAAAATATCATGAGGATTGAATTTTCATCTTTGTACATTACACGTTCAATTATTCGAGAATCAGGGTGTTCTAAGAATTGAACCCTTCAACCCATTTGAACACCTGAAGATAAAACAGACACAAGTTTTCAAACACTTAAAAGCTCCTGACACTATACAAGCCATGTGTCCATATCCAAATTCATAAACGTTGTAAGAGCCAAAAGTCCTAAGCTCCCTGAAGCGGCAAAACTTCAACATTCACATAGGTGGTTCCTCTTTATTCATGCTCCTGCCAAGCACTTTTTCAAAAAAATTAACCATTAAGAAGTAAAGACTTCATCCTCCTTTTCAGCAGGTCCTGAGCACAACCTTGGGATGTATATATAAAACATGTGCTCTAGTCCATTGAATGTTCAGCTTTTCACATTGAACTCAGCTCCTAAGTTTCCTCAGGAGGGAGTTGGGTATCTTAGCATTCAGTGACTAAGTTGGACTTAAACCCATCCCTTTAGCAGACTTTAACACCAAGTCTCTAGCCAATCCATTCGTCAAGTGATCAGCTAAATTTTGTTGAGATCTAACAAACTATACATATACCACCCCATTCATGATAAGCTCACGAATCATGCTATGTCTGACACCCAAGTGTCTAGACTTCCCATTGTACATCTGGCTATAAGCCTTTGCCAATGTAGCTGCACTACCACAACGGATAGAAATAAGTGGTATTGGTTTAGGCCACAATGGAATCCCAAGAAGCAAGTTTTTCAACCATTCAGCTTCTTTACCAGCAAAGAAAGGCCACAAATTCAGATTCCATTATTGAACTGGTGATGCAAGTTTGCTTCTTAGATGCCCAAGAAATTGCACCTCCACCAAGTAGGAATACCCAACCACTGGTAGACGAATTGTATTCAGTGTAACTGATCCAACTTGCATCAATGTATCCTTCTAACACTGAAGGATAACCAGTATATGAGAGACTATAATCCATAATTCTCTTTAGATACTTAAGTACCTTGTGAACTGCTTGCCAGTGATGAGCACTAGGATTACTAGTATACATGTTCAGTTTACCCACTGCAAATGCAATATCAGGTCTTGTACAAGTCATGACATACATCAGGCAACCAATTACCCTAGAATACTCAAGTTGAGATACAGCCTTGCCATTATTAGGCATCAGCTTCTCACAAATATCCATAGGTGTACTCACTGGAGTACAATCAAAGTAATTGAATTTTCTCAACACCTTCTCAATATAATGAGACTGAGAAATATAAATTCGTTTACGTTCATGTTTAATCCTTATACCAAGGATAACATAAGCGTCCCTCATGTCCTTCATGGAGAACCCTGATGACAAAAATTTCTTTGTCAAGTCAACCTGATTTTGGTTAGTGCCAAAGATCAGCATGTCGTCAACATATATACAAATGATGACTCCTTTACCAGTTTCATCAAATTTGCTATATACACATTTGTCAGACTGGTTGAGTAGATAACCATTAGACAAAACCACTTCATCAATTTTTTGATGCCATTGCTTAGGTGCATGCTTCAGTCCATAAAGAGACTTAATCAGTTTACACACATTGTTTTCATTGCCAGGCAAGATGAAGCCCTGAGGTTGGTTCATATAAACCTCCTCTTCCAATTCACCATTTAAGAAAGCTGTTTTCACATCCATCTGATGAATAATCAGATTGTGAATAGATGCCAAAGCAATCGCCAGTCTTATGGTAATCGATACGAGCCACAGGAGCATAAGTATCAAAATAGTTTATTCCTGAATTTTGTTTAAAGCCCTGAATGACTAGTCTAGCCTTGAACTTTTCAATAGTTCCATCTACCTTCATTTTCCTTTGAAAATCTATTTGCAACCCAAAGGTTTGCAACCAGGTGGTAGATCAACCAACACCCAAGTGTTGTTGCCCATGATGGAATCCATCTCATCATTGATTGCTTCTTTCCAGAAAGCAATATCCTGGGACTTCATTGCTTCTTCAAATGTCCTGGGATCATCCTCAACAATGAAGCAACAGGAGTATTGGTCAGAGACCTCAACCCTAGTTCCTTCAATTAAATACAATTGAAACTCAGGTCCAAATGACTTTGGATTCCTGACCCTTTTGCTCTTTCTGAGCATAGGTTCAGGTTGTTGAACCACAACCTCATCAGGGACCTCTGATGGTAATTCATCAGGGACCTCTGATACACCAATGTCTTTAGTTCCATTTGGAATCTTCTCACTTGGTCTAGGGACTGATGAGAATCTATTCTCATCTAAGATTGTCCCTTGATTCAATTATGGAGTTAATTGAAACATATTCATTAGGTTCAATAACATATAACCTAAAAGCCTTGGAATGCTCTACATATCCAACAAAGATGCATTCAATGCCTCTTTCACCCAAAGTTTTCAGCTTTGGATCAGGGAGTCTTATAACAGCCCTACAACCCCAAACCCAGAGACAGTTCAGGTTGGGTTTCCTTTTAGTCCATAGTTCATAAGGAGTAACCTTGTTTCTTTTGTTGGGAACCCTATTTAATAAATAGCAAGCTGTTAACAAAGCTTCACCCAGAACCCTTGACTTAGTCTTGAATAGGACAACATGGAATTAACCATCTCCCTCAGTACCCTGTTTTTCCTTTCAGAAATATCATTTTTCTGAGGAGTATAGGGAGCAGTCGTTTCATGGATAATACCAACAGACTGAAAATAAAGAGTATCCATGTACTCACCTCCCCTATCAGTCCTTAATCTTTTGATTAGGGACCCAAGTTGCAATTCAACTTTAGTGTTAAACACTTTGAATTTATCTAATGCTTCATCCTTAGTATGTAACAGATAGACATAACAAAATCTAGAAGCATCATCAATAAATGTTTACAAATTTCTTATTCCCCAAGGAGGGAGTGGCATGCAAATCACACAGGTCACTGTGTATTAGCTCCAAGAGCTTAATTTCACGATTAACACCCTGAAAAGGTTTCTTAGTTATTTTGGTCAACATGCAAGTTTTACACTTTTCAGTGTCCATGTCAAATGCTAGGATTAACCCATCCTTAGACATATCTTGCATCCTTTTATAGTGTACATGGCCAAGTCTAGCATGCCAAAGGGTAGAGTCAGTCAGGTCAGAGGTGGTCACAAAGGCTGAATTATCACAAACATTAACAATGTTCAACCTGAACATTTGATTACACAAATATCCAAACTTTTAGATAAAACAAATTTATCAGATTCAATAACTTGTTTATAACCATGATTATTCAAAACACTACTTGAAACCAAGTTCTTCCTTATATCAAGAACATGAATAACATTAAACAAAGTTACAATATTTCCATAACTAAACTTAATATCTACACAACCACGTCCATGCACCAGGGCTGTTGACTAATTTCCCATGTGAAGAATAGAACCATCATTCAGTGACTCATAAGTCTTGAACCAGATTCTATCTTTGCACACATGAATAGTTGCTCCAGAGTCAACCCACCACGCAACATCATCATCCTGCATATAGTTTGATTCAGATACATATGTAACATAATAAACCTGAAGAGATTCATTAAACATATTCTGACCTTCGTTCAGAGAACCAACCATTCCCTGATCCACTAGTGCCTGATCCATTGGTTTTACCACCAATCTTAACACCTTTGCGATCCCTTTTAATGTGACCAGATTTGCCACATTTCCAACAAGTAGGTGTTGCCTTCTTGTTAGGGTCTGCCGTTGTGTTATCCTGATGTTTACGTTTATCCTTGTTGTCATTGTACCTGGTGGAGTTGTTATGCTCCACCATATTGACAACAAATGCACCAATAGCATTGCTACTCTTTGGCTTGTCATTATCCTGCACCCTGAGAGATTTCTCAATGCGCAGATGACTGCCCAACTCAACAAGAGTCAACTCCTCCTTCTTATGTTTCAAGGTATGCTTGAAATCTTTCCAAGAAGGAGGGAGTTTATCAATGACACAAGAGACTGAAATAGCCTCATCCATGTGCATTTTGTGTTGTGTAAACCTGCAAGTATACCAAGAAGTTCATTGTATTGTTCCATAACTGGTCTGGAATCAGTCATTTTGTAATTTGTGAAACTACTTACAAGGAGCTTCTTACTTGATGCATCCTCATCCATATATTTGGCATCCAAGGAATCCTATAGTTCTTTGAAAAATTCAAAATTCTGATAAATATCAAAGAGAGAATCAGACATACCATTGAGGATTAAACCTCTGTAAATATAATCATCATTCTCCCATTTGCTCCTTTTCCTGATCTGTTCCACAGTAGCATCATCCCCATCATCAGGAATAGGTGTAGTCAGAACATAGACCACACTCATGCTTGAAAGAATTTTGCCATCTTCTGAAGTCCACCCCTTCAAACTTGTCAAGCTTGGCAAAGTTTGAAGCCATGTGTTTCATAGCAGTAGCAACCATTGATTATCACAAATAGTTTACTTTGATTGTTGGTGGTAATGTGCCCAGAACAGGGTTAAGATAATCAATAACAAACAAATACCAATACATGTTACCGGATATCACTTGGCATCGTGTTATCACTTTTCAAAGTAAATTATTCGACCCTAATGCCTGGGTATCATGAATATCTACTTGTGATAAGACCAAATTTATGTTATTGAGTTAGGCACAAATCAATAACCCTTTTGCTTACAAGTGTTTATGTTTTTGTGTATTTTTCATGCATGATCAGATTTCCTATTTATAGGAAATTACTCTTAACTAGTCAAATGGAATTATGAGGATTAATCGGCCCATTAATCGCCTCATAATTATCCCCATTATAGTTGTAACACCCCAACCCGACAAGGATAGAAGTGTCACATTCTGGTGTCATATCAGAACATACAAATAAAATATTTACAAACGGAAACCTTAAAAATGAGGTATCAAAACATATACACAATTGACTAATAAAGAAAATACAATATCCAAAATGAAATAAAATTCTAAAACAAAAGTTCTTCAAAATAAGTCCCAAAGTACTATGGTACTAGGGTTGGTCCACTAAGATACTCTAACTCTCAGCCCATCGAAGCCCATCTTCAAACCTAAAACCCTGCCAAGCAGGAAAAGAAATGCTACTGAGCTTAAAAGCCCAGTGAACAGCGAATGATATAACAAAACGAAAGCTAAACAAAAGCGTAAATACGTAAATGAAACAAAGGAACAATAACAAGGTTGCAACGGAAGGAAACAATGAGTCAATGAGGATCCTGGAACACAATTATACGATATCCAAGAAGAACAACGATAAATGAGAACACAGCAAGCAACGCGTCCATGACATATATATAATCACATATAAGCAAACAGACATACAAGCATCAAACCAAATCAAGAACACCAGACGTCGCATCCACTCAACATAAGAATAGCACGCATTCAGATCAGGAAATCAGAATATAAATAAGCCAACAGGAAAACTAAAAGCAAGAGGAAGCAATTAATTAGGAAGTGAGCATGGTAATCGCACAGATTAAAAAGCATTAGATGAAAACATAAAAAATATCATAACAGCGGAAGTACTAACAGCAGTCAAAACATGGCAGTCACACATAACAAGTAGGAATACAATATGAGCATTATAATTAAATGAATTAGAGACATAGCAAGGCAATTAAACAAGTTAATAAGCCAAACATCATAAGTTGAACCATTACCCAAATCAATCCGTAGCATAGACATAAGTGTAAACATGGCAGGTCAACAATAAGCAGATAAGGATACAATGGATGGTCAAAGTCCATGAGATTAACCGAACGAAGTATATATAATGAACAGACAAAATTATCGATTACACATTAGCATGGTCACCAAACAATTTAGAGGGTCACATAACAGTGAGATCACATATCGTCAGATGACAATACGTAACTCAAATAACCACATATTAATCATATCATAGCAGGGTAATCAGTAGTCACATAAACATGAATAGCATAATCAAATTCAATAAACATATAATAACCCAGACTCCTGTATCGTGAATGGAATGGTGGTCTGAAAGTGCATAACGAAATGAGAGTGGATAATGTGATCAAAGCAATATAATATATATATATAGGTAGTATGGTGAGTCATATAAGAGTCTTGAGTAATGAATAGATAATACGTAGTATGGTGTATTGGAAAATACAAGGGTACAATATAGGTATATCAAAAGTGTAAGGGTTGTCAGAAATCTACCACGAGCCCGGAAACATATCATATCGTATCATATCATATCATAAGTAGCCATTGTATTCGAGGGTGACCTCGAATACCAAACCAATGAGGGAGACCTCAGTAATCAATGGAGTAGCTAGCTCCCAGATTGTGAAGACGCGTATTGCACATGACATCATTCACCAGACAAATCATATCACAACATATCAGATAACAGAACAAATCTAGGATGCATCCATACGCCCCTGCAGACAAATAGTGGCCATACAATATATATCGAGCTCATAATCAGATAACAGAAAGGGACGGTGTGGAACATCACTCAACCACACTAGAGTCATGCCATTGGTGCATCAATGACACGGCCATGTTACCTTCATGGCTAGGAAACAAATTTGGCTCGGGTATCAAACTGAAGGGTCAAAGCATAATCATATCATAAGGGTTCATAACAAAGGTTCATATCAAAGTCCATATCATAAGTCCATATCAGAGGTACATATCACAAGTTCATATCAAAGGCTCATAATCTGAAGGTTCATAATCAAAGGTTCAAAATCAAACAGTTCACATAGGAGATCCAATCAAAGGGAACATAGCAAAGTTATAGGGAAACCTTAATAAAAAGGCTCAGATCAAAGGATAACAGTTCAAAACCAATATCGAAAGATGTAAAAGAATCATAAGAAACCCCTACTGAAAAGGGATAGAATATCTGTACCTTAGCAACAAAACGAAAACAAACGGGAAGGTAACACCGGAAAGCAACGCGTATCTTCTTCAATGAATCTACACGAATTACGGTTCGTATAATACTTAGTAGCTCATTTAAGTCATAACGGATTTATTGCTTATATGAATCGTATTAATATTTTAAAAGTTATTAAGCGCATTCTCATTTTTAGTAATGGATCGAAATAAAATACTTTAGGGTAATAATCATTAATTAGCCAAACTTAGGATTTACAAATGAAAAATGGTGAATTTAAAAGTTTAATATGATAAATATCCTATTTGAGGGCTTTTATATGTCAATTTATAAAGTTCAAGGTTCGCATACGACACTTACCAAAAGTTAAGGGTTTAAAGGGTTAAGTACTTGAAATATATCTTATAATTCAATGTAGTCATATACAGATTTTTATGCTTCATATTTCATTTTTCATGTACATGTTCGATCAATATTCAAGCTCGCGCCATGGTCCGTATGAATAACATTTACGACTAAGTAAATACATAATATGATTAACCCCCGACTCATGTATCCCGACACGCTTTCAAAATGAAAAATGACTCAATCGTTGTTCCCGCGATCACACTTGAACATACCTCACTAAACTAAGTATGACCCATTTAGAAAACAATAACCACCATCATCAGTACGTATGTATATTGATAATTTAATCTGGTTTCTACATATATTGCATGCAAAGGCCATGCACTCCTCGACCCTAACTCAAATCAAAACACAATCATCTTTTTTTTACCCATGCATGTAGTTTATACGCAACATACATATACCATATTCATATAGAGATTTAGATCCCACTCATGTTCATACATCCTTTTTTTAACGAGGCCCATGAAACCTTTCATATTTATAAACTCCAACCTATTCAACCCAGTTTCTTATACATGACATATGTATCTACTCTTCTTATTAACGGACAGAAAGCGATCTAGTGATCAAAACATATAGGTCGTGCGTCATGATATCGTGACAAGGTTTATTTTATCTTCATATTGTCTTTATTTAAACAAAACGAAAATGAATAAGCGACATGTTAACGCGACATATGCTTGCACGAATTATAAAGAGTATCAAACAAGGTCTTAGGGTAACTTACGATCCGTTGCACGAGAGGAACATAAGGACGAGATGAGGATCAGGTCGCGAATATCAATACTTTCGAACCAAATGCTACGACCAGCCTCCATGAGCCACGACCACAGCAGCTTTCGAGAGTTCAAAACTCACAATTACTAACACCTCATCACAGTCCCTTTGATGCTTGCTTATGATCGACTGGAAAGAGGAAGAAAAGAACATGCCGCCACTTTAGTTTTAGGGTTTTCGGTGAGTTTTGAAGATGTGATTTTGGTAAGTGAATAATGATATTAAGGTGTGATTATATGGGGATACAAGGGTCGTATGATATGGCCGAGAAAAGGAATTCACAAACAGAAAAGATGCCTTCCAAATTTTCATCATGGGCTTTTATTTTATTTTTTGTACTTTGGGCTTTTGATTTTAAGTATTATGTATTTTGCATCTTAGGACTTTTCGGTTCATGCATATTAGACATAAGTGTTTTGATTTGATAATCTTATACAAGGTTTTAAAATTACTCGTAAGTTAGATTAGAATCACATTTAATAAGCATAGACATATTTTACGTATTTTATAAATTTTAAATTAGAGGGGCAAAATAGTCTTTTTACGTGTTTTAGATTTTCGGGTTTTACAACTCTTCCTCTCTAAAAAAAATTTTCGTCCTCGAAAATTAAAGTCGCAGAGGTACACAGAGACGTACAAGCTTAAGGCAGACGTAGCAATCTATAGTTTCACACAAATCATAATGATTTCGGTTCCAAAGCGTACAAAACTTATATGTAACGGATGTCGGTGAGAATCTCATAAAGAGGCACAAAATTTTCAAATGAATATGAGGATCAAAGGATAACGGATATAAGCCTATTCCATTCACGTACCATCCCTAGGCCTTTCCTAAGACGTCGTATGACTTCAATAAGTTCAGATTATATGATCTCGGTATTATCACGTTGATCAGGCGTCATAATACTTGCATCACATAACAAGTCCTTATCGTCATCATATTCTGCCCCGGGTCATGACAAACCACATAACCAATATCACACAAAACATATCACATACCGATATCAAGTAACATACTAAAGCAGACCAGATTCACATACATACAACATAAACTACATCAAACAACTTACCATATCAAAATGAAAGAAGGCCACCAACTTGCACAAAATGGATCCTCATGACTCATTACTGACTATCCGAAATAAAGCTGAGATATCACCAAAATGTTAAATGATAAAACCTCACAATTCAAACCGAGTTTTGAACACATGATATGGTAAGATGGCGCGTGAGTGGTGGCTTAAGGTGAGTGACTCACACTCCTTGCCTATCAGCCTTAACTTGGGAGAATTCGAGGGTGAGTTGTAAAAGATGAAGTACATAAAGTATTTGAGGTTAGTGATAAAGTAACGTTTAAGGTATTACTTTGAAGGATGAACATATGATATGGTAAGATGGTAAGTGAGGGAACTCGATCTACATTTCTTGAACCATTTAACGCGTTGGAGCTAGTTGGTCATGATGATGCATATCAACTTGAGTTGTCATCGAATATTGAAGTGTATATCATTGTTTTACTTGTTGAGGCATTTGAGGAAAGCCAAGAGTATGTGAACGGCGAACCCTCACAATATCGAATGAAGGGACGTCTTTCACCTTTGGAGCATCATTGCTCTTTTTGCTATCTAATGAACATAAAATGTCCATTTTTTTTACAGTAGTCATAAGTAAATAAGGGTCATTTTTTTACGTTTTGAACATATTTTGAAGGCTTCTTTAATCTTGATTCCCGGTTAGGGATGAGCATGAGTACTGGAAAAATGATACGATACCGGAATCGTACCGGTACCGGTTCTCATTACCCGGTACCGTACCACTACATTGAAATTCAATAAAAAAAATTCATTACCACTAAAAATCGGTAAGGAACCAAGACGGAAAATCCCGATTTAGGTACCGAGATAGAAAAAGGCTAACTTTTTTTTTTTTTTTTTTTTTTTTTACTATACTCGTGATTTAAGCACTCCTACATTCGTTCCGTGCATATTTGTTATTTTTGCACATGACTAAACCCACTTATATTTGGTATGATCCAATTTCAATTACCAAGTACTAACATGGGTACAAACTTCACGCATTTTTAGCTTCTATAATTTATGAGAGATTCATTTTACACTTAAATAAAAGAGGGTTAGTACATTTTCCTTCACAGAAAAAGAATGAACTTAAGCGAATTCAAATGATTAAAAGGGTCAAATTTGAGATTATCTTGTATTCTAAATGGATAAACGGTACTCGTTTTGGTATAGTACCGGTACCCATATACCCCTCGGTTATGGTATCAAGACTACATATTTTGGTCGGGAGAAGATATGGTACCCCAGAAATGGTGACGGTACGGTACCAAATGGGCATAAAGTTTTCGAGGATTAATATGTCCGGTTTTCATAAGATTAAATTATGATGTTTTAAAATTAAGTGGGCAACCAATGTCTCCTCATAAATAAGCCCATCCTTAACAAGGCAATGGCCCAGTTTAATTATCCATCAGCATTAGGGCTTCTTTTCAATTGGGCTATGTCTATGCACCCTCTATAAAAACCTACCACAACTTAGTAAAAAAATCAGGGTTCATCAAATCCTCAATGGCAGCAACGCCTCAGGTATATCCAGTCCATTCAAATCCTTTATTTTATTTTTTCTTTTTTATTAGGAGTATTTGTTTTGCTTAAATGGTGTGTCAAGTGATGAGAGATATAACTGCAACAACATGAGCGAATTCCGATTCGTGATTATTAGTATTTAAGTCTCTGATGACAATCAACATTTAGTTTACCTTCTTTTGAACCCATTATAGGGTGTGTTTAGTTGTCAAATGTTTGTATTATTGTTTTTGTTTTGGTGATAAATATGTATGTTGTATCAGATGATGAGAAACATAACTGCAACAAAATGAGCGAATTCCCATTCGTGATTACTAGTGTATTTAAGTCTCTGATGATCAACTACTATATATTTTTATAAAATAATGGGGAGATGATGAAGAAAATATTGGTCCGTGTTTCTGAATAAACCGTGACGATCAACTTTTAACCATTTCTGATCTCCATTTTTTCTTTTTTTATTCGAATGTTATGTTGGGTTATTTTTATTACTGTATTTTTTTTTATCAAACTATTTCAATAACGTCTGCATTGATGAATTATGAATCTATCACATGTCAGACTTCAGAGGTTCTTTTGAACCAATGAGATCAAAATTCATAAATCTGAGCAGATGCTATAAATTAAACCATTGGGACATGCCTAGCAGCCTACTGTAATTACCAAGGTTGCAAAAATTGCCATTCGGTAGTGGTTGATCTTATTTTAGCTTGTATTAATGGGTGAATAATCGGATTGGTATTTCAACAAGTTTTGTTTATTTAAGTTTTAGGTATTTGTGACAAGATTTTCCTCAAATACATTTTGTAATAGGTATAAACGTCTATAAATTATCTAAACAATTTTACGTTGAGTTCAGGGTATTTCCGGCCACATTTGCAGATTTTGGCAAGTTTGGCCATTGTTGACTGTCATTGACCACAGTTAACTGATTAACACAAATAAAAAAGGTGGTGACCTTGTAGCTATTAGGCGGCGATTAATCTACCTTTTAGTCCTTTTTTTGCAACACTGGTAATTAATTACTACTTTAAATTAAACTATTGGGACATGTCTAGTTGCCTAGTGTAATTACTTCCTGGGCCAAATGATTTGCTGTATGGTAAAAATGAGGGCTTTAAGGAAAAAGTTTACTCGTTAAGTTTCAGTTTCTGATCTAAAGTAAAAAAATAATGGCTTATCTAATTCTTCCGAGGAGATATGGATGATTCAGTACCAAAACCTGAATAAGTTATCATATGTGTTCTAAAGATCGTGGTGAGCATATAAGAAATGACATTTTTCTAGCTGAATGGTTACAAATTTAGAATTCTATATGACCATATCCTTGGTCCTCGATACATTTAGCTAAAGCTCTACCTTTTCTGCAATCAGCTATTTTTTATTTAGGCAACTCAGTGAGCGGTGCTTAAGAAGGGTCTTTTACTTCTTTAGATTATATAGATGCTAGGCTTGCGGTGATTGAGTAAAAAGTTTGTGCGCATCAGTTTGGATATCAAATATGAGGCAGCATAAGGAGACATAGGATATGCAGCAAGTATTGCTCAGCATTACCAGATTCTAGAAATACCACTCACTTTGCTCAATCCCGAACTGGATTCTGCTTACTGAATTATGAAAACCGTGTATGAATATTTTAGTAATCTTATCTGGCAATTTTGTTCCATTGTTTTGACCATGTTGTTGAAACTTGTGATTTTGTTTAAAAGCCAACATGTCATTGAGAAATGCAAATGCCAGAGCGGAATAAGCCTCTCTTCAAAAAGTGGACAAGGACAATTTCACAATCAGTGGATGTTATTCACGGGGCTTTAGTATGAAGCTGCCTTAAATTCAAGCACACGACACATGTGTCAAGTATGCTAGCTTTGTGGGGGATGACGTGGGAAGAGAAGGCGCAATAAAGCTGGAAGTACTATTACCACTTTAGCTTAAATATGTCGCTCTGTATGGTGATGTTTATGTTTTGGTTGGGTTCGAATGTGGGAAGTCACCCACATAAACTTATGCTCTTAACGATCGAATAACTGAAAAAATTACCGGGGCAAACTTTACCCAAAAAGAAAATGCAATGCAGTTGCAATGTTTGATAAATTTTTAACATAAAGAACTAGCCCTCAACAAATTGTGTGCTATTAGCATGGTGTGTAAAGATTATCTTTTGTTTAAGTAGGGTATACTTTTGCAAGCTGCTTTAGTTTACTAGGTTGATCATCTTCTACATTCCTTTCTAGTTATTGACAGGATCTTATTCTTACCAGAACACCAACATCATCGCCAACATAATCAAGGGTGGACCCAAGACTTTAAATCATACAATTTTTATTTCAAGTATAAAAGAAATAGAATGAACTAAAATATACGAATTCATTAACTAATTAAACATGACATGTATTTATGTAACACAAAATTTCGAGACTGTTCATTAAGAAGAAATCAACATTTTTAACGATAATTCACACTAGGCAGCAAACGTCTATCGGGATCCCGTTAGCCCCTGAAAACCTTCTAGATCCGTCATAGAACATAGTGTAATAAGTCAATCAACTTCACCACCCAAACATATTTCACTTAAACATAAGTATACCCTACAATACAACCAAAGGCGGAGCTATTAACGGACCGGGAAGGGTCCCGACTCTCTAAGCCTAAGCCCGTTAGTGTATTTTTTCCGCGCTTTCATGTGTATTTCTGGAAACAAATTTATTTCGGCCCTCCCATTTAATTTATTTCCTGAAAAATTTTTGTTTCGGCCCTCCCACGTAAATTTTTCTAGCTCCGCCATTAAATACAACCACACACATAAAAACAAAAACGAATGAACGTGATCATCTGATTGACCGACTTGTGCTCTCAATGTGTGTAAGATGCGTTGGACCAAATCAACACCAACATAGTGTAATTATACAACAGTTTCATCACACAAACATACCATACGTAAACCAAAGTATACCTCATGATGCACTCACACACATAAAAACAAAATCAAAAGTCGGTCAGCTGACTGGACCGACTTGTGCTTTAATTGTGTGTAACACGTGTTGGGGTGTTATAACTTATAAGAGAAACACGTCGAAAGCGCGGAAGAACGCGTCATTCAACGCTTGTTAAACCCGGTCTAAAGAATAATAAAGTCTTATACTATATCTGACTTATTGTATTTTTCACATTGTTATTTTTGTTCTCTTAAAAACTGTCAAAAGCTTATTTAAATAAAAAGTTTTAATTACTCATTTTTCTGTTTACCCAATCTTTGAAGAAAAGCTATATGTTATCTTTATGCACCTAAAAACTAAACTTTTCTAATTGGTAAAAGTGACACGAAGGAAGTAGAAAACAACGGTTGCTTCTATTATGCTTTGACTTTGCAACCAAGCTAAAGGTCAAATTGTTTAGAGTTTGTACTGTCTCATAGAGAGTAAATAACAGATTGTTCAAGTCAAAGCTCGTATTAATGTTTTTCTAGATGGTCTGTAGTCAGTCAAATGGTTATGAGGTTCAAAGTTCAAACGATAGTAAGAGCTCACAAGCATATCACACTGAATGCTTAGAAATTACATTTGTATGCTTGTATGAACAAGTGAATAATTGCATACCATTAATATTTTGACACATGTCTCTATGAAATCAATCTTTATTATTAGACAAAAAACGAAAGAAAGGAAGAAAACAAGGCATGCAGTTGAGCAAAAGCGATGTTGTGGTAAGCCGTAAGTCAACCGGTCCAATAAAAGTGAGTTTGTCGTAAGCCATCAATCGATCAAACGTGTGATTGTCATAAGTGATTAGTCGAGCACCCAAGCATTGAAATAATGAGTTAGAATCTTTAAAGTTAACACGCATCAAATTTTAAATGAGTAGCACGATTATACAAGTAGATACTTACAGTTAGTTATCTTTTCTATATTTTGAAATGTTCGGTTTTTCTTTTTAGAAATCGTTCAGTTTTGGTTTAATGCAAGTTCGGTTTTTGGGTTTCCCTTTGATTCACCGAGGTTTCGTAATTTCATGGTCAAATTTGTGATGCATCATTAAATAACACTTTTAAGTTTAAGAATTAAAAAAGAAAAGTTTTAATAATTAAAAAGCACACCATATGGCTATAATGGTAATTACTATTACTATATATACTAAAAGCCAGGGAGGAAAACAGTACCAACCTCACGCATTAATTGCCATCTTTCGTAAATTGGCAACAACAGCCCCTGAGTTTCAACTGGCGTTACAAAGCAAGTCCTTTAGCAATGCAATCTTTCGCAACTTGGCAAAAACAGCCCCTGAGGTTCAAGTGGCGTTGCAAAGTAAGTCCTTTAGCATTAATTGCTATCTATTGCAATTTGGCAAAAATAGTCCCTAAAAGTGTCATTACAAAGTAAGTCCTTTGTAACCGCGAAAATAGTCCCTAAGGTTTTAATTGTATTTGCAAAGCCGGTCCAAACAAATTTTCCGGTCATTCATCAGTTCCAAATTCACGTCTACAAAAGCAATCCCGCTGCATCGCGCGGGTTTTCCTCACTCGTTAGAAACTAATGATCATAGAGTAAACTGTTTACGTGTCTCTTAACTCTTAAAGCGACACAATATTGAGTATTGACAATGATGAACTACTTATCACAAGAAATCTTAGGAGATAATCGTTTATGTCACACTTTTAAGAAGCAATAAAAACAATAGTTTACTTTAATATTATATGTAATCCGTCGAGTTAGCTCGATTTGATTTATGCTAAAACTAAGCTGAACCATAAATTTAGGTTTTACAAAATACTAAAACCAAATCATCAGTTTTGGTTCTCAGCTGTATTCGGTTTTCAATTCTCTAAACACATCTAAATATTTTGATGAATGTGCAAATTACAAAATTAGTCAACTTTCACAAAGTGGATTCTACAAGTAGTAAAAAAATTAATTTCCAAAAATGGTCATCAATGGACTATGCGACTCTACTAGTTTTTTAACACGTGTCTAAAACGAAAATATATGCTGTTAAAGTTTTATAATAGACTCACGGCTATGTTTTATGCTTAACTGTATATTTTGTTCGATTATTTTATTCTTTTTACAAAAAGAAAAATAAAATAAAATTTTTGAAAAAAAAAAGACAAAAAGTCTTGCACAATAGTACACCTGTAATTTTGTACGCTCACTTTTTATCTTTTGAAAAAAAAAAAGAAAAAAAAGTTGTACGGTTTAGCAAAAATCATAGTCGTCAATATAACAAAAAACTACACCAACCAAATATTACATTTTTGGACACATGTCAAAATATTAGCGGAATCGCATAATCTATTAGTCAAGCAACGACCAGTTTTGTAAAATGATTTCTTTACTAATTCTTGAACTCACTTTAGAAAAAGTGATATTTTTAGAATTTGCTCTTGATGAATGTCCTTGTTAAATGAACTTTCTATTATTAGACCAAAAGTAGATGAGCTGCTATTATTTATCGACATATTGGGAAGAAGAAACTTTATTTATTTATTTTTTAATTGAAAAACATACCCCAGCGGTTTTTAATTTCCATCGTCTCAATTCTCAAACACAGTAAAAAATTAGGGTTTACCAAGCTTAATGGCAGGACCACAGGTATATAATATTTATTCAATCATTCTTATATTACTGTGTTATTATAGCAGCATTCATTTTAATCGTATTATTAATTTATTATAAATTGTTATGGTGAATTTGGGGGAAATGAATGAATGAGTAAATAAGGATGCTCCTTCGGGTCAAAGAGTGTTCTTATACTGAATTGTATGTTTGATCCCTTGAGTGATTAGGTCTATTTATGCTACTTACATGGGTCCAAATAAAACGCTAGTCTTATTGGGGTTTTGTCAGCTTCTTGGCCTGACCAGCATTGCCGATGGAGTGTGTTTCTAATTACTCGGCGATAAACACTTGACTGACCTATGTAAATTGCTGAGTACCGAGTAAAATTCATCTTCCTCCTTTGGATATCTCATTGCCTCCGTAACTAAGTGAAAATTTTGTCCGGACTTGGGCATTCCTGAGGGAACTGTTCCAACATGTCCGAAGGAGAAGATAGTAGTTGTCTCTATTTATTCTTCATTTACTGGTTCGGATGTTATCGGAGGTGGATCCGATTGGGTCCCAAGGATAAGTTTTTGTTAAGGACCTCCAACCTATGCTAGACCTCCAACCCACCGATCACAAAAGACTAAAACAACAACACTAAAAACACAAGTAGCCAAAGAATTATAGAAAAGAGCAGTAGACCGGACCCAAACACCCCTACTGGGCAAAAGACAACAGTAGCGGCAACATAAACAAACACTCCTCCACTTCTAAATCCTCAAACCACGCCAACTGAACAACTATAGCAAAACAGCAGCAACAATCACACCTCCAATACTGAATCCTTTAAGCAGTCTTGCGTATTAAAAATCCACGACTGCCACAGAACCGAACCTCTCTTAGCTCTTCTAAAAATCCATTTATAACACTTTAATTTAATCTCCTGGAAAATCTTATTAGCACTGTGTACTTTTGCTTTAAACACTCGCTCATTACGAAAATGCCTAACCGTAGCTTGCCACAACAAATTATTTTGACTTGAATAATGAGAACAACCAACATGAGACAAAATATCTTTTGCTGTGAATGCATCGACAGCACCTAACTTCCATGAGTTGAAGACTTTGCTCCACATACTTGAGGCCATGTTACAAAACACAAACGCATGATCGATCGATTCAACTCCATCATCACAATGCGGGCACAGGAGAGGATCCAAATCAAGGCCTCTTTTATCTAACTCGACCCGGACAGGAAGCCTCCCCAATAACACTCCACACGAACACATTTACCTTCTTTGGCACTAACTTGTTCCATCTAGTTTCTTGGACCAACCAGTCAATAGACAAACATATATTATCAATAATTCTTGATAATTCTTTAACCGAAAAGATCCTTTTGTCGCTGAGGCTCCAGCTCCATGGATCCCTCCAATAAGCTCGTTTTTATTGGATTATAAGCTTATCCATACGAGCTTATCTACTTGAGCTTATGAGCGTAAATAAGCTATAAGCTCATATTGATTAGCTTATAAACCTTTTAAATAAGCTAAAACAAACACCCCGTAACTATGAAAACAATCGATATAAAGAGTTTGACTAATAAATAGTCAATATCTGTGTTAATCTTGGTTTTAATTTTTATGCATGCCTGTGTAATTTAACAATGATATGTACTCGTATAAAAAAAACTGCCTGAAAATAATGTCTTTCTAGGAATTCATAAAGCATAAAATTTTGGTTATTGAGATTTATATTGTATAATAATTAACAAAATGATGAAGCTAATCTCCTCGAGACGTTTGTTCCACACCATCTACCTTTACTAAGTTCGTGTAAGGTTCTTAGTTTTCCAAATTATTCTTACATTGTGTACTCGCTAGGCACTTCCCGAAGTATCATTAAACACAGTATCCGATCAGGCTCAAGTTACAAATGAACGAGAAGCTGCAAAGCTCACTGAGATTGGAAAAACTATGCATGGTGTTCTTAAATCTGCACAAAGTGAGGAACGTTCTCTTCAGCGGAATATGCAGTTATTAACGAATGCACTTCGCAGTTATCAGCTTCCAGTGATACCATTCCCTCCGTCTGTGACAGATTCAGATGAATTTAGACCTTCATCATTCTCAGACCAAATAGTAGGTAGCCTCCCTGATATCGAGCAATTGATACTGATGAAGCAGTCTGCACATCATCAAGAGGTCTGGCAGTGGCTGAATGGGGCGTTGTCTAGTCTTGTCCGGCATCTGGAGATCCCAGAAGTACCATTCCCGCAGCCTGTGAAAACTAAAGCATATTCAGCAAGACCCCAAAGAATCTCTGTGTATCATCGACAACTAGAGACTCTGATGCTGGTATACGAGGATGAGAAGCAGCGTATTCAGTGGATGCAGAAGACCATGTCAAATATTGAAACGCATTTGCAGATTCCTCCTGAGCCTGATTTGTAGAATTGTAATGTGCAAATTCTGCTATGTTTTCTTGTTAAAAAATCTGTGTAGCATCGAAAATGTATGTACAAGTTCTTAACAGCGGATATAATGTCTAGGAATATTGTGAATCTTTGTGAGCATTATGGGGCTTAAACGAAGCAGTTGGGCGTCGCTGGACTCCCACTCCGAATAGTTGTGATGTTATGATTAATGAATAGATAAAACTTAAGTACTTGTTTCCGATTCCAGTAGAATCTGGTATTTCATAGCCTTTTCAAAATTTGAGTGAAAAACTAGATTTTCAACAGATAAATTGGAAAGATGTTTCTGAGTCTGTGTTGGATGAGAAATGTGTATTTTGGTACTTGGTTGAAATTTGTTGTGTTATTGAGGACATAATGGACCATATTATCAAATATATTATAGGAAAATGTATATCATTGTAATATTTATCTCTTTATGATTTTGTATATTTATTTTGCTTGGTTTTGGCAAACAGGATAAAGTATTACAATCTAGTGAACCATAGATGAGGGACACCATAAGAGAAGCTTTAACCAAGTATATAAAGGCCGCCGTGGACCACTGCTTAAAATTTGGAACAATAAGCATTTGAAATGCCAAAAGAAATATCCCAAAGAATCAGGGCAGTTTATCTTTTTTAAGCTAACCAAAATATTAACATCTATTTGGTTTATAATGAGACCCATAAATCAATCAATGAAAATCTGCCGTCCTAAAACTCGATTTTTCTGCTTCTTTTGGAATGAACGGTGCCGGTAGTCGCTTTAGTTGGTAGGTTGATCTTTCTCTACAATCCTCTCTAGACTCTGGTAGTTCATGCGAAAACAATGTTAGTAGTAAACCCAAAGTACTGCCTTAAAGAATATATCAGATGCTCTGACTTTTGGTCCAAAAAGGTCAAACAATTGGAAAACTATTACTAAATGGTCAATAGGAGATTTCCATGTTGCAGCTCCTATTCAGGTAAGTAAACAATTATGGTTCTGACTTTCAGATTTTATATGGTCAAAATTGACATGTTTTTATAAACAATTAACTTATTGCAGCAAAACTTAATGAAGGTAAAAATAAAATTACTTAAACTATCCACAAGTTACATCATATTGTCTCAAAATTGATCTAATGAACTTTATTCAAAGTTCGCACCAAATTCGATCGATTTTGATTGAAAATTGGCGGCGTGAGATCAAGTTTAGTAGAAGATTAATGTCCAAAAAACAGTTGATGCTGCAAAAATGAAAGTTACCTTAACGTATTTACTGACTTCGTCGATTTTGTTTATTAGCATGTCTGTACGAATCAACCCTCTTTGTTCTGATAAACTAGTAGCACGGGGTGAATTCATTGCCTGCATATTGTTGCGCCAAAAGAACGAGGATCTACAATTAGTTATGGTGGAAAATAGGGCATCTGGCGTGAATAACATAAAAGAAATAGAAGTGCATTGCAAAACTTGGAATTAGGATTTCAAGATAAACTTTGTCATAGATCACATGGAGTCTAGTGAAAATAAGATCCAATTTGGAATAGCAGCTAGTGATATGTTTGCGCGCTACTGGCCTACTAGTGACCAAGTTCTGCTTAGAAACTAGTGATATGTTTGTTCTGTCCATGTTCAAAAAGTATTATCAATAAAATATTTAGTAGTTTTGAGAGTGGATTACCTTCCAATTTCCTGGTGACCGTAAAATACTTGATCCATCTGCAAAAGATCTTGTTTGAACCTGACTTACTGGTTCGGTACCATGCATTAAGGTTCTCTGAGTCCTACCTGACTCTTGTATAGCCTTTGCAGCTTCTTTTACAATCACCTGAAGCATAAAAATGGAATTATTGTACTTATTACTTAAAAGTAGAATAATTTGACTTTTTTAGTCAAACATACAATCCAAAGTTGACACGAATTTGTTAAGGTTATTGATAAGGATCCAGAACGTCGCAAGTAGTAAGTTAATAGCTAGTATTATTATCATAAAGAAATAAATTTGGTCCTGCTTTCAAACAGAAAGGATATTGATACAAAGTGAGAAAGCTGGATTTGACCACCGTACACGTTTTAAGACTAAAAGCATTGGCTTTCAAGTAACGAGTAACATTATTGGTCTATTCATTAATTTATTATAGGCATGGTATTTATTAAAAATAACATACAATTATATTTCGATTTGAATACACACTTAGCATATAAGATGACCTTGAGTTTAGCAAAGTATTCACCTTCCTTAACAGTTGAGGATTAGAAACACCTTGTATCTGCAATTCATCAACATAAGAAGCTTTTCCTTGTGATACACTTTCAAGTCTAAAGGTATGTATTCCGAACATAGCTTGCAAGCAACCTAGTAAAAAAATCTCATCCTAAGATATATACAATTAGAAAATCTTGAACGAGTAAGAAAAGTTCAAGCAAATACCTTGTTCAATAATGATATTGATTGCTAGCACAAGAGGTACACGCCTTTCAAACTTTACAATCCCCCAAAAGGGTATATATGACGGTCTTGACACCTTTTAAACCACATTGCAATGAACATTTAGTCTATTAAATGAAAATATGAATTTCAAAAAGTGGCTTTAAAAGTACCTTGTAAACTACTTCAGAAGGAGTAACATAGAGTTCTCGTGCGGACAAATCTTTTGAGAGCACATAACGTCTCATTGGAAGATAAAGTAACAAAATGACCCCAACTCCCCAAGCTAAAACCAGTAACAGTGAAACTGATACCCATATAATAGTATCGTACATAACAGTACTTGAAGCGAATTCTTCAAAAGAGGCAGTATGTAGTATCGAGACATCCTCATCTTCATCACCATCCAACTCAGACACAGGGTCGGAAAGAAGTATCTCCCTTGAGGACCCCGCTCTTTGCATCCCATCCATGTGGCCCAAGAACATCCTATAAACCAAAAATCCAAAGATTACATATATATGTTTGCATATCCGGGGTTTTTGGGCTTGCTTATGGAGAAGTTAAGCTTATTGAAGCACAATATTAGCTTATTGCATTTAATTTAGGGGGTGTTTGTTCAAGCTTATATGTGGCTTATGTCACAATCCTAAATTTTTGGCCATTTCTCAAAACAATTCACGTTTCACAATTTCATCATTTATCGTAAACTAGCTTTGCGTGTTCCAAATTCGCGTAACCTTTATGGTTTAGCGGCGAATTCATGATCATATCATCACGAACATTTCATATGGACTAAGTTTAGTCTACATTTCATTAACATCATTTGCATCATGTTAATCCATTCATGACATTTCATTTCACATTTAACGCGTAAATTTTCATATTAAATAAACGTTATCGCGTGAGTTATTATTTTGAACATTTAATCCATTACTTTCAAAAATGATCCCGACATATTTTTATACTTACATTAGTTTATAAAAACTATATTTTGAGTTACCTAGTGTTTTAAATTTATTTTGTATAAAAATCGTTAAAGTTGTATGATTACGACACTTTTCTTAAAAACTACTCGATAATTATTATATCACTCAAATTTCACAAGGAATGTATTTTTACAATTTTTATGATATCATTATACTCTCCTTTGATCTATTAAATATTACTTTTATCTAAGATTTCCTTAAATACACTAATATATAAAAACCTTACAAGTTACATTTAACTACACATTTTCTTACAATTGTTACAAAGTTTATACATTACATTCAAGTAAAAGAAAAAAAAAATATATATACATTGCAAATGCATTCCCCTTGGCGTCAATGGGGGGTAAGCATTTATTAAAGTTGGTAGTTTTTCCTTGATTGTATATATATGCACTCCAAGTAACACTTTCACTCCATCCATCCAATAATTCACATGATTGTTAGCTTTTTCTCTCTTGGTTCCTCATCTTCAAAACCGGCCTTCACATAGTGTTACAAGGGGATCATCAAAAATTTTGTTAGCTCAAGTTATCACAATCTAGAACACACTCTTAATAAGGTTTTGAAATAAAAACCTAGGGTGTTTAAGTTAAACCCTTGTTCCTTGCACCTCATCATTATAACTTGTAAGCATATTACTTTCATTTTTCATCTTTCATTTTCATCTCATATATATATTTCTTCATTTTCTTGAGCAAACATGCAAGACTTGTGTTATTTATACCATTTTAACATGATTTTAGAGTTATATATATATTAAGGTCATCCTATAATTATTCCCTTGGTATATATATTGGTCTTGATGATGTTTAGGAACCCATGACACCCTAAGAAGGTGTATGGTAGGATTAGAATAGCTTTGGAGTTGATTTGAAGGGATTGGAATACGTTTAGTACGAGAAAAACTCTTTTCGACAAGTATAAATAAGGGTCTGATCTTATTTTGTATTTCTGGAAAATCCGACTGTAGGCATAAATTTTTGGCCTTGATATTTAGAAAATATACTTTAAAACGAATCCGTGGCCGCTTGAACGGATTAAAACGGAGTTATAACGAAGAAGTTATGAATTTTTCAAGTTTGACGACGAAATATATATTTTCTGAAAATTTCAGCAAACTGTTTTTGTTTTGTACGAGTCAAAAACGAGTCTTAAGCTTTATAAATTATTTCGACTTATCAAAAATATATTAGTATACTTTGATACGAAGCTAAGGACGTATAATACGTAGAAAACGGATTTGTAACGACTAAAATATACACGTTTTTACAAAATTGCCGTAACTTTATTTTTAGAGAAACTATATTATTTTTATTTGTCAAGTGTTACGGTAAACAAAACGACCATATTGAAGGCTGTTTTTAACGTTGATGTGGAACTTTTTGTAACGAGATGTCTTCTAATAAAATCGAGATCACCAAGCATATTTTTCAAAACGATCAACCGTTTGTATAGCGGGGTTGTAATAAATTATTTACGGTTGCTTAAACTTTGCCGAAACTCACTTTTTAAACCACATTTTGGACAAAATCACCATATTTAACCTCTATTATCTTTATGTTCGAGACCTCTATGACGAAAACTCATGTACTAAAACTTCTAGATTTTGATACAAGCTTTCCAAAACCGTCGAGTTCGTTTCCTAACGTTCGACGTACACCATTTTACGACTAGCTTTTCGAAGCCATTTTTATCACTTTCATGAAATTTCCGACGACATTGTTTTACGACGAAAAGTGAAAATTTCACAATAAATCATTAAGAAACTATCGTAGGATGACATTTTGACGTAAATACTTGTAAAGTAATTTTAGAATGGTCAAGACGTCAAAAGAGTATTTTTCGACGATAAGTATTATTTTCAAAACTCACAAATGGTATAAATAACATACGAAGTGCATGCATATCATTACATCATAACTCATTACGTATCATAACATTCATCATAGGTCAAGATTAAAGTTTCTCTATACCTCGGTGTACTCACTCTTGTCATCATACCGATTCATCAAGTGAGTAATCACACCCCCCTTTTTACCGTTTTACTCTATATTTTGGGGCTGAATGCATGAACCATACTTGAATTAAATTGATTCTTACTTTTGTGAACTCTTTTGACTAGAACTTGTGAACTCGAATCAAATCCTTGAACTTAATTACGAAATTATGACTTGTTAGAACTTATTGAACCGTACATGTTATGACCTTGTCCCAAAGTCTCCCATGTTCGGAGCATCACTATAAAGTCTCCCATGTTCGGAGCATCACTATAAAGTCTCCCATGTTCGGAGCATCACTATAAAGTCTCCCCTGTTCGGAGCATCACTATAAAGTCTCCCTTGTTCGGAGCATCACTATAAAGTCTCCCGTGTTCGGAGCGTATCTTTGGGAAGAGGCACCCAGTATATCTTTGGGAAGAGGCACCCAGTATATCTTTGGGAAGAGGCACCCAGTATATCTTTGGGAAGAGGCACCCAGTATAACTTTGGGTAGTGGCACCCAGCATAATTTGGCTTTATCAGGAGCATCACTACAAAGTCTCCCTTGTTCGGAGCATCACTGCAAAGTCTCCCATGTTTGGAGCATCCCTGAATTATTATATTAGTGGTACTATATTGTGAACTATTATGACCGCTTATACTTGACCATTATACATACTACTTTTGGCAATGGGTTGTGAACACACAGGTTGCAAGTTTTGTATGGGCGGAACTTGGAACTGAGTGGATTTACAATGCCTTTGCTTTGTGACCTCATTTGGCAACGTGTGCATGAGCATAAACTAGACGCTATATTTTGTGCAATGGGTTGTGAACACACAGGTTGCAAGTTTTGTATGGGCGGAACTTGGAACTGAGTGGATTTACAATGCCTTTGCTTTGTGGACTATTTTCGATGACCGAAAGCTTTGAATATTTCTTTTGAGTTTTTCTTATTTTACAAAACGTGTATACTCACCAACTATTTTCATAGTTGACCCGTTTTTCTCTCATGCATTTCAGGTGATCGTTAGTAAGCTTTTTCTACCAGGTCTTGCATAATGAAGTTTTCACTTGTCACTACAAATCATTATGTAATAGAACGCAATATTTTGGGAACTAAACTTTGTAATATATTTGCCGATGACGGCTAAACTGGTATTGTAATGGTGTACTCTTTCTTTTAAATATTAACGTTGGTATGTTCTATTATCTTGTGCTTATGTTCCCTTCCGTTACACCTCGTGTTTCCGCCTCCGGCGAGGGTGTGACAGATTGGTATCAGAGCCAAAGGTTATAGAGAATGCCGATTTTTCAAAAATAAAAATCACAGCTATAACCGGAAAAAAAAAAAAAAAAAAAAAAAAAAAAAAAAAAATTTTAAACATTGAACATCATCCGAGTCATCTAGTCCTATCGTTGCATCGTTAATCATAAATTATACATAGCCTGATCAACTATGTCTAATTTATGAAGAACCATGCAATGATAAGAAGGGTAAATTTAAATCATGTTTAGTCGAGTCTTTAGAGTCTGGTCACCTGAAGTTGCATTGGTCGGGTGGGTATGCATAGCATGTTTTTATGTTCACGTCTACATTACCGTACCTTGTTCATATCTTCTCTTTTCCATCTTTCGACTTGTTAGACATAGCATGTCTCTGTTCCTGTCATGTTTCGATCACTATAACACATTACCACCGTTCTGCACCTCATCTGACTTCGTTCGAATGTCGTTTACTCAACCCGATGTTTTGGTCCACTGAAAGATCATGGCTGCAAGAAACACACGCTCAGGAGGTAATCGTCCAAACCTGGCATTGGCAATAGAAGGCCCACAAGATCAGAACATTGAAGTTCCCCCCGCACGTGGTCGAGCATTCTATCTGGGTACCGAGGAAGCCCGCAACGCTTAACGGGTACATTCTTTCGAACAACTACCTTATTTCTGTACGACATAATTTTGAGTGCATAACGTCCTTCCAATCTTTACCACGTTCACGACATTGATTAATTTGAGACCTATTGATATCGACCTTAGTTGTTATATGTATTTTGTTGATTTGATTTGAATTGTGTAAGCAAATCCAAGATCGAACGAACCTTTCAAAAGACTTCATTCAAGGATGTTGAATCCTATCTTTCTAACAACTTGTTTCCTAGCTTGATCTAGTGACAGTTCTTGTTTGATGAGTTGCGAAAATCAAGCTAAGAGACAAGTTTACTCAAGTCGGTTTAGTTTAATCTCATGACAGTTCTTGTTTGATGAGTTGTGAGATTAAATTAGAATCGACTACCTAAAGGTCTTTTGAGAGCTACGTTCGATATTGGGTAAGGTTACCCTATCAAATCTAATCACGGGTACGTACTTAGTTGAATGGGGAACCTGTACGCATGGGCATTGACATGATCACTTAGACTATTCGTACGAGCATGAACTTTTAGAACTCTTGTCGAGGTTCGGACCATAGTATCGTTAATCGAATCACGAGGACGTGATTCCGCTGACATGGGAAGAATGTCACAATCCTAAATTTTTGGCCATTTCTCAAAACAATTCACGTTTCACAATTTCATCATTTATCGTAAACTAGCTTTGCGTGTTCCAAATTCGCGTAACCTTTATGGTTTAGCGGCGAATTCATGATCATATCATCACGAACATTTCATATGGACTAAGTTTAGTCTACATTTCATTAACATCATTTGCATCATGTTAATCCATTCATGACATTTCATTTCACATTTAACGCGTAAATTTTCATATTAAATAAACGTTATCGCGTGAGTTATTATTTTGAACATTTAATCCATTACTTTCAAAAATGATCCCGACATATTTTTATACTTACATTAGTTTATAAAAAACTATATTTTGAGTTACCTAGTGTTTTAAATTTATTTTGTATAAAAATCGTTAAAGTTGTATGATTACGACACTTTTCTTAAAAACTACTCGATAATTATTATATCACTCAAATTTCACAAGGAATGTATTTTTACAATTTTTATGATATCATTATACTCTACTTTGATCTATTAAATATTACTTTTATCTAAGATTTCCTTAAATACACTAATATATAAAAACCTTACAAGTTACATTTAACTACACATTTTCTTACAATTGTTACAAAGTTTATACATTACATTCAAGTAAAAGAAAAAAAAAAATATATACATTGCAAATGCATTCCCCTTGGCGTCAATGGGGGGTAAGCATTTATTAAAGTTGGTAGTTTTTCCTTGATTGTATATATATGCACTCCAAGTAACACTTTCACTCCATCCATCCAATAATTCACATGATTGTTAGCTTTTTCTCTCTTGGTTCCTCATCTTCAAAACCGGCCTTCACATAGTGTTACAAGGGGATCATCAAAAATTTTGTTAGCTCAAGTTATCACAATCTAGAACACACTCTTAATAAGGTTTTGAAATAAAAACCTAGGGTGTTTAAGTTAAACCCTTGTTCCTTGCACCTCATCATTATAACTTGTAAGCATATTACTTTCATTTTTCATCTTTCATTTTCATCTCATATATATATTTCTTCATTTTCTTGAGCAAACATGCAAGACTTGTGTTATTTATACCATTTTTACATGATTTTAGAGTTATATATATATAAGGTCATCCTATAATTATCCCCTTGGTATATGTTGGTCTTGATGATGTTTAGGAACCCATGACACCCTAAGAAGGTGTATGGTAGGATTAGAATAGCTTTGGAGTTGATTTGAAGGGATTGGAATAAGTTTAGTACGAGAAAAACTCTTTTCGACAAGTATAAATAAGGGTCTGATCTTATTTTGTATTTCTGGAAAATCCGACTGTAGGCATAAATTTTTGGCCTTGATATTTAGAAAATATACTTTAAAACGAATCCGTGGCCGCTTGAACGGATTAAAACGGAGTTATAACGAAGAAGTTATGAGTTTTTCAAGTTTGACGACGAAATATATATTTTCTGAAAATTTCAGCAAACTGTTTTTGTTTTGTACGAGTCAAAAACGAGTCTTAAGCTTTATAAATTATTTCGACTTATCAAAAATATATTAGTATACTTTGATACGAAGCTAAGGACGTATAATACGTAGAAAATGGATTTGTAACGACTAAAATATACACGTTTTTACAAAAATTGCCGTAACTTTATTTTTAGAAAAACTATATTATTTTTATTTGTCAAGTGTTACGGTAAACAAAACGACCATATTGAAGGCTATTTTTAACGTTGATGTGGAACTTTTTGTAACGAGATGTCTTCTAATAAAATCGAGATCACCAAGCATATTTTTCAAAACGATCAACCGTTTGTATAGCGGGGTTGTAATAAATTATTTACGGTTGCTTAAACTTTGCCGAAACTCACTTTTTAAACCACATTTTGGACAAAATCACCATATTTAACCTCTATTATCTTTATGTTCGAGACCTCTATGACGAAAACTCATGTACTAAAACTTCTAGATTTTGATACAAGCTTTCCAAAACCGTCGAGTTCGTTTCCTATCGTTCGACGTACACCATTTTACGACTAGCTTTTCGAAGCCATTTTTATCACTTTCATGAAATTTCCGACGACATTGTTTTACGACGAAAAGTGAAAATTTCACAATAAATCATTAAGAAACTATCGTAGGATGACATTTTGACGTAAATACTTGTAAAGTAATTTTAGAATGGTCAAGACGTCAAAAGAGTATTTTTCGACGATAAGTATTATTTTCAAAACTCACAAATGGTATAAATAACATACGAAGTGCATGCATATCATTACATCATAACTCATTACGTATCATAACATTCATCATAGGTCAAGATTAAAGTTTCTCTATACCTCGGTGTACTCACTCTTGTCATCATACCGATTCATCAAGTGAGTAATCACACCCCCTTTTTACCGTTTTACTCTATATTTTGGGGCTGAATGCATGAACCATACTTGAATTAAATTGATTCTTACTTTTGTGAACTCTTTTGACTAGAACTTGTGAACTCGAATCAAATCCTTGAACTTAATTACGAAATTATGACTTGTTAGAACTTATTGAACCGTACATGTTATGACCTTGTCCCAAAGTCTCCCATGTTCGGAGCATCACTATAAAGTCTCCCTTGTTCGGAGCATCACTATAAAGTCTCCCATGTTCGGAGCATCACTATAAAGTCTCCTTTGTTCGGAGCATCACTATAAAGTCTCATTTGTTCGGAGCATCACTATAAAGTCTCCCTTGTTCGGAGCATCACTATAAAGTCTCCCGTGTTCGGAGCGTATCTTTGGGAAGAGGCACCCAGTATATCTTTGGGAAGAGGCACCCAGTATATCTTTGGGAAGAGGCACCCAGTATATCTTTGGGAAGAGGCACCCAGTATATCTTTGGGAAGAGGCACCCAGTATAACTTTGGGTAGTGGCACCCAGCATAATTTGGCTTTATCAGGAGCATCACTACAAAGTCTCCCTTGTTCGGAGCATCACTGCAAAGTCTCCCATGTTTGGAGCATCCCTGAATTATTATATTAGTGGTACTATATTGTGAACTATTATGACCGCTTATACTTGACCATTATACATACTACTTTTGGCAATGGGTTGTGAACACACAGGTTGCAAGTTTTGTATGGGCGGAACTTGGAACTGAGTGGATTTACAATGCCTTTGCTTTGTGACCTCATTTGGCAACGTGTGCATGAGCATAAACTAGACGCTATATTTTGTGCAATGGGTTGTGAACACACAGGTTGCAAGTTTTGTATGGGCGGAACTTGGAACTGAGTGGATTTACAATGCCTTTGCTTTGTGGACTATTTTCGATGACCGAAAGCTTTGAATATTTCTTTTGAGTTTTTCTTATTTTACAAAACGTGTATACTCACCAACTATTTTCATAGTTGACCCGTTTTTCTCTCATGCATTTCAGGTGATCGTTAGTAAGCTTTTTCTACCAGGTCTTGCATAATGAAGTTTTCACTTGTCACTACAAATCATTATGTAATAGAACGCAATATTTTGGGAACTAAACTTTGTAATATATTTGCCGATGACGGCTAAACTGGTATTGTAATGGTGTACTCTTTCTTTTAAATATTAACGTTGGTATGTTCTATTATCTTGTGCTTATGTTCCCTTCCGTTACACCTCGTGTTTCCGCCTCCGGCGAGGGTGTGACAGCTTATGAGCTTATTTGTGTTCCGGCTTATATTCAATAAGCCTCGAATTTACGGCTTATTTTGAAACTTGTGAGCTTATATAAGTTTATAATAATACGATAAACCTATATAAGTGTTAAAATAAGCCAGAAAATTGGGGCTCATGAATATAAGCCAAAATCAAATATTCTCATAAGCCTACATATAAGCTTAAACAAACACCCCTTTAGCACAATAAGCCATTTTAAGTATCTAAAAAACTTACCACTCATCAGCTTATATGTTTCAGTAGTCTGTTTTATAAAAGCCACGTTGGGGGAGCTTATCTAAAAGAGCTTATTTAGCTGAAAAGCTGATAAGCATAGGTTAATCCAAACACCCCTTTAAAAACAGCTTATGGAAATAAACCATTCCTAATTCCTATTTGAAATGATGAAAACTATAAAAATGCCAAATTAAAGGGTGCCCAGAATAACAATCAGCTTAATTAATCGTACAAACAAAATATATACTCAAAAGCTTTCATATGACTAATCAGTTCATACTGAATCATTCAAATGCAACAGAAAACAGAAACAACAATTTACCTGAATTATGTTGGACAAAAAGTATGGATCATCGACAACAAGGGTTTTTGTAACGAGTGATTAAGGTTGTTTGAGGTTTACATGATCTGGGCTTCTGTTTTTGTTTTGTTTTCTAGTAATAGGATTTTCGGGTAAGTAGAAATGAACCCGTTTTCTTTGGGTGCATAAATGAACTGGCAGTTTATAAAGTTGGGTGCATAAATGAACGGGGAGTTGTTTTTTGGGTGCAGAAATGAAATGAACTGTGAGTTTTGAACCGGTCCATTCCTGCCCTTTGAGTCTTGAGAACCTGTTTGGTTCAGTTGCAGCTCGTTTAAACCGGTTCAGTTGCAAGTGTATTGTTGTGTTCGACCGTTCGGGGGTGGTTATATGTTAGCGACTAAAACTGACAAACAAATATCTATTACTCCGTACTTTGTTTTACTTCAACTTAAAGGTTTTGTTTTTGTCTTTATAAAAATTTCTTCTTCTTTGTTTTTTATACGGACTTACGGAGTAATTAACAACCACACCATCAAGGTGGCTTGTTGCTCAAATACAATTTGTTACTTCTTTTTTCGTCATATTCAAACTTATTGGTTTAACCCATTTTTTTATTTTTATCTTTTTTGTCAAAATCCAATTAATGTAGATCTAAATCGTTACCGTTATGCGAAAAAAATTGTACCATCACGACGATAATTAAATTATCTTTCTATAAAGGAGCACATCTATATACTTTCGACGAACCTTTTTTTAACTTTTTTTATAAGTGTTGAAATTTACATCTGAAGAAATCATATGCGGTTCGTAATTTTATAATCAGATGTGATTTTATGAAATCACATTTGATTTATGAAATAATTGTGTTTGGACATTTATACCCTCACAAGTGTGAAAATGTAAGTGTAATTGTGAGGGTATAAATGTCCAAATACTATTAATTTTAGTGTACCAATAACTTTTGAGAGTGTACAAATCATCTCCCATAGAAAAAGGTTTAAATGAAAATTTTGATTATATGTGTCACACCCCCCAAAATACCTGTTTTGCAGCGGAATGAAATACCTGGGGGATGACTGTCATAGCATCAAAGTTACAGTTATATCGAACGACCTAAAGTGTCGTTTTGAAAATATCGTTTGATTAAGTAAAATAATCAGAGTTTACAAAACATAGGTCCCAAAAGATTTCCAATGTACCAAAATGAGTTTGTTACAATCAAACGATAGTTAAGTGCATAAAATATATGTGAGACGCGTCGACACCGCGACTCTATGATAAGTCCACATGCATGCCATGAAGTGAATGCCTTAGATACCTGAGATAAAACATGCTAAAAGTGTCAACACAATGGTTGAGTGAGTTCATAGAGTTTGTCTAACATGTAAAGCTTTTAAATAACGTTCATGCAGCAAAGGCAAAGTTTTTGGTCATTTAGAATAGTCCACAAAGCAAAGGCATTGCAAATCCACTTAGTTCCAAGTTCCGCCCATACAAAACTTGCAACCTGTGTGTTCACAACCCAATGCCAAAAGTAGTATGTCTAGAAGTCAAGTACGCGTTATCATAATAGTTCACAAAGCAAATGCATTGTAAATCCACTCAGTTCCAAGTTCCGCCCATACAAAACTTGCAACCTGTGTGTTTACAACCCATTGCACAAAATATAGTGTGTCTAGCAGTCAAGTGTACGATGTCATAATAGTTCACAATATAGCACCACGTATATAATAATGTATGCCATGCAAAGCCCCTAGAATAAATAATATGCGTCCCGTAATATAGTGAACGAGAGGTTGACCGACCTCTAATAGCGCTATCCATATTACCTACTGATAGGAGACTAACAATGCGAATGTACGAACGGTACATCATACAACTATTAATATACAATTAAGAACACTCCGAACATGGGAGAATTTGCACTGCTCCGTACAAGGGAGACTTAGTATTGCTCCGTTCACATAGGGAGACTTTATAGTGATGCTCCGAACATGGGAGACTTTATAGTGATGCTCCGATCATGGGAGACTTTAGGTCAAGGTCATAGCACGTACGGTTCAATAAGTTCAAACAAGTCATAAGTTCGTATTTAAGTTCAAGGGTTCCATTCAAAAGTTCGTAATTAAGTTCAAGTGTTCCATTCAAAAGTTCGTAATTAAGTTCAAGAGTTTAAGTCGAGTTCAAAAGTTCGTAATTAAGTTCAAGAGTTTAAATCGAGTTCAAAAGTTCATACTTAAGTTCAAGAGTTTAAGTCGAGTTCAGAAGTTCAAAACAGTCAAAGAGCTCAAAACATATCAAAAGGTTCAAAATAGTCAAAGGGTTCAATATTATGTCAAACAAGTTCAAAATAGTCAAAGGGTTCGATATAAAGTCAAACAAGTTCAAAATAGTCAAAAGGTTCAATATTAAATTAAAAGAGATTAATTATATGTCAAAATGTTTTAAATCAAGTTAAAAGAGATTAATTATATGTCAAAATGTTTTAAATCAAGTTAAAATAGATTAATTATATGTCAAAATGTTTTAAATCAAGTTAAATGAGATTAATTATATGTCAAAAGAATTAAATCAAGTTACAAGAGATTAATTATATGTCAAAAGAATTAAATCAAGTTAAAGTGTTCAAATCTATGCCAATATGTTCTTATCAAGTTAAAAGAGTTCAAATATATATGTCGAACGGCTCAAAATCAAGGAAAGTGGTTCAAATAATAGTGTTCATAACATAGCGATCAATTTAGTTCGGGCACAATCTACTTACTAGCATAAGTAGTAAAACAACAGTTATTTAAGTTCATTTAAAGGTAAAGTAAAAGCAAGTAGTTGAGCATGTATCTCCCCCAAAGAGTTTGTAAAATGATTAAACGGGTAAAAGTGGGGCTACGAACTCACCTGATGCAATGATTATGATGACAAAAGTAGATACACTGATATGAGGTGCAATCTCTATCTGCAACATAATATGAATGATATGTTCTAATGTAAGTCATGAAATAATGTCGTGCATGCAAATTCACATGATATCCATACCACTTGTACATTTTTGAAAATGAAGTTTATCGTCGAAATACACGTTTATGACATCTCGTCATGTTATAAAATACTTTACAAGTACTTACGTTGAAATGATATCCTACGATAGTCATTTAGTGATTTATTATGAAGTTATAGTTTTTCGTCGCAACATATTACACTTGGACAATTCATGAAAATGACCAATTTTTGAGTGATCGTAAAATAGTGCATATCGAGTGTTAGGAAACAAACTCAACGGTTTTGGAAAGCTTGTAGCATTATCTCAAAGTCTTAACTTTTAAATTTTTATAATAGAGGTCTCGATCATGGAGAAAAACATAGGTGAAGTAGGGTGATCGGACTAAAAATATTGTTTAAGGTTAGTTTCCGGCAAAGTTTGAGTGACCGCATTTTATTCGTTACAACCCCGCTTGACGAACGGTTGAACATTTTGGAAAATAGGCTATGTGAACTTACTTTTACTAGAAGACATCGTTTTCTAAAAAGTATTCTATCGATGTGAAAAACGACTCTCAACATGGTCACTAGCGACAACTAGTTTGGCTATTAGAAAATATATATATGTGTTATACTTGTGAAAGTAGTTACGACAACCTTATTCAAACGCTTGTAATTTAGTCGTTATAAGTCCGTTTTCTACGTTTTATATGTCCTTAGCTTCGTGTTAAAATATACTAATATATTTTTGATAAATCGACTCATTTAGATAAAGCTTAAGACTCATTTTTGACCCTTAAAAATCTGGACAGCATGCTGTTTTTCCGGAAAATATAGTTTTCATCGTTAAACTTGAAAATAGCATAACTTCTTCGTTATAAATCCGTTTTAACCCGTTCAAGCGACCACGGTTTCGTTTTAAAGTATATTTTCTGAATATCTAGCCCAAAATATTTTATAAACTGTCTAAATTTCCAGACTTTGCAAAAATGATCAGACCCTATTTTATAGTTGTCGAAAGTGATTTTTCTTGCGTAATACTTATTCTAACCACTTCAAATCAACACCAAATCTATTCTAAACCTACCATACACCTTCTTAGGGTGTCATGGGTTCCTAGACATCATCAAAAATGATATGTTTCAAGGAATTAATTATAGGTTGATATATACTAATTATAAGTACTAAAAACATTAAAAGTGGTATAGAGATACACATGAAACTTGCATGATTTCTACTAGAATGATAAAAATAACTCATGAATATTATGAAAGAGTAAAAATGATCATGAAATGCTTACTAGTATGATGATGAGGTTTATGGAACAAGGTTTTCCTAAATACCCTAGGTTTTTATTGCAAAACCCTTAAAAGCAAGTATACTAGAGTGTATAAATAACTTGTAGCTTGAAAAATTATGATTTCTTCATGTTTCTTGAGTTGGCCGAATATCAAGAGAGGAGAGGAGAGAATTTGGATCTTGTTTCACCTTCAAATGTGTGTTGTCTATGTGTTTTAGAATGAATAATATCTAGTATAAGCCTAGTCATTTAAGGATAGGTGTACATTAATGTTGCAAAAATCAATTTGATAACATATGGTGACTAGGGGGGGGGGCTAAGGTGGCCGGCCATAGGGTGAATTGGGCAAAGGTTGGGTAGTTTTGATAATTAAATGTATTATTTGTTGTGTATAATGTGTAGTTTGTAGGTATAAATAGGTATTTAGTGTAGCGTTAACTAAAAATAGATTTTAACGGAACAAAATAAAATATATCGAAGTCATAAAAATTATAAAAATATATTTCTCGCAAGAATTGAGTGAATAAATAATTATCGAGTTGAGTTTACGAAAACCGTCGTAAATATATATATATAACAATTTATATACAAAATAAATCCAAATCATCGGGTAAACTAATAATATAATTTTTATAGTCTTAGAATGAGTATAAAAATATATCAGGATAATTTTTGGAAGTGTCGAATCAATTGTTCAAATTAAATGATCGTGCGATAGCGTTTATTTTATAAGAAAAATATACGTTGCTGAAATATGCAAACCCATGCATGAACTAATATGCAGATAATGGTCGTAAATATAAATTTTTCTCCGGGGATGAATAGTGTTTTGTGAATAGTAAAAATTTGAAATAACTTCTCAAAATATCAACTCGACTTCAAAAACGGTGAATAGTAAAATGATAAATAGTAACCGATGAATAGTAAATTCCCGAGATGAATAGTAAATTTGAAAAATGATCAGAAATTAAGAATTGTGACAATATGTCACTCAAAACCCACCACCTTACCTAGGATTAAGATTTGAGGGCCCATTATTTTACTTGGGCACAATTATGACTTTCAAACAACAAAAATTATATGTCAGTCAAGACTGAAACTCGGTTTTGTTAAATTATTAAATTTTCATCTAATTTATAAAATGTGATAAAAAAAACATATATGTCAGTTTTGTAAATAAAAACTTAAAAGAAGAAGAACCTAATTAATAAACTTTAGTTATTAAAATTTAAATAAAGTATACTTATTAATTTTCATATTTTTCTTAATAACTTTATAAATTAATAAAGGAATAACGTATATGGAGGCCACCCAAGTTTTTAACTTTTAACATATATGTTACCGATTTATTGAAGTAAACTTATAGGCCGCTCAACTATATTTTTGTTTTCGTTCACACCAATTCCTGCCAAATTTATGTTGAAAGCTAAAAAATATAAATGTTGGGTTCAGTAAATACCCAAATCCCTTAATCCAGGATTTAAATAGAAAATAACCTAAGTGCTTAGACCGATTAAACACTAACAGGTCACTGAGTGCATAGTCTCTCAGTGAGCCATCTTCAGGACGCTCAGTAAGAGACATAGAAGAAGTCTCTCCACTCATTAAGGCGGAACTTAAAGGGTGAAGACTGAGTCAAGAAGAAGATGGTGGATTCAATAAGTGATGACAATAACTTGCTGAATCCCTCAAACTTCTCTCCAACTACAAACACTGAAGACAAATTGAAACTGAAGACTGAAGACTATGAAGACTGAAGAATGGGCGGGACAAAACGGTTATGCTTGAAGCGATAAAGACGGAGTACTTATCTTCAAGAAGTCAACCTTCCCTAAAAGGCTCAGCATCAGTACTGACATGAAGAAAGTGACTTGGTCCCTTTACCTAATATAGTCTTTGTAAACAGAGACAAAATACATCAGTATTTTGTCTTCTGCAAATTGTCAGTTTGTCACTTAGGAAAGAGTTAAAACTCATACTTGTATAAATAGCATAAGAGATGGAGTGAAAGGTTAAGCTTGTGAATTGTAAAAACACACATACACGCAAGCCATCTTTCACTCCTCCAAATACAACTTAATCCATGAGATAGCTCAGTGGGTACTTGTAGTTGTACTCAGACATAGCCTGAGCTTAGAGAGGAGTTGCAAACACTTTGTCATTTCAATCCCTAGTACTGTACCGCAAGTACTAGGGTAACGTATTCTTCTGATTCATTTCTAATAAGAATATGACGTTGAAAATTACTCTCGTGTTTTATTTATATCTTTTCAGTCATTGATTCACTATTAGTCTTGTTTACTTAACTAAAACTGTTTTTATACTATAGTGAATAGGGAACAACAAGTGGTATCAGAGCCAGGTTGGTTATAAAACTGTTTTTAAGCCTCTCTAAACGTTTTTAAATCAGGATCCTAAAATGGCTGAAATTGATGTACCCCAACTAGTCGATAAAAAGGGTGGAGCTTATTCAGCTGTTGCCCCCAGACTTGAAGTTGGTAAATTCAACAAATGGAAAAAGCGTATGCTTTGCTATTTGATTGGGATGGAACCTTATTATATCAAGTGTATAAATGAAGGTCCATTTATCCCAAAGACTGCTGAAGGTTTGCCTAAACCTGAAGCTCAGTGGACTCAGGATGAGAGGAGAGTGGTCAACCAGGACCAAAGACTCAAGAGTATCATAATATCTTGTCTTCCTGACGATATTATGGAGTCTGTTATAAGCTGTAGTACAGCTAAACAAACCTGGGATGACCTAGTTCATAGTCATGAAGGCCCATCTGATACCAAGGAAAACAGGATAATGGACCTGAAACTTGAGTATAACACCTTCAGGGCTAAGGACTCAGAAACTCTGTCTCAAACTTACACCCGGTACAAAACTCTTTTAAATGAACTATCAAATGATGGTGTTAAGTTGTCCAAACATGAAATCAATGTTGGTTTTGTCAATAGTCTCCTTGAGAAGTGGTTGAATTTGTCTTAGGGACTTAGGAATGCTAACCATATCCAGAATCTTGAGCTTCCTGAAATTTATGGGAAATTTGTCTATGAGGAAAACCTCATCAACAGACGATACCCTGACTTAAAGAAGTCTCAGGAAGTCAAGAAGTCCCTGACCACCACCTCATCACCAATATCAACTGCTTTCTTTTCTAACAATGTGGTTCAAGATTTCCAAGAAAACTCAGATGATGAGCCTGATGAGAGATCAAGTGAGGAGTACCTAAATGACCTGAACGCTGAATTTCAGGAAAGGGCACTCCTTGCTAACTTTTGAAGGTTTATAAAAAGAAACAAAGGTTTTTCAACTGCTAAAGCAACTGAAGACACTGAATGCTTTAAGTGTCATAAAAGAGGCCATTTTGCAAAAGACTGTTTTTCAAAAATAATTTCTGAACCCTCTTACAGACCATCAGGGTCTAATCAGTCTTCAGGCTTTAGCAAATTTCAACCAAAAATCTATCAGTCTCATCAAAATTTTCAAAACAAATCTGATCAAAACAAAACTGTGGATTTTGAAGCTAAATACAAGAAAGCCAAAGCTAAGCTAGCATTGCTTGAGGCCTCACCCTCAGAAACAACACAAACTGTTAAATCTGTGCAGGGTAAAAACAAAGGCCTTGTTGTTGAAACCTTCGACTGGGATGAAGAGCCAATGTCATCAGATGATGAAATGGTGCATGTCAGTGCACTGATGGCCCTCTCAGAAGAGGACAAGCTAGCTGTTGGAAAAAATCATGCCATGAATGGAGAATGGGTCAACATCACAATGAAAAAGGTAAATATTTTACTTTCTATGGATGATGACTCTGATTGGCAGTCCTATATGAACTATATCAATGTTGACCTTAAGTTTGTTGAAGAGCAGAGATTAAATCTTTTTTCAAAATATAACAAGCTAAGTTTTGAACTAAATAAGTGTAGGGATGAACTGCTTCTTTTAAAACAAAATAAGCTTGAGGCTATCACTTTGCAAATTCAAAACACTGAATTAGTTAAAAGAAATCAGGCTCTTCAAGATGAACTTAAGAAAGAAAAATATATCATTGCTAGTTAGACTGCTAAGAATCCAAGAGTCTTTGATGCTGTGGGAGCCCCCAACAGCAAAAAGAGAGTCATAGGTGAAGATCATCTCCCTGACTCTCATAACAAAGACCAGTCTCCCAAAACATTTGTGTCAGGTGGCATGATTACCAATGTGTTGACTATCTCCAAGCCCAGTGATTGGATTGAACGGGTTAATTCTGATAGTAAGCTTCCTAATTTCGATTCTAGAAGAATTCTAGAGCCTGAGAGTCAAGCTCTTAAGAGCATGCTTGGAATCCCTGATGTGCCCAGTAATACTGAACACATTGAGTCTGAAGCAGAGTCTAATGCAACGCTTCCACCCCTGAAACCTCTTCAGGGTGCTGCACCAAGCTCTGAGCTTACTCCAATGCAATTCAATCCTCATTCACCAAAAGAAAGGTCTGGACTTGGTAGAACCATCCTTAAAAGACCATCAAAACCAACTCAACAAGAGTCTACTCCCACTGAGACTTCCACATCCTCGATCCCCACTGAAGCTGACCAAATTCAGCAACTGACTGAACTTGTGAGGAAGCTAACTGATAAGATGGAATCCATGGAAAAAGTCCCTGAATCAATCAAGGAAACAAAGTCAGCTTCCTCTAGTTCCTCAAAGTCAAAAGCCACCACCAAAACCAAGCAGAAGTGTGATCTATGCCACTATACCAGTCATACCACTGACAATTGTTATAGAATCCTTTTTGTATGATCTGCAAAAAGGATGATCACAGAACTTCTGATCACTTACAATATGTAAGTTCTCTCAGTAAAGCAAACTATACCAAAGTTGGTCATCAGTATGCTTCAACCTCCAAATCTGCTCAAAAGCAAAGAGCAAAACCCTTTCCTCCTTGCCCACACTGTGGCTTTAATGATCATCATCCTGATGATTGTCTCATGAATACATGCTGTGAGATTTGCGGAAATCCAGCTCATGAGACATCTCAGCATGACAGTGTCATCCAAGCAAGGAGAAATTCCAAGAAACCCAGAATCACTGAGACATCCTCAGTTTCCAAATGCAAAACCTGTGTGTTAATACAAATAAACCGTAAAAACGTTTATTAATATTTTGCGATCTCTTTGTGTTTTGTTGATAACAAATGTAATGTTATCTTAAGTATAATTTTAAGGATACATGTTATTTTTGTAAAGCATTTACATATAGCCATTTAAATACAAAAATGTAATAATTAAGCATTTGTTGTAATAGTTTATTAGGATGGGTAAAAACCATAACCCATGGACCATAACCCATGGATCATAACCCATACCCAAGTTGGCTAGATACAATGTATACTTAGATACATTGAATCTAAGGAAAACCCATGGACCAACCCATAACCCATGACCCATAACCAAAAAACCCATGGGCAAAGAGGAGCGTACCACGGATCCCTAGGATTACACTAGACGGATCCTAAGTGGGAGGGATCCGTGGGATCTGTGGACAGAGGAGAAATTTGCCTATAAATAGAGAGCCATTTCTTCATTCTAACTTACCCCTCTTCTTACTAAATCTCTCATACACTCTCATTCTCTTCTAACATATAGATCACTTGATCTAGAGAGTTGTTCTTCTTTCTTTCTATTTGTGATCCTCATATAGGTCCTTCTCTAAGGCGAGATCACGAGCATTCTACAAGTCATCCAAGCAAGGGGTCCTTGATTGATTTGTCACTCCGCAAGATTTCTGTAGCGAAGATCTTGTATTTGATATTTCACATATTTGTTGTGTAATAGTTGTGTTGGTTTGGTCCACCGTGCTACGGACTCGGTATCTAGCTTTGTACCGGAAAAAGTGTAAGCAACATTGAAAAGGCTTCTCCGCCAAGTGAAGGAGTTTGTTGACATAGTGCTTGAACTCTCGAGTAGGTGACTCGGGGAGTGGAGTAGGGCAAGGAAGGTGACCTTGTAGCCGAACCACTATAAATCGGTTGTGTATTTTCTATCCCTTAACTTTATTTATTTGCTTGCATTATCATTAGATCTATACGTTCTCAACATCCATACGATTTCACATAATATCGAATCTAAAGTTTTTGAAATCAACTTAAAATCGGCAAAACTATTCAACCCCTCTTCTAGTTTTCTACAATTGGCATCAAGAGCTAAGTTTATAAAAGTTTTAAAATAAAATTGTATTTTAAAAACTTTTCGATCACTATGGGTTCTGAAAATTATAAGGAAGGGCAATCTATGCAACGACCACCACTACTTGAAACTAATGGTTTTATATATTGGAAAAATAGATTCGAAACATATGTGAAGTCTAAAGATATTGATCTTTGGTACATTATTGTTGAAGGCGATTTTGAGGCTACCTCAAATGATGATAAAGGAAATTTAGTTCACATACCTCATGATAAACTAAACGATGAAATGAAGAAAAAGCTTTCTAAAAATAGTGAAGCAAAAATGGTTTTATATAATGCTTTACCGAAAAAGGAATTCGAAAGAATTTCTATGCTTAAAACCTCTAAAGAAATTTGGAATTCTTTAGTTGTAACTCATCAAGGCAACCAACAAGTTAAAAATAATAAAATTGATTTATTTGTTCAACAATATGAACAATTTTCAATATCGGATGAGGAAACTATAGATCATTCATTTGCTAACTTTAATACTATTATTACATCTTTACAAGCACTTGATGAATCTTTTTCTAGCCGTAACCATGTTAGGAGATATCTAAGGGCACTTCCATCGAAGTGGAGATCCAAGGTGACGGCAATCGAAGAGTCAAAAGATTTGACAATCCTCACCCTTGATGAACTCATAGGCAACCTAAAAGTCTACGAGCTTGTCCTTGCTAAAGATTCCGAAGCCTCAAAGGTGAAAGAGAAACACAAATCTCTTTTCCTTAAAGCCAAAAAGGCTTCGAGCGATGAGGAGAACTCTTCTTCGAGTAGTGACGACGAAGAGTACGCTATGGCGGTAAGGGACTTTAAAAAGTTCTTTAGAAGAAAGGGTAGATACGTCAAACAACCGTATGACGATAAGAAAGGCTTTCGGAAAAGCAAAGAGGACGAGAAGCCAAAGGATGATCGTACTTGCTTTAAATGTGGGGACCCAAACCACTTTATTAGTAAGTGTCCCAAACGGGATGATCAAAAGGCGTTCGTGAGCGGCACATGGGGAATGAGCGACGAGGAGGACGAAGAAATTTGTCTCATGGCAAATGACGAGGTATGTCACGAATACTATAGTAGCTCATCACTTGATGACGACTCATTGCATAATGAATATGATAAACTATGCAATATTAGCTTAAAACTAGTTAACAAAAATAAGCTTTTAAAGAGTCAAAATAAACGTTTAGATAAAGAAGTCATAGAATTAAAAGCAAAACTAAAACGTTTAGAGAAGGGTAAAATAGCAAGTGGTGAATGTGAACTTTGCGTTCAACTTCAAACACTAGTGGATCACTTAGATTCTAAAATTGCTAGAATGAGCACGAACACTTTAGATACAATACTCGATAGCGTTAAAACTGGTAACAATCAAAAGGGTCTAGGTAGTCAACAACTTGATCCATCAACTAGTGAAAGTAAAGAAACAAAATTTGTTAAGGAACTAGAAAAACCAGCCACTGTTGTGGCGGATCCCACGGATCCCCTAAAAAGGGAACCGGCTAGTGTACAAAAAGGGATCCGTGGATCTGCTGTAGCAAACAGTAGCAATAACGTAGCTTCTTCATCTAGAACTGAGTTTGTCATAGTTAATAGGAAGAAACCAAGTCATGTCACCACTAGACAACCACCTCCAAAATATAATCCTACTTTTGCAAGAAACAAAGCTCCATCTTTTTCAAAACCTAACTCATTTAGGAGACCTAATAACGTTTACCCGAAAAGCAACCATCAAATGGGATGGAATCAAAACATGCAAAACGGTTTTCCCTTTCAAAACTTTGCTCCATGGAATGCATACTCATCTTATCCATACATGTCTAACATGAATGGAATGTTTAACACTAATGGACCCATGAACAAATGGGGACCAAACTTTTGAGTTTATTATTGTTTTAGGTGTGCTTAAAGGTCGACCTAGACCCCGATGAATGGGTCAAGGATAGCGGGTGCACGAGGCACATGACTGGCAATAGGGATCTATTCTCCACATATGAATCCATAAATGGAGGTAATGTGGTGTTTGGAAATAGCAAAAGTAGAATCATCGGTAAAGGTACGATTTCTAACAAATCTCTAACCATTAACGATGTGTGTCACGTAGAAAACCTAAACTTTAACCTCTTAAGTATAGGACAAATATGTGATAAAAAGTGCAATGTACTTTTTACCAAAACCGGTAGTAAGATACTTAAAATGGCATAACCATAGGAAGAGGAATTAGGAAACATGGAGTCTATGTCATTAAAATCGGTAATGAACCTAAAGACAAACTATGTCTTACCTCTATGGATGATACTTCGACCTTATGGCATCGAAGATTGGGTCACGCCAACATGCGACTTCTTCAATCGCTATCATCCAAAGATCTAGTAAGAGATCTACCTAAGTTAAAATATGAACATCATTTTTGTGATGCTTGTAATGTAGGAAAGCAAGCTCATTCAAGTCATAAAGCTAAAAACATGGTGTCCACAACTAGGTGTCTAGAATTACTACATATGGATTTATTTGGTCCATCCGCTATCCAAAGTTATGGAGGCAACTACTACACTTTGGTAATAGTGGATGACTATTCTAGGTATACATGGACAAAATTTTTAAAGAACAAAACGGAAACCTTTAACTATTTTGAAATATTAAGCAAAAAGATCCAAAGACAACTAGGAAGTCCCATAGTGTCTATTAGGACGGATCATGGTAGGGAATTCGATAATGAAGTGCAATTCGGAGCTTTTTGTGACGCTAATGGTATTACTCACAACTTCTCGGCTCCACGCACTCCACAATCGAATGGGGTAGTAGAAAGAAAGAATAGAACTCTACAAGAAATGAGTCGAACCATGCTTAATGAACAATCCATACCTCAAAAGTTTTGGTGTAATGTCGTTGATACTTCAACGTATATACTCAATCGAGTCTTAATTAGACCAATCTTAGGAAAAACTCCATATGAGTTACTTCGAGGCAAAAAGCCTACGTTAAATCACTTTAGAGTCTTTGGTAGTAAATGTTTTATTCTTAACACTAAAGATTACCTTACAAAATTTGATCCTAAATCAACCGAAGGTATCTTTTTAGGTTACTCGCCAAATAGCAAAGCTTACGTCATATTAAACAAAGAAACAATGAAGGTAGAAGAGTCATTAAATATAAAATTTGATGAAAGTCCACCCAAACCCTCTCCACCTCTTGTCGATGACGAGATTATAGAAAGTGAAGCTATAGTAATAAAGAAAAAGATAAGTGAAGAAGAAGAACCTTTAAGTGATGAAATAATAAACATTAAAGAGTCCAAAGATCACCCCGTAGATAAAGTCATAGGAAAACTAAACGAACGAACATTAAGGTCTCAAGTTCAAAACCAAAGTAGCTTGTTTTGTTTCATTTCAACCTTAGAACCTAAGAATACACAAGAAGCCATAAAAGATGAAAGTTGGGTAATGGCTATGCAAGAAGAACTAAATCAATTTGTTTCTAATGATGTTTGGACACTTGTCCCTCCACCTAGTAATCAAACCATAATAGGAACCAAATGGGTTTAAAAAACAAATTAGATGCAAACGGAGTAGTGTCTAGGAACAAGGCTAGACTCGTTGCTCAAGGGTATAACCAACAAGAGGGAATAGACTTTGATGAGACCGACGCCCCCGTGGCTAGATTAGAGTCTATAAGAATACTTCTTGCGTATGCTTGTGCTAATGATCTAAAGCTTTATCAAATGGATGTCAAAAGCGCTTTTCTAAATGGTTTCATAAATGAAGAAGTATATGTAGCTCAACCTCCGGGCTTCATTGATTTTGAAAAACCCAAACATGTGTATAAATTAAAGAAAGCCCTTTACGGTCTTAAACAAGCTCCAAAAGCTTGGTATGATAGACTCAAGTAATTTCTAGTTAAACACAACTACACCATGGGGTTAGTTGACAACACACTTTTACTAAGAAAAGAGAGTCACATATAATCATAGTACAAATATATGTAGATGATATTATATTCGGATCCACTTGTCAAGACATGTGTGATGATTTCTCTAAAATCATGCATGACGAGTTCGAGATGAGTATGATGGGAGAACTTAGTTTCTTTCTTGGTCTACAAATAAAACAAGTAGAAGATGGTATCTTCTTCAATCAATCTAAATACATCAAGGAGATGTTAAAGAAATTCGGTCTAGAAGAGTCAAAACCAATTAGGACTCCAATGTCATCCGACACCAAACTCACAAAAGATGAAGACGGAGAATCCGTAGATAATACTAAATATCGTGGCATGATAGGTAGCCTTCTCTACCTCACGGAAAGTAGGCCGGATATCATGTTTAGTGTTTGCTTATGTGCTAGGTTTCAAGAAGACCCTAAAACATCACACCTAGAAGCCGTAAAAAGGATATTTAGATATATTAAGGGTACAACACAATTAGGATTATGGTATCCTAAGGGCACGGGAGTAGAAACAATTGTATATGCAGATTCTGACCATGCAGGTGATTACGTTGATAGAAAAAGTACAAGTGGGGTATGTACTTTTATGGGATGTTGTTTAACATCTTGGTTTTCTAAGAAACAAACGGCACTTGCAATATCAACAACCGAAGCCGAGTACGTCTCCACCGGCAAAGCATGCCAACAAGCACTATGGATGAAACAAGCGTTAGTAGACTACGACATCCATCTAAGCGACATAGCCATCCTATGTGACAACAAAGGTGCCATCGACTTAAGCAAGAATCCGGTATTGCATTCTCGCACAAAGCATATAGAGATTCGTCATCACTTCCTAAGAGACAATGTTCAAAAGGGGAACATCTCTATTGAGAAGGTAGCATCCGAAGACAACATAGCCGACGTCCTCACCAAACCGTTGAAGCGGGAACAATTCAACCTACTTCGTCTTGGTCTTGGTCTAATGGAACAAACGTCGTAACTTATTTGACTCTACAAGGTATGTAAACACTAGCCTTCTTCTTTCTGAGTCTAGGATTCCTATTTCACGCACAACTCACAAACAATACGGGAATTTTCAAAACCCAAGATGAGTTTTTCAACTTATAGTCTTCTTATTTTTTTTTCAAAGAAAACCTACTTTCACAATGTTTTCTAAAAAGATGATACCTTCCCGTATCAATTTCACAAAAGCAATTTCTCACGTCTAGGACAAATCGCTTTTTCATTATTAATACAAAGTAAAAACGCGTTTTCATTGCATCTCATGTCTTTTGAATGCTAAAGGGGACACATAACTAATATGTGTTTTCGGGTACATTCATTTAAGCAACAATGAATTAGGAGCATTGATAACACAAAATTACGTACTCATGTACTAAATATGTGTTTTCGGGTTATCTCAATAGGATGGTTTTATACTTCTAGTTTATTTTCTACTTCTTTTTAGGAGTCGAGATAACCGAAACTCCAAATAGTTTGCATATAGGCACACACTAGGCAAAAATGTTTCCAAAAAGAAAATTTTGTGCTGCCTGAAACACCAGACCCACGGATCCCAGCCTTTATGCTGGACGGATCCCTCAAGGGAAGGATCCGTGGGATCCGTGCAACAGAAGCTGTTTTCAACTTCTATTTTTTTCACTTTGGATGAAAAATCCACATTTGTTTCATTTTTGGGAGTATGCTCTTTAATGCTTGTGTTCTCATGATCACATGCCTTGAATTCATATCTAATCATTAGATTTTAATCCACATTTTGGGTCAAGCATTCATTACAATGCTTTGTTTTTCTATATATATAACTCCCAAAATGCTTGCATACTCCATCTCCTTCTCACAAACACACTTCATCATGTCATCCAAAACCCTTTAGGAGAATCATCTAGTACAAACAATCATGATATCCAAACCTTTGTACTTCCACCATCCAAAATACCACAATCAAATGCTAGGATATCCGCACGGATTAGTATCCGATCTTGTTGTTTAGCAAAACCAACCTCAAATGGTTCATCCTCAACAAATAACTCACCACAAGATGCTTCCATTATAGCACCTCCCTCATCACCAACAAGTACACCAACTTCATCACCACCTAAAATAACTTTTTTGGAACTCCTTAAGACTCCAACAAGATCTAACCAACCTAAAGAAAAAGAATTAGTCTTTTCAACACCCCCACATCTCCAAATACTATATTTCAAGATCTTGAAACATCACCACCATTAGCTCCCATCACATTACAAGAACATCTAGGTTCTTTTCCACCACCATTTACAAACATTCCGGATATTGATCCATATTTTCCTATTTTTCCACCACAACTTCCGCATAACTCAAATCAAAACAACCCGAAAACTTCCGCACTCATTACCCACATCATTTACATTGTGAACATTGCCAATCCACTAGGGAAATTGCAATAGAAGTTAGGGAAGAAATGCGTTTCATACTCAACCTCATCCTTGATCGCATCAATACCATTACTCATCAAAACCTCCATCCATAACCTTATGCAAGCATGGAAGGAATCACTACTACTATTTTCTACTTTTAGTATTATTTTTCTTTTGAAGTCATTTTCAAGAACAAGTCTTGTTCTTATTTTTACATGCTTGTAAGTGGCATACATACCACTACAATTTGTTGTTTTATTACAAGGCCTTGTTTACATACCTTGGCTCCCAATCTTGATTCTCGGCAACCACAAGATTATATAAGCATGTTACTAACCTTTCTTTTTGTAGGATTTTTATTTTTCTTCACTTGACGCCCTAAACAAGGGGGAGCTACCGTCAAGGGGAGTTAGAAGTTTGTTTATTTCTTCCAAGGGTTAACTTTTTGTTTCGACAAAAGGGGGAGAAGAAGTAAAACTTAGGGGCTTTCAAAACTTGCATCTATTCTTAAGTTTTACTCATCATAACATTATGTTTTGTCATCAACAAAAGGGGAGAGATTGTTAATACAAATAAACCGTAAAAACGTTTATTAATATTTGATCTCTTTGTGTTTTGTTGATAACAAATGTAATGTTATCTTAAGTATAATTATAAGGATACATGTTATTTTTGTAAAGCATTTACATATAGCCATTTAAATACAAAATGTAATAATTAAGCATTTGTTGTAATAGTTTATTAGGATGGGTAAAACCATAACCCATGGATCATAACCCATACCAAAGTTGGCTAGATACAATGTATACTTAGATACATTGAATCTAAAGAAAACCCATGGACCAACCCATAACCCATGACCCATAACCAAAAACCCATGGGCAAAGAGGAGCGTACCACGGATCCCTAGGATTACACTAGACGGATCCCAAGTGGGAGGGATCCGTGGGATCCGTGGAACAGAGGAGAAATTTGCCTATAAATAGAGAGCCATTTCTTCATTCTAACTTACCCCTCTTCTTACTAAATCTCTCATACACTCTCATTCTCTTCTAACATATAGATCACTTGATCTAGAGAGTTGTTCTTCTTTCTTTCTATTTGTGATCCTCATATAGGTCCTTCTCTAAGGCGAGATCACGAGCATTCTACAAGTCATCCAAGCAAGGGGTCCTTGATTGATTTGTCACTCCGCAAGATTTCTGTAGCGAAGATCTTGTATTTGATATTTCACATATTTGTTGTGTAATAGTTGTGTTGGTTTGGTCCACCGTGCTACGGACTCGGTATCTAGCTTTGTACCGAAAAAGTGTAAGCAACGTTGTGAAGGCTTCTCCGCCAAGTGAAGGAGTTTGTTGACATAGTGCTTGAACTCTCGAGTAGGTGACTCGGGGAGTGGAGTAGGGCAAGGAAGGTGACCTTGTAGCCGAACCACTATAAATCGGTTGTGTCTTTTCTATCCCTTAACTTTATTTATTTGCTTGCATTATCATTAGATCTATACGTTCTCAACATCCATACGATTTCACATAATATCGAATCTAAAGTTTTTGAAATCAACTTAAAATCGGCAAAACTATTCAACCCCTTCTAGTTTTCTACACTGTGGTAGCACAATGCACTCAACCACTGACCATGAGTCGATTTCCAAATTCAAAGAGACCTTGAGACCCAAGCCCACCAGTAAGTGGGTCACTAAGAGAAACTAATTCAGTTTACTACTTGTGCAGAGACACGCCAGGGAGCCTATTTGACATCTAGACAGTGGATGCTCAAGAAGCATGACTGGTGTGAAGGAGTATCTGCACAAGTATGTAAAGGAACCAGGACCCAAGGTAGTATTTGGTGATAACTCATCATGTCCCACTGAAGGTTATGGTTCAGTAAACTGCAATGGAATAGTCTTCTCTAGAATAGCTTATGTCAATGGTCTCAAATACAATCTCATCAGTGTCAGTCAACTATGTGATGCTAAGTACATTGTGCAATTCAATGACAAACAAGGTACCATTTTCAATGCCAACAAAGAAGTTGTTTTGATAGCTCCTAGAAGAGATGATGTTTATGTCTTAGACATGTCTACTCTTTCTCAAGATGGAACCTGTCTCTTTGCCAAAGCCACTGAAACTATCAACTGGCTGTGGCACAAGAGACTCTCTCACTTAAACTTCAAAAATATCAACAACCTGGCAAAACAAAACAAGGTCCTTGGCTTACCATCACTGGTTTTTGCAAAAGACAAACCATGCTCAGCCTGTGAAAAAGGCAAACATCAAAGAGGATCTTTCAAAACAAAACAAAATTTCTCCATCAAAAGCTGCCTTCAACTCTTGCATATGGATCTCTTTGGACCAGTCAGTCCTAGATCAATCTAGCATGAGAAGTATACACTTGTCATTGTTGATGAGTTTTCAAGATACACTTGGGTATACTTTCTTTCCAAAAAAAGTCAGGAAGCTGACACAATAATGTCATTCATCAAGAATATTGAAAACCATAACGACATTACTGTTAAACAAATCAGAACTAACAATGGTACTGAGTTCAGAAATGATGAGCTTGAGAGTTTCTGTGATGAAAAGGGAATCTCCCAAAACTTTTCATCTCCCTACACCCCTGAACAAAATGGGGTGGCTGAAAGGAAAAACAGAACTCTCATTGAGGCTGCAAGAACCATGTTAAATGGCTCAGCTCTCTCAAAGCATTTCTGGACTGAAGCAGTCAAAACAGCCTGTTACACTCAAAACAGGTCAATCATTGTCAAAAGACATAACAAAACCCCATATGAGATATTCAAAGGTAGACTTCCTGATATCAGCTATTTTCATGTGTTTGGATGTCCTGTGTTTATTCATAACCACAAGGATCATCTAGGCAAATTTGATGCTAAAGCTGATAATGGATACTTTCTAGGATACTCACTGATCTCCAAAGCCTTCAGGGTATTTAACACAAGGAGATAACAAGTTGAGGAATCCTTTCATGTCACCTTTGATGAGAGTTCAGAAAGCATCAGGTTCACCACACCTCAGTGGAGGAAATAGGAATTGATAACTCATCAAGATATCCTCCTGATGAGTATAACACTAAAATCAATTCCGTATACCAAGCTGATCCTGACATCTCATACTATGTCTTGCCTCACAACTTGTCACAACCAACTATCAGTGAACTCATTGATAATCAATCAGTCCCTGCTGGGATAGGTAACACTGAACCAAATGTTCAGGATCCTGTGACTCATGAACCCCAACCTGAACAAGACATCTCAACAGATGTTCTTAATGATTATGTGGCTCATGCTCCTGAACTCACTCCTGAGTCTCCAGTGACCTCTTCAAGCTCAGATCCTAGACCACAAAGTAAGTGGACAAAATCTCAGTAAATTGAGCTTGTAAACATCATTGGTGAACCCACTGAGGGCATGTTCACTAGAAGCATGGCTGCTAAGTTAACTGCAGCATCAGCCAATGAATGTCTATATGCTGATTACCTATCAGAAATAGAACCCAAAAGTGTTACTGAGGCTCTAAAACATCCAAGATGGGTTCAGGCTATGCAAGAAGAACTTCAAAAGTTTGATAAAAACAAGGTTATGACCTTGGTCAAATGTCCTCAGGATGTCATTGTCATAGGAATGAAGTGGGGTTTCAGGAATAAAACTGATGAAAACGGCATTGTCTTTAAAAACAAAGCCAGACTTGTAGCCAAAGGTTACAGTCAACAAGAAGGCATTGACTATGATGAGACATTTGCTCCTGTTGCAAGAATGGAAGCCATCAGGATCTTCCTTGCATATGCAACATACATGAACTTCAGAGTCTACCAAATGGATGTTAAAAGTGCATTCTTAAATGGTGATCTCAAGGAAGATGTGTATGTTCAGCAACCTCCAGGCTTTGAGAGTAGTGAATTCCCTGACTATGTTTGCAAGCTTGACAAAGCCCTTTATGGACTTAAACAAGCTCCCAGAGCATGGCATGAAACTCTCTCAGCCTTCCTGATTCAAAACAAGTTTGTTAGAGGAAAGATAGACAACACCCTGTTTGTCTATAGGACTAAACAAGATGTGATACTAGTTCAAGTGTATGTTGATGACATCATCTTTGGCTCAACAAATTACAAACTTTGCAAACAGTTTGAAAAACTGATGACAAAGAAGTTTGAAATGAGCATGATGGGTGAACTCACATACTTCCTTGGACTACAAATCAGGCAAACTGATAAAGGAATCTCCATCAGTCAAGAGAAGTACACCAGAAATCTCTTGAAGAAATATGAGATATCTGATTGTGCCTCAGTGAAGACACCAATGGTCCCTCCTAACAACCTTGGACCTGATCTCACTGGCAAATCAGTCAATCAAACCCATTTCAGAGGGATTGTTGGCTCACTGATGTATCTAACTGCTACTAGACCAGACATACAATTCTTAGTCTGTCTAATAGCAAGATATCATTCCAATCCCAAAGAATCCCACCTCACTGCAGCCAAAAGAATACTCAGGTACCTGAAGGGAACCCCAAGCCTTGGACTCTACTATCCAAAGTGCTCAGGGTTTGATCTCAAAGGTTACTCTGATTCTGATTATGCTGGCTGCAACATGGATAGAAAAAGTACCTTAGGGTCCTGTCAATTTTTTGGAGGAAAACTAGTTTGTTGGAGTGCTAAAAAGCAACAATCAGTGGCTATGTCTTCAGCTGAAGCTGAGTATGTGGCTGCTGCAGGATGCTGTGCCAATGTTTTATGGATGAAAAGTCAACTCAGTGACTATGACATCCATTACAAAATGGTACCCATCTTCTGTGACAACACCAGTGCAATTGCAATCTCCAACAACCCCGTCCTTCATCAAAGAACCAAGCACATTGATATCAGATATCACTTCATCAGGGACCACATAATGAAAGGAGACATAGAACTTCATTTCATCCCTACTGAATATCAACTTGCTGATATCTTTACCAAACCCTTGGATGAACCTACCTTCAGGAGACTGAAAACTAAATTGGGGATGCTTGACATTGAAAGTCAGGTATCTAAAAACCAATCTCAGTAAGTCTTTCTCTAATGGTTTTGCCTCCCTAAAACCTCAAAATAACCCTCTCACTAAATGAGTAAGACTTATTCAGGGACCCTGACAGTTGATATTGAGCATTGAATGAGTAACTAAATGCTCCAAGTATCAGTTACTTAAATGTCCTAGGTTGGTAACTATGCCAATTTAATATAGGAATATATGTCTCCTTGTCTAACTGTCATCCATACCAAGGGTCCCTCAAATAACTTACCTCATCCCACTTGGCTTTAAATTCCCTCTCACATAAAATATCCTGTGGATATTTTATTACTGCAAAAAGTGCACTTTTACTGTACACTGCAATTGTTTCCTTGAAAAATGGGATTTTACTGCGGGTAGTGGAGGGTGGCATTAAATGTGGAAATTCAAAACATTTTCAAAAACCGACTTTACAAATCCACAAGTATGCACAAACTACCCCTCTAAACACACTATAAATACCCCTCACAAAATCCTTATAACACACACAAAAGATTTCTGCTAACAAAACTCTGTCAAAATCTTTTTTTAAACCCAGAAATCTTTGTGTTTTTCAAATCCTTTTCTGAAAAATCTTCTCTGTAAAACTTTACAAAAGTTTTTCATCACAACTTAAGAGATTCAAAAACCTTTGATTGTTCTTGTCAAGTTATTCTTCTCAAAACCCTAAAACTTTTATGGAAATGGCAAGAACACAATCTCTTCAGTTTGCTTCACAGTGGGTAGGTGATCTTAGCAATGTTGAATTTAAAACAAATAATGTCATAGGCAATTTTGAATATCCTCAAACTGTCCCAGCCTATAAGGACATTATGAAATTTTTGTATAACTGCCCACTGAAAACGGCCTTTGTTCAGTGTCCCTCTATTCTGTACCAAAACCTCCTCAGGGAGTTTTGGGCTACAGCTAAGGCCTTTGACCCGACACCCTCTACTGATGAGAATAACCTTAGACCACTCAGGGAATATCTCATCAGGTTCAGTCTTAACGGGGGTCAACAATTCACCCTGGATTATAAAACTTTTTGCACCTCAACAGGGTTAGATTACAACAAGGGAGTTTATGTCGCCCATCCTGAACCCTCCACAGTGAAGGATGGGTTAAAACAAATTGTTTTGGATCCAACATTTTTGGACAAGACCCCAGTCACCAAAAGCTCATTCCCCGTGGCTTGGAGGATCCTATTCACTTTTGTGATTCAGGCCCTCGGCGGGAACCACTCATCTACTGAACAAGTTAACTCTATTCAGTTGATGATGGCATACTGCTTGATGAATGGGGTCACTGTCGACATAGGGGAGATCATTTACAGTGATCTCGTAACCAAGCTACAGAGCAAAACTAGGACGAAATACGTTTCGTATCCTAGGTTTGTCTCTTGTGCTTTGCAAGTGTTACTGGGTTCAAATTATCCTCAGGAAGAAAAATTTGGTGCTTTACCTGGCATCCTGAGTCAACCAAATTTTCAAAAGGACCCATCCCTCGTCACTAATATTGAATTGACGGCCCATATGGTTGCTGTAAACAACCAGAGGGAATCAGTGTCTCCTAACCCTGCTCCCATAAAGAGAAAGGGGAAGTCTCAGACTGGGACTAAGACCAAACCCAAGTCTCAGGGCCCTGAGGCTTTAGGAACACAGCCCAAGAGGCAAAAGAAGCCCAAGATTGATCTGCCACCCACTGGTGACCAAGCAACATCCACCCTGGTGACAACGAAGGACACTGATGAATCACAATCAGTGCCCTTGGTCCCAACTACTACTCCCCAAGATCTAGAGGGAAACAAACAACCCGCTGGTAGGGGAGCGCCTTCCATTACGCCCAGTGATGACATTAGCAAATCAAAGCCTTTGTCTGAGGGCACACTGAATGATCCCAAAGACTCAGAGGGAACCAAACAACCCGCTGATAGGGATATCACCTTCACTGGCTCTGCTAAAGGCACTGGGAAAAACCCATCAGTGTCTCAGGGGTCTTAGGGGGACAAAGACTCGGAGGGAAAGGAACAACCCGCCGATATGAAACCCAAAACCAATCCTAACTCCAGAGAAGGCACTGGGAAACTCCCACCAGTGTCTGAGGGGTCAACGGGGGACAAAGACTCAGAGGGAAATATACCACCCGCTGATATGGAACCCATCACCAAACCCTTGTTGACTGTTGCTGATGTTACTGAGATACTTTTCTTTGATGATGAACCTGCTGAAAGTGAAGATGTTATTTTATCAGCAGGGGATGAAGTGGACGCTGAAGTTCAATCTGAACAAGAACCTCGGCCTGATCCACAGAAGCATACTGAGTCACCATTTCAACCTGAAGACAATGACTCGGATTCCTCATCATCCAGTTCTGGTGAATTTAGCCGCTATGACAACATTCTTCCAATCACTGAACGACAGCTAGTCATGTGGATCACCAAAGCCTCAAGGAAGATATACTCTGGGGTCACTGACCAAATGTGGGATCAACACACTGAGGCTGCTGCCAGTTATGCTGATCTAAGATCCGATGTGCTTACCTTCAATGAAAACACTGATGAATACAGAGAACTTATGTATGAGCAACTTCACAAATTGGATGATAACCTGGCTAACTTTCTCACACACCTTCAGAGTTGTGGGACCAAGATTGATGAAATCAAGGAATCGGTCAAAGAAGACCCAGCACTCAACTCAAAAGTGCTGGAGGCTACTGAGGCTTACTTAAAGAATTCCTCTGGCCTTACTGAACTTATCAACATGCTGAAATCTGCCAATATTCAGGGTCTTCAATCTTTGGTCCAGTCTCTTCAAACAACACTGGGCTCTTTGGATGATCAGGTGACTAATATGGCTAAGGCTTCCTCATCAATGGCGTGGAATCTTGGGCCTAGGATGACAGCCTTGGAACTCTCTCAGGCTAATCTTGAAACAAAGAGCACTGGTCTCCAAAAGGATACATCTGATATCAAGGCTATGATTATTGAACTCTACCAAGCCTTTAGAGGTCAGACCACCCAAGCTCCCCCAGTGTCCGAGCCAACTCTTGCTCTCACTGACGTTGCCGCAACAGTTGAGGGGGAGAGGAGCACTGAAGAGACTTCTTCTCACACTGAGGGGGAGCCAACACCACCAGTATCCGCAGCTCCATTATCATCATCACCACCTGTTTCAACAACAACAACAACACTGACAGTCACAACACCAATCATGACAACAACACCACCCTTGGTTGCATCATCTTCATCAGGACATGACAAAGGAAAAGGCATAATGACAACACCACCTGAGCCTGAGAAGATTCCCTTTAAGAGCGGCAACACTGAATACCTGCTCACACCTCAACAGCTAAGTGCCTATCTTGCAAAAGAAGAAAGGAAACAAAAACTTGCTGAGGAAGAAAGAAAAAGCATAGAGGCACTGGTAAAAGTGGTCGCTGAAGAAGCTGAAAACATTGGAATAGATGCTAAGAAGCTTGAAAAGGGTCAGGCAGGACAAAAATTCAAGGACGCTCAGGCTGCTTAGATGGATGAAATGAGAAAACAGTTGGAAGCAAAGAAGAAGAAAGCTGAAGCCCTCAGGCAAAGCAAAAATGAGCATTACAACTGGACAATGACAAGCCGAAGGCTACCTGAAAAGATCACTGATGATAAAAGACACTTCGAGGTTCATGATCCCCTAAAATTCATTGACTTTGGGATCACTGAACTCGATGAGCTTGGTCCAATAATTGAAAAGAAGAAGAATGCGGTGGTTAAGGAGCTAACGAAGATGCTCAGTAACAGGTATGAAAGACTGAGGGATGCACCAGCACAGCTGGGGATTCAGCCTGCCTTAACTGCACCTCAAGGATCTCAACCACAATCATCCACTGGCAAAAGGAAAAGAGTTGAGTTCCAGCCTGAGATTAAAGTGCCTGGACTAGAATGCAACAGGGAGCTTCCCGAAGGTGTAAAGTTCGTGAACTGTCTAGTGATTGAAAAGCCTGAAAGAGGGCTATTCCACATTGATGTCTATGGAAACCCAACATTTCAAAGATGGAGTGAGATTGATCAGGCAGGTGTGGCTGCAATGCTAAGCTACATACCAGTGGCCTCTCAAATTCAGACTCCTGCAAATGTCAGGTTCTGTGCTGACTTAAATGCCAAGATAAGAGATCATCCTGACAGAGAAACACTCATCACCAAGAAAGTCAAGCTTGAAGCACTGGGAATCCATCTGGACTGACATCATTTTGAATTATCTCTTGTACTAGTGATAAGAACCTTGTAGTTTGATCAATAAACGATGTATGTTTTGTTAAAGTATTCAGTGTTCCTTATTGTATTCATTAGTACATTCAGTGTAAGAAGAAGCCATTTGCTCACTTACACTGATCAAACACTTAGGCTATTTGTATATCCAAATAGGGGGAGACTGTTGGGTTCAGTAAATACCCAAACCCCTTAATCCTGGATTTGAATAGAAAATAACCTAAGTGCTTAGACCAATTAAACACTAACAGGTCACTAAGTGCATAGTCTCTCAGTGAGCCATCTTCAGACGCCAGTAAGAGACATAGAAGAAGTCTCTCAACTCGAAGGCGGAACTTAAGCGGTGAAGACTGAGTCAAGAAGAAGATGGTGGATTCAGTAAGTGATGACAATAACTTACTGAATCCCTCAAACTTCTCTCCAACTACAAACACTGAAGACAAACTGAAACTGAAGACTGAAGACTATGAAGACTGAAGAATGGGCGGTACAAAACGGTTATGCTTGAAGCGATAAAGAAGGAGTACTTATCTTCAAGAAGTCAACCTTCCCTAAAAGGATCAGCATCAGTACTGACATGAAGAAAGTGACTTGGTCCCTTTACCTAATATAGTCTTTGTAAACAGAGACAAAATACATCAATATTTTGTCTTCTGCAAATTGTCAGTTTGTCACTTAGGAAAGAGTTAAAACTCATACTTGTATAAATAGCATAATAGATGGACTGAAAGGTTAAGCTTGTGAATTGTAAAAACACACATACACGCAAGCCATCTTTCACTCCTCTAAATACAACTTAATCCCTGAGATAGCTCAGTGGGTACTTGTAGTTGTGCTCAGACATAGCCTGACCTTAGAGAGGAGTTGCAAACACTTTGTCATTTCAATCCCTAGTACTGTTCCGCAAGTACTAGGGTAACGTATTCTTCTAATTCATTTCTAATAAGAATATGACGTTGAAAATTACTCTCGTGTTTTATTTATATCTTTTCAGTCATTGATTCACTATTAGTCTTGTTTACTTAACTAAAACTGTTTTTATATTATAGTGAATAGGGAACAACAATAAATAAGAAGCTAGCTTCTAACTTATACAAGCAAGACGAATGAAAAGTTTGATGTGGAATATCGATTATACCCTTATTTTAAATGTGAATTTATATTATTGAAAGTAATTTAGAATGATAAAATTGAAATTTCGCGACTGGTATTTTATTCATATTAGTTTAATATGTTAATGTTACATTCTTGCCGTTTGATAATTATTCAGATTAAATTTGACCAAAATTGGTGTAAACGAAGATAAATACATAATCTCGTGCCTAAAAGTTACTTGTATAAAATGAGTGGCATATATGAGAAAAACTTACCGTAAAAGTTAGGTGGCCTCCCGATATATTATCCCATTAATAAATACCTGTATACTTTTTATTTTATTAAAAATAGAATAATATGTTGTTGTTATTTATAAATATCATTATTAATATAAATTAAACTAACGTATTTACACGATACGTAATCATAAATATGAAAGAAAAACACGAGTTACTGTAACATGTAAATGAATACACGAGATTATACATATACGAACGACTCATGTTATTTCTCTCTATGATATTAGGTAAGGATATCCGGAAAAATATTATTTTTTAACTATCCACACTCAATAACGACCCATGTTATCTATACTACTATATAAAGCATTTAAGTTGTGGGCTCCACAAAAAAATTAAGATAAGGAGCTCCAATCATTGAGTGACATGTGTCACTTCTCTAACTAAAAAATTACTAAAAGGGAGGAGCTCTAACAAACTAAAATAAGGAGCTCCAATAATGGGGTAACACATGTCACTTCTTAACTAATTAATCATCTTTATTTTTGAATTTAAATATCTTTTAATTCATTTATTTTTTTTATGATCTAATTTCACCATATTTTTAAAAATTTTATGCTCTTTAATTCAACATCCATTTTGATATATTTTTAAGAGTTTTTAGTTTTTACATTTTTAGTAGGTTTATTTTATTTTGATTCAAATTTTTATAAATTTAACCTTTATTTCAATCAATACAAACTTTATTTATCAAAATCATTTACTTTTAGAAAGTGTTTGACGGGTAAGAGATTGTGAAGGTCTTTTTATATGCGTGAATAATGATGTCACGGGAAAGATACGGAAAACTCAAACAAACACATACAACTAAGACATATACATTTGGAGTGTTGTGAAATGAATTCACTAAGCGGGTACGGAATTGCGAGGAGAGTTGGGTTAACAATTCATTTACTATATTTATTATATAACTATATTTATCGCCGCCGCTGTGCGCGGGTATCCAACTAGTTCTTAAAAATCAGCTTAAATTATCATTAACAGAAATATAAATATCAAAACGAAGGCGCGACCTCAAACATTAATGGGAGATGAGAATAAATAGACGAGATTCTACATATAACACCGACACATAATTTTTAAAGTAATTTTGTGCTACTAAACACACATAATATTTAGAATATGATATAAATAGTTAAATTTAAATAATATCAACCTAAACACCATGCCAGTAAAACAAAATCATACAAAATATTAATACTAATGAAAAATTTTATGTAAAAACTCGTGCGTACACAGATAGTATGACTATATAAATATTAAAAATTTGATATAATTTTATTGAAAAGATCTTTAAAATTACAAAATCGTGAATTATGAATTGTCACAATATTTAAACTCAAAACAAAGTTATTGAAATATTATTACCCGTTATATTATCAACCAAAACTTCATGTGTGTACGGGTTATGAAACTAGTTTTACCAACCAAAAAACCATCTAACAAACAACATGATTTCTCATTTTAAACCTTTCTATATACACTTTCGAGGGATCTTAGAGAAAAGGGATTGATTTGCACATTTTTTATTTTGATTTGAACACTCGACTGTACAAATATATAAAAAAGACTATAGACAATATACAACTATGTAATGCATAAAGTTAAGTGTATCGATAAAGAATATGAGTGTGCAAATCAACTTACTAGAGAAAATGTCACGATAGTCACGTGAATACACAGGTTATGCCAAATATATTTGAGTAAAAGAGCCGCTTTTATCTTGTAAACATGAAAACGAAAATTTCCCCAAATACTCAATCTCATGTGAATAACGTGCAACGAACTGCTGATGACTTGTTTTTGAAGATACAAATAAGCAAACGTCTCACGCATGAACTTTATCAACACTATGATATGTTTTTCATTTATATGCATCGAATTACTTCGATCTAAATATCTTTTAATCATATCTAACATTTATCCATCATTCCATACATGTGCTTGTATGGGCCATTATATGATCGACGAGGACCACGACATTACATAACACAAATTACAAAATCCATGTATCGCGAGGCCCACAATGGAACCGGTCTGTTTTAAGTTAACAGGGACTTTTACTACGAATTTCTACATGTCGACATAAGTTGTAAGGGGGTGTTTCTTGTGAGAAGTCTAATTTTGGTGAGAACGCGAGAAGAGATCCTAGCCCTCCATCTAGTCCCTCCTTTTTTTAGATCTAATGGCTAAGATTAGCTAAACATTTACACTAACCAAGGGCAAATATGTAAATTACAAACAAATATCTAATATATAAAGAAAAAACACACACTTTAACTAAAAGCGATGGTGAAAAATTAGATATTTTCTCTCTCGACCTAGATATTTTCCGTTCACAATTACCGGCATTAAATCAATCCCTTAACCGTCACAACTATGGCCATTAAAATCTTTCTTCTACCGTCGTTAACCGCTGTAAAGTCGCCGTTAAACCGCCATTATATCACCGACGTTAAACGCTGTTAAGTCTCCGTTAAACCGCCGTTCAAGACATAATGCCACCGCCGTTAACACGCTCAATGACACCGTCTTTCAATCAAAGCAATCAACGGAATGTAATTGAATCTGAATCAGAATCTGACGGAGATGAAATTACCGATATTACCGGAACATCATCGGAAAACTCAGAGATATCAAGTAAAATTCATATTTTATTTTAATTTAATTAATTTTTATTAATATTGTTTAGAATTGTTAATATTAATTTTAGATAATCATTTATCTTCACATGTGAAGATAATCATTTAGATGACTTAAGTGCTAAATAAGTCTAGTTATTAGAATCTTCACATGTGAAGATAATCATTTAAGCTTTGATTAGATTAGCAGTTTTGAGGTTATAAGTACAAATAAGTCCAGTTGTTAGTATCTTCACATGTGAAGATAATCATTTAGGAATGAGTTTTTGATGCAATTAGGCGATTTAAGTTTTGATTTAGATTAGCAGTTTTGAAGTTATAAGTTCATTTAAGTCCAGTTGTTAGTATCTTCACATGTGAAGATAATCATTTAGGAATGAGTTTTTGATGCAATTAGGCGATTTAAGCTTTGATTAGATTAGTAGTTTTGAGGTTATAAGTACAAATAAGTCCAGTTGTTAGTATCTTCACATGTGAAGATAAACATTTAGGAATGAGTTTTTGATGAAATTAGGCGATTTAAGCTTTGATTAGATTAGTATTTTTGATGTTATAAGTTCATATAAGTCTAGTTATTAGTATCTTCACATGTGAAGATAATCATTTAGGAATGAGTTTTTGATGCAATTAGGCGATTTAAGTTTTGATTTAGATTAGCAGCTTTGAGGTTTTAAGTTCATTTAAGTCGAGTTGTTAGTATCTTCACATGTGAAGATAATCATTTAGGAATGAGTTTTTGATGCAATTAGGCGATTTAAGCTTTGATTAGATTAGCAGTTTTGAGGTTATAAGTACAAATAAGTCCAGTTGTTAGTATCTTCACATGTGAAGATAAACATTTAGGAATGAGTTTTTTTATGAAATAAGGCGATTTAAGCTTTGATTAGATTAGTATTTTTGATGTTATAAGTTCATATAAGTCTAGTTATTTGTATCTTCACATGTGAAGATAATCATTTATTTTTAGGAATAAGTTTTTGATGCAATTAGGCGATTTAAGCTTTGATTAGATTAGCAGTTTTGAGGTAATAAGTTCAAATAAGTCCAGTTGTTAGTATCTTCACATGTGAAGATAATCATTTTTTTAATGCAATTAGGCGATTTAAGCTTTGATTAGATTAGTATTTTTGATGTTATAAATTCATATAAGTCTAGTTATTAGTATCTTCACATGTGAAGATAATCATTTATTTAGTAGTTTTTGTTGTTGATGTAGTATTTTTGCTGCTGTCAGGTATGACAAGTATATAGTAATCATTTGATTTATGCTTTTAGTTTTGTTTCTACGAGTTATATTAATCATTTGATTTATGCATTTAGGCGATTTAAGCTTTCATTAGATTAGGATTATTGACTTTATAATTTCTTATAAGTATAGTTATTAGAATCTTCACATGTGAAGATAATCATTTATGAATTAGTTTTTAATGCAAATTTAGACGATTTAAGCTTTTATTACATTATCATTTTTGAGTTTATAAGTAAAAATAAGTCTAGTTATTAAAATTTTCACATGTGAAGATAATCATTTATTTTATGAAATTAGGCGATTTAAGCTTACCTTGTGAATATAAACATTTATCCATAAGTTTTTGTTGAAATTAGGTGATTTAAGCTTTGATTAGATTAGTAGATGCTGTAAGGTATATAGTTCCTGCTGACAGATATATGGTTTCTACGAGTTATAGTAATAGTGAAACAATTCTATGTTTAGTATCTTCATATGTGAATATAATCATTTATTTTATGCAATTAGGCGATTTAAGATTTGATTACATTAGCATTTTTGAGTTTATAAGTAAAAATCCTAGTTATTAGAATCTTCACATGTGAAGATAAGCATTTAGCAATCAGTTTTTGTTGCAATTAGGTGATGTAGTTGTTTGATGTAGTTGTTTTTGCTACTCATATAGGATTTTTGCTGTTGATTTAGTAGTTTTCGTTCATGCTGTAAGGTATATAGTTCCTGCTGACAGGTATATAGTAGTTTTTGCTGCTGATGAAGGATTTTTGTTGCTCTCAGGTATGACAGATATATGGTTTCTACGAGGTATATGCTTTCATTAGATTAGGATTATTGAGTTTATAAGTTTTAATAAGTTTAGTTATTAGAATCTTCACATGTGAAGATAATCGTTTATTTTATACAATTAGTTGATTTAAGTCTAGTTATTAGTTATAAGTTCAATTAGGTGATTCAATCTTTTGATTAGATTAGGATTTTGGTTCCTACTGTCAGGTAATTCATGTTGTTAATTTGGTAATTTGAAAGCTTTGATTACAATTTTTTGCACTTGAAAAAATTATCATTTATGAATGAAGTTATAAAATATACACATGTGAAAAAAATCATTTTTGATTATGTTTGATAATAATTAATTTATTGTTTTGAAATATGTTGAAAAGCTGTTTATTATATGAAATTGAATTTTTTTTGAAGGTATACATTATATAAAACAAGACGATTCAGATATATGTGAAGAAATTGAAGTAGAAGGAGGAGATTTTCATTACAAGCCAATTGTTGATGAATCTGAGAAACCGAAAATGGGAAGAGAGTATACAACAATTGAAGAGTGTATAAAAATGTATGAAAACTATGCTGAGAAAGCAGGATTCAGTGTTAGGCTGTCAACACAGATTACTTTGAAAAGCGGTATTATAGAAAGGAAGTATTTGGTTTGCAACAAAGAGGGATTGCCAAAAGGTGTTAATAAGGATACTATGAGTGAAGAGACTAGTGAAACGCAGATTAGAACGTCAAGTATATCAAGGACTGGATGTATGGCAAGGGTTAAATTCAAGCTCAATGCGAATCATACAAAATATGAACTGTATGATTTTGAAGAAAACCATAATCATACATTCATTCCCGTAGTCTATAGAAATCTGTCAAAGAAGAGGAAAAAAATGAGTCACAAACAACAAATATATATGCAACAACTTGGAGGTACGAATATTGGTGCAACAAGAGCTCATCATCTTTATGCGGCTACAAATGGAGGATACGATTCAGTTGATGCAACAGAGACCGAGTTTAGGAATAATAAAAGGGATTTGAACAGTCATATTGGTGATAGTGATGCACATATGTTGATTACAAAGATGGAAAACAGGAAAAAACATGTTGCAAATTTCTCTTTTGAATATGCTGTTGAACACAGCCAGTTGACTGCACTGTTTTGGGCGGATGAGATGGCAAAGTATAATTACAAAGAATTTGGAGACACTATATCTTTTGACGCAACTTTCAGAACAAATAAGTATGTTCTCTTTCAGTTTAATTTATTAATTCTTTTTTTATGAAATTTCTTAATATGTTTAAACGGCTTTAGTAGCAGAAACTAAAGTAATTTTCACATGTGAAAAATATAAGTATCTAATTCAAGTTTTTGTTCGATTTTAGTTTGTAGTAGATAATATTCACATTTGTTGGAAAAATTAATCTAATTTATATAGCATATTTTCACAAGTACTGATAAATTTATTTTTTGTAGATATAAAATGGTATTTGTACCTTTTACGGGCATTGACAACCACAGAAAGTGTGTCACATTTGGTGCTGGAATGCTATCTAATGAAACGACAAAGTCATACATTTGGTTGCTCAGATGCTTTCTAAAGGCCTTTTCAAAGCAACCAAGATTAGTAGTAACTGATCAAGATCCTGCTATGAGAAAAGTTGTTGCTGCAGTGTTTAAAGAGTCAAAACACAGGCTTTGTATGTGGCACATAACAAACAAGCTTCCATTTAAGGTAAGACATTAAATTCAAATGTGAAAAATATTTTTAAAGTTATAATTGAAATAAGACTGGTTATAATTATTTAGGAATTTATTGATTATGGAATTTTCACATGTGAAAACAATCAGAAAAATATTACTTTTTTAAGGGTACAAATGCAATTTTCACATGTGAAAATATTTTTGAATTAAATTTTCACAATAATCTATAAAAATATAAAGTATTTTCACATGTGAAAAAATTCATTTAAGAATGATATTTTGATACAATTAGACGATTTTTGTTTTTGTTATCATATAGATTATTGTGCTTTGTTTTTTAACATAGGTTATAAAAAAAAAACTGTAATTTTCATATTTGCAAAACCATTCTAGACAATGGTACTTTTAGAAGAAGGTTGCACCGCTTAGTTTGGAGCCTGTATATAGATCCAGAAGAATTTGTGGAAACATGGTTGGCGTTGATTAATGAATTTAACCTGCAAGAAAACAAATGGTTATCAGATATGTTTGAAATAAGAGACAGATGGATTCCAGCTTACTTCAAAGATGTTGAATTGTGTGGGCTTATGAGAACTACATCAAGATCAGAGAGTGAGAATTCGTTTTTCTCAAACTTTACCAGCAGTGGATCAACATTGTTAAACTTCATGATGGGCTTTGAATCTGCTATGGAAAGACAAAGGCATAAACAAGAAGTTTTAGATGATCAAACAATTGAAAAAGTTCCGAGATACAAGACTAAATTGGCAATAGAACGTCATGCTGCAAAGATCTACACAAGGACAATTTTATTGCTTATTCAAGATGAAATAAACTCTGCTGTTTATGATTGTCATCAAGTGTCAGAAGTTATTGAAGATGGCATTGAAGTTCTGACAATAAAAGAACTTAGAGAAATAATGCCTAGAAAATCAAAGAAGAAATATAATTTTGAAGAAACCGAAGTTCAAAACAGAAGGGATAGGACAAAAAAAGAGCTACGTTTCAAGGTATTTTCTCTTCTTAAAAATTCTAATTTATAAATAGAGTTAATAAATAATATTTTTCACATGTGAAAGTTCTATGAATTAAAACATATTGAGTTATTGTTTGTGCATTGGGTAATTATTGATTGGTCTATAAATTTACTTTATTTTGTGATATGTTTGATTTCTGCACATAAATTAATGATATGTTTCACATGTGAAAATCTATCAACAGATATTATTAGTTGTTTAGTAGGTTATAGCTTGCTTAGTTTGAAAAACTAATTGTTGATTTTGATTATATTTGCTGATGATATTGATTTGAGTTTTGTATATAAATAATTTGATTTAGTTAATAAATTATATTTTTCACATGTGAAAATTCTATAAACACCTAATTTTTTAATCTATTTTATGGTTATGTAGGTGTCAACTAATATGTCCGATGGGACGACGGTATGTTCATGCATGAAATTTGCAAGATTTGGATTCTTGTGCAGGCATGTATTTTGTGTAATGAAAGGAAAAGGAATTGAAGTTTGTCAGGACCGATTAACATAAGATTTATGTGGTTTGGGAGGTCGGGGTTGGTGGAAGAAGATGAAAGAATTCATCTCTTCTTAGTGAGAGAAACTAGAGAGAGGGAGGAGAAAACACAAGATTTTATTAAGAAACACACACAATACCAATAACCTAATGCTTCACCTCACCCCTCATGGAGAGTCATGAGGGGTATTTATAGGCTCTATCTTTGCCACTTACACGATACTAGTCCCTAAGGGAAAGTATACTACGCATCTAGTCCAATTCACGTAAGTGACGTTATCTTTAGAAAAAGCGAGGCTAACAATCTCCCTCCAAGATAGCGTCACACGTGAATGGTTACAATGAGACTTATAAATACAAAACAAAGTAAATTTCAATAGTAATTAACACTGTTGATTTTCTTGAAGTGCAGAGTCTCTGTAGTCTAGATACTGAGGCAAACTTGAAGTTCTCCCTTCCGATGACCTCGGCAAATGATCTTCTTGTAGCTCAACTTCAATCATAACGTCTAGTTAGGTTATTACTCCCTCCTAACTAGTGAGCCTTTTTTCTTTTCTGCCTCTGAACCGACAACACTCTTCCAACACGTCTTTAATCTTGACACGCAATGGGAGAAAGTAAACTCTTGATTGTAGCACAATGGTTGTCGTTTTGGGAACATCGTAACAACATAACTCACTTAGTATTGCATCCAAGTTGGTAAAAACCCCGATGTACACCACACTACTTCTCCTTCTTCAGTCTTAAGCAAAAATCCCTTCGTAATCCATTCACGGAAGATGAAATGCCAACTTCTCCCTCCTGATGGTTGCGAGCTATCGGAATCATCATACTGTTGCGTACATGCCGTATTACCTTCTTGATGCAATATTTAACATCATAGCTTGATCAAAATCCCGTGAGAATATGTCGCAAAAATACTCTCAATAATTTTCTCTAACCAACGTTTAATCGAACCTCCTTTGAATTCACCGGCTAAAAGTAATGACCACATATGGAGATAGCCCGATACGACTAACTTGAAAAGGAAGTAAACATCCCATCTTGTGACTTGCTGCTTGTTCTAAATTTTTGAACAATCCACAACTGCGTGTGACACTGAGCACAACAACGTAACTCCTTAAAGTGATGGTTACACACTGTGAGCACTACAACGTAACTCCTTACCAGTTATAACCAGATTGTCAAATTTCAAATGTTCTCCAACAAGTTATCTTGAGACATGCATCCAACCAACCAACGTCTCAACGATAAAGAAGTCCACCCGTGAAATATCACTTCAATTCCGCATCAATAATACCGTACAAAAACTCCGTAGTCATTTTTCCAATTATCACTCAAGCCGTGAATAATGTATCCCTCCGTGAAAATATACCATACCAAATTACCACTCATAGACCAAATAATTTGTATCCTCAATTTTTTGTTAAAAAAAATTGGATGACAATATTTGGATTTACACGTCGACTTGCAGTCCAAGAATCAACAAACATAACTTCCACGTTATATATAATTCTTGGCCCATGTCAATCTACGTTTAATTCCATGATCCACTCCAAGAATACTGAAGCCCACGAGACACATCCAAAAGCCCAAATGAGATATTATATCCGATCCATTTTCTCAGCATATCCGGTATAAGAGAACGTTGAATATCTTTTCATTTCACTTAAACCTAAACCTAAATATCACTCTCACAAAAAATACGCCTACCACACAAGTATTTCTCCCAAAGCAGATCTTGAGAGAAAATACGCTCCTCCTACTTTCAATCCTTTTCCCACAACACATCTCAGATTTATCATGTATAATCGAGCAAACAACAAAACGTCTCTATCCTTTTTGTACCAGATTCGAAGACCACAAGTGAGATGGCTTCAAGATCTTTGAGAAAAAGGGTCTCGGGTAGGTCCATGTGTAAATGTTATGTCGTTTTCGATTTTTCTTTTTGAAGTCTTGACCGAATATAAGGCAAGGTATAACATATTTGTTATAAACTTTCTTTGAAATTCGAATATCACATGGAGCATGCCTTCGAAAAGATCTATGATGGTAGAAGGTTCAATTAATTCAGTCTTTAAAAGATTGAAAAAAAATTGAATCATATCTGAGATTATTGGGTTGAATTTTTTGTTTTGAGTCTTGAATGAGAGTTTGGGGAGAGATGAGAGGGTATATTGGTGAGTCTAGGTCTAGGATTAGGTTTCGGACTGATGATGTTGGTAAGACTGAAGTTGAGAGATGTTAGAATGGTATTTGGTATACGTTTGTGGTCATGGTCAATTTTACGCATAACTTTTTTTCTTTTTCTGCTCATTACATTCTTACACGTAGCTTTTTGCTTATGCGTAGGAATACGCGTAACATCTTATGCGTAGCCCATTCTTACGCGTAAGCCAAGGCTTATGCGTAAGAGCATATGCGTAAGTTTTCATACGCGTAACTTCACACGCAACACCTCTAGATTCCCTTTATGCGTAGAAACTAGGGTTTTGACCCAGATTGACTTTTTCCGCGAGTATTCCGACCATGTTTTTCCGTCCATCTTTAAGCAAAAACCCAGAAAAGCATAAAACTGCTTCTTTTTACCATGTTGACCATATGAAGATGACAGTTGACCACTTTGACTTTCACATATTTGGAACAAAAAAGCATAAAAAGTACTGTTTGGATAATATATACCCAAGACAGATATATTCAAGAAAAACCATGACTTTTTGTTTAGACCAAACATAGGATACCAAAGACATGAGTAAAAACTGTTTGCCCATATTATACGGAAAAATTTTTTCCGACCCACAAAATAAGCATAAAAACAGTAAAACACATGTATAAAAACCAACATAAATCAACACAAGATAACCTTGGCTCGTTATACCAATTGTTAAGATAACCTGGCTCTGATACCAATTGTCAGGACCGATTAACATAAGATTTATGTGGTTTGGGAGGTCGGGGTTGGTGGAAGAAGATGAAAGAATTCATCTCTTCTTACTAAGAGAAACTAGAGAGAGGGAGGAGAAAACACAAGATTTTATTAAGAAACACACACAATACCAATAACCTAATGCTTCACCTCACCCCTCATGGAGAGTCATGAGGGGTATTTATAGGCTCTATCTTTGTCACTTACACGATACTAGTCCCTAAGGGCAAAGTATACTACGCATCTAGTCCAATTCACGTAAGTGACGTTATCTTTAGAAAAAGCGAGGCTAACAAAGTTATTCCAGATAAATACATATTACGGCGATGGAAGAGAGACATATTGCCACCAGATATTCGGAAAAAGAAACATTTGTGGGGTTCAGATGCTGAAAAAATTATGGATCTTTCAACTACAGCTTATTCTGCAGTAGACTATTGCCTGAATATTTTGGCAAAAGATTTACCAAAGCTGACTGAATATGTTGAAAGAATTAAAATTCTGAAGAGTGAAGTTGAAGAAGCAAATCCAAATGCTGAACCCTTGACTAAGAAGGAAATGTTTAACATTCAGCTTGGAGTAGAAAAGCCAGCAACCAATGATGTTCAGAATCCAACAAAATGTAAAAACAAAGGAGATCCTCCAGTTGGACAAAGAATGAAGGGTGATTTGGAGAAAGTAAGAGAATATATGAAGAAGAGGAGAAGATTTTGTAGAAAATGTCAAAAGATGAGAAGACATGACAGTAGGAACTGCAAAAGAAAAGAGAATGAAGTTGTGACAGATAGTGATTCAACAGTGCACAGTGATTGATAATAAAAATGATTTGCAGATTACACGACATTAGGAAATGGATATGTTAGTACATTTTTTTTTACATTTTTAATATGATACTTTGAAGATAATGTGTCAATGTATAGATTTGAGAATTAATAAAGATATTATATGACTGATTTTTTAAAGTTTTATAAACAGTGGTTTCTTGAGGCAATTACTATTACTCTATATTTATTTTCACTTGTGGAAAACAAAATTAATGTTTTCCAACACAACAATGATTTCACCAAAAAGGACTAGCTCAACGAAGAGTTAGTAGTTAGTTGCTAAAGGCTTATCAAATCTACTGCTTCTCCTGCTGGTTACAACTTATGTTGCTGCTGGTGTCTTTTCGTTCTTTGCTACTATATAGACACTTAAAGTTAAGCACATTAAATTCATGTTTTAGTAGTACATTGTTGCTGGTATAGTAGTTATACGGTTTTACATATTTGCTTCTGATGTACTAGTTTTGGTCTCTGCTGTCTGGTATATAAGTCCTGCTGGTATAGTAATTATATCGTTTCTGCTGTTAATGCAGACTGGTTTTTGCTATGTGTTATATAGTTCTTGCTATGTGTTATATAGTAGGTATACGGTTTTACATATTTGCTGCTGATGTAAATATGCATTTAATCTTATCTCTGTCAATTTACTTTCAAATATGCATTTACTGGTCTTCTTTGGTATAATTTTATTTCATACAATTCACTCTATAAATTTACTATAACTTTAAAAAATAATAATAATAAAAAATAACATGCAACATTAAATTTTTAAAAGTTAAAAAGATAAACATATTGTCAAACAAATGTCAACAACAATAATAACATCTAAAGTATGATGAAACCTTGAACAATCTGTTTAAGTTCAGATAATCTAACTTTCAGAGCAACTCAGATAATCTAACTTTCAGAGCAACCCAGAAATCTAATTTTCAAAGCAACTCAGAAATCTAATCTTTTTCCTCTATTTTCAACGGCTGCTTCAATAAGTTGTTTCCTTACTGATTTTTCAATTTTACAATACTTTGCAACTTCTTTAAAGAAATTATTCCTGCATTTATTATTATCTGCCAAAATTATCCTTGCAGCAAACTTTGATATGTTAAAAAGGAAATAGCAATAGTTAAAATCAATAAAAATTTCACACGTGAAAAATTAAATAATAATTAAAAAAGTGAAAATATCATTCAAAAAGCTGTATGAACACTTTTTAATCTTATAAAAAAATAAAAATATCATTCAATCATTGTTTATTATGTATGAACTGACTAACCTGAGCATGTAATAAAAATATCATTCAATCATTTTTTATTACGTATGATCTGACTAACCTGAGCATGTGAAGTTGCTTGGTCTGTTCCTTACTTTCTTAAAAAAGACCGTATTCCCATTTACTCTCAGTTTCTCCGAAATACATATTCATATGCGACATCAAAAAAACTCCATCATCAAAAAAATTATCCACAGTTCTCCATTTCATTTTAAGTCTTTCAGCAGTAACTTTTTGAAATGAAAATCCAATATTTGGTGTATTGTATATGTTGTGAAAATTTTCAAACATCTTTATCTGCAAAATAAAAAATAATTAAAAAACATAAATTTTTAAAAAATATAAAAAAAAAATTATACATATTTAAATTTTTTCTCACCAAAAGTTCTGGATCTGAACAATATCTGCTCTCATTTTCTTCATCCACCATTGAATTGTCGATAATTACAACTTTTCGTTTCTTTATATCAAAGCAAATCAAAAAGAAGTGGTCTACACAACATATAGGAAAGAATATCTGATTCAAAATATATATATATATATATATATATATATATATATATATATATATATATATATATATATATATATATATATATTTAATTAAAAATTCATATAATATTAGAAAATGCATATTTAATAAAAACTAATAGAAAATTAAATAGCCATACCAAATTGAAATTTTCAGCTGCTAAAGTCCTTTTTATTTGGTAATCAGTCCTAAGAACATCATCTTCGAAAAACTGATACTTCTGACAATATGATGTAGAAATATCAACTATTCCCTTTGTATGAATAACAAATTAAAGATAATACTCAATAATTGCATTTTAAAGATAACACAGAAGTACAATATTCTCATAATTAGTTTTTTACAAAAAACAAAAATCATTCTTATTTGATTTCCTTCACAAGTGAAAGAAAAATCAACACTTAAATCAACAATGAAAAATATTGATTTACGCAACTCATAACTATATAATTTTCTTCACAAGTGAAAATATTGATTCTAAACTTCAATAATCACCTATAAATCAACAATAAATAACAAATTAATCAAAACCGAGGTACAAATATTCTCATAAAGTATGATTTACACAACTAACTCATTCTTATATGATTTTCTTCACAAGTGAAAATATTGTTTCTAAACTTAAAAAATCACCTCTAAATCAACACTGAATAACAAATAATCAAAACTGAGGTACAAAAATTCTCATAATTTATGATTTACACAACTAACTCATTCATAGATGATTTTCTTCACAAGTGAAAATACTGATTCTAAACTTAAAAAATCACCTCTAAATCAACACTGAATAACAAATAATCAAAACTGAGGTACAAATATTCTCATAATCTATGATTTACACAACTAACTCTTTCCTATATTATTTTCTTCACAAGTGAAAATATTTATTCTCATAATCTATGATTTAGGCAAGTTACTCATTCCTATATTATTTTCTTCACAAGTAAAAAATATAGAATAACAAGTAATCAAAATTAAAAAACACTTACAACAATTGGTTTGAAAAAGTATCTAGATGGACTTTCGGGGGATTTGTAACGCTCCATTAAGTTCAACACATCCGACCATGCTTCAATAACACCTTCTTCTACTTTCAGTCTAGGAGATAATGACTCTGGTGAAAGTCGAAGTAACAAAGTCTTGGATGAACTAGAATCATATACCAAATCACTGCAAAAAAATACATATATCATTTTTTAAAATTTTTAACAAATTTCACAAGTGAAAAAAGATATAAATTTAAAAATTACACTGGATTAGTCTCATCAGGCGCCATAAAAAGCGTATCAGCCACTCTTTCTTCTGAAGCTTTTATTGGAATAATTGGACAAATCTTCCAGATTTTGTATGGTGATCTTGCATGAACAGGAACAGCAACATCTCGCCTTGGATTTTGCCTAATAGGTGTTTCATTGATCACTGGCTTTCTATCTTCAATTTCATCTTTATCGAACTCAAATTCAGGACCCAAAGAAAAAGATGGTTTGTCGTCCAAACTTTGTTGTGGATAAGGGGATGAAACAACAAACGGATTTCTAAAACATGATAAAGGTTTTACTTTCTTTTCTTCTTCAAAATTATTCTCATCTAGATTAAATGGTTTTGGAGTCCCAAAAATCCTAATGTCAACGTCTTTAGCAAATGTAACCTTCTTTGGACTTTTATCTGGAGAAAAAATAATCTTCTTTTCCACTTCTTTTAAAATATCCGGAACCCCAAATATCTCAGAATCAATCTGAACTTCTTCTGCAGATTGCTTCATCTCATCTTTATGGAACAGTTTATCGACTTCAGTATTTAATGTTTGCAAACAATCAATCCGTTTCGTATCACCCCTTTCTATTAAAGGAACTTGAAACGTTTGAAAACAAATGTTATTATCTTTTTCCAAATCATTGACTATGTTTTCAACTGCTTCTTCATTTTGGTGAGCGCACTCTCCAGTGTTATCATCTCTTTGCACATCATTGACTTTGTCTTCAACTGGTTCCTCATTTTGATGACTGCACTCTCCAGTTTCATAATTATCTATTTCATTGTTCCAGCCATCATCAACATTTGTTCCATAATTTCTAAAGTCATCAATCCAGAGATCATCATCAACTTCAAACCCATCAATATCTTTTCCTTTACCAGATTGATTATCATATTTTACAACACTCCTTGACATATCATCTCCATATAGATAAATATTTCTAATACAAAGGTTGAACTTAGCTTTTATCTTTTTCAACCTTTCATTATCTGGATTTTCATAAAATCATGAGGTAAACTCATATTCCAGATCAGAAATAACTATTTCAAGCAAATCAACTTTATGATCAAGTTTATCCAATTCTGAGTCCAACTGTTTAAAAAATTAAAAATTAAAATAAAAAAATATATAATGAATAATCAAATAAATATTACTAATTAAGATACTACAAATAAAATTAAATTAAATTGTAATAGTTGCTGCTGGTATAGTACTTATATGGTTTCTGCTGTTAATGCAGACTGGTTCCTACTGTTAATTTTGTTTTACTGATATTAGAAAACATTTTGTCATTTAATCTAGAAAAATATTAATTCAAATTTAAATGATATTGAACACCCTTCACATGTGAAGAAAGGATATGTATCTTCGCATGTGAATAAAGGATTTGTATCTTCACATGTGAAGAAAGGATATTGAACACCCTTCACATGTGAATAAAGAATATGTATCTTCACATGTGAATAAATTTGCATATTTATCGATTTGTGTAGCATTAGTTTCTACATTGATGATAAAATACCAAAAAAAAAAAAAATTCATTATGATTAACTCATGTTTATAGGTGTTCTTAACATCAATGTATGCTATTACAATTTTATTTGTTCAATCATAAATAATACCTTTGTTTTTGTAGAATCGCTGTCATTAAAATCATCTTGATTTATATCAAGAATCCCAAATCCACCATTTTGAATTTCAAACGTTTGCCTCTTTTTAATCATATCAGTACTCCAAAATTTGATTGCTGGAATTTCATGAGGTACATGTACTGAATGACATTTTGTTAAATGCACATAAATATTGTTAAATGCACATAAATAAGCTGCAAAAATAGAACAAGAATAATTACTTTTCAAAAAAAATAAATAAATAAAATAAAAAATAAATAAATAAATAAAAATCACATGTGAAAAATTCATATAAAGTATAAAATAGATTCTATTTATATTTTTCACATGTGAAAAATTTAATATAAAATATAAAATAAAATCTAATAAGATAATAATCACTATTCAGACAACACTGATTATTATTATATATGAAAAAATTATAAAAAAAAATTATAATGTATTGATATGAACGCTTACAGTAAGTGCTGTCAGAGGTCCAGAATAGTAGATCTTAGGATCATCCCTCACCCAAGCTTCTTTGCTGACCTTCAAGCAATCCAAAACATATTTGCACCAATCAATACATTCGATTCTTGTATCTTCATGTATATAATTCAAAATTTGTTGAGGTCTGCACTGCCCACCCATTCCTCCTAATCCAAAAAAATTTGAGAATAAAACCAGCATGTTCAAACGGAATAAAATTCCTTCAACTTTAGACGTTTCAACCACTTCAGCAACCTTCTTAGGTGTTGGATTCCTTACGGAAAATTGCCTAAACCATCTTTCACTTAAATCTCCTCCCCTTTCCTTAGGTAAGTCATGAATATCTATACCTCCAACAGGTACACCCAAAACAGCGTGAATTAAGTCTGGTGTTATTAGTATATCATTATTCTTAAGTTTAAGCTTCATCTCGCTAGGAATAAAGTTGTCAACAACAAAATGACCTATTTTAACCGGGATTTCTTCAATCGCCATATCATAAAGTGATCCAAACCCCATATCTATCAAATCTTTTCTTTGAGATAACGTAAGTTTCTTCATCAAATTGTACAAAACTTTTGGAGAACCCCTAGTTCTAATAGACAACCATTCATCTTCATCCAAACAATTTTTTTCACCACAAACTTTACTCTTCTTCTTAATGTTTTCTGATTTGCCATCATCAACCTTGTTAACTTCAACTTGCAGCTCAATCTGCTCAAGAAGATCTTCATCACGAGCTTTGTACTTTTTTGATACATTCTTCCTCCTCTTTCTCTTTTTAGATTTATCATTTTTTTTATCATCTTCATCTTCCTCCTCTGGATTACAAGAAATTCTCCTATATGAAACAATCCTAGCATCTTTTAATTTCTCATTACTAAACAGATCTTCTAAATCAAATGCTTGGAGTAGTTTTCTTCCAGAGCCCACTAAATCAGAGTTGATTTTCTTCTTTTTTCCAGAATCTTCTGAACTTGAAAATAGTTTTCTGCTTGCTTTAGAATTAGATGTTTTAGTGCTTCCCTTTCTTCTAATACTTCTTCGGAAAATCAAATCCTTAGCTGATAGATAAACAAAATTCAATAGTTTAGTCTCTAGTATAAAAAATAATTCATAAAAATGTACAAATAATTTTTTTTCACATGTGAAAATTTTTAAATGGAACTTTTCTAGAAATTTTAACGATTATTTAATCAACAAATATACAACAAATAGTAATAAAAATACATGAAATATGTAGTTAAAATAATCTCATCATCGGAAAATCAAATCCTTAGCTGATAGATAAACAAAATTCAACAGTTTAGTCTCTAGTATAATAAATGATTCATAAAAATGTACAAATAATTTTTTTTCACATGTGAAAAATTTTAAATGGAAGTTTTCTAAACATATAAAAGATTATTTAATCAACTAAAATACAACAAATAGTAATAAATATACATGAAATACGTAGTTAACATAATCTCATCATCTATAATTTACATAACTAAGTCATTCCTAGATTATTCTTTTCACAAGTGAAAATATTGTTTCTAAACTTCAATAATAGACTGTATATAAACTATCAACAGAAACACAGAAGTGAGAGTCCAAGTCTCCAAACTACACACACTACTTCGGAAAATCAAATCCTTAGCTGATAGATAAACAAAATTCAACAGTTTATTCTCTAGTATAATAAATGATTCATAAAAATGTACAAGTAATTTTTTTTCACATGTGAAAATTTTTAAATGGAAGTTTTCTAAACATATAAACGATTATTTAATCAACTAATATACAACAAATAGTAATAAATATACATGATTTTCTTCACAAGTGAAAATATTGTTTCTAAACTTCAATAATAGACAATATATAAACTATCAGCAGAAACACAAAAGTCAGAGTCCAAGTCTATACATAAATAATAAAATATATGAAATAAGTAGTTAAACGTTTATACATAAACAGGTAAAAAATAATAAAGTAATAAATATTATAAAATTACCTTTAACACTTTTAGGTTTCATCTTCTTCCAGAGATTATAAACGTCTGTTGAATTTATCTTCGAGCATACAAACTGATTTAGGAAAACAAAAATATATTAATTGTTAATCTTATATATAAACTGATTTTAATAAGAAATTGATATATTTATTATCATAACAATATAACATACCTATGATAGATTTAGCGTTTGCGAGTTTGATAGGTGGTTATTTTGAAATATAAAATTTGAAATAAAATAAGAGAGAGAGAGTGTGTAGAAGATATTTATCTAACTCCTAATTCATCTGAATAAAATAAGAGAGAGAGAGAGTTTGAAAGGTGGTTATTGTGAAATATAAAATCTGGAATAAAATAAGAGAGAGAGAGAGAGAGAGTGTGTAGAAGATATTTATCTAAATCCTAATTCAACGACAATAAACTTTGTCGTTTTGGGCCATGGGCTCATTTAGGACTGGTAATAAATATATAAAATTATTTGTCCAACAAAACTAAAGCCCAGAATATTTTTGAATGTTATACACGGTTGAAATGACCATGATCCGAAAAAATCGAGTATCAATAAAGTCATATTTTAGGACCCGAGAACCGAACTGAAGATCATGTTTTGTTTCCATTTCAATTCTCAAGTCCGATATAAGTATTAATGTTTTACTTGATAGGAACAACAAATTTTTAAAAACTGCCAAAATTCAATATTCTATATATGTTTGCACAAAATCAAACTAATTTGACTGATAGGTAAAAACTTAATTTGGTGTTTAAAACATATGGGTAAAAACTTGACTGATACATAAACATATAATATGGTGTTTACTCTTCATTTTCAAAAAATATTAATCCAGTTTCTAGCATTGTGGTTGTAAGTGGTGAATTACTTTAAGTGTTATTTGATGAATAGGGAAATGACTTCAACGCCGTTTTCAGTCAGTCCTGGACCTTTTTAAGATCCTGAGTTTCGCCCTTATTTGGTGGAGTTTGAAATAATTGTTTTCGTGTCTCTTTTAATAGATTGTAAAATGTCTGTTGGTAGTATATCATGAAAGTGTTTAATAGATTGTAAAATGTGAACCTGATTGCTATTGTATCGCAACCTGATTGCTACAAACCATTTTACATTAGTTTTTATAGGGTATTTGAAGATATCAAAAACATATGCCGTACTATAGTAATAAAACACCTAACCATTAAGAATTATAGTTCCTTCATCCTAATCATCAACATCACATAATTAAACATAAAAGGTTCACCTAAAAGATACACCAGAACATACTACATAGAATACCACATGATGTTCTAAAAACTTCGGTTATCCATATCATGCTTACAAACATGGAATATGGGGACCTGAAATTGCCTTCCTTCTTCACGATCAGGAATGATTTGAACAATCTTCATCTAATAAACATAAAAAACAAAAAATATTTAATAATTTAACTAAATATTTTAATATATATTTACTTGAAAAGCTCAACTTTTAGAATATTTTCTCATGTAAAAAAATAAAATATTTTAAAGTTTTTGAACATTTTCACTTATGAAAAGTTCATTATTGATCAAATATTTTCTCATATAATTGGTGTAAAATAAACATAGAATGGTATAAGCTAACCTGATGAAATTAAAATAACCTCCTTATCATCATTGACGTCCTTATCATCATCAGTTATTTCAACTGTTTAATTAAAGTATTAGTTAATTCACCTTTTCTCATTATAAATGCTTAAGAATAAAAAAAATGTATATTAATTTACCTGTTTCTTCTACATTATTACAATATCGAAAACCTGGAAGAGTGTATTCACTGACTGAAAAAATAAACATTTTTGGGAAATTTAATAGAATGATAATAGTGGCCTTACATCAGATAATATAATAATCTATCGATTTGAAATATTTTCTAACCTTTACGGAAGTCTTTGTTTAGAAGCTTCAGCATACTTTTAAACATCACACTCAATTGTTTCCCATTTGTTTAAATAAAAAAAGATGAGCCCCTTGCCATTTGTCTTTCAGGTTTAACTATAAAAATAAATACAACTTCAGAAGAATAATATAAAAAAAAGATATTAACTAAAGTAAATATAACATACCATAATCACTGGATTCAATGGCTTTAGAAGTAGCATCTACAATAACAAGAATATATAATGTCAATTATATTTTTTTTGATTAAAATATAAATATTATTTAACATACAAAGATTTGGAATGACTTTTTCACATGTGAAAAAAAAGTATTTAAAAATCAAAACTTAAATATCTTTAATTTTTCAAACTAACTAAAGAACTATATATTAAACTACAAATTATGTTCTGAAAAAAAAAAAAAAAATCTAATAAATATATTTGATAAAAGCCAAGTCCAATAATCCAATATTTAAATACAAAATATTAGAATGTATTTAGAATACTAAATAAAACGTTTCAAAAAAACACAATACTAGCATTTCAAATTTGTATTTTACCCTTACATCTCCTTGCCATTTTTGTCTTACACCTCCTTGCCATTTGTCTCTCAGGTTTAACTATAAAAACAAATACAACTTCAGAAGAATAATATAAAAAATATATATAAAGTAAAGTAAATATTATTTTTTAGAAGTAGCATCTACAATAACAAATAATATATAGTGTTAATTATATTGTTTTTTGATTAAAATATAAATATTATTTTATCATACAAAGATTTGCAATGAATTTTTCACATGTGAAAAAAATATTTACACTAAAAAACGAAGTATCATCAAGTTTTTAAAATTAACTAAAGATGTACATATTAAACAACAAATTCAGTAATACCCCTATCTCCATCAACATAAACATTAGAGCTATCATCATAGTTCAAAGCCACAATAAAATCCCCAAGGAGATCCCAACGAGAGTTACCAACCAGCTTCTTGTGCTCACATAAATTCTTCCATAACATTCTTCTACCCATCACACTATTCTCAGCATACACATAAGATATAAAAAACTTCCTGCTATCATGAATAAAAGTAGCTTCAAAGTGCATAACCTGATCAATTTGGGAAATCAAGGTAGCCCTAATAGCATCAGAGTCCCATCCAACTACAATCCTACACCCTTTATTACTATCACTAGAATTAGAAATCCAATTCCACCCAACAAAAAGTTTGTTACAAATAGGATTAACAAACTTCTTCCTCAACTGAGTCTCTAAAACAGCACACATACATAAATTTTCACTCCTAGTCAATGCCTTTATCTCATCTTGCTTAAGGGTAGAATTCATCCCCTTGACATTCGAAGCAGCAAGCTTAACTAACATTTAAAATTAGAAGGGTGTGATGCAATACCTCCTTGCATATCAGCAATAGATTCATCATGGACATTAGCAACTTCATCCTGAGCCAAGAAATGGGCACTACCACCCACATCTTCAAACAAACCTTTTGAAGCCATTAACAACCAAATTGTATCTAAACGATCACCTGATAATAATAAAACAAAGAATTAAAATATTAATGATAGATGTAATATAATAAACAAACAAAGTATAGTCTAAACAAATAAATAACAATAAATAATTAATAAATGATAGAGGCGGCTTTACCATTGAAAATGAAAATGAAAATGAAGAAGAAACAAACTAGGGTTTCAGCATATGTTATAATGCCAGTATATTTAAAATATTTTTACTGGCTGGGCTTTGATGGGCTGAAAAAGGGATTTATTATAAAAACACACACTACTTAAGTCCATAATAGATTAATTTTAACTTTCAATTTATTACTATCATTTCATGAAAATATTTTACATTTTTATTTATAATATATTATATTTTTATAAAAATATTTTATAATATTTTAACTTTTTGAATATTTTAAATATTTCAAAGTTTGAGATAATTTTCACATGTGAAAAGTTCATTATAGATCAAATATAGATCAAACTAAAAAAAAAATTGCTACATAGCTTCATCTGCAATAAAAAGTATTGTACATAGCCATCTCAAACTATCAAAAACTCATAAGTCATAACAAATCTCCTAGCTTTAACAATGTCTACACCCATGTCTATATGATGTTGGTGATTATGAGCAAAGCAGGATAACAATGAAAGCCAATCAGTTGCTCTGCTGTCATTTCCTACCATATCAGCAGGAATTTCCAATTCCAGTTCTAGCATTTTCTGCATAACCTTTACAGATACAGGATACTTTAAAGATAGAGGATACTTGACATTTGTAAACAAAGTGTGAACTAATTTGACAAGTGCATTAAATTTTCCCACAAGTGTGAACTAATCAATGTCAAAAATTCAATATTTCAACTTTGAGAATATTTTCACATATGAAAACTTCAAAAATATTGATGTAATAAAATATCAAATATGTCAAGTCAATGATGATAAACTAAATTTATTCATTAAACTATTAAATTATAACCTATTTTTTACAAATATAAAAATGATAAAGTTTGCATAACATAAACTATAACCTGTTTTTACAAATATAAGCTGCTGTAAACTATAAAACAATAAAACTTTTTGGCCAATATATCGAAATCATTTTTCCTCTAAGCTTCAATCACTTTTTTCGCGTACATCCCTATTAGCAATAGCATATAGAATCATCTTCCTCCTTTCATCTTCTGATTTATCCTCAAATTCTTAAACCAACTTCAAAAACTTATTCTTTAACAAATTCAGGTCAGACAATAAAATCTTCGCAGCAAATCTTGATCGCAATAAATTCAGTTGTATACTTTGTTTATGAGACTCCAGATAAAGACCACAATCCCAATTTTTTAAACCGTTATAACTTTCCATATGAAGCATTAAAAAAACACCACAATCCACATGATTATTCTTCGTCCTCCATTTCATTTGCATCCTTGATGGGTTTGTATTTCTAATATCTTCAGACTTTGGATGTTTAATATGATCTAAATAGGCAACAAGAACTTTTTTCTACAAAACAAATTAATAAGAAAAAAAAATATATTTTTAGTACGAATTATTATAAAACACATATAAAAACAGTTGGGACGATAGTAGAATAACGCTACTGATGAGCAGTATTTAATAATTGGTAGGAAATATGATAAGGATTGGTGTAAATAAACGACTAATGTTTGCATCTAAAATTTCACATGTGAATAAAAGGGATAAATATACTTACAATTTCTTCAGGAATGCCATAATATCTTTTACTGAAAGTAGGTCCATTGGCACTATTGTCAATAACTTTAAATGAACCATTTCTGAAATCAACACATATAAGATACATGTGTCCTTCATGACAAACAGGGAAGAAAAGCTGTAGTAAAAATAAAAGCAGCTTAAAAAATTTGTTAAATTTATATATCAACTATACATTAGTTACTGAATTTTAAAAAAATTTAAAAACATACCATATCAAATGTTTTCAATGACATAAGATGCTTTTCATCATTTCTAAAAGTTTCTTTAATTCTTTTTGTGAACACTTGTAACTTCTCCTGATCAGTATGCTTTTCAATAAAGTATGATGGATTATGCATAATAAATAATGAAATTATTGTTTTTAAATATGATAAATATTATAAATATATATAGTTATATATAACAAAATTACTTACAATCACAGATATTTTAGAGAAAAATCTGGATGGTAACGTATCATCTTTATATAATTCCAAAACATTGAGAATCTCTGACCATATATCGATGACATTCGTTGACAATTCCAAACTTGGGGTTAATGTTTCCATATCAACATGAGTTAAACAATGGCCACTTTCACTTTTAAAAATTGGTTCCCTGTAATATTTGAAAAAAATAAAATAAATAAGATTAGCATATAGTCAATATTGAATAGATAAAAGGACTTCTGAAATATTAATTTAAAAAAAAAATAAAGTTACCATTTAGGCGCTGTCATTGCAAATAATGTATTAGCAACAATTTGTTCATCTTCTGAAAGAGGCTTTTTAGGATTTACAGGTTTATACTGAAAAGGAGAAAGACGATCTGGTCCATTATATATATCAACATCAGCATAACTTAAATCATACACAAAATATCCAAAATCTGCCAAAAAAATATATAATAAAAAACAATATTAATTGTTATAAACATGATTAATGTATAAAAAATAAAAAATAAATAAACTTAAATTAATATTTTTTCACATGTGAAAAATATTATAAATTGTGATAAAATTACAAAATTCTATGTTTATTCACATGTGATAAATGAAAATTTTAAAAATAATATAATTGAAAATTGTAAAAATAATATAATTGAAATATGCAAAAAATAATAATTGAAATTTAAAAAAAAGAATTAATAAATAATATTATTACAAACCATAATAATCCACAAATCATCAAGTTTTTGAATAAACTAAACCTTGATCATCTACCAGAAAATCTTCAACTGCTATTTGAGAATCTAAAACTTCTTCAGTTTCACGTTGAATCACTTCCGAGTCTTTAATAATCTCAACTTGCTCACCAACAGTTTCTTCTTGTTTTTTATCAGAATGTAACACGTGATTTTCATCCAGTTGTTGTTTGTTTTTAAATAGATCTAAAAATTCTTCACTTTCAGCTTTACTGTTTTTTGGGGGGTCTTCTTTGGAAGTAGTAGAATCTTGAATTGGTGACCCAGCTTGAATTTTTTCAATGATCATTTCATGTTTATCTTCTGCTTCTTTTGAAGAATTTTGAACATCTACCTGAGAATCTTGAACTGTTTTCCGAGAATCAACTTTAGGTTCAAGTTGAAGAACACTTGGTGATCCAGCTTGTGTGTCTTCTTTATCAGCATCTTCTGCTTTGTTATTTTCTATAGTTTCAACACTATCAACCAATACACCTTGTGCTTCATATTGCATCACTCCTGAGTCTTCCAAAAATTTTGCACATTCACCTCCCTGAGTTTCAGGCTCACCAACAGATTCAGTCACTGGTAAATCTTGCTCACCAACAGATTTTTCTTGTTTTTTATGAGAATGTAACACGAGATCTTCATCCAGTTGTTCTTTGTTTTCAAATACATCTAAAACTTCTTCACTTTCAGCTTTACTGTTTTTTGGGAGATCTTCTTTGGAAGTAGTAGAATCTTGAATTGGTGACCCAGCTTGAATTTTTTCAATGCTCATTTGATCTTTATCTTCTACTTCTTTTGAAGAATGTTGAACATCCACCTGAGAATGTTGAAGAACACTTGATGGTCCAGCTTGTGTGTCTTCTTTATCAGCATGTTCTACTTTGTTATTTTCAACACCTTGTACTTCATATTGCATCACTCCTGAGTCTTTGAAAAAATCTTCACGCTCACCTCCCTGAGTTTCATGCATCTGGAAATCTTTCTCTATAAATTTATTATGTTGTTTTTCAACTGTTACTTCTTCTACACATTCAGTCAAGCTAGGGCGTCTATTTGTATCAGAATGTAACACGAGATCTTCATTCACTTGTTCTTTGCTTTCAAAAACATCTACAACTTCTTCACTTTCACCTTTACTGTTTTCAACTTGAAGAACAATTGGTGCAGAATCTTGAATTGGTGACCCACCTTGAATGTTTTCAGTGATCATTTCTTCTTTATCTTCAACCGTATCCTTAATGATTGGTGATCTAGCTTGTAGAACACTTGGTTCAGATTCTTGAACTGGTGACATAGCTCGGCTAGTACCAGTTTCTTCATTCATATTTTTTTTATGATGGAATATCTCAAAGCAGTGATCATTTCCCTAATAATTAAAAAATTAGAATTAATAAAAATTTAAAGATAGTTTCACATGTGAAAATAATAAGTTATTAAAAAATAAAGCAAAAAAAAAATACTTTTCACATGTTACAGTATTTAGTTTCACATGTGAAAAAAATCTATAAATTTTTATAAAAATCAAATGGATTTAAATTTTACCTTAAGAACAATTGGTGCAGAATCTACAACTTCTTCACTTTCACCTTTACTGTTTTCAACTTGAAGAACAATTGGTGCAGAATCTTGAATTGGTGACCCACCTTGAATGTTTTCAGTGATCATTTCTTCTTTATCTTCAACCGTATCCTTAATGATTGGTGATCTAGCTTGTAGAACACTTGGTTCAGATTCTTGAATTGGTGACATAGCTCGGCTAGTACCAGTTTCTTCATTCATATTTTTTATGATGGAATATCTCAAAGCAGTGATCATTTCCCTAATAATTAAAAAATTAGCATTAATAAAAATTTAAAGATAGTTTCACATGTGAAAATAATAAGTTATTAAAAAATAAAGGAAGAAAAAATACTTTTCACATGTTACAGTATTTAGTTTCACATGTGAAAAAAATCTATAAATTTTTATAAAAATCAAATGGATTTAAATTTTACCTGACTTTCATCATCTGAATTGACTAAAGTTTCATTCATTGAAATATCATGATCTCCCATAATCCCTTTCCCTTTCATATCAACTGGAACATTGCCATCACCTTTCTCTACCAAATCATCATCTTCCTCTACCAAATCAGCAAAATCCTGAAAAATCAAAAATTGTGTTTGTTAACCAAATCAGCAAAATCCTGCAAGATACTAATTTGATTACTTAAAGGTTCTAACTTGTAAGTCAAGTAAATATACGGTTCTAACTTCTAACTTCTAACTTCTGCTGATAGAAGTTCCTTCGCTGCTGGTAGTCATAAGATGCATTAAAGAAAAAAATACCTTTGACTCTAAGCCACCCGTGAAAACATCGTCTTGTTTCGGTAATAATCCAAAACCTCCAGCCTCGAGTTCTAATTTCTCTCTATACTTCATTAAAATTGTCTTCCATTCTTTAATTACTGGCCTTTGACGAGAAACAGGAAAACGATCACATCTTGTTGAATCAAGATATAAGAGCTACAAATTAAAAAATTTACGTAAATAATAAATTCATATAAGTGAAATAAGCTATAAATGAATTTATATGTAATGAGTGATTACTTACGGTCATAAAAGTGATTGGACCTGTGAAGTAGTTGGAAAGTCTGTAATCCCACTTTTTTATGCTTGGAGCCAAACAATCTATTATATATTTGCACCAATTTACACTTTCAACTTTCTCAAGGACATCATCATTTATAATCTTCAAAATATTCAAATTACAAGCTCCTTGCGTATCACACATCCCCATTGTATTTGCAAAGAGTATCAAAAAATTCATTTTAAACAACTTCCCACAATCATTTGTTGAAACTATAACATCCGTTATATCATTTGGTCGGATGTCATTCTTCCCAGACTTAAGAGGAAATTGATTTAACCACTCTTGGATAAAAGGATCATCTGCCTTTCTTTCTTTCAAGGAATCTAATGACATTCTTCCTATAGGAATACCAAGAACTTCATGTACCTTACTTTCTGTAACATCTATATAACCATTACTTAATGGTAATTTCATTACTTCCACATCTAACTTAGAAATAACATAATATCCTAAACACCCGGGGATATCGTGAATCATCATCCCAACAAAACCTCCAAAACCCATTTCTATTAAAACCTCTTGCCTTTTAGCATTTAAAATGCTTATTGCAGAAAACAGAGCAGTTGGTGCTGTCCTTGTTCTAATAGAAGGAATTTTATCATTATCTTTTACTTTTCTTTTTTTTGTCTTTGGTTTAAAATGATCATCATTGTCCTTAGTTTTCCTCTTTCTCTTACCAGTAGTCTTTCTAGGTCTTCCCCTCTTACCAGCAGTTGAAGAATCAGTTCCTTTTCTTGCCTTATCTATAAAATAAAATAAAAAATATTAATAAAATATATTTTTCACTTGTGAAAAATTAACAATATGCATACTAAAAAATATGAGTTTTACTGTTTTCACATGTGAAAACTAGGCTGTCAACACAAAATAATCTGAAAAAGTGTTATTGTAGAAAGTAAATAGTTGTTTTTCAACAAAAGGTATAACCGAAAGATGTTAATAAGGATGTATGGCAAAATGTATGATAAAATGATATGATGTCTAAGCTAAATCAGAATTATCACCAGCAGACTTTTTTGGTCTTCCTCTCTTACCAGCAGTTGACGAATGAGTACATTTTTTTGCCTTATCTATAAAATAAAATAAAAACTATTCAGAAGATATTTTTTTCACTTGTGAAAAATTAAAAAATATGTATACTTAAAAACATGGTTTAGTGTTAGCCTGAAAACACAAAATAATCTGAAAAAGTGGTATTGTTTAAAGGAAATAGTTATTTTTCAACAAAAGGTATAACAAAAAGGTGTTAATAACGATACAATCTAAATTAGAATAATACAAAATTAGAATAAAATTATAGATTTAATTTATGTACCAGAATCGTCACTAGCGGAATCTGTACTAACAGCATTATCCAAATCTAAATCTGAATCTTCATCTGTAAAAAAATTATTTTATTTCAAATGAAATGATGACAATACTAAAGAAGAATCATGGAATCAGATTTAGTTTTTTACCAGAATCATTACCAGTAGTCTTTCTAGGTCTTCCCCTCTTACCAGCAGTTGAAGAATCAGTTCCTTTTCTTGCCTTATCTATAAAATAAAATAAAAAATATTAATAAAATATATTTTTCACTTGTGAAAAATTAACAATATGCATACTAAAAAATATGAGTTATACTATTTTCACATGTGAAAAATAGGCTGTTAATAAGGATGTATGGCAAAATGTATCATAAAATGATATAATGGCTATGCTAAAACAGAATCATGGAATTAGATTAAAGTTATTTACCAGAAATATCACCAGCAGACTTTTTTGGCCTTCCTCTCTTAGCAGCAGTTGAAGAATGAGTACATTTTTTTGCCTTATCTATAAAATAAAATAAAAACCATTTAGAAGATATATTTTTCACTTGTGAAAAAGTAAAAATATGTATACTAAAAAATATGAGTTATACTATTTTCACATGTGAAAACTAGGCTGTCAAGACAAAATAATCTGAAAAAGTGTTATTGTAGAAAGGAAATAGTTATTTTTATACAAAAGGTATAACCGAAAGGTGTTAATAAGGATGTATGGCAAAATGTATGATAAAATGATATGATGACTATGCTAAAACAGAATCATGGAATTAGTTTAAAGTTTTTTACCAGAATCATCACGAGTAGTCTTTCTTGGTCTTACTTTCTTGCCAGAAGTTGAAGAACGAGTTCCTTTTTTTTGCCTTATCTATAAAATAAAATAAAAACTATTTAGAAGATATATTTTTCACTTGTGAAAAATTAAAAATATTTATACTTAAAAATATGGTGAAAACTATGCTGAGAAAACATGTTTAGTGTTAGCGTGTAAACACAAAATAATTTGAAAAAGTGGTATTGTAGAAAGGAAATAGTTATTTTTCAACAAAAGGTATAACCAAAAGGTGTTAATAATGATACAATCTAAATGAGAATAAAACAAAATAGAAAATAGTTGTTTATATTACCTTTAATGACAATATCTATATTGAAATCAGAATCTTCATCTGAAAATAATAATAATAATAATAATTATAAAAAAAATTAAAAAAAAAAGAACAAAAATATCTATTAAATTAAAATAAAATTATAGATTAAATTTATGTACCAGAATCGTCAGTAGCAGAATGTGTACTAACAACTGATGGAAAATTTCGGTCTTCTGTATAATCACTGGTTTTTTTTTGGTGTAGAAGAAGCAACTGCATTAAAAAGGATATATAATTTTAAGTATCATGTAAATATTAAATACTTTTAATAAAATGTTATATTAATTAATTTGAATTCAATAAAAAAAATACTTTAAAATAACAAAATTAGTTTATGTTAAATTACCTTTAACAACATTATCCAAATCTAAATCTGAATCTTCATCTGAAAAAAAATTATTTTATTTTTAAATGTCAAGTATTACAAAGGACAGAATGTATTGAAAAGTGTATGATAAAATGAAATGATGACAATATTAAAGCAGAATCATGGAATTAGATTAAAGTTTTTTACCAGAATTGTCACCAGTATTCTTTCTAGGTCTTCCTCTCTTACCAGCAGTTCCTTTTTTTTGCCTTATCTATAAAATAAAATAAAAACTATTTATAAAATATATTTTTCACTTGTGAAAAATTAACTATATGCATACTAAAAATATGAGTTATACTATTTTCACATGTGAAAACTATGCTGAGAAAGCATGGTTTAGTGTTAGGCTGTCACGACAAAATAATCTGAAAAAGTGTTATTGTAGAAAGGAAATAGTTGTTTTTCAACAAAAGGTATAACCGAAAGGTGTTAATAAGGATACTACGAGTGAAGAAAATAGTGAAACTCAAATTAAAACATGGTGTATTGCAAAATGTATGATAAAATGATATGACGACAATGCTAAAACAAAATCATTGAATTAGATTAAAGTTTTTTAACAGAATCATCACCAGTAGACTTCTCTTGGTCTTCCTCTCTTAAAATATTTCGAAAATAGAATTTCACATGTGACTAAAAAAAATGTAATACCATGACGAATTTCGTCAGATGTGAATTTGTTTTGTAAAATAGAATCTTCACAAGTGATGAAAAAAAATTCGAAAAAAGTTTTCAAAAACTGTTTTGGTTTGTGCTGATTTTAAGTTACACTTTTAAGTTTTTCACATGTGAATAAATTTTATATTACCTTTAATGACATTATCCATATTGAAATCCGAATCTTCATCTGAAAAAAAAAACAAAAAAACAAAAAAACAAAACAAAATTTAAATCATAATAATGCAAATTTAGAAAAAAAAATCTATTAAATTAAAATAAAATTATAGACTAAATTTATGTACCAGAATCATCACTATCGGAATCTGTACTAACAACATTATCCAAATCTAAATATGATTCTTCATTTGTAGAAAAATTAATTAGTTTTATGTAACTTCTATAATCTATAAAATTATAAGATATAAACAAAATTAATTAGTAGAAAAATTAATTATAAGATATAAAATTATAAGATATAAAATCTAAATATGATTCTTCATCTGTAGAAAAATTAATTAGTTTTATGTAACTTCTATAATCTAACAGAAACTAAAATTTGATTAAAGTTTTTTACCAGAATCACCACTAGTAGACTTTCTTGTTGAATGACTTCCTTTTTTTTCGTTATCTATAAAATAAATACAAAGTATAAGCTTATAATAAGATATAAACAATTAATAAATTTGTTTATGAATACAAACATAACAAAAAACAACATTAAAAAAACACCTAAACTCTCAGACTCTCAAAATTATAAAACTAAGAAAACAAACTAGTATTGGGGAATTTCATCACAAAAAAAAGAGATCAATAATGCAAGCGGCATTTGTCCAAAACTGTACTAGTACGAAATACTAACATACAAGAGCACCTATACTTATCCTAAACCACAGTAAACACCATTCAAAAGCAAACAAAAACACAACAAAGTAAAAACTCATTAAAACTAAGCAATCTAAACATTTAGGCATAGACCTCAATTTCATCACCTTAGCAATCTCAAACAAACATAATCCAATCTCAAACAAACATTAACCCAAATACACTTTTATTCTACCTCGTCACACTTCTTCAACCTCCAACAATCCTCTCGCGACAAATACACATCTCCACCGTTAATAGCACCAAAGATTAAAAAAACTCATTCCGAAGTTAGTACACAACAAAAGTCAAAACTTATCTTATTCTAAAAACTTATTGCCAAACACCTAAACATTATTGTACTCATATGTTTTTTTGAGAATTCAAATACTTAGCTTATACTAAAACTTATTGCCAAACACCCTTGTATGGATACTAATATATTCAAAAAACTATAAAAAATAAATAAATAAATAAATTGTTATTTCTATACTTTTACAATAATCATTACACAATAAATAAAATCATAATTATAAAAAAGTTTACCATTAACAATTGGTGTATATTTCTTCTTTCTAGCGATACTCTTTCTTCTTCTTCTCTCGTAACATAGAAATTCTGAACAACAAATAGATGATTAATAACAAAAACTAAAACAAGCAATAGTAATAATGTGTAAGAGGAAACTAACTTTGAACCGACGAATCTTGTTTTTCATCCATAAAATTAGGGTTCAAAAATCGATTTGGGGTTTTTGTCAAAAACCGATGACGGTGGTTTTGGAAAAATGTACTATGGTTTTGGGATGACGGTGGTTTTGGAATGATGAAAATTTTTGTTTATTTGGATAATAAACTTTTTAGGATGGATTAAAATATGTGAATAATTTGTGGGAATTCTTTTTAATTCAGATTTGGATTGACTAAAGTGAGGGAAATGTACAAGTGAAGATATGTGATATACAAATCTAGGGAGCGTTGGTGATTTGGATATTTGTTAACACGTGTGGTTCGGTTTGTTGTTTTAGTGTGACATGGATTTATTTATGTCACTTTGTAAAAAAGGTTCTTTTTGGCTGGATCCAAAATCACTCAAAAAAAGAGAGGTGATACTCACACCACTTTTTTTGTGCATGCACCACATTCTGCGCATTACAGTATTGTACGGTACAAACTGTAATGCACAAAATGTGGTGCATGCATAAAAAAAAGTGGTGTGAGTATCAATTCCCCTCAAAAAAAGAGTAGCCATAATTTCATATTTATACTTCTCTAGCCCATAATTTCATATTTCCAAGGATATATATGGTAATAGCCGAAAAAGTAAAATCTCTTTGGCTCAACCGAAAATCCAATTAAATATTAAAAAAAAATCCAATTAAATTTAAACCTAAAAAAGGGTATTATATGCAAATATAATGGAAAGTGTTTTGCTTAACATTCTAAATAGAACGTGAAAAATATCAAAATGTAATTGCAAACGGTTGTAACATTTGATAATTCACTTTTAGTTTGACATTCCAAAAGTGTTGCTTAACATTAAAAATAAAATATAATTTACTTTTACTTTCTTCTTTTACAAATTTTGATTTGTAGACCATTTTTCTATTTTATGTAGTATAGATATAAAAATATTAACCTCTTGAATATAAAATTACTAATTAAAATTGAAACAAAACAAAATAAATTATCTTAATTTGAAACAAAACAAACACACCCTTAGACTTTCTTACTCTTTGTCTAGTAAGATTATTGAAAAGATTAAAAAAAAAATTGTATTTGTTAGATAAAAAAATTGTATTTGTTGGTATATATTTGTTTCTTTTTTCTGGGTTTAATATTGTGGTGTAGTATATTTTTATAATTTATATTTTTGTCTTGGGTTGTCTAAAAAATTGTAATTTAACATCAAAAAATTAACTTTCATGATGATGATCTTTTTTTGATAATGATTTTTGCTTTGGATTGTTTGTATATTTTTGTAATTTAGATTTTAAAAGTCTTTTTTGTCAAATATAATTTACTTACATTTTTATTTTAACTTTTGTCTTCTTCTATACTCCTTTATAAAGGATTTAGGACACTTTAAATAGTAGTATTAAAATTTTTAAGACCAAAAATAAAAGTTAATTAGCTAACCATAATAATTAAGCATACATATGTGGGTGTTTTGGTGGTTGGAGCCGTTGAGGCGGATGAAAACATAACATATTTTATTGTATTTTGTTTTGTTTGTTTTGTTGTTGGATATGAAAATTAAGTCCGATGACAGGGATTTATTTTAGTAAGGTCGCATTGTTGTTTGATTAGCATTTCTGGTTGGATTTTTGATAATTTACCATATTTTGTTAAAACAGTAAGTTACCGTCCTTATGAGATCATGCTAGAGAAAAAATTTGTACTTCAAAAACGACTCTTAACACTCTTCAAAATATAATAACTCGCAACTGCAATTTTGGCAAAACGAGACAGCGTAGGAACTAAACGAGGGTATCCGACTATATTGTTTGAATCATAAAAATGTGGTCGTCAGTAATTAAAATTAAGTTTTAAGTTTTAAGGTTCATGATGTCTCTTTGATCGTAAAAGATTACCGATGATAATCAGTGTCTATTACGTTTACCTGGTTTAAGTTTAAAACTGAATAGTTAGTATACAGTGATTGAGAATACTACATCGACTACACTCGAACAAATGATATACTTATTCGTCTCATGTTCAAACTTGTTCATTACCTCTTTTACAAATAATTTATAAAAATGAAATTGTGCAAGTGGTCATTTATCAAGGTTAAGTTTCATTAAAATGTTTTTATATATTCTTTGATACATGTTAAGAATTTTTATTTGAGTTGAATTATCGCATATTACAACCTTTTGCAATTACATTATGATATTTTCACGTCACACGAAACACTTACCAAATTAACATTTTTTTGTATTTTTTTAAACTATATAGATTTTTTTGGGACTTTCATATTAATGTGTTGACTAATAGTATTTGGTCCATTCGTTTTTGACCTACCTAATTTTTTATTACTGCTCTCTCAATTGTCGATCATCTAACCATGGCAGGGAAGCCAAACATTCAAGAACTCTTGGCGGCTTGTGGTTCCACTGACCTTGCTGCTTTTAAGTTCCTCTTTAGCTGTGAGGTGACTGAAGATCAGAGTTTGCTGAATCGTTTGGAAGAGGAGCGTGACCAGCTGGAGCGCAAGGTTCACAAAAGGGAGAGAACCATTATGGAAACCCACGGGTATGGGCCTTTCGTTGGGCAAGCTGTAGATGGTTTAGGGGGTTTGGTGGAATTGCAACGTGTTGATAGGGACACGTTGGTTGCTCTGGTGGCCCTTCTGGATGCGGTGCGTGATGGGATAGCAGTGAAGGAGAGGCAAGTTGGGCTAATGGAGCAGAATGAGGGGATGTCTGATTAGTTTAGTGGTATGTGGCTTTTGTTGGTGGTTTTTTTTAGCTGCTTGGTTGATGGGTTGTTTGCAGCTTTTATTTGTTGGATTAGGCATGGTTGGTTAGTATTATTAGTAATGCTTTTATAAAGTTATGTACTGTGTCTTGATGCATGTACCCTTTAGTAGGGTACCATTTTGTTTTGTGTAGGATAATCCATCTGATGTAAGGAAACTATTGTAAGTTTGTCTATGGTAATGGAAAATCAGTATCTTTAGCCTATATATGTTTTATTCTTTTATCTATTTTTTGTGTGGTAAGGTGTTTGTAGTGGTTTAGACTGTGTTGGCAGGTTTCAGTTTTTCTATTCAATTGTGCACGACTCTGTGCGTCTAAACTTTTCTATGATGCTTTTTGGGATAGGACTTTGTAGTGGCTTATACTGTTGGTAGTGGTCTGTGGATTGTCCCTTTTCTTTTTGTATAAATGTTACCTGTGCCTTGTGTTTAGTTGTGTTTGCTCTTGTTGAATGATATAGTTGTTGTGGCTGATATGTCACGTCCTGGTTGTCTTGCAGAACTTGGTTTTGCGTGCGATAGTGATGCACTCCAGGATCGGATGTGCCTTTTTTTCGAAAGGGAAGTTATTGCTGCTCGTGAATGGGAGACTATGGTGCGTCTGCGTTGCTTTGAGATTGCTGCACGTATCAGGTACCTGGATGACTTGATCAAGGAGGTTCTTCAGGAACGGCATGATCCGGTTGTGGCAAATTCGGTTACATTTCTCAGGGAGGTGCGGGCACATGAGCATTTTAAACAGGTTACGTTTCAGCGAATGCTTCGTGAGGCTCATACCGCTCTTCGAGCTGCAGCGGGCTACATCATCAGTATTCGTGCACTGTAATGGTTTATTGTCTTTGTCAAGTGTTTGTTTGTGTGAGATCAAGGATCGTGAGTTTCAAGCATAATGTGAAGTTAAAGTGTAGCTACTTTTATCGCCTGTTTAGTTAGTGATAGTTTAGCCTGCTGTGGTGCTTGGTTAGTTTCTGGTGTGTGAAAGTTTGTGTTTGCGGTATCTGTGTAAAAGTTTTATTCAATTGAAGTTATGTTGCTGTGTTTCCCTTGGATTTTTTCCTTGTATTTGTGTATAGAATTCATGGCATTATGTAGATATGTGATAGTAATATGTACTAACGACTGTTTACATTGATTGAAAATGGCATGGCTTAGCCTGCCTTTTTACAGCCTTGTGATTTAGCTAGTTGGTCTATGTACATTGTTCGATACCTTAGACATTACTAATCTGCAATGATTACTGAACATACCCTACACCTAAAGTCTTTTACATTGGCCTATTTAGTTTAACTATCTTATATTAAGGAGAAACAAACCGGTGAATGTTTATGCCATCATTCTTTTTTAGCCTTTTTAGCTTCTGGTTCAAATGTGCCACCTTGTTCCTCTGGGAAAAGTTGTTTGCGGATCTCTGTGGACGCTTAGGGTATAGATGGATATAGTTTGCATCTGTGCATCTGGGTACTTTATTGAGACCTAATAATGCAAACATTATTTTTTGTTTTTTCACATGTGAATCGTGAGCTTTTTCGGTCTACATTAATCGTAAATTCATTCAAATGTGCAAAATTTTAATTTGTAATAGATATAACTACCAGTTGAAAATATTCAGGTTTTACGATGAATCCTAACAAATTGCATCTATCAGTATTACAAAGTAATTACACACGCCTATAACATACAAACTAACGAGTAATGGTGCGTGGTGATCATAAGCCAACCTTAACCGCCAAACGCGCGACAAACCATGTGTAATACTCAACACAAATCAGTCCCCATCATATCTAACACACAAGATTCAAACAAAACAAATAACCACAACAACAATTTAATCATACATAAAAAAACACTTACATTAGCATACTACACGTACAGAGACTGAAAGTACATAAACACTTACATCCAACAACTACAATTACATTCTTGATCCACAACCTACACCAGCAAACCTACCAAACCCAGACTTTATTCTAGATAACCAACTAAGACAAACAACTACATGAACATGCCCAGCTTTTTCCAAACCCAAAAGCATAAAAACCCATTCGACATCTAATCACTGACATCATCATTGAAATCCATGACAGTGATGTGCCTCTGCTTCTCTTCCATACCCTCCCTAGCCTCCGCCAACACATTGTCCAAGTTGTCAAGCCTCTCGCGCTCCCTTTCGAGAGTTTCATTGATGCAATCAATGATGTCATTAGCAAGATCGTGAGATGCACCAAAAGTTTCAAGCTCCAGCACATATTCCTCTTCCTTCTCGATCTTCATACGCAAATCGTTGCACTCCTGTTCAAGCTTTTGAATAAAGCCTTCTTCTTCAGTCATTTGTTGCGTGAAAAAAAACTTGAAACATTTTTGGATCTCATCAGATCCGGACTGCTGCTTGAGCTCATTCAAGTTTGGAGTATTGGACATGGCTTATCAGCAGTGGTAATATGTGAAATGAGCGGCTAATGGTAGATGTAAAACCTATAAAACCTAAGCTGCTATTTATAAACACTCACAAAACCCTAATCCTTGAACTAAACTACTACAGTGGTGACCAGTAACCATACAATTAAACATCGACAGTAGTAACCAGTTAGCTTACATTTCCCATGCATAAATAATACTCCTCCTATCCTATTTTTATTGTCCATGTTTCCTTTTTGGGATGTCCCAAATTAATTGTCCCCTTCCATAAATGTGTAATCAATATAAATCAAGTTTACCATATTACCCTCACTTGAATTTATTATTACAAACTTTAAAAAAGTTATAAATTAATTAGTTAAGGGTAAAACTGTCATTGTGCAAAAAATAGGAGAGAGACAGTTGTAATGATGATATTTTTTCTTAAACATGTGTTTTTTGTCAGTGAACAATAATTTTGGGACGGAGGGAGTAGCTTTTAAAAGCAACATGTGCCAACTACCTTTAAACATGTCCCTATTACAAAATAACACTTATTAATTTTTGTTGTTTACATAAAACCAAAACCAGTGCTTCGTTTTGACGCTCATCCAAAGCATTAAATTTTTCAAAATAAATATAAAAAAAAACACAAACGAAAACAAGTATAACGCTAAATATAAAAAAACACTTATTAAAGTAGATATTTAAAGCTGGTGCAATAAAAGATAAATATTGATTCAGTAAGTATTATATATAATTTCAAGTATAATTTACTGCATCACTATGTTATTCTACTGCATCACATAATTATTTTTACTACATCACAGTTACTTGATAAATGTAGTCAAATTCAAACCATAGATAAAATCAATAACAAAGACCGATCATTATAAGTAAAACTACTTAGTTTTCAACATCGATTAACCAAACGTAAAAGTACCATACAATTATTGATCATTCATTAAAAGACATCCAAAAGATTTTAGTTTTTGAGTAATCTCAACAGAAATTTCACATCAGCCTTCAATTGTCTTTTCCAGAGTTTCTTTAAACTTTTTCATCAAATTTTGATCCATTATGACATCAATATGAATTAAGATCTTAAATCTTTTTCCTTGCTTCTTTGCAAATACTTCAGCTACTTTCATTACTTCCTTCTTTTTGAGATTTAGATCTTTGAGTAATATCTTTGCCAAGTACTTTGCGCAAAGCATTTTCAGTTGTCCTCTTTGAACTTCAGCTTCCCTATTTAGTACATCCAAAAATACTTCTTGACCAATATAGGTTTAATTAAATTAATATCAAAACTTCATTTCTAACTAAACTTATACGCACTTATAATATTTTTCACATGTGAAAATAAAAACTTTAAAAATCAAAATTAGTTTGATCCAACAAGAATAAAAAGAGTACAACTAACTGGATTCACAAAATATAAAGAGGCCCAAAAGATTGAAGTCCATAAAAGAAATATATTCTAACTGGACTTTAACTACAACAGAATCACAAACAAAAATCTCATTCTCAAGCTAGGGTTTTTAAGTGATTTTCCTCTTTCTTCCAAAACACATCAAATCATTTTTAAAATAAAATTGTAATCAACACCAACAACTGCCAATATGTTTGCCATTGTCAACCACCACAATCATCATTAATCAGGACCATCCTCCATTGATTATCATCATCATAATCATCAGTAAGTGGATTAAGATTTTGATTCATGATTATAGATAAAAATATTTTTTTTCTCCTATATGTTTAGTAATTAGATATGTTTAGTAATTAGATATGTTTAGTAATTGATTTTTTATACACGATTATTTGATTTGTAAGAATATCTTCGCGTGTGAAGATTTTCAACAAGATTGATGTTTTGATATTACTCATGTTCTATTTATACTAGATTTGAAAAAACATTGGAAATATTGATGTTGCATAGATAGCACATAAACAAACATTAAAACATTTTTCGACAACTAAAAAACTAATATGATACTAAAAACATAAAAAGACTATCATCATAAACTACTTTTTAGTTCCAGAGCTCTCTCCCTTGCTTTTCTTATTTGCTTTGAGTCGTTGAAACAGATTTTCAAGACTACTAATCCTATTTTCCAAATTATAAATATTTTCAAATCCTGTAGCATTGTTCACTTGTTGCTCCACTTCGTTTTTATCATCTTCCTCAGTTTCTTGCACCACCTCGCTTTGCTGCATCACCTCACTTTGAAACTCTTCCTCCACCTGATTTTGCTGCACTATGTGACCTTCCTGCATAATTTCACCTTGCTGCACCACCTCACTTCCAGCCTCCTGCTCATTCTCTAGATCTTCCTCATCTTCATCTTCTTCCTCCTCTTCCTCATTAATTCCATAAATCTCATTCCAGTAGAAGTCTTGGCGACGCAGCCAATTAAGGATATTTGTCCTCATCCACACACTCACTTGCCTATACGAACCATATTCTGAAATCGGTTCTTCACCAAAGGCATCTAACACTGCATCAAAAAGCAAATAACTGTTTAAGACAAACTCATACTCTTCTTCATCGTTTTGAAAGTTTCCATTTGGTGCTGCCATTGTTCTTGAGTGAGAATAAGAGAGAAGAAAGTGAGTGTGTGTGATAATAAGAGAGCAGATTTATGTAGTATGAATATGGAGTATAGAGTACATAAAATAAAGTATTTTTTACACTTTGTTGTACTTTAGTGAGAATACTGTAAAAAAGTAAATTATATAATCAGTAACAAGAATCTTATCTTTAAATTCTGTCACAAATAATCTTACCTTTTTTCTTATCTTTACATTGTGCTGCAGTAACAAGAATCTTATCTTTATTTTAGTTTGGTTGTATAAATGTTCTTTTCAATTGATTTGACTTTTACTTGTACAGGTTATTTGCGGCTTCTATAGCATCCATATCAGTTTCTATTTCTAGTTCTCGGCGTTTTGCCTCTGATATAATAGCAAATGGAACTCTAGGCATCAGAGTCAGACGCCGATAACTAGAAATATAAAGACAGGCTGAGTAGATGAGTTTCAATTCACCTATGGCTTTAAGAGTGTTACGGTTTGATTATTTTATTTATTTATTTATTTTTTTAGTTCTCGGTGTTTTTGTTTGTAGGTAAGCTGTTTTATGTTTATTGCATTAATGTTTTTATAAGCTCTTATTACTTTAAAAAAGATAGCATTTGCAAGTTTTAATACTTACTCTTTGTTTGTGGATAACTAGAAACACCACCGATACATATCACAATGACAGACAAAAAAAAAAGATATGTGTCTGTTTCAAAGAGGAAATATGTTCCAAAGATGATCATGAAGATGCAAGAAAACAGAAAGGTTAGTCTTACAGTCTAACAAGCCAGTTTTATTGAATGAAATATCTTACAATCATGTTTGATGGCTTTCACACAAATAATAGAAATAACACTGATGATAGAACTACGCACATACATAATTGCAAACACAACAAACAACAGAAACCACACACTCAGAAATCCATCAAACCCCTAAGTTTTTGAACAAAAATGTCATTGTCATGAGCATTGAGCTCCAATTCACGCGCCAGGATGCGCATCTGCAAGACCTTTTGGTCATCTCTAGCTTGGTCTGTCATTGCACGAGTAATTTCAAGTAATTTTCCAGCAATTGCAGTCATCTCCTGTGCCATCTTGATATCTATACATGAAGATTGGTAACAATATAGCTCCAGTATTGCAGACCAATTGTTAGAATTGGCCTCAGCTCTAAGCTGGTCACATTTAGGATGTCTAGACATCTGCTTCTCTTGCTTCTTTATGAAAAATTAAAAAATATATTTCTACAATAACAAGCAGCATAAACTGCCTTAAATAGACAAGCGTCAGATAAAAACAAAAGAACCATAGATACATAACTGTTTTGTAATTTGTTTTCACTTAAATTTATTCATATTTAATTTTAAAATATTAATTTTTATTTTTAACAACAGGTTTGTCTATGGCTATAACCAGTTTGAAACAAAACTAACAGCAGGAAACTTAGTGTTAATATAACCAGCAAAATGTTAACATTTATTTCTTAATGTTAACATTTATTTCTTGAATCTTGATGAGAATAGAAAGCTAACATGTCTTGACAATTGCTAGAATTAGGATAGTTTCTTAGCTTAGTAAACTTAGGAGAACTAGCCATTGTGTTTTCTTAGTTATTTTACACAACTAAGCAGTTGGTTTGTCAAAAATTAACGTCGAATTTGTGTTTTCTCAGTAAAGACAACCTTCTTTTAAACATAAGTGATCCCTGTTCTCATAATTGAATCTTTCACATGATGCACAGACCCTCCTATATTTGTGGAAATCACATGGTATTAGTGGTTGCATTCCACATTTAGAATTTTGTCCTTATCATTCGGCTTTTAAAATAATGTATGGATCATTCTTGTCATTCAATATCAAACAGCATAAAATAGCCAAAGTAATTTACTATTTGTTCAGCCACTTTAAAACCACCACAAATTGCCACTAGATTTGCTTTTTCCACTTGCAGATATTCACAAGAGTTACTATTTATGAAGACAATTGAAAACAGTTTAATATTTTACTTGAAACAGTTTTCAACAAATTGCATTTACTTCAAAAAGTTTGTACCTAATCATCAAATGCTATTTTTTTTGTTACAACAACTTTACAAATGTTTCGTTTCTAATGTTCTTACTTTTTTTATGTTTATGCAGTGGCAATGGAGCATGCAACTGCAGAAAAAGGAGGACCAAAAACACAGAAAAGAAGAAAGGAAACTAAATGTTAACAATGTAAATGTGTGAATTGGCGTTGTTAAAAACTGATATGTTTTGCAACATATTTTTGCTGTAACTATAGAAATATGTGCTGAAACATTCCTAATCTTTTGTGTAAAAGTCAGACTGAAAGTATGCTATGTTTCCATGACAAGGTATATGAGCTTATATGAGCTTGTTAAATAATCTATGTAACAGTTGGGCTATAGAAATATGTAACAGTTAATAATCTATGTCTGCTCTCCACCTCATATAAAACAAATTTGGGAAAATTGAGAGCTTATATGAGCTTGTTAAATAGCTGCAAAAGTGGGCTGCAGGGTGTTTTACTTTTTATGACACATTCTAATGTTGAAAGGGTAATTCTTTGAAGGGCAAATTAAGATACTAAATAAGTTTGTAACAGAAAAATAAGCTAAAAAACAGATTCAAAACACAAACTAAAAGATCCTATGAATTTTTTCACATGTGAAGTTTTTATAGATTTTTTATTTTTTTACTTTTTATTTTTGTTTTTAATATTATAATATTAATAATAATATTTTTTAGTTTTTATGTTTTTTGAATTTCAATTTTACTAGTATTTTTGTTGACATTTGTTTGAGAATATGTTGATTTTTTTAAGTTTTTCACAACTGAAAGAAAAATTGATAGAGATGTTAATATTGAGCTTTATTGTTGGACTTTACTAATGTATTTGTTGAAAACCCTTTATGTTGGGCTTTATTATTAGACACAAAGATGTTAATATTGGGTAATTTACTAATTTTTTAGTAATTTTTAAATTACAAGGGAAAAGGATAATTTTTGGGATTAAATCATTTAAATTGATCAAATAATCTTTTTATGTGATATAAATCGGCAGTTAATTTACAAAATAGCGTTACTTTTCAAAACCCCCAATTTCGTACCCCTCTCTTTCTTCTGTCATCAATCTGCTGGTAATTATATTCGATGGCGACTTTAAAATTCAAGGGAGACCATAACAAGGTGGCCTATCTGGATAAATCAAAAGGAAGTGAGGATTATCATCAAATCCTTGACTTTTTTAACCGTTCTTCACTCAGGTATGCTTTGACGCATTGCCCTGCCATTGTTTATGACTCGTTAGTCAGGCAATTCTGGACCACGGCCTCTATAAGAACTGTTGAGGGTAGGCCCCAAGAGATTGTAGCAACCATTGATGGTAGTGAATGTGTGATTTCTGAATCATCTGTTCGGACTCATCTTCATTTGAATGATGGGGAGGGATTGTTTGATTTTACACAGACCCAGATTGTTGAGGGTATGGCAACCCTTGGTTATGGCACATTTACCTTTTACAAGAACCGATTTTCTCCATAATGGAAATTTCTTGTTCACACCCTACTTCAGTGCCTCAGTCCCAAGTCCGGAGGTTGGGATCAATTTTCAAGCTCTCTTGCCTCTGGTATTATTTGCCTATCTGATGGGAGGACCTACAACTTTTCTCGGTATATTTTTAGGGAGATGGTTGGGAACATAGGGGCTAATACTAAAACTAAATTTCTCATGTACCCTAGGTTTCTCCAAATGATATTAGGTATTCAAACCACTGATACTAAACCCATGGCCATAGTTAGGCTTACTTTGAAATTATTTGCCACCATGAAGACTAATTTTGATGGGATCCATAAGCCCCTGTTGCCAGCTATTTTGACTAATGGCAATAATGGTAATGGTGCATCTGTTGCTGCTGGTGGTAACATACCACTTCACACACCTGGCAATGATGGTCTTGATGAAACTGTTGATGCTAGTAGTAATATACCACCACCCACACCTGGTAATGATGGTGCTGGTGAAGCTGTTACTGCTGGAGGTAATGTACCACATCCCACATCTGGCATAGATGGTACTGGTGCATCAATTGCACCTTCTCACGTTTGAGACTGCGATCTACCAGACGATGGTCTTGCGCTAATCAACATCTCCTCGCAGTCATACCACCACCCATGCTTACCCAGGCACCTCTACAAGGCAACCCACTCCTAGTCCAGGCACCTTTTGAAGATGATACATTTTCAGGTCGTAATTATAATGCTTCTCCTTCAAGGTCCAATGACGCTCCACACACATCGGGTAAACATACTGGTGGAGCTGAGGATTTTGATACTCTCACGTCTATGTCCTCTTTACTTAAAGGTGCATGCGAAGGTTGATATTTGGAGTCAAAACTCAGGGACACCAGAAAAAATCTTGGTCGTGCAGTTATTAATTTGATTGCTAGAGTCAATAATTTGGAGGTACAACTTAAGAAGCGTAAGATATGTTGTGCTTTCTGACTCGGAGGATGAAAACGAAGCACCAAAGGATGATATTGACATGGATGCTCTCCACGAGTTGGCAAGTGTCTCCCTAGCAGATGCCAATACAAAGGATGCAGAGCCTGAACAAACGGAGGAGTTTAATTCTACTTTCGGAAGAGCTTAATGATGATATTCTAGTTTCAGACACATCTTACATGTCCTATAGCAGACGTAGAACTTTGAGACGTCTAAAGAGGTTACCAGAAGTCTCAACTTTTGAGAGGTTCAGTTCTCAAGTTTTGTTGCTCAGAACCTCCGTTGCTGCTCCTAGTTGTGTTGATTCTGCTGGTGTTGCTTTCGCTGGTCTTTGTTCTGCTTCAGTGCTGGTGTTGCCTGCGGTCTTTGTTGGCTGGTACAGGTATACCTTCTTTGAAAAAAAAATACGGATGGGATATCCTTTTCTCTATTAAAAGTTGTAAATGTTCTCATGATTTAATGAAAACAGGTGAAGATGCTGAAAATAATGATCATCATTTCGGGGGAGAGAATGCAAATGATGAGTTTGTTGAAGATGCTGTAAATAACAATGCTGGTGCAACTGATATAGGTAAAGATTTTGCTACTTCAAATAAATACATAATTAAGTAGAAACCTCATATATTTTTATCAGGTCCATTGAACTCTGTAAGTTTAACCAACGAGTGGATCACTTGCCTCACTTTGACTGATATGATTCTTATATTATTTATTCTGAGAAAATTTGTTATTTTACATGTGCAAAAAATAGTGATGGAACATCCTTTTTTGAAAAAAATATATACTTGCACATGTGAAAAAAATTTATACTTGCACATGTGAAAAAAAATTTACTTGCACATGTGAAAATTTTAAAAATGATTAAATATCCTTTTTAATGATATGAATGATAAAGTTTAGTAATATATACAGTTTTCAATATTTATAAAACTAAATTATATTTCTCTATTAAAAGTTGTAAATGTTCTCATGATTTAATGAAAATAGGTGAAGATGCTGGAAATAATGATGATCATTAGGAGAAATGCAAATGATGAGTTTGTTGAAAATAACAATGTTGGTGAAACTGATATAGGTAAAGATCTGAGATACTTCAAATAAATACATAATTAAGTAGAAACCTCATATATTTTTATCAGGTCCATTGAACTCTGTAAGTTTAACAAACGAGTGGATCACTTGCCTCACTTTGACTGATATAATTATGATGTTATTGATTCTGTGAAAATTTGTTATTTTACATGTGCAAAAATTAGGGATGGGACATCCTTTTTTGAAAAAGATCTATACTTGCACATGTGAAAATTTTAAATGATTTGATATCTTAAATCATTAATAATTAAGTATATTTTCATTCCGTCCATTAGTATTTCCATCATAAAATGTGACTAATTCAAATATACCTACTATTCTGCTGAGAACACAAATAATTCTTCTAGCCTCATTAACAAAGAGAAAGCACCTATGCTGGATAATAACACTTCTTCTGATACTACTACTACTAATGACATTCTGTTCCTTCTGCCAATAATTCTATTATCTCTCACACTTACTGCTGGTGGTGTTTGCCTGCGGTCTTTCTTCGGCTGAGTTGAAGTTCTTCTTCAGACACAAGTGATTCTTCTGGCCTTATTAACAAAGAGAGAGCACCTACGCTGGATGATGACACTTCCTCTGATAAAAACAGGTTCTTTAAAAAAATTGAAAATGAAAAACTTGGAGAGGGTGATGCAGTTCCATCGGTTGATACTAGTACTGAGAATGATGAAGAATTCGCAAGAAAACTTCAAGCTGAGAACATGCAAATTAGCAAGGAGGATATCAGCTGAGAATGAGGCACAAAAGGCTAGCACCCTAACCACACAGAGAAAAAAAGAATTGGATGCTCAATCTATGATGTATAGTGACGCTGACTGGGCTGATATTTTGGCTAATGTTGCAACAAACTCTTCTCTAAAACAGGAACTATTAGGGGATGATGTAACAGACGACGACTATGCTGCTAGGATGGTTGACTTAATAAAAAAGAAGAAGCAGGCTATTGCTGAACGTAGGATAAGAAGAAAGGACAGGCCAATGACTCAAGCTCAACAAAGAGAGTATATCGAAATTTTGTGAAAATCAGTTGCTTTCTCTATAATGCTGGTTGACCATGACTCAAATCAAGCGCTTACCTGATGCAAAGCTAAGGGAAAAATATGAGAGACTTCAACGGGCACTTGAGAATGCTCAGATCTTAAAGTGTAGGAAGAGTTTGGCCAGCTCTAAAACTGTGTTAGATGAACCTTCTCCAAAAAAACTTAAGACTTCTGATATTTGTGACTCTTTTGCTGCTGGTTCTTCTCAACAGGATGGGTCTAGTAAACCTCTGTATGCTACCTTTTTCTTCTGAGAAGTTTGTTACTGCTGCTTCTATCTCTGTTGCTCCTTCACAAGAAGCACCATCTGCTTCTTCTGGTGACAAACCCTCCATTCATGTTGTTCTTTCTGTGGAGACACCTAAGGTTCCGATACCTTTTGTTTCTACTGATATTTATACACACATCTTCCAGGAAGCGAAGGAAGTCTGTGGCTAAGAAGCGTACTCCTAAGCCAATTGAGGACTTGGATGATCAGGTTTTTCTTAAATTGAATTTGAGAGTGAACCTGATGACGATCCCCCTCTTTTTAGGAATAATATTGCTGCATGGAGGATCGTGTTTACACCTCTGGGAGAAATCAATGCAATAATAAGGGCTGATGGTGTCACCAAGTACTTTACCTTTCTTAAGGAAATTTTGCATATGGTGAATAGGTTAGACTTAAACTTTCTATATCGAATGGTGGATAATCATTATGCAACTTGCACTGCTACAGGGGTTGGTCTCAAGCTTTGGAATGATTTAAAAGTATTGATGGACTCCCTTGAAGGTGGAGTTGCTTACTCAGTTTGGTCCAACCAACAGTTTTGGCAAGTGAGGAGTTGGAGGTTATACGCCTTCTCCAACGTTCACATATTGGAGACTATGACTGGAGAAGTGCTATATATGTTTGTGGATGTGCCATATCCGTTGACGGTCAAGCTTATGGAAAGGATGCTTAAGCACAAGTTGGAGATTGGAAAAATGGTTGTTGGTAATGACTTAACTACTGCTGAGCAATTGGTTAGGTTCATTAAAAATTAGTATCAATCCACAAGCTTTGGAAAGCAGAGATTTATCTAGAAACTTGAAATTAACCTTGTAAAATTAAAGTTTAGGGGCTTGTTAGAAATATTAAAATTGTAATAGTACATTGCTGATGGCGTATGAGGTTTCTGCTGTAAATATAAAGTTCTTGCTGGTATAGTAATTATATTGTTATAGTAATAGTCAAACACATTTATTTTAGAAATTTGTTAGAGAAATGTATATGCATCAATTATATTAGGAAGTGATAATGCATATTTCCTCTACACGTTTTCTAGTAAATGACGTTTAGGGTTTCTTCTAGTATAAAAGAAACTCTCGGAAATGAAAAATGTATAACTTGAAAAAACACTTTTAATAGTTGAAAAAAAACTTTTAGTTATTCTTCTTAAACTCTTTTGTTTATATCATTTAATAAGTAATTTCTTAAAATTAATGGGTTAACAACTAAGAAAATGTACACTGTATAAACTTAAACTTTTCCAATATTAAAAAAATAATTGGTTATAAACGTTACAAAGGATGTTTAGTGGACTTGGATTGTGGGCATTTATATTGGTTGAGCCTTTTTAGCCCAAACTAATCAAATATAAAAATGCAGTCAAAAACAATTAAATATAGTCAATTAATAGACACACCAAAACCAATAAACTTAACCACACACTCCTACTCAGTTAAAGACAACACAGATAAACTCACTCACACACTCCTATCTAAGTCAGTTAAAGACAGAGAAAATATCATCGGCTTGGATTTTTGAGATAATCAATCAAACACAGCAAGCATATTATAATCAGCAGATTGATAAAAGGTACAATTCAAATTCTTATTTAATTGCTTATATCTATGAAAATATGGTAATTGATTGGAATATGTGATTGATTTGAATATTAGAAAGTTCGGTAAGCTTGCTTATTTTGTTTATTAATAGTGAAAATGTGATTGATTGGAATATTAGGACTAGGGCACGAGCTATTTGATAAAATACCCCACTAATTTATTAGAAAAGTTTAAAGTTTTCGCATGTGAAAAGTTTAAGCTGTTTGTTAAACCTTTTAAATGCCGAATTCAAAATCTAATTTAATTGCTTAGATGTATAAAAACATGGTGATTGATTGGAATATGGGATTGATTGGAATATTAGAAACTTCAGTAAGCTTGCTTATTTTGTTTATTACCAGTTCTAATGTGATTGATTGGAATATTAGGAATAGGACACAAACTATTTGATAAAATACCCAAATAATTTAGTAGAAAAGTTTAAAGTTTTCACATGTGAAAATTTAGCTGTTTTAAACCTTTTAAATCCCGAAATGAAACTAATAGTTACATATGTAATTGTTTGTATATCTTAACAGAAATTAAATATGAAGAACCCAAAAAGAATAACAAGAAGCCAAATTGTTGAGAAGAAACTTACAGAAAAAAGAACAACAAGAAGCAAAAAAGAAAAAGATGATGAAGGAACAAGTAAAAGAAAAGGAAAGAAGACAAAGGAAAGTACTGAAGCTTCTACTTCTTCTAAGAAGTTAAAAACAAACAAGGGAAAAATGACCAAAAAAATGCTAAAAAGAAAGTTACTATTAGAACAAAGACGGCAACAACGGCTCTTTTTTCCACTATGAATGTTTTAAATGCCGAGAGAAGAAAATGTTTGATTAAAATGGGGTTTGGAAGTTTGATTGGTATGAAGATACATGAAATTCCAGGTGCTTTAGGGTATATATTTATCAAAGTTTGACATTGAAAAAATAGGTTTACCGTTAAGTAATGGTTCTATTATTCCTGAAGATAAGTTCATCAAATTTTGGGTATACTGTGAAATTTCAATAGTGTTTGGAAGAAAAGAAATGCAGATGATCCGTTCATCAAATAGTGGTTCCATGATTTCAATCAAAATCGGAAAAAATAACATCTAGACCAAATGATATAATGGATTTTATAACTACAACAAATATTTGGGAACCTATTAAAATGAACTTTCTAATGCTCTTTGCGAACACGATGAGGATATGTGAATCTTCAGGAGCATGTAGCTTATCTGTTTTGACAAAAATAAATGATGCTATCTTTGGAGAATCAGACTGTTAATGGAGCAAGTTCATAATTGATTATTTAGAACCAAGCATACGAAAATAGGTCAGAGTTTCAAACTACTTTGTTGGATCCGATCACTTTTATGTTGTAAGTAATCATTCATTATATAAATATATATATTGCTTATATACTGTATGAATTTAATATTAACATAAAAATTTAACATGTAGCTGTTATATCTTGACTCAATAAGATGTGACGTTTTTCAATTCCTAGAAATAGGCTTTACTATAACAAGGTGGAAGTCAGTTTTCATGATTACGAGAAAAAATAGAGAACTTGAGGAAGGAGGTTTGGTTTATTAAAACAAGGGATAATATTGGGGTGACTTTAAATAAGGTACTTTTTTGTCTAAATTTTGTATAATTTTTCACAAGTGAAAAAAATCATTAAATATTATATGCTACCATAAATTTTAATTTACTTTGTTTTCTTAAACAACAATAAAAATTGAATCAGATCTTTTGATCTTTGATTGATGAGAAGGAAAAAGTTAAATGAGTTGTTAAATGAATCAATGAAAATTTCTAGGAATCGAAACATAAATGATTTGAAAAGAAAATTTGATGATATCTTTTCTAATGATATAAATGATAAGGTTGGAAGTAATATATTACAATTTCAATATTTATAAAACTAGAGTGTATTTCTCTATTAAAAGTTGTAAATGTTCTCATGATTTAATGAAAATAGGTGTGAAGATCTTGAAAATAATGTTGATCATTTTGGAAGAGAATCAATTGATGAATTTTTTGAGATGCTTTGTAAATAACAATGTTGAGTACAAACTGTCAGGTAAAGATGCTTCTACTTCAATGTTTATACATAATTAAGTGAAACATCATATATTTTATATCACATCCATTGAACTCGTAAGTTTTAACCAAAAGTAGATTACTTGCCTCTCTTTGGTGATATGATTCGATGTGTGATTCTGTAACAATTTTTCTACATTAGCAAAGATGAGGCATGGGACATCCTTTTTGAAAAAAATCTATACTTGCACATGTGAGAAAAATCTGTACTTTTGTGAAAAAAATCCTACTATTTGCACATGTAAAAAAATTTAAATGATTAGATATCTTTTTTAATGATATGAATAATAAGCCCAATAATATATAGATTTTCAATATTTATAAAACTCGGTATATTTCTTTGTAAAAGTTGAAAAATATTCTCATGATTTAATGAAACAGGGGAAAACAATGCAAATGATGAGTTTGTTGAAAATCCTCGGAATTCAGGTAAAGATGCTACTATCGGTATATTCTTAATTAAGTAGTTGGTAATCTATAAGATTTAATGAAACGTGAAGATCTTTAAATAGAATGTTGTTGAACTCTAAACTTACACTACGAAGTAAGTATTGATACACTTTGACTCATATCATCGGTATCCTTCTTTGAGTATTGCCAACAGGATCATGACTAATCATAGGTTATAAAACCGTCCCCTTCTAAACATGGAAAATCACTTCTCAAAACATGGAAAATCTCGAACACAAAACTACACACTAGAATGTAGCAACGATGCGTGGAAAGAACGGAATTTTCCCCAAAATCTACCAAAAATTGTTTAGGATGCCAATTTGCCCTATAATTTTTTAATGTAGATACTTTAAACCTACAAAAAATAGTAGTGTATGGAGTTTTTCATGTCCAAAAACATAGGCATAGGACATCCTTTTTACATATTACATTTCATCCAGAAGTTGGTTGTAACAAAATTGTTGATTTGGATGTTTTTGATCAACAGCAAAGCTCTGATTCTTTGGCGTAGAAATTCCCTCGGTGTGCCTTATGATGGTATGTCTGAAATGCCTACTGGCTGGTCTTTGGAAAAGTTCCTCTTTGGTTTGAATGAAGATATTGCTTTCTTTGGTCCTAATGAAGGTCTTGATTACTTGATGGGATGCTATTCATAAAGAAAATGTTGACAAGTTTCAAAATGATATTCCAACTCCTGAAGTTGTTTCACCAACAAAAAGAAAAATGAGCGATCATCAATTAGAAAAGAAAAGGCATAGGACTATATAATAAACACTGAATCGTCAGTAATGCCGATGACCAACATTGATGATGAACGGTTAATATTGATAAGAATGCTTTGAGTGAAACACTGGTTGAACAAAAAAAATGATAGTGGTTTAGATAAAATGGTGAATTCGGTAATAATCTTTGGGACAAAAAATGCTGGGGAAAGAAAAAAGGTGGGGAAGAAAAAGCGTGAGAACATAGTCCTAAAAGATTCTGCTGCCGGGTATATTCATTCTATACTCAAAATATAGAAACTTTTATTAAAGATAATGTTGATTAGAT